>OY292278.1:43848738-45098738 GCA_958496175.1 Sisyra terminalis | reverse complement strand
GTATTTGTATATTTCATATTTTTATTTGATAAAACCTAATCAGTTTACATAGCAGTGGGGCCCCATTTTTTAATTTGCCCCAGGGCCCTTGATTACCTAGCTACGCTACTGCTAGTATCCATTTGATTGGAAACTTTGTACAATTTATAACTAATGGATAGTATTTAAGAGAATTTAAGCGTATCTAAGCAATTTTTGTCTCCAAATTTCATTCATTACTAATTGGAAACAGTGCATATAAAAAGCCTCAAAGTTTTGTCATTTATTTCTTAATATAAAATAGAGATATGTACAGCTTTTAAAGTTTTAGTAAATACCTATCCTATCAATGCAAAGTTAGCATCCCATCCAAGGATTTGCGAACTGTTAATGATCTTAATCGTTAGGTCTTCGTTAGGCCAGTTAAGGTTCGATATGCACATTTTTTTATGCAAAATTTCAACAGTTATTTAAAAAAAAAAACTATAGGAGACCTGACGAAAAAAATATCGAACCTTAACTGACCTAACGATTAAGATCATTACCAGTGCACAAAATACAAATCCTTGGATGGGGTGCTAACTTTTCATTGGTTAATTTCATCCCTTAGTAATTACTACAAAACTATTTTGTCCCAAAACGAAACGGTTTCTTTCACAAACCTCTATAAACAATTTCCATCGATTGTAAGGTTACCAACTCTCCAGTTTTAGTCCGGAGACTCCAGAAAAATAATGTTTTCTCCAGACTCCAGTTTACAAAAATAATCTCCGGATTTTTTTTTGGGGTTACCAACTCCCCCATTTTAAACCGGAAACTCCAGAAAAATGAAATTTTTTCTTTTTACAAAACTATTCGTTCATCTGTATATGCTGTGCAAATTTTTCAGGAAACAATCCACGTTTAAGGGTTGAAATCGACCATAAAAGTGGCCGAAGAAATCATTTTTCGTCAGAAAAAACAGTGGGTTAACCATTGTGGCTTTTTAACGAAAATCGTTAAAATTTAAATTTTTTTTTACGATGCCAATCAATAAAATACGTCCAACCGTACATGCTGTGCAAATTTTTCGGAAAACAATCAACGTTTAAGGGATGTAATCGACCATCAAAGTGGCAGAAGAAATCTTTTTTCGTCAAAAAAAAAAAACGTGGGTTAACCATCGTTGATTTTTCACGAAAATCGTCGAAATTCAAAAATTTTTTTTTACGATGCCAATCGAAAAGTTTACAAAAACGATTTTCCACATGTTTCAATGTTAATAAAAAGCAAAATTTTCCAATGTTATCAAGCGATAACAACTGATTTTATAGTCAAAAAAATATATAATTATTATATATCGAATATAGAATGAAGCAGTAAAGCTTGCGAACGTTATCATTTAGAATACTTGTTAAATTTTTAAGACTGTTTTTTATTGAATACTCTCCGGATTTAGTTATACGTTCTCCGGATTTTCTATAATTTAAAATTGGTAACCCTAATCGATTGGCAACAAAAAATTATTGGGAAAATTCAAACTTTAAAATTTTATTGCCTAGTCGGTATAGGATAAGTCTTCATTTCTTTTGGCGGTTAAAATACATCTCAATATAATAAAACCTTTATAAAACAGTATATGGCTCGTTTTCAATAGTCAATGATCCGAAAAATTTATTACTTTGATTCTTATGCCGCTTTGTACACCTCTGTCAAGTTAGCACCCGACTTTTACAAATTAAAATTTTAACTATATTTTTAGAATGACTTTTGTTTGCACTTGATTGTACCGAAAAAAATTTCGTTTGTACCTAAACCGAAAAACTGGTATTAAATTTTTAAAAATCGATAGCCTCCCATTGTTAGATTTTTCAAAAAATTTAACGACCATAGATAGGCCTTGACACATAGAGGATTGTACCGAAAAAAAATTGTTTCTAACTTTAACCCAAAAAAAGTTATGAGCGATTTTGTGAATGCACTTATTCCATTGTTGAATTCTATAACGACTGTTATTTTTTTTTTTCAACTGCAGTACAAATAAATTTTATTGCAGTGCAATTTGGGTGTTAGTACAAAGACACATATTCTAAAAAAATATTTCTTCTAATTCGATCCAAACAATAGTTGCAACGGTTTTTGTAAATGTAATTATACTATAATTACTTCATTGTTGAAATAGCAAAAACGACCATAATTTTGATTCTGTTGAGGTACAAACGAATTTTTTTGCGAATTTTCCCGGGTGCTGGTCTCTAGTTGATGTAACCAGTTGAATTTTCGTTTGTACTTCAACCGGAAAGGAAAAAGAGTTTTCCGGCTACTACGGATTTTCCTTGAAAGATTTTCCAAATCCAAAGACAGTAAAGCCTAGCTACGGAGGCGCTGAGGATTGTACTGAAATAATTATCCTTCTAACTCTATTCCAACGGTAGTTATAAAGGATTTTGTATGAGTAATTAGACTATAATTAATTTTTTGTTTAAACTGCAATAAAGTAATTTTAGTCTAATATCTCATGCAAAATACTTTATAACTACCGTTGGAATAGAGTTAGAAGGATATTTTTTTCGGTACAATCCTCAGCGCTACAGTAGCTAGATTGTACCGCTTTTGGATTTGGAAAATCTCCCAAAAAAATCCGTAGTACCCGGAAAACTCTATTTTCTTTCCGGTTGAGGTACAAACAGAAATTTAACTGGTACCATCAACTAGAGACCAGCACCCGAAAGAATCCGCAAAAAAATTCGTTTGTACCTCAACAGAAACAAAATTATGGCCGTTTTTGCAATTTCAACAATGAAGTAATAAGAGTCTAATTACTCATACAAAATCCTTTATAACTACCGTTGGAATAAAGTTAGAAGGATATTTTTTTCGGTACAATCCTCAGCGCCTCCGTAGCTAGATTTTACCGCCTTTGGATTTGGAAAATCTTTCAAGGAAAATCCATAGTAACCGGATAACTCTATTTTCAATGGAATAAGTGCATTCACAAAATCGCTCATATTTTTTTTTGGGTTAAAGCTAGAAACAATTTTTTTCGGTACAATCCTCTACGTGTCAAGGCCTATCTATGGCCGTTAAATTTTTTGAAAAATCTAACAATGGGGGGCTATCGATTTTTAAAACATTAATAACTTTTTTTCGGTTGAGGTACAAACGAAATTTTTTTCGGTACAATCAAGTACAAACAAAAGGCCATCTAAAAATATATTTAAAATTTTAATTTGTAAAAGTGGGTGCTAACTTGACAGAGGTGCTTTGTACAACAATTGCCGAATATTCATAGATCTGTTGTAATGTTTATTTATTTAAAAAAAAGGATAATTACTGAAAGAATTCATCTGCCGGCGTTTTCATTCGTCGCTCCATCGATACGTTTGCATTGAATAAAGTAATGTTGTCTTTCAAACCAGTTATCTACAATAATGGAAACAAGAAAAATAAGTTAGCAATCATCGTAAATAATTAATACAAATGCACATTAATTGATTTGCATAAGTTTTTGCAATTGGAAACTTGTGCAATTTTCCAGGGAAATTCACCAACCTTTAAACAGAGCTCGGAGTTCCATGCGTTGTCACAGTTTTCCCAAGGTAATGTTGTTTGCAGGCAATTATATAGAAAAGCCAATGGATATGAAATAATAACGTTGTAATATGATGTGCTGATTATATTGACAATTAAAATCGTATAGCCAGCACCTGTAATATAGCAATTAGGAGAATGAAAATGAAAATTTGATGTTATACCTTTGAATATTGGACTAATTTTGAATACACTGACACATCCACGACTGGAAAATTGTCCTAGAGCGGTTTCCATAAAGAATAAGGGGATTCCACATAGGAAAAGCATTAGTAAGTATGGCACGAGGAATGCCCCTGCGATTTAAACAATTAATTTTTTTTGAACTTAATTATTGATTGTCGGTTACTTACCGCCTCCATTTCGATAGCACAAATACGGAAATCTCCATACGTTACCGATTCCAATAGCATATCCGATGCAGGATAATAAAAATTCGGTTTTGCTCGCCCAATTGCCACGTTTTGGCACCGATTCCTCGACAACCACACATTGTTTGTTCAACTACAATCAAAAATAGAAATGCCCATTTCGAATCTAATGCTTGGTCATTGTTGATTCTTACCGCGACAATATGTTTATCCATGGATGATGATGTTGATTGTTGTACACATTTATTGCAATAATGCACCGAGTGGCATATGGTCAACGAAAAATGACCAATCGTGTGGTGAAACGTGTTATACAAATCTGGCGCATAGATTTATTCTCAACATCCAAGATTTTATTCCGTGGCATCAAATGAATGGGGACTTGAAGGCCTAATAACTTCCTACTTAACAAGTGCATAATAAATGACCATTCTATTTATGCCGTAGAATCAACAACTTGATTACTTCAATTGCATTGTAAAAATGATTTTCAATTAAAAAGGATTATTTTGTTTAATAAATTTTCCTCGTTTTCTAAATACAAGTTGATGAAATTTATTTCCAAAGAATTGAGCCAAAGTAAAAGATTATTTCGATAATTATTTTTTGTTTGGTGACTTTGGGTTCAAATTTACGATTTTTAGTTTAAAATTAAATAAATGTGTGGTTACATTTGTGGAACATTGCGTTTGAATCGAGGCTGTTTGAAAATGCAACCTTTTGCTATAAATACATTGCAACAGATAAATATAGCGACCATTTGCTTCATGCATTCGAATTAAATGTTTTTCCGCATGTGAAAGTGAAAATCATATAGTAGTTGCAAAAATGCATGTGTTGCAAAAAAGTGCATGAAATTAATTTTCCAGTTGGACTAATACTAAAAATGAAATTGGAAACCTAAAATATTTTTCAATACTTATAACAAAAAAACTCCTTGAGATTTATCGCAAAGAATTTTGAAGTTTTCAAATTAATTTCTGCTCAAAATTGATGACATATTTTTGGAATTTTCTCTTACGGAACAATTCATTTAAGATTGACCAATATTCATGAAAATTAAGTTACGAAAACCCATTAGAAAAAAATTAATATATTTTTCCTGCAGTCAGTTACAAATGGCGGTTGGACAAATTTTAAATGAAAAAGGTGGTCTGCGGAAAATTTAATTTCTTGTCTATTTTGAAAGATATCAGAATAATTCAAAAATCAATACGTTCATGCATATATACTTTTAATTTTCCTTTTATGAAAGAAAATTAGCATTTTTTTTTTTGCAAAAGGGACAGAATGTAAATGAGTGAAAATTTCACAGAATAATAAATAATATTATAAATATAAATATTATTTATTTTAAAATAAATGTATATTCTTTAAAAATAATATTATTTATTTTTTAGTAGGAAAGTGTACTTAAAGGATGCAATTCATATACTAATTATTACTGCAGCGACGGTCCTTTGTTTGACCTTCATCAGGCTTCTAAAAAAATAATATCAATACAAACATTTGTTTATAGAACCTTTCAGGACATTCTTAATTGTTAAATTGTTCATTTGTGTTAATTGTTCCTTGAACAATTTAACAATTAAAAATGTCTTGAAAAGTTCTATAAACATGTGTATGTATTAATATGAATTTTTAGAAGCCTGATAAAGGTCAAATAAAGGACCGAAACGTCGCTGAATTAATAATTAGTATATGGATTTACATCCTTTAAGTCCACTTTCCTAATAAAAAACATTATTTATAAAGAATATTCTATGAAATTTTTACTCATTCACGTTCTGTCCCTTTC
The DNA here is from genome assembly GCA_958496175.1 of Sisyra terminalis. Taxonomy (NCBI): domain Eukaryota; kingdom Metazoa; phylum Arthropoda; class Insecta; order Neuroptera; family Sisyridae; genus Sisyra; species Sisyra terminalis. The sequence goes on along the minus strand of OY292278.1, from coordinate 45,093,020 downwards.
GCAAAAAAAATGACTAATTTTCTTTCGTAGAAGGAAAATTAAACGTATATATGCATTGGACTGATTCAAAAAAAAATGATGATTTTTTTTCTTAATTATATCGAAAATATTGTTGGGAATGACAAAAAAAATCCTGTGAAAGTTTAAGCTCTTAATATTAAGAGGTGCCGTATTGCAAATTTCGATTTTCCATTTAAATAACATAGGAACAATATTCTCTTGCACTTTGGAATTTTATAGCTCACGTTGGTGACAATATTTTGAAATGATCAAGGTATATTCTTGTAGAAAATTGAACGATCTACAAAAAGGTCCCTTGCAAGTCTTAGAAATATTTATTCCTTCAAAAGTTATTCGAGGTCAAAGTTGAACTAAGGAGAAATTTTGATATTTTTTCAATTTTTTGACGCAACCATCAATTTTATGAGAATTTGTTATAGGACATTTTTTGTGAAGCACTTTTTTTCTGTAACTTATCTCCATAAAAGTTTTTGATATTTTTTATTGGTTCTAAGTAATAAAAAAATAATTTTTATGGTAAAAATATAATAATTCAGGGAATATTATTCATTTAAAACAATAAAATTACGAATATTTTCAGTTTAATGCAAATAACTTAGGACCTGTGAAAAATACCAAAAACTTTTATAGAGATAAGTTATAGAAAAAAAATTGTTCTACAAAAAATGTCCTATAAAATTTTCTTATAAAATTGATGAAAAAATATTAAAATTTCTCTTTAGTTCAATTTTGACCTCGAATAACTTTTGAAGGAATAAATATATCAAAAACTTGTTAGAAACCTTTTTTGTAGAACTGAAAATATTCGTAATTTAATTGTTTTAAATTAATAATTTTCCCTGAATTATTATATTTTTGACATGATTTTTTTTTTTATTACTTAGAACCTATAAAAAATATCAAAAACTTTTATTGAGATAAGTTATAGAAAAAAAAGTGCTCTACAAAAAATATCCTTTAAAATTTTCTCATAAAATTGATGGTTGCGTCAAAAAATTGAAAAAATATCAAAATTTCTCCTTAGTTCAACTTTGACCTCGAATAACTTTTGAAGGAATAAATATTTCTAAGACTTGCAAGGGACCTTTTTGTAGATCGTTCAATTTTCTACAAGAATATACCTTGATCATTTCAAAATATTGTCACCAACGTGAGCTATAAAATTCCAAAGTGCAAGAGAATATTGTTCCCATGTTATTTAAATGGAAAATCGAAATTTGCGATGCGGCACCTCTTAATATTAATATTAAGAGCTTAAACTTTCACAGGATTTTTGTTTTGTCATTCCCAACAATATTTTCGAAATAATTAAGAAAAAAAAAACATCATTTTTTTTGAATCAGTCTAATGTATATATGCATTATATTGAAAGATGAACGTATTGATTTTTGAATTATTCTGATATCTTTAAAAATAGATTGTAAATTAAATATTCCGCAAACTACCTTTCTCATTTAAAATTTGTCCAACCGTCATTTGTAAATGACTGCCAGAAAAAAAAAATAATTTAAACTTATTAATTTTTTTCTAATGGGTTTTCGTGACTGTTTAGCTATAAAACAAATAAAAAAAATTGAGCTTCAATTTTCATGAATATTGGTCAATCTTAAATGGATTGTTGCATCAGAGAAAATTCCAAAAATATGTCATCAATTTTGATCAAAAATTAATTTGAAGACTTCAAAATTATTTGCGATAAATCTCAAAGAGTTTGTTATAAGCATTTAAAAATATTTTAGGTTTCCAATTTCATTTTTAGTATTAGTAGAATTGGAAAATTGTAAATGGATACATGGATATGGACACAACCAATTTTTCGATAAATTCTTTATAAATTTATACATCTTTATGCATTCATCATCATTGATCTGTTGGTGTCTTTAGAAGATTTTTCAACCTCTTTAATTATTTCAGTTCCACAAATAATCATCGTTGGACTACCTTAATTTCACTTTAGTTTTGGTCCTGGTTGTTTTTTTTTTAACAAAATAATTCCTCAGTTTATCATTGAAAATTTATGATTTGGGAACTCCTAAAATTTCGAGGCCCTAAGTTTTAGCTTAGACATTGTGCCTAGATATGCCTAAATCCGGTTTCTATATAAACACTAAATTAATGATACCACTTATGGATGTAGCAAAATATGAGCAAGAAGGGTAGTTTTATTTCCTCCAGAAAAAAACATTTTACATTTTACAAAATAAATAAATGATTTTTAGCAAAAACACTAAATGATTTTTCCAAAAATGTATAAGTTAGAAAACATTTTCTTTGTCGTTTCTTTTCGATGAAAACCCTGCGTACATCTATGAGATGCAGAAAATTCTGAAGACATATTGTAAAAATTTCGGTATAGCAAAGATAGTTTTTAGTAACAACTACTATAGCAAATGGAAAGCTTAGTTTAAGAACCGGAAAAGTTTATTAACGTTTTTAATGAAGTAAAACAATTTTTGATTTAGTGTCATCAATCAATTATGCGACCACATGTGATTGGATTCAGTGAAGGTTGAATGCATTATTCAAATTTATTTATATTTGTGATGAAGGAAGAGAAAAATTTAAGTGCCATCTAAAATTGGATGCAATCTATTCAATTATTGATCAGAAAATTAATCCAAAAGTGAAGATAATCACTTTGGTAATTAGATTAGAATAGCTGATTGGAATGTCTTGTAAAAATCTTTACGTAGAATAATAAGTTTTATAAAATATATTATTCCTACAATTAAAGTTTAGTTGATTATTTTTAGCATAAAACGAACGAAATATAGAATACATTTTCGTTAGAAAAGCCAAGAATTTTGAGTTGACGGAAAAATTATAATGACATTGTCCTTTATAAAAATGCTTGCATTTCCGAATAAAACCAAATAATCGGATCTAACTTTTCACTAATTCTGATGCATATCAAAATGAATAGTGTAATTAAAGCTTTGGGTATTAATTGATTCAGAATTCAACATTGATTCAAAAACTCTATTCAGAAATAAAAATATTTTTAAAGATTAATAATTAAAAATTAAGTACAAAAATCGACTTACCAGAAAAATAAACCAAAAGGTATTAATGCAAATTATTTATTTATTGAATCAAAATTGCTGATTAAATAAAAAAAAACAAGGAAAAAGAAAACTTCTTGAGTCAACTACTTACTGTTTAAAAAAATGAATAATATGTATTGTACAAATTTGGTACTTTCTTAAAATGAACTTTTATCACTAAAACGTTTTTGTAATATTTACATATTAATTATACATAATGTTTATTTAATTATACTTGTACATATTACAAGGCATTGGATCCACTATTATCTTTGTAGTATTACATTTCTAAAATGGTTTGTGGGTATTAAAAAATATTAAGTTAAAAATCCGAATTTCGCTAATTTGTTTTTTTAATTACTTATATAAAATTGATAAATGTTATTTAATTTCCGAATTATAATTAATTTCATTAAATTAATTAATGATTAATATTGATGACAGTTAAGGGCTGTTGAAATGCGTTATAAAAAAGAAATTAATTCACACGACATAAAAAATAATCCATTCGTGAAATATTTGCTTATCAATGATTTATCAATTATAGTGGTTTCGTGTAAAATGTAAAATTCTGTTCTAGAATTTCAATATGTGTCAAGTTCTAATTATTAAATATGTAGAAAATACTGCATTTCAATAAATTAATGGAGCAACATGGTAAAGTATGTTACCCCCCAAAAAATGCATGTAAAGTTGATAATATTTTCACTGTTGAAAATTTATTAGATCTCATGATGATCCGAGTCTCTAATGAACATATAACGTTAACTAACGAAAAATATAACAAAACGTTTTCCTCAATTTTCCAGTGATAGGACAATATTCAATTATATATCTATTGTACTATTGAATCGGTTGGAATAAGCTTAAAATTTCGATACATCGGTCGATAAATTACAATCAGGCTTTTCCGGATTTTCCAACTAAGAAATATTTCCAAAATTTCCCTTTTAAATGTATATTTTTGTTCTAATTGCTTTATATTTTATCGATTGACCAAAATTAAGGCTTTTTAAGCGTATGTCTTCAAATATTTACTATCGGAAAATGAAAGTAAAATTCATTCTTTAGTTCCAAAAAATTCATATTTTGACCAAAAAAAGTTTTAAGACTAATGAACTAATGAAAGTCTTTTAAAGGAAATGAGAAAAACTGTTTTTCCAATCGATTCAATTATAACTGCAATTTGAAGCAAGATCCAATGTAAAATTTTTAAAGAACGGAGAATTTCCATTTCTTTTTCTAGATTTTAAAATAAGCTCCAATTTTCCCGAAATTTTTCCCAGAGAGGCGACATATTGGGTCTTTGCAAAAGGGCGGCCAATACTTTAAGATCAGCCCTGACTGAAGATATCATCGATATTCTTGGTATCAAAACAACGTTTCTCCAGTTCTGCAGCCTGCAATTAACATGATACATTTTAAAATTAGCTTTTTAAAGTTTTGTACCACAGCACAGGAGGGATTAAATGTAAAGTTATATAATAGGTGAACTTACTTTTATAATTGATTTGTTTGGCAAAGTTCCGGAAGTTACCAAAAAGTCTAAAAATTCAGTTGGATAGTGTAAGTATTGCTTCCTCCTTAGCAATGAGTCATGACTCTGGAATTCAGTAGTAGATTTTGGATAATGTTTCATATTTTGAAAGGATTAAAACATAAATTTAATTAGCTCGCCGATTTAAACCGGTGCTAGGAACTTCCTTAAAAACAAAATACGGAAATCGGTGGTTGTATTACTATAAATATCAGGATATACCTTTTCAATCTATTCCTCCACATTTTCCAAAGAATTATCTTCTTGTATGCGTCCGTGCAGAATGGGCTATGCGCATGCGCTGCTATCCCCACTTACGCATTAAAAACGTTGGTAGGGGTACTCATTCAAGGTTTTTAAATTACACAAGTTGCCCCATTAGAAAAAAAAATGACGTCATACGAAGAATTTTGAAATTTGAATCAGTCTGAAGATATGTATGAACTTTTTCTGGTTACGTCACGAAACGCATGAGGCCACCTGTGTATTTAATAAATCTTGATACGCACTCACTAATGTATTTATTTGTGAATACGAATTTCGGATTTTCAGGTTTACAATATGTGAAAGTCAAAAAACATAATGCTCACTTATAAACTTAACTTAACCTTTTCAGATTTATCTACTTATCAGAGTTTAAATTTTTAAGCAGAGCCTAAGTTTTTGTTTCTAATAATAAATCAACTTTGTTTTATACTAAGCAGTAATAACGTTTCGCTTTTAACAGACTTTGATTGATTATTAAATTTGAAATTTCGATTGTTTATTAAACGTTGTTCCTTACAAACTTTGCTACCGTGTTTCACTCTTTTAGGGGAGAAATTTTCAAAAACCCTTTTTTATTATATATCTGCATCGTACAAGGAAAACACTTTCCAAATTTCATCGACACAAATGTGCACTTATATTTGAAAATGCAATGTAAAACGAAAAAAAATAATGACCTTCTTTATGTTAGTTAACATGACTAAAAAGCTATTCGATTTCGGACATTTGGATGTTGTACATACAAAATTGTTGGGAATATATAGAAAGCGTGGAATTAAATACGAATATTTTATTTATTTTCAATAACAATAATTGGTTTTCAAATTGTTCTAAATACCGAAAAAAAGTTAGTATCGAAGATTTTATATTTGAATTGACAGTGAAATATATGGCAAAAAATTGCTACCTTAATACTTTTCAGCCGAATATATAATTACTCCAGGTAACAATCATTGGTTCATTAAAAATAGATTTTAAAAAGTTTGATTGTTGAAAAACGAACCATAATTTAAAATCGCCTATTTGGTATAAGTACTACATAAGTATTAAACTTTCATACTAATTTAGTGAAATGACGTTATTTAAAATGTTGTTATTAAAATGATATAAAAAAAACACTTATATTTTATTTCTTAATATAATTTTAGATAAACTTTTTTCATATTAACAAATTTTGATTATTAAATTTAAAATTTCGATTGTTGATTAACTCTACATTATCTTATATTAAACATTTTATTGAGATAAAACCATTAGTTGCGAATGCAACGGGCAACTACTAGTCTTCTTATATCCAATTCAACTTAAATCTTGTTCTTTTCGACAAAATTACCTTCTTTCAAAATTCACTGTTAATTCTATAATTCAAACATTATCGTTCTTTTTCAAATTTTCTTTGTTAAGATCTTTGCCAGTTCATTATTGGCCGTTAATTTTTTTCCCGAAAATCTATTTACTATAAACAAACGTTTAGCTTAGTTTGCAAATACGAATCGTACAAAATTGTGTACCAAAAATACAATTGAATGGTTTGCTTCAAAAGAAGGTACCTAACTACAAATTTACAATTTTTTTTGAGAAAGGAAAAAAACATTTAAAGTTTAATTGTAAAGTTTCCGATCCTCAATGACGATAAATTGGTAAACAATATTTAGAGGATTAGGATCAATAATAATCAGTCAAAACTATTTTAACATCCGCGACGTTTCGGCCCGGTTATTGGTTATCGGAACGCCTGAGGAAGGCTCAATAACCGGGCTGAAATGTCGCGGATGTAATAAATAGTTTTGACTGATTATTATTGATCCTAATCCTCTGAATATTGTTTACCAATTTAAAGTTTAACTTAATTTTGAAGGTCTTACATTATGTGGCAGTGGTTTATTTAGATTTAATTATTTTATTGTATTTTGAATGTTTCCTTTTTTTGTTCTAGAAAAAATGGAGCTGGAAAATTTAACTACTGATCCAAATTGTTTGGGATAGTCACAGTTTTAATCTAAAAATAAGTAAAGTAACGAAAACAATGGTCTAACTACAACTGGCATCGATATATTTTAGTAAATTTACAAAAAATCTAAGTTAATTATATAATTACACCTTCCTAAGAATCACTCCGATCACTGGTTAAAACCGTATACGAAAATTCGATCAGTAGTTTTAGAATTTATTGTATTGGAAGGTGTAATATTTGGAATATTATTATATTTGGAATATTTGGAACTTTATTTTATAAAATATATTTATATTGTACAGATAGGTATCTATTACACATAATATTGTCCCTCCAAGTGAAGATATAGTGACAATTATTTTCGTATATAAAAGTTACAATTAAAAATCAATGGAAAGTATATCTACGAAAAATTCATATGTGATTAATTTTTGTAGGCAATTCATTTAATACAACTTTATTTATAATAATGTCAACATAAATAAGTGGTTCATGTTGTTTCTTATTGAAATTACTATATGTATATTCATTTGTAAGAAGTTTTAAATATTTATTTTCTCCTACATAAAACCCATTTATTTATTTCTTGTAGTAAGGTCACGTCAAAAATTTCCACTACTGAAACTTGTATGGTTTTTTTCCCTTACCTGCTGCATAAACCATTGAAAAAACGATACCAATTATTTCCAATTGTTCAATCTTTATAATTGATATTAGTCTTTAATAATGTACTGGTAAAATAAGAAAATCTCATTAGTTTTGTTAGCTGATTTTCAAAGGATATTCAGAAAAATGAAACTAAATTCTTCTAGTTCAGGGTAAAAAGCTACTTTAAGTCTATTACCAAATATGAAGGAATAAATTTAAAAAAATGTCTTTATTTAGTTAACGATATTTGTATATAAATATTTACAATGTTAAAATTTGGGTTTACATTTGTAGATCGATGGAAAAATACAAATGTAGTCAACTGGTTTAATAAAGATAGGCCGTACTTTTCAAACAAACTGATTTATTTTATTGTCTTTATTGTAGATTAAAAAGATATTGTATTCATAAAATTGTACTTTTATGTATTTAATTTGTTTTTTCGAAGGTTTATTTCATTGTAAATATTTAAATTTATGAAAAAAAATGTTCTAATTAGCTGACATTGTATGCGTTGAAAATTTGATATTATGGAAAGGAAAAAAACTGTAATGTTACATAAATTTTAAAGAATTAATTTGAATTTTTATAGAACAATGAATTTATAAAGTTAAATATTGGTACATGACCAATACAACCACTAAATTGCTTTCATAAAATTGTAAACTTCCTCAATGTATATACTTTATATATTTAGTAAAAGTTTCAAAGTTAGAAAGTTCAAGTTAGAATTTCAGTATTACAAATAAGTATCAAGGAATATTGTACCTAAATATTAGCTGAACATATGAAATGCTAAATCTTTTATCTTTAAAGCAATTACAAATTCCCATCTCCAAGGCAGCATATGGATTCCTTTTGGAAAAATAAAATCTAGTTTTACGAGGCGATCCAGGAATCGATCCAATTTTTGACGTCTTCGTAGGTTCTGACGGTTCTGAAGTGCTACTTACCCAGGCCATGTCTCATGGATCGAAATTAGTGGTAACCGAATATCCGATGAATATGGCAGATAGGAAAAAACATCCCAGTGGAATGTTTCTAAAGTTTCCTTTACATATTTGCCGATTTATTACAAAGTAGCCGAGAATTGTGCTGAAAGATGACTTTGGCATGTCTTTTGGTATGTTTGGAGCATTTGAGCCTCAATGCCATTAATTATCGCTGATTTTTTCCGTAGTTATGGTTTCATTTAATTGGAGTAACTAGAATAATGGATTTCTTCAACTTGGTCTCACTAAATGCACAGCAATAACGCTTTTCCAAGAATATTCAGTTTCACCGTTGAAATTATCACATGGTTAAGCATATTTTACGATTTTATCCTCTTTGGAATGTCGAATTGGATTCAATTTTCACTTTCTATTACGATTTTTACATATAAAGAAGCCCATTCGATGTCTCTTGGATTGAGTCCATGCAGAACCCAGTTTTCTTGTTTTTGCACCATACTATTGGTTTTTTTCCGGTTTAAAACCACTTTTTGACTCACTTTGACGATTTTCGCAACTTCTTCTTGAGTTTAACATAAATCTTGATCTAATAATTCCTCCAAGTCAGCGTTTTCAAACTTTAATGATCTACCTTTACGTTTTTTCTTCCTGGTTTCAAAATTATCATTTTTAGAACACCCGACCCAGAATCCACACGTTTTTATTGCTGGAGCATGTTTCCCATTTGCTATCCATATCAATCGACTGCACTTTTCTTTAAATTTAAATAAAAATAATGCACTTTTCGCAAATGCATTTTCTGGGCACAAAAGTATATATCAACGAAATGATAGGTATTGTTTTTAAAGGAATAAAAGTACTTTCGAAGATAATCTGTATCAATTTAATTTATTGATATATGGTATAGTAAAATAATTTTTACCCTACTACTTTTTGGTGACCTTTTTAATTCATAAGTTTGTACTAATAATCAAAATTTGTTTACCTTTATTAAGCCAAATTTTTCTAAACTAAGACTTGCAAATACCTTTACTGATATTGTATATTATTATTATTTTTTTATGAGAATCCAAAATAAGTAAAATCAGTAAATTACAATGTCTATATTTTCCTTTCACTTATCTTACCGGAATTATAGTCATTTTTATTTTCTAATTAATAAAATCGACAAAGAAAACACATTATATGACCACAAAAAATTTCCTTCATTTATCAATACCATTGATTCTTCACAATATGTATATAATTAATGTAAATTAACACAATTTTTCCGGACAACTTGTGATGCTGGATTTTTGTTCAAGACTGGTTGTACTAGAATTGGGTGAATTATTGCTGCATGCAAATAACTTGGATGGTTTTTGTAACATCATTTTCTTTCCCATCTCTTGAATTGTACTTAGTTTTGGCAAGGTTTCCCACAATGGAGTGGGATTGTTGGAATTTTCATCTGGTTCAAATAAATTATTGTTGAATAGTATTTTGAAGTTGACAACAATATTAAGTAACTTTCCAGCAGATACCAAATTAAAATTACAAATTCTTAAAGATTTTTCGACTCTATTCGATGATGCAAAGTTTGGGAATTTTAAGGAATGGGAATAGTTAAGAACTAATGTCCCATTTTTTATTCTTTTGAAAGAAAAATATGGTTTTACATAAATGTACTTACAATAGGGATATTCAGTCCAAATCGGGCATGGTTTTGGTGGAGATTTTTCTGTGAAGAAAAGACAAGAATATATATTAGGGTGTCCGTTATTTCACAAATTGATTTTTTTACAGCGATCGCCCCCTGAATTTTTAGTTTAAGATATAAACAAAATTATCCAATACAATTAAGCTCTTAATTTCTTGATTAAACCGTGCCGGAATCATGTTACTTTTACCATTTAAATAACATGGGATTATTTGACTTTTTACTTTTAATTTTTTTTCTCAAAAACAAATGAATGAAAAGATTTAAGATTAAATTATTCTGACGTAAAGTTTAACGCTCTACAAAAAAGGTCTCTAATGAATTTTCGATTAAATCACTCCATTAAAAGTTATTCAACATTTAACTTGTGCCTAATATATATCTTGTAATATTTTCAACTTTTTGCTCATTTTTACTGTTTTTAACTATAAAATCATTGGAAGAGAAGATAAAAATTATTATCATTAGAGCGGCAGTGATTATTTGTGTTAATTTTAAGGCTTGAATTGAAAATTTAACAAAAAAATCATTTTTTGACAATTAAAACAGGTGACATAAGATTCGAATTGGCTATTTTCCTGAAATTCAATTTATCCAGGATAAATTTTCGAACTTTAATCAATATTTTGTACCTACGAAGTGAATTTCATACTAATTAATGAGACTATCGACAAATTTTTACCATTTCACCTGACGCCATCTATGGAAAATTTCTTAGAACTTGCAGTCAACAAATTAAATGATGAATAAATTACAAAATACAAATTAAACAAATTAATTCAAGTTAAATGTTGAATAACTATTAATGGAGTGATTTAATCGAAAATTCAAACAAGACCTTTTTTGTAGAGCGTTAAATTTTACGTCAGAATAATTTGACCGTAAATCTTTTCTTTCATTTGTTTCTGAGAAAAAAATTAAAAGTAAAAAGTCAAATAATCCCATGTTATTTAAATGGTAAAAGTAACATGATTCCGGCACGATTTAATCAAGAAATTAAGAGCTTAATTGTATTGGATATTTTTTTTTATATCTTAAACTAAATATTCAGGGGGCGATCGCTGTAAAAAAATCAATTTGGGAAATAACGGACACCCCAATCTATATGTTATTTTGGAAAGTAAATCCGGAATATGTTATATATTTGGAAGCAAATATTTGTGTAGATTTACCTCTTCTTTTTTTCATAATAACACAGTCACTTATATTTCTTTGGGATATGGAATCTATTAAGGGTGCAAACGCATTTAAAATATTGATAAAAGTTTTATCCCTTCAGAATAATACCTTTTTTGTTTTGTTTCATTTTATTTAAACGGCCATTACGTCTTGCTTCAAGTTCAATGGAAAAAAAAAATGGAAAATTATATGAAAAGTTTAAATATTACGTAGAAATTTGTATAAATATATATTTACTTCTAGTGGGTGCGGATTTTTTCTTCAGCCTTTTCATATTATTGGTTCATTCAATCTATAAATCAAAGTTTTCACACCAAAACTAAATGTAATTTTTTTTGACAATCAAATAAAAATACGATATTATATTTTATTTTCACCATCACTGAGGAAATAGGATATTAATTACTGCGGATATTGATTTTCTTTATTCGAAAATTGTTTTGTTTTCAATTTAATGATGAAATAAAATTCAGATCTCAGCTTTTATTAAATAAGAACACAATTTAGGTTGTTTAGGATCGGTTTTTTTTATTTAATATTTTTTAATATTCAAATTAGCTACGTTTCGTTACGTATCGTAACTTCATCAGACTTATTAAATCACAAAAAATATAATATTTTCAATTTAAATTCAATAAATAAATTTTCGTTAACTATTACAACAAATAACTCATATACGTGTGAAGAAAAAATCAATCCTTATAACTCTAGCGATTTTTCATCAAAATCGATTAAGTTGGGAAAAAGAATTTTTTTTAAAATCAAACATCAATATTATGGCTTGTTTTTATAGTCTTTTAAAGCTATTTAGGTTTGTTGAATTGATTTTATAGCAGCAGTCGCAAAATTTTTTTGATATCAAAGATAAATCCTTGGAAAAGTGAAGTTTTAAATTCGTTGATAATGGATTTAATTTATTTAATTTTAAACCCTGATTGTAATAATTAATTAATAAGAGATGTATGTCGTTATTGTTGTTAAACGAGTGCATTTTATAAGTCTTTGTATAATTTTTTCTTATCAGCAGAAAAACAACCCCAATTTCAACTTTCAACTATAAAAAAGTTTCAAATAAATAGTAAATGGTAGTTTAATTTTTTTTTTGAGTGTTTGTTTTTATGCTATAATCGTTTGTTGAATAATACTTAGGGTAATGGTACAATTTTTTTTCCGCTTTTAAATAATAGATCCTTTGAAAAATAAATTCATAAGGATGTGGAATTTCCAGTCATTTGCATCCAGAAAAAAAAATATTTTCAAGTTTTCGTTCTGTGCAGCCCGTGCGTTTTTTGGGACATAGTAGAAGCACTTGGGCTGAAAAATGAAAAATCACTATCAATAAGTCCAAATCAGTCCAAGTGACTTTCACTCTCAGGAAAGGAACGGGCCCCCCGGTCAATCTGGACTCAACTGAGATCCCATCTTCCGACACCGTCTAATACCTTGGGGTTCATCTGGACAGGAGGCTGACCTGGAAATCTCACATCATCCAAAAACGAAAATATATTAACAAGAGGTTCAAACTGTTATACTGGCTGTTGGGTAGGGGCTCTAAACTTCCTCTTGAGAATAAACTACTTATATACAAAGCAGTAATAGTGCCAATTTGGTCGTACGGTATTGAGCTGTGGGGCTCTGCCAGCAAATCAAGCATTAAATTAATCGAGGCCACCCAATCAAAAATCCTGAGGGCAGATGGAGCTCCATGGTATGTCACAAATGAGACTCTCCGAAGAGACTTACACATCTCATCAGTCATCGACTCCATTACCGTACGTACCACCAATGATTTTGGAAAGTTGAGTCAACACTCCAACAATCCCCTGATTCCGCCACTTTTGGAGCACCAAAATTAAAGATCAAAATAAAAAGAAAAGTGCCTAGTGATCAAGTAGAGGCATAGGGAGATTCCTCCAATGGGAGTGATCTCCATCACGTCAGCTCCGGTCATCAAATCGGATTATAGAACCTAGATCTTGATGACCGATTTATATATAAAAAAAAGAAGTTTTCGTTAGTTTCGTCATTAAATGCGATATTTAAGGGAAGTTTGATTATAATTTATTATGGCATACTATAGTCAATGTACATCTACCAATCTAGTAGATATCTTCATCCTAGTGTAAGTTGTACCATTTAAAATTATGCGGCGAATGCTTGGCATATATGTATGATGGGTTGCATAACTTCAACATAAAATAGAAAATCCTATCTAAGCTTATTTAAACCCCTTACAAAGTTTATGGATGAAATTTTAAGGGTTGCGATCTTAACATAAAAATAGTTTATTTTTTGTTGCAAAAAAAAACATTTTTTTCATTTTTTTACGATTAAGAGGGTAAATATTATATCTAAAATGTACATTCTACTATTGATCGAATTTAGCCAAGAATTTAGTAATTGTTTTTCCAGAATTGATAGAAAAAATCCATTTTTTTTTCTTAAAGGTAGAAAAAATATAATGCTTTAATTATACAAATCAAATTTTAAAGTTTCTCTTTTTGAAGTTGGTGAATGATGATCAAAAAAATGATTTTAAATCATGAGTATATATGTAAAAGGGCAGAAATATTATAAGAGATTAAAAATATGAAATTCTTTTCTTATTAAAAATTACATTGGTGGTACAGTCAAGGATTTTTATAGAAAATCGTAAAATTTATAAAACAATACTTTCTTCAATTTAGAAAATTTACTAATTGTTTTTTCCAAAATTGATAGAAAAATACATTTTTTTCTTAAGGGTAGAAAAAGATAATGTATTAATTATTAAAATCAATTTTAAAGTTTCTTGTTTAGCAACTGGCGAATGATGATCAAAAAAATTATCAAATTTCATGAATGATAATGTAAAAGGGTAGAAACATTGTAAGAGATTAAAAGCATGAAATTTTTTTCTCAATAAAAATTACATTTTTGATACTGTCAAGAGCTTTAGTAGAAAATTATAAAATTTTGAAAACAATACTTTCTTCCAAGTATGTATGTGAAAAACTCACCCCTAAAATGGGAAATTTCTACCAGTTGGCCTAATAAAGGGTTGAAAATGGAGCAGCATTAATACTCCCAACCTGCATTCCCATAAAATACGGCTATGTAATACAAAAAATACGTTTAGAGTAACGAAAATTTTATTAAAATTTCACAATTTTTACAAATAATCACTTTTAATACTAATTTACAGTCAATCGTTTCGAACAAACATACTAATGATAATTACAAAAAACATCAACGACTTATTATAAAACAAACTACATCTAATTCCAGCACTGAACATTGGAGGATAATCATCACCTCCAGGTCCAATATACGGTTCCAAATTACTTTGGTTATAGGTCTTAAAATACCAACTCATCGAGTGATCATGTGGTGGAACTTTTACCTGGGCTGATTGAAGAAAATCATTGTCGTTTTGCAATGGAATGCGATAAGCACTTTCGGCGAAAACTTCATCCATCAAATAGTTAGGCGTAACAGAAATTGGTGTTTCATTTACGAGTGAAGCATGGGTTGAAGATTCGTCTTTATTTTGGGGATGATCTACTTTTGTGATGGTTGAACGGCCAACATTTGGACGATATGGGGGTTGTTGTCCTCCTGGTACTAATAAAGCAGAAAGGGAACCAAATGGAGATGTGGCTGGTACTGGAGTTGAAGTAATATTGATTGCGGTTGCAATGGTTGATGTTACCGTTGAAGACGTTGTTGTTATTTGAACTTTTTTGCTGGTTTCTAGACTCCAATTTTTGTCAAACTTTGAAGATGCTTCCAAATCTGGTTTTGGAGTAGGTCTTGTTTTATTTGTTGGTTCATTGAAAGGATTGTGGAAGTATTTGTTGGCAAACGTTGATGTAGATGGTGTTGGAAGCACATTTTTTGAAGAAGCAGTTTCAATTATGGGTTCTGGGGTGGTAGTTGTAGTAGTCGACGTTGTTGCAAAACCTTCACTCAAATTCTTTTCTACTTTATTATCGACTTTTGTAACAGAACCTTTCTTGAAACTTTTAGTCGATTGCGTTGTAGTTTTTTCGATCAGTGGACCTCTCTTACTAAGTTTACTATCCGCAGATGTACCATTTTCAGGATTGATAAAAACATTTTGTTTCTCCAACAAAGTATTCTTCAAGTTAACTTTTTCAATGGTAGCAGTAACGGAACTTTCTGTTCGATTTTTCGGATCTTTTTTCTCCAACATGGGAACAAATCCTCCTTGTGTTCCCGGAACCATTGGAACAAATCCTCCACTTTGAATTTTCGGTAAGCTCGGCGGACTTTTACTGGCAGGAGTTGTTACACTGATTTTATGATTTTCCCAAACTGGATAGTTTTGTAAACGTCCTGTACCTCGACCACTGCCTGCTTTGCGATCAATTTTTCGTCCCGAACCCCAAAACGAACCTAGATTTAGGGTGGGCAGAGGCATCCCGAAAAATGTAAATCCACTGTTGGAATATGAACTGGTTTGTTGTGGGGATGGAGAAGTTGGAGTTTCAAAATTTTTAGACGTATTTTTCGGCTGGGCATACAATGTGGGAGTATCTCCGGCAATGAAATGAGAGGAAATTTTTTCATTTAAGTCTGGTTTATCCCGGGGTATCGTTCCATTGAGGTCAAGACCTACGAGATTTGTTTCATTGTAGGGATAATCAACGTATTCGTCGTAGAAGTAATCACTTTCTTCTGGTAAAGGAGGTATGCTAGCAGATGCTGTCGTTGGATGTCGATTATAATTATCATTATCTTTAATGTTCATAAAAGGTGCGAATATTTGAGAAGTACCATATAAAGCGGGATCAAGCACTTCCGATTCACAACCAGGATTCATTCCCATTGGGGGTTCTCCCAAAGATTTCCCGTGGTCGGAACATTGTTCCCGAGATAATCGCATTTCTCGAAGAAGACTTCCATCAGAACAACGTGGTCCCATCTCGGCGGCTTCTTCCAACCAAGCTCTCATCCAAATCATTGCACATGTACACATAAGAGGATTGCCATCGATATCCAAGACTGCAATATTGCTGCGAAGACGTTTCACAGCTTTTTCAGGAACATAGGCCATTCGGTTGTTCCTCAAACTTAAAACTCGTAATCTTGGCATTCCATTGAATGGAGTTCCTATTATGGAACATAAACGATTATTATCCATTCGCAATTCTACTAGCCATTCCATTTTTGACATTGCAGTAGTATCATCAATTCTGCTCACTTTGTTATTGCTAAGATCCAGCATTTCCAAAGCCCTCAGTGGTTTCAGACCACAATGATCCAAGCTTGTTAAATGATTGGCACTCAAATTTAACATTAACAACCGTGGCATTTTTACAAAAGCATCATCCTCAATTTTAACCAACTGATTTTCCTCCAATTCCAACCATTCCAATTCAGGCAAGTCAACAAATGCGTTATTTGGTAAAACTCTTAAACGATTTCGGTTTAAACGCAATGATTTCAAATGAGGAATCAACCTAATAGCATTTGGTTCAATTATTTCCACTTGATTTTCTTCCAAATCCAATTTTAATAAATTTGGTAGATTACTAATTGCATTCGTTTTTAGTTCACGTATTTGATTCCTTGCCATTTTTAATTCCGTTAACGATTCCAAACTGTTAAGTAAATCGGATTCCAGTCGATTTAATCGATTGTTATCAATATGTAGTACTTCTAGATATTGTAAAGCTCGTATGGAAGTTGGTAATTGATTTAAAACATTGAAAGACATGTCCAAGTGAACCAAATCAGAGATAAATTGAAATAACCCTGGACGAATTTCCGCTAGATGGTTCCTACTTAAATTTAAACGTTTTAAATTTTTGGTTTCTTCAAAAACTTCTGGATTTAATATTTCCAAGCGGTTCCCGGAAAGATTTAGTTCTTGTAGTTCTCGTTTATCTCGCAAAGATTGTGAGTTTATAATCATCAAACGATTATGTTGTAAATCTAATTTTTCCATGCGACTAAGTCCATCGAGGCAACCGTTTTCCAGAACTTCCAGTGAGTTTCGGGAAAGATCTAAACGACGAAGTTGAGGTAGTGTTCTTAAACCTCCAGAAGAAAGTCGGCTTACTCCGTTTCCACTAACGTCTAACATTCGAAGTCCAGGTAAGTCTAAATCAGGTGACGGAGGAAGTGGAAGAGTAAGAATCAAGTTTCCACTTAAATGTAAGAATTCGACTCCTCGAGGAAGACCAGGTACAAAATCAATTAAACGATTGTGGTTCAGATCAACTTCGTAGAGATTTAAAAGAGGACGAAAAGTTGCTGGATGCAAAGATGTTAAGGAGTTGCACGATAAGTTTACATGTTCCATTAAGGGAGTTTCCAGGAAAGTTGCTGGATCAATCATAACCAATTGATTTTGGCTAAGATCCAATCGACGTAAATTGGGTAGATTGAGAAAAAATCGAGCCTCAACTCTCTTGAAATAATTTTCACTTAAATCCAACCCCTTCAATTCTGGTAAGTTCCAAAGTGGGCCATCTAAAAGATTCGAAAGGGAATTATTACGTAGTCGCAATTCCCGAAGGGCTGGCATTGCTGTGAAGGCTTCCCGTTCTACCATTTGAATTTTGTTGTAGTTGAGGTGCAAGCGTTCCAGTGTTGGATGTCCTCGAAGTGCTCCAAAGGGAATATCTTCCAAAAAGTTATGGCTCAAATCGAGGAAAACTAGCCGAGGAAGTGTATCAAGAATTGCACGCAATTCTCCAACATGTCGAATTCGGTTGTCGATCATCCATAGTTCTTCAACTCCACTTCCAGAGTGTTGGAGAAATGCTTCAGGATGGATACGTTGAATTCGGTTGTTGTTTAAATTTACAATTCTTAGCATGGGAACACGATGAAATGCACCGTGATGAATGTCGGAAATTTGGTTGTGGGATATGGATAAATGACGAAGAGCTGGAAGATCAACGAAAGATGCTTCGGTTAAAGTGTTAATCCGGTTGTGGTCTAACGTTAAATGAGCAAGAGCCGATAAATCTCGAACTCCTCGTCCAATCATTCCAACATCAGATATTTGATTCCCGACGAGATGCAGCTCGGTAAGGGACGGTAGTCGAGACAATGCACGTGGATGCATCCAATTGATGGCATTGTACGAAATATTAATCATGTTCAAACTAGGCAAATCTTGAATCAAATTCGCCTCCAATCGCACCAAACGATTACTATTAGTAATCACCAACTTTTCCAAAGCCAAAAGCATCTTAAAACTTCTGGGCGAAAGTTCCACCAGAGATGTCGACTCAATTTCTATATATCGAAGTCGAGGCAAACCACTGAAGATCGGAGCTCGTTTCATCAATCCTGATTTGACGGTGACGGCTTCCAGTTTGTGTAGCCGATCCAAAGAATCGACCGGCAAAGAACGCAATTCCGGTTCAACAATGTATAATTCCATTAATGTATTTTCTAGTCCGGCAAGCCAATCGGACGATACTCGTTGGAGATTGTTGTTGCGTAACATTAGGCGCATGATTTGCACGGAATGAAAAAAGCGGCCAGACAAGGCCGGCAAATTGTTGTTCTCCAGAATTAGTTCATCGATTGGTGTGGAAAAACTGAGAAGTTTTCCCAGGGATTTCAGTCCGTCGGATACGTGTTCCAGTTCGGAATGGGAGCACCTAAAAATGAAGTGATTAAATATTGTTCTAATAAGTGTTTTGGAGATTTTGATTTTAGGATTGGATTTATCCCTTAATTAAATTCAGTACTTTTCTCATTTTTAAGTAGAAAGTAAGCCAAAAACGATGAACCAAAATAAAACGCAGAACCAGGTTTGTTTTGAAGTTACTAAAACTAATACCAGTTTTGATGCAAGGTTTATAAAATACACAGGTGGCCTCATGGTGGCTACATGATGGATACGTGACGTATCCAGAAGAAATTCGTACATATCTTCAAACTGATTCAATTTCAAAATTCTTCGTAGGACGTCATTTATTTTTTCTAATGGAGCAACCTGTGTAATTTACAAACCTTGGTTTTGATGTATCTTTTAAAATGGTATCTTCCGTTATTGAATTGAATATATTGAATAAATATTTGATAAACTTTCGTTCCTCTTTAAACACCATTATCAACAAACCTGAACTACTAAAATAGTTACTTATTCCAAAAGTAAAACCTCAATAATAAGGCGAGACAATCTTGAATAAAAAAATCAAAATTTTGAAAAAAAACATGGTCAAATTGAAAGGAATTTTCATATATTTAGTTCTTAAAAACAGTTTAGATAACTAATCACCTTATTTCTGTAAAAATTGCCTTTTTTGAGGCGACAAATGTAATAATTATTTTCTGCTAAGATATGGACCGAATGTATCAAATTGCAGGGGTCGAGGACATAAACTTAAAATCAATGCATCTTGTAATGAGGCAACTAGCCCCATACACTGGGCTATAGAATTGCATATACTATATGCTAGTTGGAGTTGAGACATCATGTGAATAGTTTTTAGAACTCATTATGTTAAAAAAATAATATTTAAAAAAAAACATGAAATGAGATTCTTAATTAATCATCGACCCAAAATATTTCCTAATAAATGATTTGATTTGAACTAATTTTAATTAATTCCAGAGGATGATCCAGAGGTGGCTTTCGGATCCAAAGCCGGGTAATTTTTTAAACTATATCGCCAACGTTTTGCAACTTCTGCAGGTCGCATTTTCAGGCCGTTATTACTCCGAAATTAACCCTAACATCTCAACTTTCTTCATTAGTTTCCGAACAATTAGGTCCTGAAAATGCAAAATTTTGGCGATATAGTCTATAAAATTACACAGCTTTGGATCCGAAAGCCACAACCTGAACCTGTAGGAGCATTGAGGAACAAAAAACATTCAAAACTCTTGATCAGCATGCCCTTAGAGTTTTGGGCAAAAAAATTTGGATTATACTTTTCATTTTTCAGCAGAAAAAGTTTCATTTGTCGTCTTAAAAAGTGTAGTTTTTGGTTATACAAATTCAAAACCCGGATAGTATTAGATTAAAAAGAACTATATGCTAGTTGAAGTTGAGACATCATGTGTGTAGTTTTTAGAACTCATTTTGTTTTAAAAAAATAAAATTTAATTTTTTTTTCATGAAGTGAGATCCTTATTTATAGATTAAAACTAAAATATTTCCTTAAAAGGGATTTGATTTAAACTTATTTCAATGAAAAATTGTAATAAACTTCAGAGGATGAAGTGGTGACTTTCGGATTCAAAACTGTGTAATTTTCTGGACTATAGCACCAACGTTTTGCAACTTCACAGGGTTGTATTTTCAGGACTTTATTGCTCCAAAATTAACCCTAATTAATCAACTTTCTTCGTTAGTTTCGGAACAATTAGGTCCTGAAAATGCGACCCGCAGAAGTTGCAAAACGTTGGCGATATAGTCCAGCAAATTACACGGCTTTGGATCCAAAAGCCACAACCTGAACCTCTAGGAGCATTGTGGAATATAAAACATCCAAAACTCTTGATCAGCAAACCCTTAAAGTTTTGGGCAGTTAAATTTGGATTATACTTTCCATTTTTCAGCAGAAAAAAGTTCATTTGTCGTCTTAAAAAAGTGTAGCTTTGGGTTATACACATTCAAAATCCGGATAGTATTGGATTAAAAAGAACTATATGCTAGTTGGAGTTGAGATATCATGTGTATAGTTTTTAGAACTCATTTTGTTTTAAAAAAAAGTGGTAATTAAAAAAAAATCATGAAATGAGATTATTAATCATCGATCGAAAATATTTCCTAATAAGTGATTTTATTTAAACTCATTTTAATGAAAAATTAAAATAAACTCCAGAGGATGAAGTGGTGGCTTTCGGATCCAAAGCCGTGTAGTTTTCTGGACTATAACACCAACGTTTTGTCACTTTTCCAGGTTGCATTTTTAGGACGTTATTGCCCCGAAATTAACCCTAATTAATCAACTTTCATCGTTAATTTCGGAACAATTACGTCCTGAAAATGGAACTCAGAGAAGATGCGAAACGTTGGTGATATAGTCCAGCAAATTACACGACTTTGGATCCAAAAATCACAACAAGGACGGATTCAGAATTTTTTTCTGGGGGGAGAGCACAATATAATCTTTCATTTGCAAGAGTGTGAAAGGAATCACGAAAAAATTCGCAATTCCAGCCAGAAATAGACCAGTTTCACTTATGTTCTTTCTATTACTTTATTCAAATATTTTCACAACTTTAATAATTTGATTTGCTTTTAAGCATGTACTGTTATGGAATCTCCACAGTACACAAAAATACCCTAGGGGGCATGAGCCCCCGTGCCCCCCCACCCCTAAATCTACCCTTGAATCACAACCTGAACCTCTAGGAGCATTGAGGAACATAATAAATCCAAAACTCTTGATCAGAGAATCCTTAAAGTTTTGAGCAACAAAATTTGGATTGTACTTTCCATTTTTCAGCAGAAAAAGTTTCATTTGTCGTCTTAAAAAAATTTACTTTTGGGTTATACAAATTCAATACCCGGATAGTATTGGATTAAAAAACGAGATTGCTTCACCTAAAGTAATTATATTACTGAAGATTTCAATGTTATTTTTACTTAAGAAAACTAATATTCTTACCAAATTTGATATTCGTTGAGTCGTGTGAGACATCGACATGGCAAGATCAGTTCTTGGGCTGGACATTTAGCCGAAAATGTTTGACTCCTGGCAAAAAAATCCCCGCAACCAAGTAGTATCCAAATCCACGACCAATATCGAAACAACTTCATCTTTACCATTCTTCCGCCACTGTATATAATATGTTCACCTCATTGAAACGTCGTTGTTTTGAAACAAGGAAACGGTCTTCCACTTGCAATTATGCAATCTGAAATTGACGAGAATTTTAGGCATTATTGTTTTATCATAATCTCGGCATCTTCATCAGTCTTATTTAAATTAGATATTGATGTTGAATCGAACCGGAAGTCCATTTCAAATTCATTTATTGTTGTTGCAAAAGCCATACGAACACAATGGACAATTTCTCATTTTATGTGGATGGTGTAATAGTTTATTATGGCTCTATATGCTTTGATTGTCTTTGCCGATTGTTTGTGTTCTATGTCAGAAAGTTTTAACGATTTTTTTCTGATAATTATTACTTAATGTTGGAATTTGAAAAGTAATTCAACAACAATTAACATTTATGAAATCAATCATAATTAGAAATAACCGAAAATGGTTCATTATTACTTTTCTTTGATCGTCAAAAGGGAAAGAACAGTTTAGATTTTAACCAATGGTATTCCATGCAGACAAAGTTGCGAGTCACGTAGAAGATAAAATAACAGAACATTAACGTTTACTTTTGAACATGGCATTCATTTTCCACTGAATAATTTCGTCTAGTTATTTTTAATAGGCTTTTCACAATTTATTAATAACAAATCCCGTTTTTTCTTCATCTCATCTCTTCCGAAAATCGACATGAGGAAAAGAATTGTGCGTGGTCTGGAGTTTCTCGTTGGGAAAACGTTAAACGGATTCATTTCAGTTCGTTTCAGTGATTTTGCAACGGTTAAAATATTTACATAATTTTTGTCATCATCATTACAATGTTCATCTTCTCCTCCATCTCCCCCATATTTTCCTGTTCCTCATTCCATTTTCATTATATGTGCCCCTCTTAAATGAATCTAAATCTAAATCGTTACGGTAATGCATTTCAAAGTAATGCAAAAGGGTGCAATAATCTTAAGAAAAAATGTTCGACAAAAAATAGCTACCAAGGTATATACCTACTCTATAATGTGAATTCAATTGGGCAATTTGAAAAATGTAATTATTAGATAATGGTTTACGCTAAGTGAGTAATAATTTTAATAATATTAATAGGAATATGTAATCAAATATTAATTAGCAAAATTGTGTATAACATATTTGAATTACCAGCCGGAGTTTGACTCTTATCGTTGGTTACCTACCGGATATTTACAATTGTAATAAATTTTTACTTTCTTTTCCATTCTCTTCATTAATGTTTGGAATTCTTGCAATCATTTAGGAAAAACTTTTTCGAAATTCATACAACTTTTGATGTATAATTGAGAAATTATCCACAAGAATAATTCAAGATATGTAAGTTATAGATATAGTGGCGAATTTAGGTCCAATGCCGCCCTTATTGTTCCATAAAAAGGTGGTTAAAAAATATTTAAAATTTAAATTTAACAAAACTTCTAATGAATTTACATATATATTAAATATAATTTATTCATTTCTATAATAATTTTCAATGATAATACAACAGCTTTTTTCAACTATCACTTATGATATAAACTTTTTTCTAGCATTGATTCGCACGAAAACGTCGATTATATCAACGTAATCAATTTCTTGCACTAATTGAGGTTCAATAAATAACAATACCGAGATATAACGTAAATTTAGGTCCACATTTGATATCAATAACTTTGCACTCTTTTCAGAGAAGAAAAAGATCTTTCTCCTGAACAATTTGGAGCTGGGATTTAAAAAATGTCAACATTTGGGTACACATCTCCAAAATTCCGTAATGCAATATATTCCATATATTTTCGGATATCTTCAGTATTGAATCTTTAAGAAGATAATGTAAGGGAAAACATTCATTTATGAAAATCTCTTCTAAATTGTAATCATACTAAATGTTTTAGATAAGTACGATGTATTTCAACTACCAGGATTTGCATAGGACTTTAAATGTTTGGACAAAAAAGTATCGAATTTAGTAAAAAGTTCTACAGTTCTTAAAAAAAATCCATTAAGAGGATCTTCAATTTTTTTGAATGTCCCCGGAATAGAAGTTCTCAAATTTCCAGTGACTTAACAAGTGAAAAATGTGATAAATTGAAAAGTGAATTCTTTAAAATATATTAATTATACTTTATTGAAGATGTTCCTTACATTCATAGCGAACTCAATTAAATTTTTGAATTAAAATTATCTCTACATACTTTTAAGGCTACCATAAGTCTTAAACATAAATTAATTTGTACACAAATTTCAATTAATTCAATTCAATAAAGTGTTTTTTTTTAAAGTGGTATAAGTTATTTTCAAGATCAACCTATATTTTGCTGCAAATATATAAGTTTCGAAACTTAATATTTACATATATGTTGTATGCTAAGAGCTTTGATATTAGCCGTATTGTTTTTCCATCTTTTTTACGTTAAAATAACCAAAAAAAAGTTCAAACTAATTGAATTCTGGAAGAAAAAGGTTTATTTTGCTAAAGACTATAATTTTCTGACGATTAAATTATGAATTTCATCAAAATACACGAAAAAATTAAGCTTTTATTCATAGTAATTCTATTTACAGATTCTTTTACGAATATATATTTGCTTAAGGTTTGAATAGCTTAAGCTCACCATAAAAAAGCTCATTTTAGAAACTTTATTGGGAAAATTCAAACTCAAAACATGTTAGTGGCTTTTATTGTTCAATAAAATACAAATATTAGTGCAGATTTTACGACAAATTGTACCAGTTACGTCTAATTAATCATCCCTTTACAAATAATTAGTTATTGATGGGTTGATAGAGTTCTATGTATAAGTAGATTAAAAGGATAATAGTCTATGGACTTTCATTGGATTCTTTTGAATAATTAAAAAAGTGATTTTATTTTCAATTAATTAGTATTTTTAAAATATTAATAGACAATTTAAATAAAAAAAAATGAGGAAGAAAAAAATATTTATAATTCTTAAATTAAACTTTGTTTGTACCTTTTTATGAACCTTTTCTTTTATATAAATGTTGCTTAAATCTATCAATTATTTTAAGATGAAAAAGCGTACTACAGTTTTACTAAGCATCCCCTTATGTTTACCGGTTGGTTCATTGCTGATCTCTTAAAAATTCTAGCTTAAATTGTAGAAAACTAATGGGAAATGTTTCTCAAACTATTTTATTTCGATAACTTCTTGCCAATTTTCGGAAACTCCCTCGAATATTCTATGCATTTCATACTTTCCCAGCATTATTTTCTTCTGCAATACAAACCCTTGGCAGTTCAAAATTCTTTTGGTATTGTCTATTTTAGAAATGATGATGATTTAGACGTAAATGAATTTTATATATTCCTAATTTTCCTACATTTAATAAGGCGAAAAAGTAATATTACTCGAACACTCCAAAAAATATCAGTGTAAAAATGAACCCGGAGCACTTTGTACGGCGATGTAGTAAGAAATAACGGTGCAAAAGTCTTTTGATGAAATTTTTCTATTTAAATTTTCCACTTACCACGGAATATATGAGAAGATTTTTATTCCAAAATTTTAACACCAAGACATTTGCACTGTTCCAAGTCCATATTTTAACAATGTATCAAGGAATTTGAATCATAAATTTAGTGGTTTTTAGTTCAGTAGTTTTAATAATATGTAAGTAAAAGGCTTTAACTTTCATAAGCAAGTTTTTCAGAATACCTCTTTTTATCATTTTTGTTTTACAAACATTTTGGAGTATCTAAGTGGTAAGTTTAAATAAAAACCATTGGAACCTCAGGTATCATATATTAGAGGTACTCTTTTTTAAAATGTTAAGAAAAACGATGTATCGTTGCTGTTTTGGGTTTCAACATTGATCTTTGGAAAAATCAATGTATCATTTGCATCCCTAAATGCATATACTTTGTCTACTTTTCTTACAAACTTTGTAAACTATTGTAACGTAGCTAAACTACTGAATACTTTCACAAACAAAGACAATAATTATACTTTTTGAATCATACAATATAAACGCTTTTAAAGAACCAAATTATATTCTTTTTTTTATTTGGCTTCCTTCAGAAGGCTGGAAATCATTACGACCAGTTGCGATGGGAAACAAGTCAGTTGAACTGCAATTGCACCAATCTTGTAGATTTTTTCATTTCTTCTACGTTCTATGGTCGTTTAATCGTAAATTTTGCTTTCCAGTATTTGGTATTTTTTGTTGCATTTGTTGCACATAATGTACCCAAAATACTGAAGTTTGCACATTTGTAAGATTCCCCAGCATTTAGTTTTCTTCAGTATTTCATCGTTGAAATTTTTTTCATCCAGCATATTTTCGGAATCCGTTGGCAGTCCCACATTTCGAAAGCCATTATCTTGACAATTGTGGTTTTGCAATTATTCTCCGCTATTGATTATTAAACAATAATTACACTCTTAGAAGTATATAATTATATCAAAAACCATGAACTTTTAATTTCAATTAAAAAACAATTAAGGCTTTTCTTTAATAATTTCTTCGGCGAATGCAACGATACACCACATTGCAATTAGACAAAACATAACAGCACTTAAAGTACTCAAGTTGTTAGTAACACTATCAAGTTATAATAAATATACTTATGTAGTAAAAAGACGTTAGGGAAATTGAACTCAAAATGGCTTTGGAATTTCTCAAATATTTATAAGTGGAGCTTTTCTTTCCTCTGTCAAGAAATATAGGTAACCACCCTACTGGGTGTTGAATAATATAGATTACTAAAAGATTCAAAAGAAGTAAAAGAATATATGACTCGTTAATTGCGAAAGTGGCGTAAGTCCATTTCAAGCACGGTCTATATGGTGATTCTTCTTCTTGTAACTAGAACAAAGTATGTTAATTATTTAACTGCTAAGTTTTCAGAAATTACTGATTTCATTTTAGTTGTTAACAAAAACGCCAATTATTCCCTGCTCCTTAGTATCTTATGTTCCTATGGTTAAAAATGATAATACTATGGGGATTGTTCTTGAAATGGACTTAACTCACTTTCAAAATAATCGGTGCATATAAAGGCAGACTTAGAAAATTAGATATTGAAAAGAGAAAAACTTAAAAAAACTTTATCTAAAGATTGGGTGAAAAATTTAAATCTTTTTACTAGCAAAGAAAGTGGAATTGTAAAATTATATTAATTAAGATGGCAATAATTATATTAGGGCAATACTAAAACTTTTCTTCGAAGGATTAGTTCACGTTTAACTTTCTTCTATTGATAGTCATCGGTTTTTCTGTATCCTAACATCAATATCTAAGTATACTATAGACTGATTCAAAAAAAAATTATGATTTTTTTTTCTTAATTATATCGAAAATATTGTTGGGAATGATCAAAAAAAAAAATCCTGTGAAACTTTAAGCTCTTAATATTAGTATTAAGAGGTGCCGCATCGCAAATTTCGATTTTCCATTGAAAAAATATGGAAACAATATTCTCTTGCACTTTGGAATTTTATAGCTCTCGTGGGTGACAATATTTCGGAATGACCAAGGTCTACTCTTATAGAAAATTAAACGATCTACAAAAAAGGTCTGTTACAAGTTTTTGATATATTTATTCATTCAAAAGTTATTCGAGGTCAAAGTTGAACTAAAGAGAAATTTTAATATTTTTTTAATTTTTTGACGCAACCATCAATTTTATGAGAAAATTTTATAGGACATTTTTTGTAGAGCACTTTTTTCTCTATAACTTATTACTATAAAAGTTTTTGATATTTTTCACAGGTCCTAAGTTATTTGCATTAAACTGAAAATTCCCTGAATTATTATACTTTTAACATATTTTTTTTTTATTTTAATTAAATAACTTAGGATCTGTGTAAAATATCAAAAACATTGATATTAGTATACTATACTACTAATAAAATTAAATAAGGGCATGCATACCTTATATTATAACTAGACGTATTTTAGTATACTTATTATATTTAGTAAATAAAACTGGATTTTAAAACCTACTTACTTATTCATAAAATCCATGAACAATCAATCAAAGTTACCAAACATATTTCCCAAAAATTTTCACTTTCAACTTGAACCAGTCATTGAAATCTCGCAAATCTTTACCAATACTATCACTGTTGTGTATTGCAAATTTCTTCTTTTATTCTCAACACATTGAAATCCGAATTTAAATCGAAAACAACCGTCGAAGACTCGAATTTCAAGCACAGCAAAAGTCAGACTAAATGTCTTTGCAAAGTGTTTCATATTTTTACATTTCTCTTCTTTCTTTACGCTTAATGATTTTTCACAGTAGAGTGAACGCCAATCACGAATATATTTCCCTTCACGATTCTCGTTTTCGTCGTAGAAAAATCTTCAGCTTGCAGACGATGGCACGTAGTACATCTTCGTATCAGGCTCCCCTATTTAATAACAATTAAAAGACCATGAATAGATATATACAAAAAACGTAAAAAAAATCATCATCTATTGTTTTTGTTATTTATTTATTTATTAAAAAAAAGAAAATTATGACAATTGAATAATAAAATTGAGCATCACATTTTTCTCTTTTTGTTTTTATTATGTGACGCGTGTTACGTGATACGCTTTTTAGACAACAATAATAACGGATTTTCCTCGTCTTCGTTGCCTTCTATGCTGGTCGTGTCGATTGTAACAATGGATAAGTGATTTTCACTAAACGCATTATTGCGGCTAACAATTAAGATACCATTGATTATGATTAGATCATTGTGTGGGTATCTTACTGGACTTTGGAATTAGCAATTAAAGATGAAAAGTTGGTCTTTCTTTCGTTTGTAGTTTTACATAACATGCGATTTTTCGTGAGAAGTATCATTTTTCATGGGTTTATTGTAATGTCGAGGAATAGCGAAAGTAATTTTTTTCTTTTTAATATATCGCGAAAAATATGGATAATGTGGCTGGCCTAGGTAATTCCAGTTCTAGTCTGGAACACAGGTGCGAATAAAGAAATGAGGAAATTGGTATTATTTCCTTCATCTCTATACTTACCACTGGAGCTTTTCTGGAGCTAATTCTCAGAAGCTTTTTTTTATAACCAATCCTTCTGTAACCAATGTTTGGCTAAATCTTCGACTCCAGCTCTGGTCTAAATTATCACAACTTAAAAGTTGATTCATTTGATCATAAATATCAACCATAAAATATCAATTAAAACATAAGATCGTTAGAAGCTGGAAAAGTATTGCTGGGACCCACTCTGACTCCACCAAAATCAATGTTAGAACTCTAGCTTCTTCAAAATTTTTCAGGTCCAGGTCCAAGACTCCGATTTCAATTCTTTAGTTATGCTTACGAAAGAAGTACCACAATATATTTTAAATTATTTAAGTATTTCATCCCATTTTTATAATACCTATATACCCTCTAAAATTCGTAGAAGTTGGATTATAATTTACATAAATCTGAGGATACAAAATTGTCAACAAATATCAACAGATTTTTTAGAACTAAGTCTGAATTTATAACTTAAGTAATTGAAAAATACTTTTATTAATTCGAATATGATTGGCATTATTTCCTTCATCTCTATACTTATCACCAGAATTGAGAAGTGAACTAAATAAGGGTTGACTTCGGCTCCAATTCTGGAGCTTTTTTTCATAACCAATCCTTCTGTAACCAATGTTTGGCTATATCTCCGACTTCAGCTCTGGTCTAAATTATTAAAACTTAAAAGTTTATTCATTTGATCATAAATAGCTACCATAGAATATCAATTAAAACATAAGATCGTTAGAAGCTGGAAAAGTATTGATGGAACCAATTCCGACTCCCCCAAAATTAATATTAAAACTTTAGTTTCTTCAAAATTTTTCTGGTCCAGGACTCCGATTTCGATTCTTTAGTTATGCTTACAAAAGAAGTAGGTACTACAAATATATTTTAAATTAATTAAGTATTTCAATATATTTTTATAACATGTATAGTAGACTGGGACAAAAAAACCGACTTTTTTTTTTTGAAAAATATATCGAAAATATTGTTCAAGGAGACAAAAAAAATTTGGGAAATTTTTTAGCCTTTAATATTAATTTTAAGAGGTCTATCATCTTTAATATAGAATTTTTATTTGTGCTTTCATTTTTGCGTCAATGCTGTCAAACTATCTAGATAAAAAAATTAATTTGTACATATACTTGTAGAAAATTAAATTCCCTACAAAAAACGTATCTTTAAAAAATTTTGTCAGACACGCCGTTTCCGAATAATCAAGCTTTAAACATTGTAATAATTTTTAGATTTATCTTCTTTATTTTGGAAATTTGTAACTATCGAACAAATAAATATACAGAAATGAACAATATAGATTCTTGAAGGGAATTTAATGTTCTACAAAAAAGGTTAATTAACATTTTTACATAAAATCACTTTTTCAAAAGTTATTCATAATTAAAGGTGACTGAAAAATTAAAATATTATTTTTTCGTTTTTGAACCAATTTTGAAAGTGTGATTTTATGTAAAAACGTATAGAGACCTTTTTTGTAGAACATTAAATTTCCTTCAAGAATCTATATTGCTTATTTCTATATATTTATTTGTTCGTTAGTTACAAAATTCCAAAATAAAGAAGATAAATCTAAAAATTATATCAATATTTAAAGCTTGATTATTCGGAAACGGCATGTCTGGCAAAAATTTTCAAAGAGACCTTTTTTGTAGGAAATTTAATTTTATATAAATATATGTGCAGATGAATTTTTTTTCCTTGATAGTTTGACAGCATTGACGCAAAAATGAAAGCACAAATCAGAAGTCGAAATTAAAGATGATAGACCTCTTAATATTAATATTAAGGGCTAAAAAATTTCCCAATTTTTTTTTGTCTCCTTGAACAATATTTTCGATAAACTTTTTAAAAAAAAAAAAAAGATTCGAATTTTTTGGCCCAGTCTAATATATATCCTTTAAAATCCGTTGGAATTGAATTATAATTTACATAAATCTGATGATATATTATTATAAAGAAACATAAACAAATAATTTAAAAGTAAGTTCGAAATTATAATTAGCAATTGTAAAATACTTTCGTTAAGTCTAATATGAATCTTTGAAGTTTAGGGAACTTTTGGATATCAATAATGATATAAATGATCTTTCGATTTATAAATTAAAAATGAAGCTTGATATTATGATATAAATCCAACAACCTTGGAATTTTGATTTTGAAAATTTAATTGCTTAAATAAACCTTGAACGATACAAATTTCAAATGATGTAAAACTTGAAAAGTTTCATCAGAAATCCACACCTAATTGCAATATTAACACTTTAAATACCACTTTTTCCATTTCCTTTTCCAATTGAATCTCTGCAATTAAAATTGTATAACTCTTGCTGTATTTCATCCCCAAATTAAAATTTGATGTATATTTTTACATTTGAGTCCATTTGTTAAATGATAAACTTAGCTATTAATTTAATTAAATCTTGAAATATTGGCCAAAAGAAAATCTTCTTACATTTTAAAAGTTAACTAATAATTTCTGGGGAAATCAGAATTATTTACCTAAATCGAATCAGGCAAAAGACGTTGTAGTTATAAATACCAAAGACATAATAGGAGGAACAAACCCACATTCATTCCATCGGCAAATTTGCAAATTAAATTCCTCCAATTTGAATTTCTATTACCGTAAACGACCTGCCATCAATCACACTTACAACAAATGAAAAAGGGAAAATAACTTAAAAGGACATCATTAATATGTAATAGTTCTCGAGCCTTTGTAAGTGTAAGATTACAAGAAGAAGTGGTAAAGAGTTGCATCAAGGTCTTACACTTTGCGACAAGTTGCGGATCAATTACAATAATCCAATAAATATAATAATATCGAAACGTTAACACTATAAATAATCCGTAATGAAATCAAACTGTTGAGACCACACCTAAATTTTGTATGCTGCCTCTAAATTTTTCCATCAATTGAAATGAAAGAGAAACCAGGAAAAGAATATTTGATCTTAAACTTAATCATTAATGAAGTTAGCATTTTTTTTCCTTAGGTAATGTATTGTATTTATTTATCCAGGTTTTATATATAAATGATTTGGAGCGAAGAGGTTGTGATTCATTTGATTGAACTAAAGACATCCAGAAGAACATGAAGGTAAAGTTATTACTTTTTTTTTGTTGTAAATATTGTGGAAAATTTAAGTGTAGTGATTGATTTTTTTTCGAAGGTTTGCATTGCTTTTTTGGCTATCGCTTTTGTGGCGGCCAACGCTAGTGTTGTGCCATTAGTTTGGCCTGCCGGAGTTGTACCACTTCCGCATCCGGTTTCGGTCGCCCACCATGTAGCAGTGGTTCCACATGTAGTTCCACATGTGGTTCCACATGTAGTTGTCGCCGCCCCTATTCAACCAGGGTAAGAATTTAAATTAAATCTTTTAATTCCTTGCTTTTATAGATAGTTTTAAGAAAAATCCAAGAAATTAATCTTTTTTATTGGGGTTTATTGAAATATAGCCGAGGAATAGCTTTGGATACTTCAAAATACGATATAATAAAAAGATATTCTAAAAGCTAAAACTTAATAAAAAAAAACCCTGAGTACGTAAAATTTTTTTCTGGATTAATTTCAGATTTAGATCTATTTATAGGACCTTAAGTTTAACAGTAGTTAGTAAAGACGTTTTGGGAAATTACAAATGATACTGTTTGCCAAATAAACCAAATAATAAACTTTTTTTTTAGATATTTCATTAAAAAAGATTTAGTCCTCCTTTAATCATAACTTTAATAGAGTAAACTCAAAATAAGTTGTATTCTTTTCAAGGTATGTAGCAGCTACTCGAGGATCTCTTCATATTGCACCACTTCCCGGAAATACTCCTGCAGCTAGTCACCACCTCAATTTAGAACCAGCTCCAGGAACCAAATAAGAAATCCCCACACCAGAAACCCTCTTGAAACCAGCACGAACCCCTTATCTCTGCCAACATTTTTATGAATCTATTTCCTCTTTAATTTGATGCAAAATAAATAAAAAAAAAGACTTTGCTTTTTACTTAGGTTTTATTTTTTCTTTAAAATAACTTATTTCTAACAAATACAACTAACATTAATAACTACTGGGACATTCTTCCGGGTTTAAATTACCAAATATATTCAGTTCTAGTAACGAGGCGAGTATTATGAATGTAAAATATAAAATCATTAACGTCATGCCAAGAGTTTTGTTTAATTTACCTCTATTAATAAATATCAATGCTGTCGAAAATATGAAGTAAATCAAAAGTCCAATAAGAGAGTAATAAAGTCCTGAAAATATCAAAAATTAGAAATTAAAATTTCAATGAAAATTGTAAACTATTTGAAGTTTTACCTGCACTGTAAATGTTGATTTGAGATCCTGGATTGATAATCGTTGTTTGGATGAACCAAGGTAAACCCAAACAAATTAGAATGTCAAAAATGTTGGATCCAACCGCGTTGGAAAATGCCATATTTCCGTGACTGCAATTGAAAAGTTTATTTTTATAAAACATGGAATCTCAGAATTAAATCGATTTTTTGCATTGCAACAAGAAATTGAAGTTCATTCATGGGCATTATAACACTGAACTTTACGTTTCTAATTCCCAGCCCTTTCATGCTTATTTTGAATAGTTTGGACGGTTTTTCGTCCAATTGTATTTTTTTGCGGTACAAAAAGTTTTCTACAGATATTTACCCTTGTCTGAAGATGGTAAAACTTGCAACTAAATCCGGGGTTGCTGCAGCAGCCGCCACTAAAGTTAATCCCATCACTGAATCAGGAATTCCTAACGTGTAGCCTGAAGAAAAAAAAGTGTTAAGTTTTTCCAATAATTTATTAAATTTATGAGTAATTTCTTACCAATAATAACAATCATCCACAGGATGATATAAGAAAAAATACAAATCCACAAAATGGACATAAAAAACGTAACCAAATAATATCTTTCCCATTTTTTAGTGGTGCAACATGGAATAGTGTATTTCAATGTTATGTAAATAGGGCTTAAAAAATACCATAAGCATATCTTAATTTTTGATGTTTCTAAAAAAATATAAAAAAAATGATTAATTTTGTTGGAGAAACTAAAAAAAGGATCCAAAAACGTTGGGAATATGGAAAAAAACTTAAAGAATAGCAGAGGACTTAAGATTTGCAATACAAGAACTACATTTAATGAATTTTAGAAGAAGAGATGAAATTGGGGTTGTAGAATTAATACTGTTGAGGCTAGGGATGCATTTTTTAAAACCCAATATATTGATGGTACGCCATTCTTCATGAGCGATGTTTTGTCAACGATATTTCATAATTTTCCAGTACATACCATTTTTCTTTCTGTTTATGATCTACTGGTACAGAAATACTTCCTTCAGTCTCAGTAATTCAACGACATTAGATTATAAATTAACGGAGTTAACAATTTAATGATATCGTATATCATTATATAGAAATACTTCATTTAATTATATTTAAATGGTGATAACAACCATCGAAAAAAACCCCGATATATCGATCATTAACTTCGATGTTTCACTTGTAAAAATATCGATGTTTTTTAAGAGCAGTTGTATCCCAAATTGAGGCTAGAGAGGATTTGAACATTTCTGTACCAAAGATCTAAATTATCAAAGGAAGTAGAATTGGAAATGAGATAGTTAACTATATAATCTTGTGGGAAAGAAAAGGGTAACCGAGTCTAAAATATCTGTACAACAAATATGAGAATATAAATATGGATGCTGGAAAATAACCAGAAATTAATGCTAAAATAACAGAAAAGAGGTGACAGGAATACCAGGAGTTTTAAGGAAGATTCTGGAGAGAAGGTTGAGATGATTTAAGCATAACATATGATGGCAAGATGAGAACGGAAGAACCATGTAAGGAAGTTACTAAAGGGAAGAATTTTAGATTTATAAGAGTTAATGGAAGAAGAAAATGAGGTAATGTTTCAAAAATAGACACCTTAGGGTAGAAGACGAAAAATATACAATTTTTCTTCTTCTACCCTTTCTTTTACACCAAAGGTGTCTATTTTTAGTTATAAGTTATAAGGAAAATTACGATTAAATCCTTTCAATTTTTGAGAACCACACACTTTTGATTCTTAAATTGGGATATTGAAACTTAATGAGATAAATAAATCTTACTTTCTTGAGGTGCGACTGGAATGATAGAAGTTTTAAGAAGATTCAGGAGAAAAGATTGAGCATATTTGAACACAATATAAGATGGAAAGATGAGTACGGGAGAACCATGTAAGAAAGTTACCAAAAGGAAGAATTTAAGATTTATAAGAGCTAATGGAAGAGGAAAATGAGGTAAAGTTTCAAAAATAGACTCCATTTGTGTAAAAAAAAGGGTTGCAGAAGAAAAATTGTATTAAGTTATAAGGAAAATTACGATTATATCATTCCAAATTTTTGAAAACCACAAATTTTTGGTTCTTAAATCGGGATATTGAAACTTAATGAGATAAATAAATCTTACTATCTTGAGGTGTGACTGGAATGACAGGAGTTTTAAAAAGATTCAGGAGAGAAGATTGAGGAGATTTTGAGAATCTTGAGAAAGATGAGTATGAGAGAACCATGTAAGAAAGTTTCTAAATGGAAGAGTTTAAGGTTTATAAAAGTTAATGGAGGAGGAAAAAGAGGTAATGTTTCAAAAACAGACACCTTGTGAACAGAAGAAAATGTTGGAGAAGAAAAATGGTATAAAATATCAAAGGAAAGTTACAAATTACGCTTAAATCTTTCCAATTTTTGTGAACCACATATTTTTGGTTCTTAAATTGGGATATTAAAACTTAATGGGATAAATAAATCTTACTTTCTTGCGGTTCTTTTGGGTCAGCTTGCATATTTTTCTCAGTGGTGGCTTCCATTTCACTGAAATGATCATTAAGCTGAATATTTTCAATGGCTGGCAACCATTTCTTTTTTGCTCCCAACTTCAACAAGCAGTTGGTCGCACATTTTTCCAAAGCCGTATTGTAATACATAATGACGCAATACAAAAAGTACATCGATAGAAGAACGATGGACTTGAACCTACAAACAAATATACAAAATTAATTGGCAAATTGATAAAATTTGGTAAAATACCTACCAGCAAATCTGTTCATTGCTTATGAAACAAATTAATACTATGAGAGTAATAAGATAAAATAAACCATCTCTAAATAATGGCCACCAATTCAATTGGCAGATATTCTTGGTGAATAATACACAAGCGGAAGTGATGAACAAGTAGTTGTATACGGCTGATCCGATCACGTTGGACATACCTGAAGATTCAAAGGGAAAAATTTGGAGTTAATATTAAGTGAAATAATTAATTACTTGAAAATTTTTTACCAATATCGTCTTTGGTAAATAAAACACTGATTATAATAGTTACGAGTTCTGGAGCTGATTCACCTGCAACTAAAATAGTTGCTGCAGCTACGTCTGGTGTTATTCTGAATTCTGTGAACATACAAAAAAGGTAAGTTAGTGTTTTGTTGAGATAATTGATGAAATAACTAAAAATAAAAAATAAAATTGGTCAATATGAGGATTGAAGAAAAATTTCGATAGATTTTGATTTTGGTAGCAACGGTTTTCAGTTCAGAGTTACAACTTCATCCGGAACTTTAAGCAACTGCATAAAGTATATAGCTTATAACTTAAGAAATATGTTTCAAAACTCTACAATTTAGCAATTTCAGCAAATTTAAACTTTATCTAGTTATTTGGTTGAGCCAAAAAATCGAGAGATGGAATTCAACTTTTCGTATTCAAGACGCTTCTCAGGCAACAACACGTGTTAAAAAATTACAAATATTGACCGTTATGAAATATTTCAATAATCAAATGTAATAATATGTTTTAAATTGAATGTAACGATTCATAACTGAAACTTCAATTTACGGTCTTTGCCAAGTTAGCACCCGACTTGAACAAAATAAAATTTGAATTAAAATTTTAAGTTATTGGAGAGTTTCAGATCCTAGATGATGATAAATTGGTAAAAATATTCATCCTAGTCCTCTGAATATTTTTACCAATTTAAATTTTTAAGATTGGCTTTTAATTGTAACGTTAACATTGTCATTGATACATAAATCGAAAAAAAAATTTATTTGTTAAAACAGCTAATTACAGCTGAATGATCGATTATCAGTGGGCGAACCAAACAGAAAACAAAGATAAGGCGTTCCCATTTTCAGACAATCACAGCTGGATGATTTAGTATCAGTGGGCGAACCTTGAAGAAATCGTTGAGAGGACGTTTCCGACAACAACCCATAACAGCTGGATGATCGCATACCAGTGGGCGAACTGAAAAAGAAACGTTGAAAGGGCGTTTTCAACGACAGCCTATCACAGCTGGATGTCCGTAAATCATTGGAAGAACCGAGCAGCAAATGTCGAGAGGGCGGTGCGTTCAACAACAATCACAGCTGGGTGATCAAAAACCAGTGGAAGAGCAATGCCGAAAACAAAGAGAGGGCGTTTCCATTTTCTGACAATCGTAGCTGGATGATCGATTATCAGTGGACGAACCAAGCAGTAAACGAAGAGAAGGCGTTCCCATTTTCAGACAATCACAGCTGGATGATCAAATACCAGTGGGCGAACCGTGAAACAAACGTTGAGAGGGCGTTTCCAACGACAGCTTATCACAGCTGGATAGTCCTAAATCATTGGAAGAACCGAACAGTGAATGTGGAGAGGGCGGTGACTTCAACAATAATCACAGCTGGGTGATCAAAAATCAGTGGGAGAGCCATGCCGAAAACAATGATAGGGCGTTCCCACCGTAAACCAATTACAATTGGGTAGGACTCAAGATGAAGAAGATTGTCCCGAAAACTTTTACAAAAAAAAAAGCTATGGTGGTTTTTGGAAATGCACTAGTTCCTGTTGCATTTAGATTTTTTTTACATCTACTTTATAGCA
Organism: Sisyra terminalis; assembly: GCA_958496175.1. NCBI lineage: Eukaryota > Metazoa > Arthropoda > Insecta > Neuroptera > Sisyridae > Sisyra > Sisyra terminalis. The sequence goes on along the minus strand of OY292278.1, from coordinate 45,055,028 downwards.
ACTAAGGTTCTTAGCGACTCTAGAGTTAATAAGAAATCGTAAATTATGAAATATTTATAATTTTCTCGATCAGCACCTACCAGAGTGATCACCTAGACCACTCGGTCATTGGTAGTACTACTCATAGAAATAAGTATAGTACGGCATATAGTACTACTCAAAGAAAAAAATCCCCAAAACTATCTTTTCGATTATACTTACAAAAAGTTAAATGTGTTGAACTAAAAGTTTGAATTTCTGACATCGATTAAAAAATAAAACAAGTTTCCATTTTCCCAGAAAATTATCTAGGTCTTTATTAGGCTCATTAGGTCTTTGCACAAGGACGGCCGACCCCTTATAATCGGACCTGGGTCTTCTACAAGTCTTAAGAGTTTAGGGCTTAATATAAAAATAAGCAAAATATTTTTTAACAGTTGGTTTTAAATGTTAATTGTCGGAGGAATTCAAATTAATCGCCAACTTTTGAAAAGAATCTAATCAAACCAAATTAAATTGTAATTAACAATTGTTTTTTTTAGCATTTTGATTCTTCCTAAGAAACCCAATTTTTCTTATTCTTCTACTCGATATATTTTGGTTATAATATACACTTAAATTTATATCGTAAAGGGATTTATGTGTAATATTTCGAACTATTAAGGGATCTTAATTCCATAAAAATGTTGCTTTGATTTAAATTTAGAATAATTAATTAAAGGGAAATATGTAATATAGATATTAGCAGCAAAAAATTTAATAAATGATTTAGAATTTCAAAATTTTCTATTTCCATAAAGTTTTTTTAAATTTCATATAATAAATTACTAACCTTTTGAAATGCATTGCAAAGATGGCACCAAATAGTTATTGCAAATAATAATTAGCGCTGCTAAAGAGTAAAAGGAAATGAAGAAGTGGAATATCAATCCTCCGTGAATACGTTCTTCTCTGGTCATGAAAGGTCGTGGAAACTAGAAAAATAAAAAAAAAGAATAATAAATTTTGTAAGTAAATCCAAGGTAAAACTTAAGTTTTTTATATAGAATTAGTTTTGGAAAGTTTTAAGATCGTAAAAGAATTAGTAATTGCTTTTCTATCAAAGAATTTAGACTTAAATTTCAATATACATTACAAGAAAAGACTTGGGTCTAATAAATGAATTAGTAACTTAGTAACTAAACAAATATTGGCTATAAAAGTTTCCCTGTTATGAATTCATTGATTAACGCAGTGATTCCTAAAGTGTGATCCGCAATGTCGTCATAAGGGCACCACGAAAAAATCAATAAAACAATGCGGAAACTTTCTTGAAATTTTCAATTCTCGAATTCTTACAACAATACATTAAAGCAGAAATTTATTAGTATGGAATTTTCAAATTTTTGGACATCTATAAAAGAGAAATATCCACTGCTTAGTGGTAAAGCTCTTCGAATGTTAATTCTATTAACTACTTTCTTTACCGGTTGCATAAAGATTTTGAAAATCAGGAGTTTAATTTTCGAAAAAGAGTAAATGATCTCAAGAACAAAATATCCCTATGATTATCCTTTTAAAGTGCTTTTGTGAAAGCTTTAAGTGGTGAGCTTAAATACGATCTTAATCAAGTTGCATACCCAGAAATTGGACCGTGTTTTTTATCGTCAATAGTTACAGGAAGGCTTTACGTGCATTATGCAGAAACATGCACTTACTTCTAGGATTTAAGAAAGTTGAGAAAAGAAAAAGTTTTGTGGAAAAAGTTTTAAAGGTTGGTACGTAAAATTCTTTCAAGAAATCAAAAAACTAGAAAATGACCAAGAAAAACATAAAAATGCCTATTATAGTTCTCGTTAGGGTATTATTTTTAAGACTAGAAAACATTACTAATTACTAAAAACATATCCTATTAAAACCAATTATCTCAACAAGTGTCATGTCTTCATTAAACGTGCTTTGTAACAATAACTAACTTATCATGTTTTTAGTTTAAGAATCATTATCAATATTAGTGCTGGTAATATAATAAATTGTTTTTGTTTTTATTTCAAAGTTTAACGAAAAATATATAAATTATAAATTTTATTATTATAGACTTGTTATTGAAGGAAAAATGTTTTACTTGCAATAACAGTTATATTTCACAACAAACATTTTTCACAAACAGAATAAATGTTAAATATTTCTCATTTATTTGAGTGGATAAATAATGCAAATAAATCATAATTTGCGACGCACGTTTGTATTTTCAATTGATACAGGTGTTAAAAAAATTATGGAATTTGATAAAATTCCAGAAAATTTTCCATAATTTTTAAGAGACTTAAACACTTGTTGGAAGTTGGTTTAATCTTTGGAATTGCTTTTCTTCAATCCATATTTGGCAATGATTGTAAAGCTAAGCTTTGCCATTTTCTTAAAATTTTTTTAGTGATACATTTGATTAGAAAAAAATTCCCCTATATTATTTAATTGCTGTTATCAGTCGATGGAATTATTTTGGAATTTCCTCTAGTCACCGATTTGATGCCAGATTTTGAAGCCGTCCTGATATTTGAGGTGGTAGATTTAAATGGTTTAGAGGGAACCAATGTAACAATGACTCTTCAAATAGAGATTGCCATCATGGAGACATTGCTGACCCAGAAAATAAGAAACTTTTGTGAAGAATAATTTTATTAAATTAAAATTATTAACTTTTGAACATTTATTGAAAATCTGGAGTTCGGAGAAACATCACCAACTCCATAATCTCCGGGTCAAAATACCTAGATTGGCAATCCTACTCCAAATATTTTGACTTTGTTAATTAATCTTTGAGTCGCTAAAAGACCTTAGTAGTTATAAGGCGACGGTAAATAACAATTAAAAAAAAATCTTACAATGCATGATTAGAAATGTGTCAAGAGGTGGTGCCACCACAAGTGTGTCTAGAAAACTAACTAACCGAAACTTATGTTAACTCTTAGACAGAAGGGATGAGAATTTTGGGAAAATTCGATTCAACTAACGGAATTTTTTTATTAGAAGATTTGTTCACTAGAAATAAAATTCTTAATCCACTAACCGAAGTTTATAAGAGTTATCGTTTCATATTCAATAGGAATTTCATCTTAGATTATCGCCTTCAAAATAGGGAAATTATAAACAGGAAAATTTTTTGATCATCTTTATTGAATTGTAACTATTTAAAGGTAATTTTGGGATAGGAGATTATTTTTGTGATATTGTTTATGATAAACAATCTTAAAAATTAACAATTCTTGTAACAATATAAGTAATTGAAGTGTCAAATAATTTTAAAAAGTTTGGTCAGATTTTTACGTTTTTTTTTTCATTGTTGAAAGTTACATTTCTTAAAAAATCAATCTATTATTAAAAATGTGATCTTTAAGGAGTATAAATACTTTAATTCACTTAATCCTAATCCAACTCTTTCTCTTGTAACTTTGTATCCTATAACTTCTTAAACCGAGTTTATGGTTAAAAAATATCAACACTTACCCTCTCTACAATATAGTCGAAATTATTCAAGGTTTGTAAATTACACAGGTTGCTCCATTAAAAAAAAAATACGTCATACGAAGAATTTTGAAATTGAATCAGTCTGAAGATATGCACGAATTTCTTCTGGATACGTCACGTATCCATCACGTAGCCACCATGAGGCCACCTGTGTATTTTATAAACCTTGGAAATTATTTGGAGATGATTTTGTAGTTAAAAAAAATCCATAATGTTTTAATCGAAGATTGTAAGAGTTTAAAGATATAAATGTAGATACCCTTTTCCAAAAATTCAACCCTTAAAATTCAATACAAATGTCGGATTTTCTAATCAAAAATTTAAAAAAAAAGCTTAACTTTGTATTGTGTGTCAAATTATGCACTAAATACAACCGTTTTGATAAAATTTTACTCCATTGTTGCCATCATCCATACAACTAAAAAATTTAGTAATTCTTTTGCATTTACTAACCATTTTTGCAGTAATCTCCTTCAAAATAGGGGAGTTATTATATGAGAAAACTAGAATATCTGACTATTTTTATTGAATTTTAACAGTTATTTATTTATTTTAGATAAGGGTTGATTTGTAAGTTAAAGTTCATGATTAATAATCCTGTAAGGAAGCAATTGCAACAATTGCACAAATTTCATCAGATTTTGGAACAAAATCTTTTGCTGAATGCCTCAACTCTTAAAAATCAGGATCCAAATTTCATAGGCTCATAGTAAAGGATGTATAAAGACTATAAATATTCCAATTCCCAAATTCAAATTCCAATAAAAATAGAAAATTCTTTTCTTCCCTTGTAACTTTGACCCCAATAATTTCCTATACCTTGATTATTGACAAAAAAGTTCAACATTCACCCTTTGAAATATATATTTTTATATATTAACTTTGATTTGGTATTAACTTTTGGTCCTCAACCCTTAAAATTCCATTCAAATGTTTGTTTTTTTCTGTCAGAAATTTTAGTAAAAGACAAAAATTATGGGCAAAATTATGCACTAATGCCATTTTTATAAATGCTGCACCCCATTACTGCTATCATCCCTTAGATTTAAAAAAAATATTCTTTTAAATCTTCAAAATACTTTTAGAGTAATCCCTTTCAAAATAGGAGAGTTATCAAATTTAAAAAAAGGAAGATTATTTATTATGACCATTTATATTGAATTTCAACACTTAAGGGTTCATTTATTAGCAGGAAATGATTTGGGACTAAGAGTTTATTATAAATAATTATAAAAGTTAACAATTGTTAAACAATTTAATTAATAGAAAGGATAAGTATTTTTTTAAGTTTGGCCAGAATTTGTTGTTTTTTTTTCTAATGTTGCAAGTTTCTCCCCTTAAAAACTGATTCTAGATTTTGTCTGGCTCTTAACAATGTAAAGCTCGTATTAAAGCTCTTTATTATCGTTATTATTTTAACTCCCAAATGCAAATTCCCTTCAAAATAAAATCTAAATAATTTTTTCTTGAAACTATGAGCTCAATAATTTTTTAAACCATATTTTTGGATGAAAAGTTAGTGGCGTAGCTTGCAGATTTCGTCACCCAGTGGCGACCGAAAATTGGCCGCCCTTTATTTTCATCATTACTCCAAAAATTTTGTTAATTTGTTAATTAAAAATTTTTGTTTCTTCTGGAATTTTGGAGATTATATAGTTTCTAGTCAATGAAGTTTTGCATCATGAAAACTGGTTTAAAGAAAATATATTTAAATGAAAATCTTGGATTTTAAACTTTTCACAGTGGTAAATCGTAGTGGATACCAAGGGGGCCATGGCCCCTGGTGGCACATAAAATGAGGGCGGCATATTGGCATTAATAGTTCTATAAAAGATTTCGCTTTGACCAGAACACTACATGTACATTTTCAAGTCATTAAAAAATCTAAAGATTTTTGACTATTAACAAAATTTTTGGAGTAATGATGAAAATTGGCCGCCCTTTATTTTCATCATTACTCAAAAAAATTTGTTAATAGTCAAAAATCTTTAAATTCTTTAATTACTTAGAAATGTACACCTATTGTTCTGGTCAAAGCGAATTTTTTTTTGGAATTATTAATGCCAATATGCCGTCCTCATTTTATGTGCCACCAGAGGCCATGGCCCCCTCGGTATCCCCTACGCTGTACCACTGTGAAAAGTTTAAAATCCAAGATTTTCATTTAAATATATTTTCATTAAACCAGTTTTCATGATGCAAAACTTCATTGACTAGAAACTATACAATCTCCAAAATTCCAGAAGACAATATTGGAAGAATCATGTATTAAAAATCGATTGAAACCAGTGAAAAAATTTCAATTAATATGTCAGTGATTTTTTTAAGGTGGATGGTTTTTTTTTTGGAAAAACGAAGCGAAAATAAATATTTTGGAATCCACACAATTAATAATTTAATTTAGTGGTTTACTTAGTCAAAAAAATATTTCAAGTTTTTATGTTCCAATGAAATTTATATGCTCTTGAAAATCTATAAGGAAGTTGAGGAAACTTAAAATTTAAAATATTAAATCACTGAAATAATGAAGAAATTCCAAAAAATATAGACATTTCATTGTTAAAAGAGTTAGAAAATAAAAGATTGGCAAAAGTTACATCCTAATTTCCTGGATTAAGCAATAAAAAGCTCACCTGTTCAATGGCACTCGGGGTACAATTCCCTCTGGAATGCATCAACATTTTAACAGCCTCTGTGGAATTTTTATCCGGATAATGTTGTACTCCATGTTTTACATACGTAAATGAATTCACACTTTCTGTCAATAGCGGTGTACACAATAGTAAAACAATCCACATTTCTGTCACCGATTTCAATATGAACAACTAGAAATGTTTAATTTTTTCTTGATAAACATTTTGTAATAATATCAAAATATTGAAATGAATATAAATAAATAGATTGGCATAATAACTCACTTTCACCGTTCAAGCTATTTGTATGACTGCAATTAATTCACAGATATGTTTTCAACAATTTTCCTTATCACTCACTAAAGTTTTAAGGCCAAATACTTTGGAAAAATTCTTTTCCAACGCTGACATTTATTCTTTGTACTTACAACAATAATGTTATATGGCCAGTTCAATAACTATATCACATTTAATGTGATTCAATGGAAAAGTATTCGGTTGGTGTACAGCTTTTATCATTTATTTTCCATGATCAGCAGTAAATAATTAAATTTTACTAAAACAAAAAAAAAATACCATTCGTTTATTATCTGTGACAGTAAATTATTCGTTGAAGTAATTACAGGACAATAAATGTTTTGAACAAAATACATTTTAAACAATGTTTTTTATTCTTCCTGACTTCCATTTTTTGGAAAATTAACAAAATTATTATTAACATTTAAGTACATATATTTCGTAAGAGACGGTAAAAGAATTATGCTTTTTCAAGGTTTGATATAAAATAATTATGATAAAATGCTTTATCATTATTGTAATAAGTAAATGGTTTTAGCGTACACATTGTAAATATAAGTAATTTTTTCATGGTAAAATAAGATTTGGGATTAGTTAAAAGTTTATATACAAATCAGTTTTAATAATCGTTTGTCTCAACTAACAAAGCAAAATTTTAGTCTTTCAATCGATTGTTTTTTCCCCCCTTGTTCTGGGGGCCTCTCATGAGAGTTCCTCTGCGCTGCGTCCTAAAAGAACTATTGCGCCCCAGTTTAATTTCAGTTCCAGTTGGTCAGGTCTGCTTCTGATATAAATCTCAGCAGACAGTCCACTGGATCTCTGTGTATGTTCCCCAGCTCATGTCCGGGTGGACCAAGCGAGTTGAGACGACTTTGAGTCATGGCTGGGCAGCCAAAAGTACGTGGGAGGCAGTTTCATCTTCCACGCCACATTTCCTACAAACTGCTGACTCTGTGTTCTTCCCTATAGTTTGAAGATGTTTCCTCAAATTGCAGTGTCCTGTGAATAGGCCTACCAGCGTTTTGATGTCCTTCCTTCTTAGATTTAGAAGTCTTTTGTTATATTCTTTCAAAGGTTTCTTTATCATGACCTTTGAAAACTTGCCTTCTGCATAGTTATTCCAGGATTTTATTTGTTCATTCTACGTCCATTCGGCTATTCTACTCAGTGTTATGCACTTTGGTAGGCCTATAGCCGGCTCTGGACCCATGAATGACATTCTTGAATCCGCCTTTGCGAGTTCGTCTGCCTCTGCGTTGACTTTGATACCAGAGTGCCCCGGCACCCAAGCAAGTGTAACCCTGTTGGATGTCGCCAACTGGGTGAGGAGTGATTGAAATTCCCAGACCAGCTTAGAGCTAGTCTGGTAATTTTTGATCGGTTTAATTGCGGCTTGCCTGTCTAAGAAGATTCTTATATTTTAATTGGGATAATTTCTTCTCATATTTTCTTGAAGACAGATGATTATGGCATAGACTTCTGCTTGGAATACTGTATGCATTTTACCCAGGCCTACAAATATTCGTTTCCTGGGATTTGCCCCCCATATTCCAGCACCTACGCCATCATTTGTCTTTGATCCGTCAGTGAACCATACTATGTCACTTGGGATTATTTTGTTTTTCTTTTGCCAATCGTCTCTTTGACTTATCTCGATCTCGAAAGGCATTTCAAAACTAAATTTGGTTTTCATGTAATCTTGAATCATCCAGAAGTTCGGATGGTCAATTACATTGTTAATTCTGGCGTGTCCCAAATCTGGTTTTTTGGGTTTCCAGCTATTGTTGAGCTGCAGTCTGTATGATCCCTTCCTTGCCACCCCTTTGATAAAGATTCTCAGGGGGGGGCAAGTTCAGAATAACTTCCAAGGCTGCTGTTCGAGTGGTACTCTTGGTTCCAGTAATGCCAAGACAGGCCTGCCTTTGTATGGTTTCCAGTCTTCTATGTGCTGTTGTTTGTTCCACTTTTGGCCACCAAACGGTAGCACCGTAGGTTAGTGTTTGTCTAATTATCATGGTATAGAGCCACCATACCATTCTTGGTTTTAAGCCCCATGTCTTGCCAAAGGCACACCTGCACATATTCATGCAGATAGTGGCTTTGTTGATATTTTTTTCCATGTGCATGTTCCAGGTATTTCCAGGTATTTCCAGATATTTTACTTCCTTTTGTGTCACAAGTATTTTACCGAAGAATTTTAGTCTTATTTCATCTTCTTTGATTCTTTTCCTCGTGAAGGGGATCAGAGAAGTCTTCAATCGATTGTTACTAAGTAATATGAATTATTTTGGAAGAAAAAGTTTTATTATTGTATCTACTTCTAAAAAGATTCGGCAAAGAAAAGTTTTTGCACCAAATAATAAAGTTCTAGTAATGCCACGATTTATTAATTGCTCAGTCTATTAACAAAATAGGCACTAGAAATGGTAGTATTCAGGATTATATACAGTGGCGTAGCTACCTAGGGGCTAGGCGGGGTAGTGCCCCGGGGCCGTCAAGTTCAGGGGGGACCCTCGAATCCTTACCAGAAATCTCGATCGAACTGAACTATTAGAAATTCAGTTAGAAGTTCACCAATTATGTAAGGAAATAATGAGCAAATATGGAGTGTTAGAATGTTTAGAAAGTATTTACAGCGATGTTACTGTTCTTTACAATTCCTGTCACTGCTGCAGCAGCTGAAAGGTCATTTAGCAAAATAAAAAAAAAAAAACAGTGTGTGTACTTATGTACGCGCGTGAGAAGTTATACTTCTTTGGTATAGTTAAAAATAGGTTTTTAATCCACTGCCGTAGCCTCTTCCGGTAGTGCCTGAACTGGCACACCAGTTATAAGGTTTGAGATTACTAAAATATGAAACAATTTTAAACACAATTTACTTTTAATATCAAAATACATAATAAGAAAACGTATGCGTTGCGGCAAAGACAAAGAATATACAGTTTAAATACATCAACTTTAGTGGAATACAAATATAGTAATTATTGCCTCAAATTTGAACAACCATGTCATTAGTTTCAACTGTCATTTCACTTTCATTCAATTGCTAGTTTTAGTCATTTGTCAGTTGTGCCAGTGTTGGGTTGTGAATATTTGACGGAATGTAACTGGGTTTCAAATAAAAGATTAAATTGGCTATTTGTACATTAATACTATATGCTTACACGTTTGGTTACTTATACAAAATGTATATTGCATATTATATGTATTTACCGTTTAACCGAATTAACAGATTGGGTCACATGCTCGAAAAATACTTATCGAAAACATTTACCACACAGAAGTAGATTGTTGGCATTAAATATCATGTATAGATATATAAACAATCCCTAATAACGATGTCCTAAAAATTAAATTTATGCAATAGTTTATTTATTTAATTTCTGAGAACATTTACCATAGTAGTGTATATTTTTTTATACCATCAGAAAGTAGAGATTTCAACAAACAAAAAACACACCAACTCTTTTAAAAAAGCAGATATTTTGACGTGAGAATTTTCGATTGAAAATTAGGGTGCTTTTTGAATATTAAGTCAAAATAAGGTGAAAAAATGAATATTTTAAATCGAAAAATTAATTTCTGAGTTGTCTTTTTTTTCCAATTTTTTTTCGAAGGGGGGAGGTTCTGTTTAGTTTTCCTTAACTTTTTTTTTAGTTTTACATTTAACCAACTGTTTCCTTAATTTTCCCGCATTTTTGTTATTGTATGTGGCTTTGAACCATATATTCTTAACATTTTACTATATCAATGACTAATTAATTAATTAATTTTGCTTAATTAATTTATTACCGAAAAACTATTTTGTCACAATCGAAACGGTTTCTTTCGCATACTTCTACGAACGATTTCCCATCGATTGGCAAAAAAAAATTTTGGAAAATTCACACTTTAAAATTTTGTTGGCTAATCGGTATAGGGTTCATTATTTACTCATCATAACGACGAACTAAAACCAACATGCAGCAATTTTGATTATATTAAAGTAGCTTTTAAAAATTTCTGCCTACCCTGCCTAAAATCTCTGTGCACGCCACTGCTTAATAAGAATACTTATTTTCATCTTATATATAAAAATCTCCTGTCATGGTGTTTGTAATTAAACTCCTCCGAAACGGCAGGACCGATTTTCATGAATAGATGATAAAAATCAGATCTCAGCTTTTATATTTTTTTAAATAAGAAGAAAATTCAGGTTATTTAAGATCTTTTTGTTTTTTAATTTTTTATTTAATATTTTATTGTTCAATTAGCTACGTTTCGTTACTAAGCGTAACTTCCTCAGGCTTGATTCACAAAATTACATATTTTTAATTTAAATTCAATAAATAAATAAAAAAAAATAAATACAGAAATAAATTTAATAATTTTAATAATAATTTAATAATATTTAATTATTTTTTTTTATTTATTTATTGAATTTAAATTAAAAATATTTAATTATGTGAATCAAGCCTGAGGAAGTTACGATTAGTAACGAAACGTAGCTAATTGAACAATAAAATATTAAATAAAAAATAAAAAAACAAAAAGATCGTAAATTACCTGAATTTTCTTCTTATTTAAAAAAAATATTTGTAATCATTGATGGCTATGATTTGTTTTGAAAAACGCATAGTAACCGTTTGATTTTGACATTCTTATATATTGAATTTATATGTGAAAATAATCATTTAATTCATATTTTGACATTTCATTCTGCATTTGTTATGTATTACAACGCAATGCATGGAAATTTGAGTTCGATTTATTTTAATTTATAAGAAATATTGTATTTATGTGAACTATTGATCTAATATATGCAAATTTCAAAAGAAAATAATACCATCATAGACGTCACGCAGACGAAGTTTCAAGCATTTAGCTAGCAGGGAATAAAATAAAAATTTACGTAGTTTTAATTTTTGTTATGGCTTTTGTCAGTATGGATTCCACACGTTAAGTGCAAAACCAGTTTACTCGTTAGCTAGTATGGAATGCAAAATATCGTACTTTCAACTGTTGATATGAAATAACATAATAAAAGTTTGAAGGCCAAAATTTGAACAAAAGAATGGCAAGTTTAAATATGTCGTTCAGGAATGTGGAACCAGTTTAAGGTATTTATTATAAGTTGTCAATTATAAATACATAAACACCTGTTTCCGAATTCATTAGTGACGGCTTTGAAGCTGCATTTTTCTCACATTTTGGCCTTCAAGCTTTTACTATGTTATTTCATATCATCAGTTGAGACCAGGTAGAAATTCTTTGTGATTTTAACACCAGCTTGGAATTTAACAAGTTTCGATCACAATATTGATCATTATGTTACAAAGGTTGATAATTTGAAATTCAATTTCTGCCTACCTGCATTCTTTTGTACGATTTCAAAACAAGTTAAGCGATTTCGATAATATTTTGTTTTCAGGTACATTTTAGTGTTTCGCCAAAGTATAAAGGTCACAAACTAGTCTAATTTAAATATTTATACCAATATTTTATTCTGGTTTTACTTTTGGTTCTTATTTAAAAACAGTTTTCTTAACTTGATAGAAACTTTGTAATTAAGTTCAACTAATTTTTCTTCAGAAAAAAGGGCACTAATTTAGTATTTACGTTTAGTTATTAATAATAAAAGTAGCATTCAGAAAAAGTCGATTAAAATAATTTAATTATTACTCATTAATTAGATATTGATTATACCCTATAATTAAATACTTATGTTTTATTTTAAGATATCAAAAAATCAGCATTTTTTAAATCAGGGTTGGCCAACCCAAATGATATTGCGGGCCATTTCGGAAATGCATCCTAACTCCGCAGGCCCCCATTAAAGTTACATATCTTGAATTTTCCATACTAAATTAAGATATACTGTTAACATTTTTATCTATGAATATTTTTATCTATTTCTTGTGTCTGTAACATACCTGCGGTCGCGAAAAACGGTATTTTGAACGATAAATACAATAGTTCCTTACTGTCAATACTTCATTACTACGATTGTGCAGTGATTTTTAGAGGTATAGCAAATTTTTTCAAAACTTAATTGAAAAATTTATAACTTGAAGGTAAGTTATATAGGTACAGTAGCTAAGGGAAGGGTTTGTAATGTTCCAAGAAGATATTTTTAAATCCAAGTTATTTATTTACAGTCATTACGTATAGACTAGCAGGACAACGTCTGGCTGGTTCAACTAGTAATACATGCATATATATTCAATAATACTTATAGGCATAAAAGCTCATTTAAATTTTTCAAAGTGCAAAAGTTTAATAATATGAAAAATAAAGAATTTTATTAACTTTGCCTATTTTAACGAAGATTTTGGATTATAAGCAGAGTAGAATTTCTTTGTCACTTTTCATGATTCAATAATCAATGCTGAACCGGGATATTTCCGGTATCCCGGTGGGACTACCGGTGCAATATCCCCGTGGGCCTATTGGTCCACAAATATAGTCAAGTTTTTTATTTTTTCTATTGAACTGATATTAAATTTTTACAATTGTTACTTCTATCTATTTCAATTTAATTTGCAAATTGTACTTTATCTATTTCTCTTTGTTAAATGTACTTCTACAACAGGAGAAAATATTTGCAACTTAATATGCGAAATTTTAAAAAATATGAAAATTTATATAAGTAAATGTATAGGTAATTGTATTGATGGTGCAGCGAATATGCAAGGTACTTATAAAGATTTTAATGCATGGTTAAATCAAGTTTCACCGAATCAAATTCATACTTGGTATTATGTGCATTTATTAAGTTTAGTTATTACTGATATCACAGAAAAGACCAAAGAAACCATCTCGCTTTTGGTATTTTTGATACATATATGGTTTTTTTAAAAGAATCTTATAAACGACTAACAAATGGCGAGAATTTAGTAAATTTAAATGGGAGCTAAAGATAAGACATTAAGAATAAAGCTTGATACATTTAATAGTACATCTGGAATTATATTTTTCGTCGATGTTCTGCATACTTTCTATGAAATATCTATATCCGAAAAGTTTAACAAAGAAATTAGACATTAAGGAAACACTACTATATTTTGCCCGCGTTTCTAAAGTTTGACATTATTTTAACAATTCAAATATTTTTTAACGAATTTCTGAAGAAACAGCACCTTTGTCATCATACTTACTAACATCAGCTATGGATATTACAATTGCTTTGGTATGGTAAAAAAAAACTGATTTTTTTTAAATACAAAAGATTTCAATGCTGTACATTAAACAGCAGTAAATTTTGAATTGGCAAAATTTAAAGCATCAGCAATTTTGATTTCTTCAAAATCGAAGAAATGTTATGTATTATAAATAAAGGAATAAAATGGATAATTCTAACGATAAGTTTCGTATAAGTGTATATAATGTTATAATGAATGCAGTTACCAGTAACATGAGTAAACGATTTTTAAAAAATGATCCTCTTTATAGTGATAAATTTTATTTAAATCCAAATAATTTCTCACAAATTTGTAGTATTGATATACCTAATACACCTAGTCATTTCTAAACATTAAGCTAATTAAATAAATCAAAGCATAAACAAAAATTTTAAGAAGGAAATATTAAAAATTTAACTAATAGGTTTTCAAAAAAAGTGGAAAATTTTAAATGCTATTTTAACAGAAATGGACTGTTTTGTGATGAAGAAGATGATGAAAAGATTAATACAAGAAAATCATACCAATCATACAGAAATTGTACTAAATGCTGTTTTAAAGTTTTGCAATAAATTTGACTATTGTATAATGTATGCAAGAAAATTATAAAATTGATAATCAAAATTAATCGAATGATGGACGAGAGATATCCGATAGTATCATTTAATATTGCTTTTGATTTGAAAATTAGATGTTTTATCTTAATTACCTACTTGCTACGGAGGAAAAAAGGTTAAATATTGAATGGGGCCTAGGGTGGTTTCGGACTTAAATTAGCCACTGGGCATAGTTTAGTTCTTCTACCAATTATTGAAAAAAGCAAATTTTCCTGACCAAATATTCTATCAGATTGATTCCTAAATATAAATTACTAGGGGGTCAGCCCAAATAAAGTGGTCCACAAATAAATTAAATGGTTGCTCAACCATTAAAAAAAAAATTGTGTGCTAGCACCCCAACATGTTGGTTGTTCAAATTCATCATTATTTTAATTTTATTGTTTTTAGTTTTCCAGTGGTGGCCACATTAGTTTTACTAGGCGCTGACATTTTCAAATTTTTAAGGGTTTGCGGAAACTTGATTATCTCAAGCCCTATTTGTCCTATCAAAATGAAACAAAAAGCAGTTAGTTCATGAAAATATAAACTATAAGGTTGTAATAAAACGTTTTCACCTAAATGTAATTCTAAGAGGTGAAATTTCAGCCTAAATTTTTAGCTCTCATTTGTAAAAACTCCAAATTTCACGGAAAGATTATGAAGGAAGGGAAAGAGTCTACACGTTAAAACTTTTTTTACAAACAATTAGGTACTAGTTGTATTCAAAAACAAAATTTGAAGTCTGAGACTTTCAGCCTTTTTAAAATAAAAAATAACAAAATTTGGAAATTTCCAAAATTTGCAATTTTCTGAGCTCAATATCTCTGATGGGGGACCAGATAAAAATCTGAAATATCACTACATTATAGTACTGTATAATAGTATTATGCACCTAAAGTTTGAAGTTTGAGATTTGACTAGGAGCAGAGGTATTGCAAGCGCAAAATGTCAAAATAATGCACACTTCAGTAGGTGACTATAATGTATTTCACCATTTAATATGTGACATATACTTGCAAAAAGGGCATTTTACACAAAATATATACTCTGGGCTAACTGTAATTCATATCTTAAATTTAAAACATATACTTCTTCCTGAAAGCTAATAATGTATGTACGTACCCACAGTCATCAAATTGTTTTGTGTAAAATGCCCTTTTTACCAAGACTATGTCACATATTAAATTGTTAAATACATTATAGTCACCTACTGAAGTATGCATTATTTTGACATTTTGTGCTTGCAATACCTCTGCTCCTAGTCAAATCTCAAACTCCAAATTTTAGGTGCATAATACTATTATACAGTACTATAATGTAGGGATATTTCAGATTTTTATCTGGTCCCCCATCAGAGATATTGAGCTCAGAAAATTGCAAATTTTGGAAATTTCCAAATGTCGTTATTTTTTATTTTCAAAAGGCTTAAAGTCTCAGACTTCAAATTTAGTTTTGGAATACAACGTGTCCCTAATTGTTTGTAAAAAAAGTTTTAACGTGTAGACTTTTTCCCTTCCTTCATAATCTTTCCGTGAAAATTGGAGTTTTTACAAATGAGAGCTAAAAATTTAGGCTGAAATTTCACCCCTTAGAATTACATTTAGGTGAAAACGTTTTATTACAACCTTATAGTTTATATTTTTATGAACTCACTGCTTTTTGTTTCATTTTGATAGGACAAATAGGGCCTGAGATAATCAAGTTTCCGCAAACCCTTAAAAGTGCGAAAATGTCAGCGCCTAGTAAAACTAATGTGGCCACCATTGGAAAACTAAAAACAATAAAATTAAAATAATGATGAATTTGAACTACCAACATGTTGGGGTGACCGCAAAAAAAAAGTCAGAATTATAAAAAATAATTAAGCGACCAGTGCTGGACCGACTAAATGGGACTGACCCTAGGTCTTATTTTCTTTAATTTTTTCATAAATTTATATAATTCTCATAGTTTAAAAAGAATGTAGAAATAATTATACTCTAAAATTAAAATCAGTTCTTTGAGAAATTATATTTTTAAAAAAATCATATTTTTAAGAAAGATGAAAATAATAGAATTTCCAGAAGTAGAGTTTAAGAACCCGGAGTAAAAGTTATATAAAAATTCAATTCAAAAGATGTTTAAGCGGATTAGTCTCGAAATTTAATAGTTTGAATTGGGGAACCACGTTTTTCGGGAACCACTTGACCGATTTTGATGAAAAACTTGATGGATTTTACTTATCACAGTAAGTAAATGGGAGAAGTCAATAGAAAAATGGTCCTTTTTGATTCAATTTTGTTAAACACCTGCTTTCTCAAAATTATTATAAAAGTAAAAGACTTTAAATTATCCATCAATAATCCATCAAGAGGTACCCTGGCTTAAGAACCTTAGGGTTTTCAATATTAAAACTGTAAATGTGTTAAAATAAAAAATATATACGTATACCTTATGTTTTAGTAAACCACGAGAACTGTTGAACTTTTGACTTGTTAAAAAAACGATAAATCACTTCAAAATTTTACTCGAAAGATTTTCCATTTTTATCAAACTGCATTTAAATATACAATTCTCCAAACATAGTTTTAATGGTAAAAAAATACTTTTTTCTTTTATTGAAAGAAGTGATAATCAATTTACAATTTAATTTCTTAAAATTATTTTATCAAAATGTTGATTTGCAATAAATTGCATTTTTTTTTAGATTTATTTGTCCATTTAAATTGTATGTAATTTTAAGTTTAAATAAAGATTACATTTAAGTTGGTGAAGATTAAATGTATAAATAAATGTAGTATGCTTCTAATTTTTAAATATCCTAGTGATTTTTAAGTTAGTTACTATTTTTCTTTTGCAACCAAGTAGTACTGAAGAAATTTTTCTTAAAAACGTACCCAAGTGCTTCTAAAGAAAATTATTTTCTTTTATTCTATTTGGTGTTCGCTAGAAATTCAGCAATTACCGCAAATTCCTTGTATTATTTTAGATATAAGCCAAATAAAGTACTTTGTTGTAATTAAAAAAAGTTCAAATTTTTCAAGTTCACCAAAAAAAAAAAAAAAAGATAAGAGAATATCGCAAAATTTCAAGTAGTATCAAAATTTTTACAATGTTTTTAAAACGCACTTGAGATTAACTTTACTTTTAATTAGGTAACTTGAAAATTTTCGTGTAAAAAGATAAATAAAACTTATCAGTTCTCACCAATTATAACATGAATTGTGGTGCAATATAATGCCTTCATTAGATATAGTGATACAAAGCCTAAAAATTTTTTTTGTCGGTCGTTGGTAATAATTTATGTTTATACATGTATTACCCAACATTATTTAGGTTGCTCTACCAAAAATTACATACTACAACTTAAAGTGGAGTTGATAACCAGTTTTAGTTTTATAAAATAATAAATATTTATCTTTTTATGTGAAACATTTTTCAATAGACTAGGATTGGAAGTAGACTAACGAAGAAGTACTCGGGAAAGATGGAAGGTTTTTAAATATATTTATAAGTAAAAGAATAAAATTTACCATAAGTCGCACTACTTGAACGAAATCAAGAGGACATCTATGAAAATCTCTTTTTAAAAGCACTTACAGGAAATCGTAATAATATTGGAATTCAAAAAGAAAAACCTTTTTTATCCACCATAATTCCTGGTTGCTCTCCAATCCATGATGTGGTAAATAATTAATAATGTTTTTGGGAACTTGGATTTAAATAATAAGACGTTATTTTTCAAATTATCTCAACGTTTCGTTGGTATTTATTTCCAACTTCTTCAGGAGAACTAAAACATAATAACAATGCATGTTGTTCAAAGCCAAATTACACAAATTAATTTTCGCTGTTCAGTATTTACAGCGAGGATGTTAACATCAAAAAGTAAGGTTTATTCTTTTTATGTATTTTTATACTGAATGTATTTTATGTATTTATGAATGTATTTATAAATTTTTATCTTAGTTTTATACTGAACAGCGAAAGCTAATTTGTGTAATTTGGTTTTGAACAACATGCATTGTTATTATCTTTTAGTTCTCCTGAAAAAGTTGGAAATAAATACCAACGAAACGTTGAGATGATTTGAAAATTTAACGTCTTATTATTTGAGTCCTAGTTTCCAAGAACATTATTAATTATTTACCACACCATGGATTATGGACAGTTATCTGAGGATTTTTTATGAGAGTTCTCGTACTCATTTGAAAAAAAAATATTCTGGAGTTAGTAAAAATACAATTTGGTAGTAAAAAAACAACCTAGTACAAAAAAATTATTCCATTTTAACAAAATGATTTTACTTTTAATATAAATTATATGCTTTTTACTAAATCATTATTTATTTTTTTATCTTAAATGTTGACCACTTAAAGCATTGTGATGATTAATGGCCATTAAAGAAAGAATTTCGTTCGATAATAACTCATATAAATTGACATTTTTCTGATAAATATTCTTATTGAATACTTCATGCAAACATCCTAATGATGCCACAAATGCATATATCTTTACCTTGACAGTGTTGAGGAAGTATAATCATTTTTTCATGCAAAGCGAAATTCCACAAAACCTATGGTTTTATTCGAACACAAAGAAAAGTGAAATTTAAATATTAAAAATTATTTGAGACGAAGTTCCCAAGAACATTAGGATGTCCGTTATTTCCCAAATTAATTTTTTTACAGCAATCGCCCTCTGAATTTTAGTTTAGGATACAAAAAAAATTATCCAATACAATTAAGCTCTTAATTTCTTGATTAAACCGTGCCGGAATCATATTACTTTTAAATAACATGGGATTATTTGACTTTTTACTTTTAATTTTTTTTCTCAGATACAAATGAATGAAAAGATTTACGATTAAATTATTCTGACGTAGAATTTAACGCTCTACAAAAAAGGTCTCTAATGAATTTTCGATTAAATCACTCCATTAAAAGTTATTCAACATTTAACTTGAATTAATTTGTTTAATTTGTATTTTGTAATTTATTCAACATTTAATTTGTTGACTACAAGTTCTAAGAAATTTCTCAAAAATGGCGTCAGGTGAAATGGTAAAAAATTGTCGATAGTCTCATTAATTAGTATGAAATTCACTTCATAGGTACAAAATATTGATTAAAATTCGAAAATTTAACCTGGATAAATTGAATTTCACGACTATAGCCAATTCGGATCTTATGTCACCTGTTTTAACTGTCAAAAAATGATTTTTTAGTTAAATTTTCAATTCAAGCCATAAAATTAACACAAATAATCACTGGCCCTCTAATGATAATAATTTTTATCTTCTCTTCCAATGACTTTATAGTTAAAAAAAAGTAAAAATGAGCAAAAAGTTGAAAATATTGCAAGATTTTAATTAGACACAAGTTAAATGTTGAAAAACTTTTAATGGAGTGATTTAATCGAAAATTCATTAGAGACCTTTTTTGTAGAGCGTTAAATTTTACGTCAGAATAATTTAATTTTAAATTTTTTGATTCATTTGTTTCTGAGAAAAAAAATTAAAAGTAAAAAGTCAAATAATCCCATGTTATTTAAATGGTAAAAGTAACATGATTCCGGCACGGTTTAATCAAAAAATTATGAGCTTAATTGAATTGGATAATCTTTTTTGTATCCTAAACTAAAAATTCTGGAGGCGATCGCTGTAAAAAAATCAATTTGGGAAATAACGGACACCCTAAAGAACATTATTAACTATCCATAATCTTTCCTAAGTAAATATCAACATTTATATTAACAGTATTTGAGACTAACGAAATATATTAATAAACACCTGTATATTGAGTTAGGTAATCATAAATTCATATTTATTTTTTATATTTTATATTTTCCACAAAAAATATCAACGTTTTCATTGATACCAATAAAAATAATAAATTGAATAATGGCAGTGTTGAAATCCAATTGCACATTTTGATATCAGCTCATCGATATGCATCTTTATTCAAAGGAATTGCAAAGTGTTTCATGATTTTCTTTTCTTCATGCATTACAAATTAAGGATTTCAATTTCAAGAACTTTGTGGCATTACGTTGATCCAATATTTTCAAATAATTTTACCCACAACTTGAGCTAATTAAAAGATCTTTTGGTTAAGTTATTGAAAAGATATGAGTTAGTAAATCCATCACTGGAAGAATCCATCAAGTAAAGAATGTGAATTTCGGTTTTGGCGTTTTATAAGTGGTAACTTTAGTACCAATGGTAAAAAATGCAAAGATAGATCAGTAAAGTTTGAAAACGTAAAGTTGGAGGAATTATTGGATCATGATTTATGAAAAAATTTCCTTCAGAATTATAGATTTCAGCCAGCTAGTAGTTTTAAATCATCTGGAGGCTATAGATGTAGTGTTAAACTAAGAAATTTGGGGTTTTATATTAACTCAAAACGCCGTTTCTTCATGGGCAAAAAATTGCTCCAAAGATAAAAGCAGAAGAAGTTTTTGCATAGAATCGTGACGAAGATCAAAAACTGAATCCAATTCGACGATCCAAAGAGGAAAAAATCGAGGGATAAGCCCAGAAATGCATCAATATCAACGGTTATGCCGAATATTCATGGCAAGAAGATATTGCTATGCATTTGGTGAGCCCAAATCGGAGTAATCTATTATGAGTTATTTCAAACTAATAAAACCATTATCGGAGAATGCTACCAACTATAATTAATGCAGTTGAGTCGAAAATTATAACTCAACCGCCCCAAAGATATCAAAAGACATGATAAGGTCACATTTTAGCACGACAATGTTTGATCATGCCACGATTATTGTTAAGGAACCTTTGGAGGAATTTAAATTGGATATCTCACCCCATCCACAATATTCATAAGCAATTATCTAATTAGATTATCATTTAGTTTGGTCCATAAGCCCAAGTCTCGGTTGGTAGCACTTCAGATCTTACGAAGATACCAAAAATTCTGAAGTTATACTTTAAAGTTATACTCTTCAAAAGTTAAATCAAAAAATCGAAAGACGAGGATCATATGCTGCCTGAAAGATAAGAAACAGTAGTAGCTAACGATGGACAATACTTTAAGTAAAACGTTTTTGAATAAAGCCTTAAAGATTTAAAAAAAATCCTGTCAACATATTTTATTTGCGCCAAAGTAAACTTATCTAATTAAGTTTTCTTAATCCTGAAATTAATCTATCTATTATTATAAAGAGGAAAGATTTGATTGTTTCTTTGCTTTGAATAGGCTCCGAAACTATTTGACCGATTTGAAAAATTCTTTCACTGTTGAGAAGCTACACTATTTTTGGTGAACATAGGTTATATAAAATTTTCAAAAAAATTAGGGACCATACGAAAACTCCAATAATGTGTGAAAAAATTACCAAAAAACTTTTTTACATCGCGTGCGTTGGCGATTTAACAAAAGAACGGAACAACCGAATTTAATGAAACTTTATATTAAGATACAATACAATTACCCACACACGTTAAGCTACTTATCATTCCTTAAAAATAATAAGGGAATGTATCCCCTACGTAAAAACTGAGGGATGAAATAAAAATTACTTTAGATAGGCGAGTTATATATCATTGGAAAGGTATTTAAAAGTAAAAAAATGATCTGTATTCATCTTTTTAGTTGAACTAACAAAAAGCACAGTAATTTAATTTAAAGTAAAAAAAAATGGCTTTTTGATATATAAATGTTTTTATAGATAATAATCTAACAGTAAGCTTTTTTTTTACAAAATTGTTGTAAATAAATCCTAATGGCTGCTCAGTAAGGAAATATTAACGAAAAAAATGTAATTGTAATAATAATTATAATAGTAATAAAGCTTAAAGTAAATACCTTTTTAAAACCGTGCATATATAAAACCGTGTATTTATATACCCCGTCTGACTGATGAAATTTTAATATTCGGTGTATTTCTTATAGGAAGTAGGCATGTGATAAGATTTTTTTTTTGAAAATTCCTACCCTAATAGACAAGGGTGGATTCAGGATTTTTTTCTTGGGAGGGACAATATCTTTTATTTGCAAGTGCGTGAAAGGGATCACGAAAAAAATTCGCAATTCCAGCCAGAAATCATCATAATGATAAATAATTAATAATCATATCATCATAATGATAAAAGAAATTCAAAATCCTCTTCCAGAGCAAAAGGCATACGCCAAATCGTGTATGGTGAACTCGGAACTATCCAATATGGTTTAATTATATAGTTGAAATTCAGATATTTCAATAATAAGTTTAAAGATACATAGTGGTTATACATGATTATGGAAGAACTGGGTTTCGTGCAATTGTACAAATTTCAATTTCGCGGTTGTATTGTACAGTGCAATAGTGTAATAGTTTTTAGAAAAAGGTTCATTCGGGAATCGAAAAAGGGAGATGGGGTTATTTTGACGCGAGTATTTTGATAACTTTCGACTTTTTTTAGTCATAATTAAGACCGAATTTATTGAACTTGGCGATATTTTTTATTTATGTATAGATGCTGATTAATTTACGGAGTATTTGGTATACGGTAGGTATACCTACCGTAGATTCAATGAAAATTAATTGATTATTGCATAGAACTATTTTATTCTTTGCAACAGTTTATTAAATGTGTCTTTTTCGAGAGATGTGAAGTGTTTTTAAGTATGATTATATTTTTCGTAAAAGAAATAAAAAAAATAAAATACGTTACGCAGACGAAGTCGCTGGGATCAGCTAGTATTTTCTAATTTTGTAAAGTCAGACTAATGTAGGCTAGGGACCCTACGGGTTCAATTCCTGCCAAATAAATTAAAAAGTTTAAAGTAAATGTAAAAAGATTGACTTAAAATAAGGAAACGACCATAAATATTTTCCATATAATTTATTTTATTTATAACATATTTTTATATAAATGTATCATATTGATAAGTTTAATACTTAAGGATTCATAATAATTTTTTTCCATTAAATTTACGTATGTTTTTTTTTTCCATTTTTTAATAAATACTTGTAAATAAATGAGTTTCAAGTACCTCATAAGATCAACACTAAATATTTCAAGCAAAAATTTATGCTACACTCAATAAAACTTGTAAAGTTTCCATATTAGTATTTTTTGTAATATATAGCACTCGCTAATGTGACACAATATAGAACAATATACACATGCAACAGGTCATTTAATATTTTTTTTTTTTATTTTTGGGATAAATTTTATTCATTGTAACATATAGTTATAGGTAGCGCACGAGAATTCGTGCGTGAAATTAAAATAGAGTTTAAAATACTTTTAAAACCAGTACATCGTTATTAATAGTAACATACGCAACAATATTGACTTATAAGTTTATCACTAAGAAATATATTTTTCCATTTTACATATATAGTTATTTATGATGTAAGCACAAATGTACAATAAAATTTTTTCATATAAGATTTAAACAGTCATTTAAATATTCATAAGGATATTGGTGAAATTGCGACTAAGTTTGCTATTTCATTGGGAAATTTTTTTCCCCGATTTAAGTGCATTTTTCAAGAATATTACATATCGTTTAGTTATTTGTTTTGATACTTTTTATATAATAAGTGTTTATATTTTATAAATATATATCGTAGTTTAGTTTCTTTTTTAGCTATCCTAGTTATAAGTATGAACAGTAAAGATTGAAGATTAAGAGCTTTGGGAATTAAACTAAAGCTTTAATTAATTCGCTGCCATAATTGATGCAAGATGAAAGGATATTTTTGGACTACTAACTCCTTTGACTACAACAAAGCTGGTCCACTTAATCAACAATGAACAAATTTTTGTATTGGCAGCGAAAAGTTTAAGGAAATTATCATATTTTTTATTTGAATAACAAAAAATATAGGAAACCACATTTGCAGTAATGTTACTGTGGTTCTCTACACTAAAGTTTTACTTCAAGCAATCAAGAAAAGTTCATCATTTTCTTTGGTAACAGCAATTTGTCTATTGCCCAACGATAAAATTTTCTGAATTTCATGAAAATGGGAAAATGTTTAGTATTTTACATAGAATCTCTTTAAAACATACTTCATAGAATTGATTTCAATTTCAGCGATTAGTGCAATAGAAACATAAATAATGTTTTATAT
Source organism: Sisyra terminalis (assembly GCA_958496175.1). Lineage (NCBI taxonomy): Eukaryota > Metazoa > Arthropoda > Insecta > Neuroptera > Sisyridae > Sisyra > Sisyra terminalis. The sequence goes on along the minus strand of OY292278.1, from coordinate 45,030,782 downwards.
TTTCATTAAATTATAAGTGGTTTAAATTGATTTTGGTCATCAACATAAAAATTGGATACAATTATAAAAGGCAGTGAAATTTGATTAAACTGAAATTCAAATGTACAATAGTATGGACCAAAACTTATTAAACTAAATATTCACGGTACTTATGGAAATTTTTTTTCGATACAAACATCACAAACTTATAGATTTTGTTAGTTTGAATCAAAAGACAATCTTTGTATAACTTTAAATTTTATAATTACATTCTTTACAAGATATTTTTATAATAAAATTGGCATGAAATTTGCAAATTGAATAATCTTTGAATACAAATTAATTAATGCAATATCTTCAAAATTGCAAATTTTATTAAAGAAATTTAAGCTCCAAATTGTTATAACTACAAACATTACAATCTGATTGTTGATATTAAGCAGAGTAGTTGGAAAAAAAACATTTTTGTAAGCCTGAAAAAAAAACCAAATTTTTGATTTTCATCAAAAACTTCATTATATCATTGTCTTATCACTAAACTTTTGATATCTTTATAAGTGTGTAATGTTTATGGTGTTATACAAATTTGAATTTGAATGTTTAAGTAAAATAAAAAAATTACATAATTGGTCTACTTGGTAATTAGTTTTCCACTTGAATTTAATTTATAAACTTGTTATATCCTTCAAATTAACAATGAAATTTTAATTATATCAAATTCTTTTTGTATGGAAGTTATACAATATATATGGTAAAGAAGTACCAAAAGTAATTTTGAAGCCAATGATTTTCGTAAATATATTCGGTGTACCGGAAAGTATTTTCTCTTTTAAGCCTTTAGTCATTCAAAGTGGTACTTGAATAATTTTATGATTGAAATAACTTATTAAGTTATAAAAAATTAAAAATATTTTAATTCCGAAATTTATATTGAAATGGTTTTTTTTTATAATCATGTAACCCATGAATTTTCTCGTGAAACTTGTTACCATTTTAATTTATAAGTTTATAAATATCCAAGAGACTCTAATCTCATTGTTAGTCTAAATTATAAAAGTAGCTTCCAGAAACTAAGATAAAACAACGAAAAAAATATTTAATTTGCGACAATTAATCAATATTTTGTATTAATTTACAGAAGCCAGAAAAGTCCTATGATTGTGATCAATCTGTAGGACTACAATATAAAAAAAGGATTTGTGGTTAAATCGCTATATTTACTTAATTAGTGTAGAAGTATTACATTAATATAAATCAAAGATTTTTTTGGAATGCTAGTCCAAAATGTGGAGAAATGTAGCACACGATTCCCAAACATTTTCTTGTTCAAATTTCTAATCAATTAATTACTTCAGAAAACGTTCGGAAAATATGTAACACAATTAATTAGTTCTACATTGACAAATGAGAAAAGGAATATATTTTTATTAAGTGTAACTTATCATTAAATTATAAACTTTTGGTTTATCTGAAAAAGTCAACAAAATATTGACGAAATCCCGCAAATTATATGTCTAATTTTTATAATTTTATACAGTGATCAACTCAAAGATTGTGAATATTAAAGCGGTAAGTAAGTGAATAAAACTGTAATAATTGTAATAACATTAAAATATAATTCCTTTACAAATATTTCTTAAAACAAATTGAAAACTTCGACCGGAAGTTTAAGGAAGTCAGAACGAGCAACTTATCTAGAAAAAAAATGTATCAAAATAAATTAAGGATAAAAAATCTCAAAATAATATCATATAATTTATCATTTTTTTTTTAAATCGTCTTCTATTAATAAATATATTTAATTCTAATATTTAAGGCTGTAATTATTGTCTTACGTTTCCTCGATTTTAAATATGTCTTTCGAGTTGCGTTTTTTCCATTATCCAGTAGTATTTCTACTTGGGGTATTATATATTATACTTTATTAATCATAAATCTAAACGATTATCGAATTTTATTCTATCGCCCACTATATAATGCCAGTTTGTATTGATTTTTTTCAAAAATAAGCTCGCTATATTCGTTTATTTGGATTTCTAAAGTTGCGAACTTCGTTGTATTCGGTTAGTTTAGTGGTATGTTTTTTTGGGGAAAAGAGGAACAGGGTACGGAAATTACTTAATCATTTGTATATCTTATCTTAACATCTATAAAAATAATACTGAAGTTTTTAAATAACTAAGAAAATATTTATATTTTTATCAATATTGCCATAAAGATTTTTTTTATCTTTATGTTTTTATTGACCATTGTTTTACTATTGACTTCAAATAATTGCCTACAGAGATAAGTCTTTTTTTTTGCTTTAAATATTTGGAAATATAATTGTTGTAATGACGGATAAGCCCAGGAAAAATATAAGTTTGAATTCTTTTAATCCACTTGAAGGATACCTTGAAAAATCATTAGAAATTATGTAATTTTTTTAAGTAGTTTTTCTATAAACCAATTAAAAACTATAAAGGATGAAATCTTTTAATTTTTTGTATGATACAAATAAACCAAAAGCTCAGGATTTCAATAACTTAAGCTACAGTTTTGATGTGCTAATCCGTCAATATTTATCTCCAAAAATTTCAACAAATCTCTGCGTACTTTCTCAGTTTTCCTTTTATTCGTTTATATTTTAATCCTTTAATTTCAATAAAAGGATAATTTCTTAAAATAAATTGTCTTTTTGTCTTAATTTACTTACATCTAATTTATATGTATATTTTAAAGTTATATAGTTTACTGTTCTCAGCTAAGCAGACTGGAATTCAGCTGAATAATTTCTACATATTTATCACCAGTCTCAGCTTTTTTGAGATATTTTTTCAATCAATATTCTCAATTAAAAAAAATCAACAGAATTTTATATATTTATATGTATATATGTATAATTGATAACATGCATTTAACATTCATAAATTTCTAATGTTTTGAATAAATGCATATTTGTATCTGATAAGATTTATGTTGCTTCATTGTTTTAGGTGTCTGTGCTTTATTTTTAAATTGTGCTTTATGTATAAATATGTGCTTTGAAAGCCTCGAGCTTTATGTATTATAATTTTATTTGTTCTGTACATTGGTTATTCAATTAGGATAAGTTCACCCGAAAGTGGTAAGATTATGGCCCTTGTTTCTTAAGATTTATATTTTTTAATAGTTTTCGCTATAATTGTATATACTCCCTTCATATTGGTAACCCAAAAATGGCGCCGATCTTACCCTTTAATGTGAATTCATCCTTGCAGAGATTTAATGAATACACTAATTGTCAATTTCAAAATCTACCCTTCTACGATTTACAAAATCTATGACCACTAGAAGATCTTTGAAATTGACTTACACTACTTTCATAACAAAAATTTAAAGAGATCATTGTTGACTTGTACATTTTTCATATTGAACATAAAATATTAAGATGAATTAATCATATGATTTTCAAAAATATTTATTTTTTATATCTTCTATTATATGTGTGCACATTTTACGGATATTATTAATAATCGGTTACTATTAACACATTGATGGTTGATATTAATAATGACCGATTTATCACATTGACCGCATTGTATAATATAATAATAGTATATATATATATGGTATACAGTTAATGTTAAAAGATATAACTTTTTTTATACCTTTGCTTACAAAATATATTCATTTTTTTGTTGCTTTTTTTGTCTTTTTAAGATATTTGATACGCATATAAATTTTTGTTTATGTTTTTTTTTATTTACGTTGATATATAGCTATTTCCAATATATATTTTTTTGTAAAATTCTAAACATCTACTGGTTCGTGCTCATGACAAATGCTCTTTGTTTAAATATTTTTATTATTAAAAAAATATTTGTTAATTTTTTTCCACTAATATTTATGCGAAAATATGTTGAAAATTATTCAAAAGTTTTTACTTCTTCAATTTGATGCTCTTTATTTTTTTTTTTATTTAGTAAATTTAATAATTGAGTACAAATCTAAGTTGGGAATTAATGAGAAACGTTAAGGTTTGGAAAAATACCAAAGAACACCATTCTTTTGTTATTAGTTTAAATTGGCAGCCAAAATACTGTTGAAAATTATTGCTGATCATCGATTTTCTCCTAGTGACTATTGGAGTACTATAGTAAATTTTTCATACTTTTCAGTTTCTCAATATTTTCAATTATTTACCTGGTCAATTATTTGGTGAATTTCTCTAATAGTACTAAGAGAAAATTGCTGAATCAGTGCTAAAGATGCAAAAGTTTTCCAAAAGTGTTCAATAGCATTTTTCCATAGGAAATACTTTATCTCTTAAAATCAGTAAAGCAACTAAGATTCAAGCATCGTTATTCTATGATAAAACGAAAAAATACTTAACGTTTTTTTTAACGAATTGAGTAAATTTTCTAGTCGTAAGAAGAATTGCTTGACAAAATTGACAATTTTCAAAAATAAAGTCTTTCATACAATTGATTACTTAAAATAATATTCAACTGATAACATTTCCTATACATTTTAAGTACTAAAGCCATTGGAAACAATTACGTAAAATGCAATATTATTTAATATTGTAAGATAGTTATTTTTTGTTTAGTGAGCTTCTAATTATATATTTTGTATATAATTTAATAAATAACATTTAACAATTAACGTTTAATGTACGTTTTTTTTTAAATTTCCTCCTTTCCACGCATCTCTTTCCTATTCATATAAAACTAGTTGAGCACATCATTTTCATAGTATGAAATTTAATAGCTACTGGGACATTCTGGTGGATTTAATTGTCCGAACACGTTTAGCTCGTAAAGACTGGCAAATGTGATGAAAACCAAGTACCAAATCATCAATACAATTCCAAGTCGTTTGTCCAACTTCCACCCGTTCAAGTGGGTCGCCACCACAAGAAATACGACGGTCGATAACAGGGAAAGGGTTGAATAAGTAAGTCCTAAAAATAAAATTTGGGATTAAAATTTTTTGACTAGGTTTCACCTCAAAAAGCGATTGATTTATAACTAAAGCGTCTGGCAGGATCCACATGGCGAGTTGGCCCCCAAATAGGAACCTATGTCGAAACTTATGTTAAAATATCGGCTTGATATACAAACACATTTTATATACATTTCGCGACCAAATTCCCCTTTGACCTTGAGATATGGGCAAAAATGTCCCCCCGCATGGCTATTTTTCAAAGTTATATATCTCAAAAACTAATTAAGCTAGAGAAGTGAAACCAACGCGAGGCTTTAGATTATTTTACAGAGTATATCATATATTTTTTTGAAATTTTTAGAAAAAAAAAATATACAAAAAAAAATTCAAAAAACAAATGAAATAATTTTTTTCTATGTGTTCTCTGAAAATGACAATCACGAAAAAAATATATTTTATGCTTCTACATGAGCACTATGACTCATAAAAATTGCGTGAGAAAATAGTTGGTGCAACACCTTGAAAAAAAATGAATTGTGATTTACGCCTAATAGTATACCTCGGTTTTATTTTTTTTTTTCGAACTGTTTCACCAACTTTTTTTCACAAAACTTCAATAAAAAATAGGTCACATATAGGAGCAAAACATATATTATTTTCATAACTGTGAGTCTACGGAAACATAAAAAAAAATTTTTTTATTAGTTTTTTTTGTTTCTCTATATTTACTCTTAAGATGATTACTTTCAAGATCAAAATAATTGATCCCAAAAGAAAAAAGAGCCTCTAGTGTTCAAATTTTGTTAAAATAAGAATAGAAAAAAAATTATCGACACATAATTTATTACAACTGGAATACTATATGTCTGCAAATAATTCTGGGTACATATTGACGGCATCTGAATTACTTGGTTTTCTTCGTTTAGCTTAGGATATTATTCACTGGCTCATACCAAAATTTTTACAGGTTCTAACTAAAGTGGGCGAATAAATGAACTTTCAAATAATATTTTAAAACAATATGTAAAATAAGCACTTAATATCATTAGGGTAAAAGTAAAATCAAGATATATGTATAAATAGCAAAGACGGTCGTACATAATATGATTATATTTCGAATGATAAAGATTGCACCAGTATTTTCCGTTATTCCTGTTATTCTCCAATAGAAACTTTACAGTGGGATATTGTTCTCATGCAACAACTTTTATTTGTTATTTTTCATATGAACAATAATTATCCAGAATTCTGCGTCCTACGAGATACTAACTTAATTATTTAAGGTTCATAATATTCCAATTGTAATAAATAATAGCAGTGACGATAATTTTTTTTATTCTTATTTTAATAAAAATTGAACACTAGTTGCTTTTTTTTTCTTTTGGGATCAATTATTTTGATCTTGAAAGTAATTATCTTAAGAGTAAATATAGAAAAACAAAAAACCAAATTAAATATTTTTTTTAAGTTTCCTTACACTTAAAATTATGAAAATAATATATGTTTTGCTCCTATATGTGACCTATTTTTTATTGAAGTTTTGTTAAAAAAAAGTTGGTGAAATACTTCGAAAAAAAAATAAAAATAAAACCGAGGTATACTATTAGGCGTAAATCACGTTTCATTTTTTTTCAAGGTGTTGCACCAACTATTTTCTCACGCAATTTTCATGAGTTATAGTGCTCATGTAGAAGCATAAAATGTATTTTTTTCGTGATTGTCATTTTCAGAGAACACATATAAAAAAATTATTTCATTTGTTTTTTGGATGTTTTTGTATAATTTTTTTTTTCTAAAAATTTCAAAAAAAAAAAATATGATATACTCTGTAAAATCGTCTAAAGGCTCGCGTTGGTTTCACATCTCTAGCTTAATTAGTTTTTGAGATATATAACTTTGCAAAATAGCCATGCGGGGGGACATTTTTGCCCATATTTCAAGGTCAAAGAGGAATTTGGTCGTGAAAAGTATATAAAATGTGTTTGTATATCAAGCCGATATTTTAACATAAGTTTCGACATAGGTTCCTATTTGGGGGCCAACTCGCCATGTGGATCCTGCTAGACCCATTATCAATGTTCTTAAAATGTTTATATTTCTAGTTTTCAACCAACTTCGTAAATCAATAACATCGAAAAAAATGAGTACCAACACCAATATTTAATGAAAGAAATTATGTTTAACATTTTTTCGATGAGATTAACTTTTTATATAATAATTCGTCTATAATTTCAGTAAAAATAATTAATCAAAGAAGTACTAAATAAATATTTCTGGAGAAATCAATTACCTTTGCTGACCACATTCACATGAGAACCCGGTTTGATAATTGCCGTTTGTATGAACCAAGGTAAACCAAGGCAAATCAAAATATCAAAAACATTTGATCCAACTGCATTTGAAACAGCCATATCACCATATCTAAAAAAAATAGATTTAATTTATTTGATAAAATAAATTTCACTAAAATAAGTACCCTTCTTTGATAACCGCTATACTTGAAAGAGCATCAGGAACTGATACACCAGCAGCAACAAAAGTAAGACCCATCACTGTATCAGGAATCCCCAATGTGCTTCCTAAAAAAACCGAAGAAAATTTAAAAAAATTACCCCAAAAATCAATACAATTTTTCCAATATACCAATAACAGTTATCATCCAAACCATAAAGTACGAATAAAATGAAATCCAAACCATTGAAATCAAGAATGTGAACGGATACCAATTCTTATACTTTTCCAATTTACAGTTCGGAATTGTTGCTATACACATATAATGAATGGGATAAACAACAGCCCAAGACGCTTGAACAAAAGGACTCATATCTAAAAGTGAAAAATAAAAACTAATGCTTTCCTTTTTTTTTGTAAAAAAAATTAATTTTTAAATACCCTCTGGTCGAATAAGTGGCGAAATTTTATCCTCTGGATTGCATTCTTTCGGTTTGTAATAATCGGTGGATGGTCCCGACGCTACCGGTTGAAGAGCTGGAGCAGGTTGAGGTGGAGGAGGAGCTGGAGGTTGCACTGCTGTTGCTACAGGAGCTGGTTCGTTAAATCCTACCGTAGAAAAAAAAACATTGCAATAATCAAAGTACACGAAAACAGGATAAACTCACCGTGCTCGGCTTGATCCCATGCGAGATCCGGATTCCAAACCTTCTCTTTTTCGGGACGATCAGGACTCACTGTATACGTGGGAATTTTTTGTCGTTCCTCATCCAGAGATCGATAACTCACTAAACCAGTTTCCTCCGGTGCTGGTTTTTTGCACGGTACGGGCCATGTTTGTGCCCATTTCTCCAGTTGGGTATTAAACTTTAATACCACACAGTAAACAACGTACATAATCAACATGAACAGTGATTCGCCCCTGCAAAAAATAAAATACAGTTGATCAGTTTTTTATCATTTTGTTTTTAAAGCTCTTTTTATTTACCAGGTGATTGTTTCATTGTAAATTGTAAAAAGCATAACTAGAATTGACAGACCATAGAAAAAGCAATCCCGTACTAATGGCCACCAATTTAAATAGCTTACGGTTCCGGAACACAATGCACATACTGATATGACGAACATTATGTTGAAAACGGCCGAACCAATTACGCCAGAAACGCCTGCAACAATCATTTATAAATTTATGTATCGGATAAGAATTGCAAATATTAGGTGAGGGTGTATTTTAAGGGAAACTGTAAAAACCTTGCATAATAAATTTTTCTTTTTGTAGAAGAAATTTTACGGTTCTATCGCATTTTTTACATACATAAGATTATGCATATAAAATTTTTCGTTTTTAAGCACATATTGAATAATTCTCAGGAAGAATTTTTCAATGAGATATACTAGCAATAGTAATTGTAAAAATCACGAAATTTCAAAGATAAATAATTATCTGACCAATGAATTCTAACGATGTTATATCGACAAAAGTCAAAAAACAGTTTATATATGTACAGAAATCAGCATTAATAACATTCCTCTTTTAGTAAAATATTCAATCCATTTAAAAACGTTGAGTGCAAAAGTTTGAGATGATGAGAATACTTCTACGTTTATCTTGAAAGAAAAAAAATAATAATTCAATGTTTAAGCTGCAATTATTATTAGAACCGTTTATTTTGAAAGTGAGTTAAGTCCATCTCATGAACAATCCCTATAGTATTATCATTTTTAACCATAGAAACATAAGATACTAAGGAGGAGGGAATAATTGGCGTTTTTGTTAGCAACTAAAATGAAATCAGTAATTTCTGACAACTTAGCAGTTAAATAATTAACACACTTTGTTCTAGTTACAAGAAGAAGAATTTTTTTAACACATAAGCAGCTATAAAGTTTTATCTAGCCAAGGGTTAGAAGGTCAAAATTGTTTGGTTTCTGAAGAAACATCTTCTTTCTAATAAAGTTATTCAAGTAAGATTCATGAATTTAGCTTTTGTACTATGATGTATAGTACAAAGTATGTACGGTGATTTTATTTTTTGACTTTTTTTTTTGATCCCATCGTGAAATTTTGTTGGAAATAACAAAAAAAAAAATCCCTGAAAGTTTGAGCCCTTAATATTAATTTTAAGTCCTCGACCAAGACGTGTAAAGATTTCCCATTGAAAATATACGGAAACTCTGATTTTTTATTTTTAAATTTCTATATCTCAGCGGCATTTCATGGGATCACTTTTACCGAAGATGGTTTTTTCTCAGAATTAAACGCTCTACAAAAGTGCCCATTGCGACAAAGTCGTAACTCACACCAGTGAGGTAGTACGGGCCACTGAACCTGATTTTTCCATAAAATTCGCGTTTTTTTTGCATTTATCTCGTAAATAACAAGAGCTACGGAAAAATTATAAATAAAAAACTCGTAGAGAATTTGATTTCCTACAAAAAAGGTCTTATAGACCAAATCGCTAATATCAATATTAAACGAGATATTAAGCCTTGAATTGATTTTTCTGTGAAATTTTTGCCGATCATTGATTTAAACTTTGAATTGAATTTTGATTAAAAAAGTCTTAATATCTCGTTTAATATTGATCTTAGCGATTTGGTCTACAGGACCTTTTTTGTAGGAAATCAAATTTTCTACAAGTTTTTTTTATAATTTTTCCGTAGCTCTTGTTATTAACGAGATAAATGCAAAAAAAAGCGAATTTTATGGAAAAATCAGGTTCCAGGGTTCCCAGTTATTACTTAATTTCTAACGAACATAATGCATGGGATTAAGTAAAGTAAGTATGAAATTTAAGTGCATACATACCTGCTACCTTTGGTAGACGACCAATTAACAGGTAGCCGATGCTAAAGGTAAATAAAAATACTTTTTTTTTTAATTCTAAAAGCTAATTTTTACGTAAAATTTATGGAATATAGTTAAAAAATAATATTCACTGCTGCCATATTAATTTTCCGTTGACCGTAACCTTTACCAGATGCTTTAAAGCTGCTATTTTGTAAAAATTAAAAAATTACCTTTTTTTCTAAAGCTTGATTTTTATATATGATATTCAGGGAATTAGGACAATATTTTATGTGAAAAGCCGGAATAAAAGGATAGGCCAATTAACATCTCCTTAGATATACATAAATTGTAAAGAATTTTAGTACTTAGTAACTGTTTTTTTAGTTAATTTTAGCACCGGCTACCTGTTAATTGGTCGTCAACCGAAGGTAACAGGTATGTATGCCCTTAAATTTCATATTTACTCTACTTAATCCCATATATTTGGTTCGTTAGAAAATAAGTAAGGTCTAGGGGCCTTCGGATCTTGGAATAATATATTTTTTTTAAAACCACGAATGATACAATCAAAATAAAATCCAAATATGCAAGAATTATAAGAATTATAAGACTCCACATTATCGGTTTTATAAACAGAGGAAAACTATAAACCATTCTAACGTCTAATTCCGTATCTTTTTTGGATTTCAATGAAGAAGTTTTAAAGTTAAAAATCACTTAAATAAATTGTAATTTTCTGAGATTGAAAAAGAAGAAGTAACCATCAGTTATTGAAGATATATTTCGCATAATTTCTACGCCAAATAAAAAAAGGTAGAAAATGTTTTTTTGGGAACGAAATTGAATCAATAAATGAATTAAATTGAGGAAAATTAAGTATAATTTATTTTAATTTAAAAACCAAACATACCAATATCATCTTTGGCAAAAAATACACCAATAACAACAGTGGCTAATTCCGGGGCTGAAGATCCTGCCGCCATAAAAGTTGCACCGGCTACATCGGGAGATAACTTCATTTCTGAAAAGAAAATATTATGTTAATTGCATAGTATTAATAGTTTTAATCTATGAGAATAAATCATTTATAACAGTGGTCCCCAACTTTATGCCTACGAGCACCTTGGTGCTCATGGAAAATAAAAATTTTTCATTGTTTATTGATAAATATAATCCACTCCTTGATTTGTCTCCTGATATGCTCGTAGATTAATAAAGATTCGGGATACCTGATTTATAATATATTATTGTTATTATGCATTACCTTCACAAATTCGATCGAGCGAAGCGACAAAATATTCATCACAAACGATAGCGAGACCAATGAAAGTATAAATGGCGACTAGGAAATGTAAAATAAGTCCACCGTGTTTCCGGACGTTTGGTCCCATAATGGGCCTGGGAAACTGAAACCAAGAGAAAACTAAAAATTTTCACTTTACTTAAGAAGCGACTTTTATAAGCATTTTATGGAGGATCCAAAATAATAACAATTTCAAGAAATAAGTTTAAAGTTTGGATAATGTACTTCAAAATAAAATTCATATTTATTTCAAGGCATTTTCTGGATTTTATACTATCTAGGTTAATCTTTTAGGAAAATAATATCTACTGCAAATTTGGAGAAAACAATATTGCGTAAAATTTAAATGAAAATATTATTATTTTAAGGGCTTATGGATCAAAAACTTTCTAGTAAATGTTCCTCAAATGTTTTGTTTACTAAAGCATAGCCATTTTCCCAAAAAAAATCCCGATATTTTTTTCTTAGAATTTACTTTACTATTAGCTATATATTTTTTTTAACTTTGTGTTTTATTAGAGGAATTGAACCCAAATAATTCCTAGCCTAAAATATTACAACTCTTACATTAATCTAAAGATAATATCTAGTTGACCAATGTCATCCAGAGAATAGGAACTAAATATACATAAAAATCAAAATAAATTAAATCATATTAACTATATAATGTTCATTTTTGTATAAAAAAGGCTTCTAAATTAAATAAATTTTAAGATCAATTAGTTAAGCAAATTATAAGGAAAAAATATGTCCTGTTTTTCAATAAACTTATTGAGATCTGAAACTTCCAATATTCTATTATATTATTATTTCCTACTTACTTAAGTATCACTAAATTTTCTATCCAAGTGACAAAAATATTTCAAAGAAATTTGGCAATTAATTTGATCAAAATTCATCAAAAATTAAGTAGTACCCTTACACAAAATTGGATAGGTTTTAGGCACAAATATTTGCTTCTATAAGCTTAAGAATTTAAGAAGTAAAACCTTAAAAAAGCAGCCCAAAGTTTCAAACGTTTTTTTAATTATATCGAAAATATTGTTGGTAATGACCAAAAAAAATCCTGTGAAAGTTTAAGCTCTTAATATTAATATTAAGAGGTGTATATTTAATAACATGGGAACAATATTTTCTTGCACTTTGGAATTTTATAACTCACGTTGATGACAATATTTCGAAATGACCAAGGTATATTCTTGTAGAAAATTAAACGATCTACAAAAAAGGTCTTTGTACAAGTTTTTGATATATTTATTCCTTCAAAAGTTATTCGAGGTCAAAGTTGAACTAAAGAGAAATGTTAATATTTTTTCAATTTTTTGACGTAACCATCAATTTTATGAGAAAATCTTATAGGACATTTTTTGAAGAGCACTTTTTTGTATAACTTATCTCTATAAAAGTTTTTGATATTTTTCACAGGTCCTAATTTATTTGCATTAAATTGAAAATACCCTGAATTATAATATTTTTAACATAAAAAATATTTTTTTATTTTAATTAAATAACTTAGGACATGTGTAAAATATCAAAAACTTTTATAGATATAAGTTATAGAAAAAAAAGTGCTCTACAAAAAATATCTTATAAAATTTTCTCATTAATTGATGGTTGCGTCAAAAAATTGAAAAAATATTAAAATTTCTCTTTCGTTGAACTTTGACCTCGAATAACTTTTGAAGAAATTAATATATCAAAAACTTGTACGAGACCTTTTTTATAGATCGTTTAATTTTCAACAAGAATATATCTTGGTCATTCCGAAATATTGGCACCAACGTGAGCTATAAAATTCCAAAATGCAAGAGAATATTGTTCCCATGTTATCTAAATGGAAAATCGAAATTTGCGATGCGGCACCTCTTAATATTAATATCAAGAGCTTAAACTTTCATAGGATTTTTTTTTTGTCATTCCCAACAATATTTTCGATATAATTAAAAAAAAAATCATCATTTATTTTAAATCAGTCTAATGACCATGAATAGGCTGATTATAGATCTACAATATCTGATTTACATTTTTGATTGATACATTCAATTAAATCAAATACCAAACCAAAACCTATAGTTATGGGAATCAAATGACTAATTTTAAGAGTCGCAAATATTGATTTTACCTAATTTATATACTTCAATATGATTATCATGGGAATAAACTTGTTCAACCCTATAAAACCGCAATATATTGCGGTTAAAATACTACCGATTGTTAATAGGATAATTGTTAAAATTGTAGTGGTTTTCAAACAATTACAGATCTGCACTGCAACCACTCAATAAAAATAACTAACAATAAGAGTAATTTCCGGGATGGAATCACGATTCCATGTTTTATGCACACGCTATGCAATGGTTTACAATTTGTAACAATTTGAGGAAAATTGAAAATTTTATTGGCAAAGCTTTTCGAGTTTCAATGAAAATTTCCTTGTCAATTTCTTTATGTTCTTTTAATTTACAATTGAATGCCGGATGGATTAATATCCTATAGTAGGGTGCACAACAGATATAGGTACAACAGATATAACTTATTCAGGAAATTACTTAGTTCCCTGTTATTAAAAGAAGGATAATTGCCATGATTGTTATCGAAAGATGCAGAAATAACTGATAAATCATTAACTACTGTAATTAAAGATTTGTTAAAATTGAAAGTCTGTTTTTGTATGTTTGTATGTTTTTATTGTTAGATTTTAGAGGTGTTATTTAAGATAATTGCAAAATGTTAAAAAAATGATAAGGAATGCAAATAATTGCGTCTTGTTTCATCAAGTTTTGACTTATAAAAGCTTAAAATAATGAAAATTAGTAGCAAATTAATGTAAAGAATTATTGTCGGGAAAATTTACTTGTTCGATAGCTGGAGCTGTGCAGTTTTCTCGCCGCGGTCGCCATGTAGGATGAGCGGACGATTTTGGCGTTGTCGTTGATAATATTTCCTGGGGATTCGGTGTCGTCTGTCGGGCAATTCGAGTGTAGGTCGATGTAGTAGTTACCATTAGCGAGGGGTTGTCCGTCGTTGCCGAATTCGACGGTGAACTTTTCGTGCTACTTTCCGTCGCTGGAAACGTCGACGTTGGTTTCGGTGTAATGTTGATTAAGTTTTCTTTGTCCGACGTATCTTTGCTTTCCGAGTATACATTCAGCACGGAATAGACGAGGAAAAATATCGAAATCAAGTAGATTTTGTGCCGTCGTGTCCTCTTCATGTTTCTATAACAAAATTGTCCTTAAAACATACTGACATATTTATATATTTTCCTTATTCTAAAACTTGTAAATATAATTTAAGATAACCAGTTTTGATGGGTTTGAATTGCAACAATGATTTTTTAAGAGGTTTACCTCATATATATGCAATTCTATTCCCTCAATCCTTGAATTCTTTTTCAAGTATAACTGCACAAACGAAATTCAGAATACTTCCCCAATAATTATGATCTGAACACCAAAAATGGTTTCCTGAAACCTTAGACCGTTTTCACATTTTCATATCTTAAAGAAATTATAATTTTTAATGAGAAACCATGAAAACCTAACTGAAATGTAAACTTAATATTAAGTTGATAATAGCAATCTACTGTTTGATTTCCGGAAAAACACCTCTCCAAACCTTTAAAGGAAATATGGTGTAGAAATCGAGAAATTAAAAGGAAGATAGAGGCAGTGGTATTCAATAGGGTGGGACAAAAAAATCGATTATTTTTTTTCTTACAAGTGACACGGAAAAATGGGTTGCTAGACACCTTAAAAAAATTCTCACCAAGTATGAGCTCTTAATTTTAATAGGAAGATCCTCCGCATCGCAGTTTTGTATTTTTTTATCAGTCCAATAGAAAAAAATTCATACCTCATCATTTATCGATTGTACAGAAAAATGTTCTGAAAGAATTTTTTAGGAAATCTAATGCTCTACAAAAAAGGTATTCTATATTTTTTCCGTAAGCCTCACCATTTGAAAGATATTAAGGATTTAATTTTGATTATTTTAAGACAAATTTCATTTTTGTTTATGAATTTTATAACTCGACAATAAATGACTCTAATACAATGCGCAATACAAATTTTTGTTGGAAATTAACTGCTCTATAAAAATGGTGTCTTATGTTTTGGCGATTTAATTAACCGTTCAAAACATATTACATATTCATCATCAAACTTAAAAATCGTTAACAAAAAACGAAGAGCAATTTCAATTTTTATTGCAAGTTGTCAAAGAGCATCGAAAAAATTACCCTACTTGCAACAAAAACTTGTTTGAAAATTGAAAAAAAAAAACTTTTTTATAACTAATTGGACATTGTTTTTCTCTAATACTGAAAAATATCATAATATATGTATAATGAAAACTTTACTTTTTTTATTAATAAATATTTAACTCAGCGATAAATAATGTACAGTTTATTTTTTTAAATGGAGACAAATATACTTAAGCATAAAAAAAAAATTGAAAAATATTTTGAAGTTTCTCGGTTGATAGAAACTAAAATTCGTGTAAATTTTGTCAAAAATTATAAATTAAATTGAAATTTTTCGAATATCTCATCAAAAACTTTTAAAACCCGTACACATGAAAGTTTGTTGATGAATATCTTTTGAAGGGTTAATTTAGTCGTTAAAACATAAGAAACCATTTTTATAGAGCAGTTAATTTCCAACAAAAATTTGTATTGCACATTGTAAGAGTTATTTATTGTCGAGTTATAAAATTCATAAATAAAAATGAAATTTGTCTTAAAATAATCAAAATTAAATCCTTAATATCTTTCAAATGGTGAGGTTTACGGAAAAAAATATAGAATACCTTTTTTGTAGAGCATTTAATTTCCTAAAAAATTCTTTCAGAACATTTTTCTGTACAATCGATAAATGATGAGGTATGAATTTTTTTCCATTGGACTGAGAAAAAAATACAAAACTGCGATGCGGAGGATCTTCCTATTAAAATTAAGAGCTCATACTTGTTGAGATTTTTTTTTAAGGTGTCTAGCAACCTATTTTTCCGCGTCACTTGTAAAAAAAAAATAATTGATTTTTTTGACCCACCCTAGTATTTAAGGGTTGATGGGGGAGGGGGGCACGTGCTCCCCCAGGATATTTTTGTGAACTATGGATATTCCATATCAGTACATACTTAGAAGCAAATCAAATTATTAAAGTTGTGAAAATATATGAATAAAGTACCAGAAAGAACATTAGTGAGACACTCTGGTCTATTTTTGGCTGGAAATGCGAATTTTTTTCGTGATCCCTTTCACGGTCTTGCAAATGAAAGATGATATTATGCCCCCCTCCCAGAAAAAAAATCCTGAATCCGCCTTTGGTGGTATTCGCAATCAAAAGAAAGGCAAGTATAGATGAATTTTTTAATTAAAACTCTCCTACCCCCAATAATATAACAATAATTTTAGAGGAAAAAAAACAGATAAATACTATCACCCGATTAAAAAAAACCATTCCATAATATCCGTTGTTCTCTTGTATTCTTAATTATTCCATTTTAAGACCAGAGGTAAGAAAATGTTACAAAAACTTGAGCAAGATTTTTTTTATAAAAAAACGTATAACATTTGGTGTAAAATTAAAACTAAGTTAACAAAGGTAAAATACTAAATGATCCGAAAGTAATCAGCCGAATGATTTTCACAAAAACTCTCCAAACTTTTCAAGGAAATTTGAATCGAGAAAGAAGAAGAAAGATGGATGCAGTGGTGTGGGCAATCAAAAGAAAGACAAGTGTAGGTGATTTTTTTCATTAAAACTTTGCTTCTACTCCTAATAATATAACACATTTAGAGGAAAAATAATCAACAATATTATCATCCCATTTGCAAATAACCATTCCATTATTTCCTTCATCGCCTTGTATTCTTAATTATTCCATTTTAAGACCAGAGGTGGGGAAATGTTAAGAAAACTTGTACTTGATTTTTTTATAATAAAACATGTAATATTTGGTGTTACCTAATGATTTGAACAGAAGGAAAAATAATTTCGCTCTTATTGTATTTAGCGATTGCGGTGAAACATCCATTGGTTAAATTTATCGATCATAATTTTAGAAATATATCAAACTAAAAAAGTTATCCGTTAATAATTTAAAGTTTCATATTAAAATATCTACCAAATTTATTTAAGGATTGGAAAAGAAAGTATTAATCATAGTATTTTTGGCATTAAATTTCACATTTAATTAAAAACTCCATGGCTATTCCAAGTACTCCATCAATGAGACCACTATGTAGTATTATTTTAAACTTTTTGCCAATGATTCATAAAGTTTTGTTTTCTTAATTTCCCAACAAAATATTAGTTATTGACTTAAGAACTTTCATTCATATAAATTTTCCTACAACCCATTTTTCTTTGCAATAAATACCAGCGTACGCCACTGACTTTTCGACAACTTCAAACTAATTTTGGCCCACTTGTCGGTCTCAATTTTGTAGCCCTTGAAAAAGGCAAAGCAAATATTAAACTTGAATGAAGTAGATCGACATCAATTCCTTTCTTATTATGTAAATATTTTCTTATAAAACAAAGTCCTCATGGCCAATACATTAAGCTATCTCGTAAAAAGCTTCCGTATATAAAACTTTCATAAAAGCTCAAGAAATCAATTTTCGCATTTCAGCGCTCATTTTTATTTATTTAAAACAAAAAAAAATACAGTTTTATTTCTTTTTTATGACGCAATTCAATTATCAGATGACGGCTTACAAAAAAACTGGCATTAAGGTCTTAATTAAATTATACGTTTAGGGAAGAATTCATTAAAGCTCGGTCCATTATTGTTTTTAAAAAGAGATTACATTAATTTGATAATTGTACCAGTTTTGTACTTAAAAATGTTTAAAGAAATTAAAACATGGTTTAAGATTAAAGATAAACGTAGATTAAAGATTAATTTCCCCTAAATTTGGAAAGTATATTCATTAAAAATATAAAATATCATCCACATTTTTTTGATGTTGGTGATAAACGGCAGTTTAGCTTAATGTTTAAATCTATTAACAACCCTTTATAATAAATCATTTTGTAAAACAACCTGGACTTTTTTAGGAGGAACGGATTTTTTAAAATCAATAATTTGGTTCAAGAAAAAAGCTTTCCTTTTAAGAAATTTTCAAGTTGGCAAACAATAAAAATTAGTAAATAATTTTAGTCTTGAAATTTCAATCAATATATTGATTGTGCCGCTTGTAATTATAACAATTACTTCCGGGTTAGTCCAAATAAAGAGGTCCAAAAATAAATGAAATGGTTGCCCGACAATTTAAAAAAAAAAAAAAAATTGTGTGCTAACACCCCAACATGTTGCTAGTTCAAATTCATCATTATTTTAATTTCATTGTTTTTAGTTTTCCAGTGGTGGCCATATTAGTTTTACTAGGCACAGACATTTTCGCACTTTTAAGGGTTTGCGGAAACTTGATTATCTCAGACCCTATTTGTCCTATCAAAATGAAACTAAGAGCAGTGTGTTTATGAAAATATAATCTATAAGGTTTTAATAAGACGTTTTCACCTAAATCTAATTCTAAGGGGTGAAATTTCAGCCTAAATTTTTAGCTCTCATTTGTAAAAACTCCAAATTTCAAGGAAAGATTATGAAGGAAGGGAAAAAGTCTACACGTTAAAAGTTTTTTTACTAACAATTAGGTACTAGTTCTATTCAAAAACAAAATTTGAAGTCTGAGACTTTAAGCCTTTTTAAAATAAAAATAAGAAAATTTGGAAATTTTCAAAATTTGCAGTTTTCTAAGCTCAATATCACTGGTGGGGGACCAGATAAAAATCTGAAATATCACCTCATTATAGTACTGTATAATAGTATTATGCACCTAAAATTTGGAGTTTGAGATTTGACTAGGAGCAGGGGTATTGCAAGCACAAAATGTCAAAATAATGCATACTTCAGTAGGTGAATATAATGTATTAAACCATTTAATATGTGACATATACTGGACAAAAAGGGCATTTTACACAAAACAACACATACTCTGGGCTAACTGTTATTCGTATCTTAAATTTAAAACATATACTTCTTCCTGAAAGCTAATAATGTATGTACGTACCGGCTGTACGGTATGTACGTTAGGCTGAAATTTCACCCTTTAGAAATACATTTAGGTGAAAACAATACCTCTGCTCCTAGTCAAATCTCAAACTCCAAATTTTAGGTGCATAACACTATTATACAGTACTATAATGGGGTGATATTTCAGATTTTTATCTGGTCTCCCATCAGAGATATTGAGCTCAGAAAATTGCAAATTTTGGAAATTTCCAAATGTTGTTATTTTTTATTTTCAAAAGGCTTAAAGTCTCAGACTTCAAATTTAGTTTTGGAATACAACGTGTACCTAATTGTTTGTAAAAAAAGTTTCAACGTGTAGACTCTTTCCCTTCCTTCATAATCTTTCCGTGAAATTTGGAGTTTTTACAAATGAGAGCTAAACATTTAGGCTGAAATTTCACCCCTTAGAATTAGATTTAGGTGAAAACGTCTTATTACAACCTTATAGCTTATATTTTCATGAACACACTGCTTTTAGTTTCATTTTGATAGGACAAATAGGGCCTGAGATAATCAAGTTTCCGCAAAACCCTTAAAAGTGCAAAAATGTCTGCACCTAGTAAAAGTAATATGGCCACCACTGGAAAACTAAAAACAATAAAATTAAAATAATGATGAATGTAAACTACCAACATGTTGGGGTGATACAAAAAAAAATCACAATTGAAAAAAATAATTAAGGGACCAGTGCTGGACCGACTGAATCGGACTGACCCATCCATTCATCCCCAGCATAGAGCCTTCCAATTAGTGTGATAAAAATAAATTTAAAAAAAATCATTTAGAAAAATATATGCCAAATTAATCAATTGAACCCATCAAAACTATATTGAATCCTTATCAGTGAAACAAAAATAAAATTTTTGTTCAGTTTTCCATTCAGTAGTTTCTAATCATTGGATTGCACAATGGATTAAATCCAATTAAAAGCTGTACAAAATTTGTTATTCAATTAATAAATTTTCAAAGAATTGGTGATCATAAAAATTTGTCAGCATTTCAAAAATATACCATGAAAAATAATAAAAAAATTGCCTTTAACATTGTATTATTCATAAGTATTACGATTTTTCCAATTTTCTTTACCTTATACAAAAAATATCTAATAACGTTAAAGTGAATGACAAAAAAGGCAATTTTTCTTTTACTTTCTCAGATATTTTGCAAGACAATTTTAAATATCTACATTTGACAAATGAAATCTCGTTCTACATTCTTTCACACCCTTTTGTTATCATGAAATGAATTCCTTTATTCTGTTCTTTAAATCGATCTGCATTCTTTGCTTGTACACCCGGGAAAAGCTTGCACTTTCATTTATAAACATCTCAGTTGAATGGAATCTACAAAAATACATATCCATTTGTTCTACAAAATGAAAGAATTAAACTACACCATAATGGATTTTTTAATCAACTTCAAAGTTTAATTTTTTTGTGGATCTCTTTCGTTTTTTGTCGAACAACTCACGAAAGTTGGTCAGCCAGGATATCCTAATACTTCCCAGAGATCTCCTTCTTTCAATTCGAGCTAAATAGATAAATTGGAGTAGGTGGTATTTCTTGCTACGTATACCTCCACCAAAGCACCGTAATTTTCTTTTCTACCCGGAAATCATAAGGCCTTTTTTTGGTATTCAGTCTAGTTAATACTTCTCCAATTTGCACGTCCAAACTTTGGCGGTACATCCCCATTTTAAATGCGGTAACTTTGTCTTCCAGTCTCTAGGTAAAAGTCAATTTTTTATTCCATACAAAACAATATAGAAAATACATACAATTTGATCGTTTCAAACGGCAATTCTTTAAGATATTTCACATATTTTTAAGGATTTCTCTAGCTTAATTAATGCGGGTGTGTGTCTTTTGCTAAAAGTTCTCTTGTAATTGATAATATATCCAAGGTTTTTGAAGAGTTCCGTTTTTTCTTATAATGTTTAGACAAACTGGAGTATGGTCTCACTGATAAATTATCACGATCTAGGTCATCTTTTAATTTATTTTTCCATTGTAACTGTAGTTACGTAGTTCACTTTATCGAAAAGTATATGAAGTTCTTCTGCAGTAGATCCGATGAGAACTGCCGTATGGATATCCAAAGTTGTTGATAAGTTTTATCCATTGGTTGGAATGTCTTCAACAGCTGGATTTATATTGTCTCTCAAATTATTGATACTCTACAAATTATTGAATCAGCTTTTAAAACTTTACCGTAAATTGGGGAAAAATGGTTGATCTTAATAATTCGATACACAAAAATTAAAAAAAAATCCGGACTTTCTTGACAGTATATTATTTGTCTAGAAAACCCAGAAATTGTTAATATTTATAGAACCAATGGAGTATTTGAATTAGTACTTGAAAAAATAAGAATACCTTCTCTGAAAATATAGAAATTTTCATTAAAGAGAATCAAAGTTTCAAATTTTGACAAAATACATGTATCCAAAATCTTATTTTCACTATTGCACTTGATTTGGTATATAAAATAACAACAATCTTTCCAAAACCTTGTAGCTTTTACTTATATTATTCTTTTTTATATACATTTCTAAAGTTTAAGGTCTCAATTGAATTCTAATAGTCCATATTGATAAATTATGGACACACTTGTAAATAAATATCCTTTATTTTCACGGGTTTGGATGTTAAGTTACTCTTCCGATAAGACCAGAACCATGATTGTCGCAAAATAAATAGCAATTAAAATATTTTTAGGTGGTAGAAAAGACTCAGGAAATAATTTTTTAAATAAGAGAAATTGAAATATTAGCTGTTCCGCTTTGCTGGACGATTTATAAAATTCAAGCATAAAATAGGATTGAAATATTTCTTTAAATATAAAGGATTTATGGTCCAATGGTTTAGTCGCATTTTCAAATAAATTTTCTGTCAATTAACTTCAATAGAGTACAAATTTACTAATATTAACATATTCTTCTTGTTCTTATACTTATTATAGCTAATAATATAGGTAATTTTATAGTTAGTTTTCATGGAGAATATGAAGAAGTACTCAAATAAAGTATCTAAATATAAAGAAATAATCATTTAAAGTACCTCGTTTTATACGATATTACAAGTTTTCCCTTTGGGTGCTAATAACAACAAGTCGTTACATGAATCCACTTTCGAAAAGCCCACATAAAATTGGTCGTGTGGGAAGCATTTCTTCCTCAGATCGATTTCTACTGCTTTCTGGAATTGATTCTATGCTTTATTGTAATGGTCAAACACAATTTACCGGGAAACTGAAACTTTTAAACTCGAATCAATACTCCGACGGTATAAGTGGTATCCGTGATATAAACACTGATTTATCTCAAAAGCAATAGCATAGTAGCCTCAACCCAAGGTTTATAAATTACACAGGTTGCCCCATTAGAAAAAAAAATATGACGTCATACGAAGAATTTTGAAATTTGAATCAGTCTGAAGATCTGTATGAATTTCTTCTCGGTACGCCACGTAGCGCATGAGGCCACCTGTGTATTTTATAAGCCTTCAAGGCTTATAAACCTTCAAGGTTTATAAAATACACAGGTGGCCTCATGCGCTAATGCTTTTTTTTTAATGGGGCAACCTGTGTAATTTATAAACCTTGGGTAGAGGCTACTATGCTGTTGCTTTTGAGATAAATCAGTGTTTATACCACGGATACCACTTATACCGTCGGAGTATTTATTCGAGTTTAAAAGTTTCAGTTTCCCGGTAAATTGTGTTTCACCATTACAATAAAGCACAGAATCAATTACTGAAAGCAGTAGGAATCGATCTGAGGAAGAAATGCCTTCCCACATGGCCAATTTTATGTACATATCTTCAGACTGATTCAATTTCAAAATTCTTCGTATGACGTCAATTTTTTTTCTAATGGAGCAACCTGTGTAATTTACAAACCTTGGCCTCTACCAAGCTTTTATGCTAAGCTTTCCCACGTCTCCTGGTTCTACGCCATAACTTTGGTGGTTTGAGATTTCGCAGTAATATTTCTGGAACACCCTCTTTTAAGGATTGATAAATGAATGAGACGGAAGACCAAGTAGATTATGTGTATTAAGGAACTTCGTAAGATAGTTAACAGTATCACTCGTATGCACCAAATTCTCCACAGATTTATACCGGTTTTTGGACCCCTCGAACGATATCAACAAAGAGTAATTAGAAATCCTATTATTGCGGCAATATTTATAATTCAATTTCAAATTCAAACAAAGAAATTCAAATGGAAAAATAAATTGTATTTTTAATAATCGTTTAAATGTTTCGTGTGTAACGATACTTTGATTATTAAATTTGAAATTCCGATTATTGATCAAACCACGTGAAATTCCATATAAACTTTGTCCCCTCTTTTCACCATGTTAGGGGAGGAATTTTCAAAAATCTTTTCTTATCGGATGTTGACATCATATTGTAATGACTTGTTAAAAAATTCCTCATTCTTTTTCGATTTGGCTACATATTTTTTGTAAGTGTTCTCATTGTTATTTATAATAAGGCAACTATAAGGCATCTATAATAAGGCAACTGGTCTCTTTTTGTGCTAGATATAGTTGCCTATCAGCAGAATTGGAATGTTTTATTTTTTAAGCCTCTGTCTTCAAGGTGGGATTCCAAAATCGTTTCAAAATCAAGTCCTGTTGGAACACTTTTGTATCAATGGTTAGCAACTTTTGGAACACCATAAGTGGGAGAGCAGGGAACCTGAGAAGACGACATCTTCAAGTTCTTTCCAGGCCCAATCACGTGATAAGTTCTTGAATCATTTAACATAAATTTCTCATTATATTGATTTTCATATGAATTTTGTTGGACAGTTGCAGTACCAAAGATAGTTTTTTTAACCAATAAAAAGGTATTTAGTTGCCAACTGGCAATCATTTGGAAATAGAGAAAACTAGTAAGCAAATTTATATATCTGGGAACGAATTAATGGAATTAGTGGAAAGAATTAATCTTCCTTTAATATTTTGGGCTCAGTTATAGGTACGAAATGCACATCCTCGCCAGGTAATAGCGAATCCAAGAACTTCCGAAATCCTAAATTTATTAATTTGGATTTAGCAAATATGATCCATTTCATGGCAATGGACTTTCGTTCCCAGATATGCCCCAGGGAAAACGAATGAACAAATTAACATATCTAGGAACGAAAGTCCATTGCCATGAAATGGCAATCTCTCCACGTGGAAAGAATAAATCACATTTGCCAAATCAAAATTAATAAATTTAGGATCTCGGAAGTTCTAAGGTTTGCTATTATCTCGCGAGGATGTGCCTTTCGTACGTATAATTGAGCCCAAAATTAAAGGAAAATTAAAATTAAAGGAAGAATCATTCCTTCCACGTGGAGAGATTGCCATTTCATGGCAATGGACATTCGTTCCCAGATATGTAAATTTGCTCATTCGTTTTCTCTGTATCTAAATGATTGTCAGTTGGCAACTAAATACTTTTTCATTGGTAATTATCATTAGTTTTGTCTTTTTGATGTTTATATTCAAACTTTTTTGTTGGCTACAATTTAATACCATTGCTTCCATTTAAGGAATAAACATTTAAGTGATATTTATCAAAAATAAATGGTTACTATTTAAGTGCCTTCAAAATAAAATACCAATAATTTGCTTTCCCTGTAACTTTTGTAGTTTCAATTCCTCTTAACTTTCCGGGGTCTAATAAGAATAAACCTGATCTCTTTTGAGTAGAATTGATCGTTTAAATTAAAGTAATATCATATAAACTACCATCATCTTAAATCCTTCAGAAACTATGTGATATTTAGGAATATCTTAAAGAAAATTTTTTTTGAAAACCTTATAACTATTTAAAGCTAGCACTTGAATATATTAATCAAAAAGGGTCTAGCAGGATCCACATGGCGAGTTGGCCCCCAAATAGGAACCTATGTCGAAACTTATGTTAAAATATCGGCTTGATATACAAATACATTTTATATACTTTTCACGACCAAATTCCTATTTGACCTTGAGATATGGGCAAAAAAATCCCCTCGCATGGCTATTTTTCAAAGTTATATATCTCAAAAACTAATAAAGCTAGAGAAGTGAAACCAACGCGAGGCTGTAGATTATTTTACAGAGTATATCATATATTTTTTTTAAAATTATTAAAAAAAAAATATACAAAAAAAAATCCAAAAAACCAATGAAATAATATTTTTTATGTGTTCTCTGAAAATGACAATCACGAAAAAAATATATTTTATGCTTCTACATGAGCACTATAACTCATAAAAATTGCGTGAAAAAATAATTGGTGCAACACATTGAAAAAAAATGAAATGTGATTTACGTCTAGTAGTATACCTCAGTTTTATTTTTTTTTCGAAGTGTTTCACCAACTTTTTTTTCACAAAACTTCAATAAAAAATAGGCCACATATAGGAGCAAAACATATATTATTTTCATAATTGTAAGTCTAAGGAAACAGAAAAAAATATATTTTTATTAGTTTTTTTGTTTTTCTATATTTACTCTTAAGATGATTACTTTCAAGATCAAAATAATTGATTCCAAAAGAAAAAGAAACAACTAGTGTTCAATTTTAATTAAAATAAGAATAAAAAAAAATTATCGTCACTGTTATAATTTATTACAACTAGAATACTATATGTCTCCAATTAATTCTGGGTACATATTGACGACATCTGAATTACTTGGTTTTCTTCGTTTAGCTTAAGATATTATTCACTGGCTCATACCAAAACTTTTACAGGTTCTACCTCAAGTGGGCGAATAAATGAACTTTCAAATATTATTTTAAAACAATGTGTAAAATAAGCACCTAATATCATTTGGGTAGAAGTACAATCAAGACATATGTATAAATAGCAAAGACGGTCGTATATACAATGATTATATTTCGAATGGTAAAGACTGCAATAGTATTTTCCGTTATTCCTGTGATTCTCCATTAGAAACTTTACAGTGGGATATTGTTCTCATGCAACAACTTTTATTTGTTATTTTTTATATGAACAATAATTATCCAGAATTCTGTGTCCTACGAGATACTAACTAAATTATTTTAGGTCCGTAATGTTCCAGTTGTAATAAATTATAGCAGTGACGATAATTTTTCGACGTAGGTTCCTATTTGGGGGCCAACTCGCCATGTGGATCCTGCTAGACCCTTTCAGGACATTTAGTTTTAAAACGGATCAATATCTATTATTATTTCTAGAAATAAACTTAAGTTACTTTCAAATTAAACAACTCATAAGTTAAACACATTTTTAGGATATTATTCCAAAGATAAATTCACAAATCAGTGGAAAATGAAAAGTCCTGTTCGGCTCAGCTTATTTATAAATGGAATTATATTTTTGTTGTGGTAAGTAGTCGACAACAAAAACGTGCACTTCAACAATTTATTCCGGGAACATCGAAATGAAACCAGCGTCGCGACGGAGACGTAATATAATAGCGGCCGTATGTAGTTTGGTATTTACTGTGAGAAAATATCGACGTCGGGCTCGTTCGTCTCCTTGTACCCGTACAATGATAACGACGTTTGATATTGACGTCGAGCATCATCAATGTCCGGATCAAATAATATATTATTATTATTATTATCATGATTATATTACTCGTCTATTATCAACCGGCAAAGAATGGAGAAATGGTACGACCAAGTTAATATTCATGATGACAAAAGGGAACGCAAACAATTGGCATTTTATTCGATCAATGCACTTTTCACAATCTTGCACTTTTGCCGGTTGATTCAGAGTGGAGATTTATCCACTCGAATTGTCATTTAAATCGGAAAAATTCGAATCAAACTTGTCTTTTCTCTTATGAAGAATTTACACCTACACTGATCAATTATTTTTAATAGAGGAAACTAAAAAATCAAAGTTCACACTTATGGCTTCAAAAATAACAAACTTTCATCCCTTATTTAACGTTTTTAAGAGGTGAATTTTCCTAATTGAGTTTTCAAAGTTGATTTTCTCTGTACAAAATTGACGAGTGTAGACTGGAAATTACTTTCCGGGCAGGATGTAATGTTTTAATGGTGCACGAGATTAAAAATAGATTTTCCGGGATATGAGGTGACAACCCCAACGTTGTGTTTATTTATGCATGTTGCATTAAAATGGGAAAAACGGTTTACCTAGGTCAGGATCTTGTGCTTTTCCAGATTATGCAACAACCAACTAATCTTTTAAAAAATTCAATGCTTTAGTTTGTTTGTTATGTTTCCAGTGGCGTAGCTACCCAGGGGCTAGGCGGGGCAGTGCCTCGGGGCCCTCAAGCTCAGGGGGCCCTCGAATCCTTACCAAGAATCTCGATTGAACCGAACTTTTGGAAATCCAGTTGGAAGTTCACCAATTATGTACGGAAATAATGAGCAAATATGGAGTGCTAGAATGTGACCTAACGGAAGTATTTACAGCAATGTTATTATTCTTTACAATTCCTGACTTCTACAGCAGCTGAAAGGTCATTTAGCGAATTAAAAATAATAAAAAATTATTTAAGAAATAATATGGGCCAAACTCGACTCCGATATTTATCGCTAATAGCAATTGAAAACAAAACCGCATTAAGCCTGGATTTAAACGAAGTCATTGATACTTTTGCAAAAACTAAAGCTAGGAAAAAATTGTAAATATAATTGTTATTTAGTCAGTTGGTAGGCCCAACCTTTATATAATAAATCCTTGAATCTTCTCAATTTCGTTTTATTTGCCAAACCTACACCAAGTATTAATTGTAATTTATGTTGTTACTGTTTAATATTTTTATTACCTGTCCTGCAGTGCACAAAAAAGAGCTTTAGTAGCTTAGCACTTTTAAAGTATTTGTATATTTTATATTTTTATTTCATAAAACCTAATCTGTTTACATAGTAGTGGTGCCCCATTTTTTAATTTGGCTCAGGGCCCTTGGTTACCTAGTTACGCCACTGGGCAGGATGTAATGTTTTAATGATGCAGGAGGTTAAAAATAGATTTTCCGGGATATGAGGTGACAACCCCAACGTTGTGTTTACTTATGCATGTTGCATTAAAATGGGAAAAACGGTTTACCTAGGTCAGGATCTTGTGCTTTTCCAGATTATGCAACAACCAACTAATCTTTTAAAAAAATCAATGCTTTAGTTTGTTTGCTATGTTTCATCCCCATATTGATTCGTTTAGAAAACGTATTTTTTAAAATATCTCCAAGATTTTTACACTTTAATTCTGTCGATTATAACGATAAAACATACTTTTAATCAACGGCAAATGTCAATTAAACATAATCCTTTTTATAAAGTTAAAAGATATTTATGGAACATCACACAATTCTTTGCTTATTCTTCCCAACGGAGACCAGCAGTGGGGAAAATGTCAAATCATCTTTTCCAGTAAAATACTTCTAGAGAATAAAACCTTCCAGTCTTCCATAAGTCTGCAGCATAAAACTGTTTATGACATTAATATTTTTCTAAACTTTACACCAACTAGAAAGAATAAATAATATATTTCTTTTGCTTTCTGTTGTAGAACTTTTCGTGCCAATCTAAAAATTTAAACAATGGAATGAGTACAATTCCGTTTGCATAACTTTCACCGACGAAAGAATTAGAAGTTTTCGGTGATATTATTATGATATTGATGGTGGACTTGGAATTGGAAGTGCTTGAGCTTTTCTAGGAATTGTAATTACTTAAGGATAAAAACATTTCCTTTTTCAACTCTACAAACTTCATATTTTTAAAACACAATTCTAGGAAAACCTTTTGAAGACTTTACATTATTTCCCGAAGGGAAATGTTTATTTTCAAATGATTCTGTATCTCTTTTTTAGGTCAAGAAAAGCATCGAAGTCAAGGAACTAAGAAAATACATTTACATTATCTCAAACCGTGTTGCACCTCATTAAAAATTGATGCCTGAATTATGTATTTTCAACGTTTACAAAGTCCAAAAATAGGAACCATATTGTGGGAAAAATAAGGACGAATATTTGCCGCATAAACTAGGACAATAATAACGAGTATATTTTTGGCAAACCCGTTGAGAAACTCTTCATTATTATCCTTCAAATAATTATGTAGATTACAGTGGAACTTTTCAAACTTGAAAATTCATTTCCACAAACGTGGCAAAGTTTACAATTCGCACCACGACCTTTTCATTAAAATTACATTTGAAGGAAGAAAATAAATTTAATAAGGTCAAGTAAATTGTACAAATAAAAGCATCGCCTCTATACAAGTGTGGAAAATGGAGGCTCAGGAAAAAGGCCTTTTATATGGTAATTGAATGTATCAAGTTATAAAACTTAATTGGAAAATGGAAAAGTAAAGAAGGAATTTACCATAAAAATATTTTTAGAGATGAAAGTGTTAATTTTTGGATAAAGTTTACATGGGTATGAAAAATCCTTCTTTTTTTTTAGATTCACACTATTGGAATATTGATTGGAAAGTCAAATTGTTTTCTAATCTAAGATCAAAATGATTTTGGTAAGAAAAAAGCTGCATAAAATAATTGATTTATGAATGAAGTCCTAAGTAAGTAAAAATTGCTTATACTGCAGAAGGATTTTCCTCAACTGTAAAATATGTTTGCCATATACAAAAACCAAAGTTGTGACAGTATAAAAATATAAACTTTTGGAAATTTGATCTGAATTTTGGGCAGAGAAACTCTTTAATCACATTCAACTGTCGCTATTTTCTCAAGAAGAAATATAAAGCAAAGTAATGGTAATTGTATAAGAAAACTATTTTGTAGTTTTCCACAAAACTGGGTTAATAAATAATGAAAATTCTTTGATTTTAACGAATTCAACTTTCTAATTCCTCCAATTTTATATTTTATTTTCGTTGCTCGATTTTTGGTAACTAAATAGCAACAGTCTTAAATGTATAGCTAGTTTTTAACTATCATAAATGTGAATCTATTTTTAGATATCTCTGCATATTCGACATTCTACAAAATCATACTACAAATTCTACAAATCAGAGACTATTGATTGAAATTTTAGTTGTTAAATTGAAGAAACTACATGGAAAATCCAACCAATACTCTTAGAAAATTCACTCCAAGAGTTAGCAATGGTTTGAAAATTTTGAAGATATTAACCATCTTCCAATTAAGTGAAGAAAGTCTAGAAAATTATGTATTTCAATATGATTTTATAGCAATAAAATTCATAATAACAAAGTTTTTTTTTTTTGTAAAATACTAAGCTACTACCGCTTAACTTGCTAAAATTTTAATATTTTTATGAATTCTTAAAATATAAATAAATTAGCCATACAAAATCTATTCTAAAAATATCAATTGCTTTTCTTTATGAATCCTCAAAAAAACGCTTGAAATTCGGGATTCAAAACTAGAATACCCCTTTAACCATTAATTTGGGGTGGAATCCTGATCCCAAGGGTACAACAGGCAACAAAAGGTTAAACGCTCTCGCCTGTAAATAATCGAGAATATAATTCACAAACCTACACTCTGTGTTTGGTTTCACGAAATTGGCAGTAAAAAATACCATCAAGGAATTGGTTCATAAATGTCACTGCCCAATTTGGATGAATTCCAACCGATAAAAACCAAGTTAAAAAGTGATGGGAAAATCATTAAATCCAACTTCTGAACTACTAAATTTCACAAGAAAACAAGCCAAAGGTCATAGGTTTAACAATTGGTCACTGGGGACTGAAGAAACTTATGTATTCAATTTAGGTGTATGAGGTGATCCAATACGTAAATTTTGTCAAACAGAAGACGAAACTACTGCACATGTACTATTTGAAGTAATGTAAGCATAAAGAACTAGGGATAGCAATCTTTGAAACCAAAATAGTTTAAAACATCTAATATGTTGGTTAGACTGGATCTCAAATACTTGAAAAAAGGGACCCAGAAAACACAATAAGCGTTGAGGCTTTAATATTGTAGTTATAATTCTTCCAAAAACAATAATCTGAAGACATCACTTAAGTACCTAATGCAAATTAGGCTAAGCTACGACCCAGAAATTCTTAAAATTTCAACTAAAGTTTCACCACAAATCCCTGTGCTTTTTTTCTACTCCCAATATAGAAAATAATGGCTTGAACATAAAATCAAAGCCCCAAAAGAAGCTAAATATTTTGACAAAAATGGTGAACTAAAAGCTTTTCTATTATTAAAAGCACTAATTCATCTAAAACTCAATTCAAAATCAAAAGCTTTGACTTTTAACACAAATTACAGTAATTTTTGTTGAAATTGAATATTTTCTGTTCCACCTAATTATGAAATTTATAATTTACTTCTATTATAATCTATAAATACCTTGGTGGTAAGTTTTCAAAGTGATGATGTTTAAAGTGACTAAGAAATTTCAATGCAATATAAATATTTGTTTAGGATGTGCTAGAATAATATTCTAAATATTGTAAAGATTTTTAATATAATTAAGAAAAACATTTTTTTCTTATTAATCTATAAAAACTATGCCAGTTAAATCATTCTAATGACTCATTTTATTCATCACAAAGATTTTCTGGGAATGTTAAAAGTTTATGAATCCAAAAGTTTATGTCTTTATAAACAATAAAAAAGGAAATGAATTGTTGGTATTTACGATTGTTTTTATTTGCTTTTTAAAACTTATAGTTTTTCGAGACTATAAAAGTAATTGGAAAGAAATGTATTTATAAATTTTTAAGAATGCTTATTGCTTTTATTATTATGATTCATTGTTTCAATGGAAAATGATTTCCCAATTTTTTCCACTTACAAGTGTATAGAATTGAAATATTGCTAAATTTTTGATCGCAAAACTAATAATTTAAGTCTTAAACTTTTCTCGTACTTCAATTCGATTCTTTTAGTTTCAAACAATAAAATTTATATTGGTTAAGGATAAAAGACATTTATGAAATTGGAGAAGATCCAACGGAAAAAATATTAATCGAAATGTTCCACACATAAATAGGTCATTCGCTTTAATTGATGCTATCCTCCAAAAACCTAACGAAATATCTTTCAATGTTGAGCCAAATTTAATGCGCCGAACTCTTGGAAATTTTACCCCAAAAAAAAACTGGTTTTTCTATAAAATTTACATATTGTTTCATCGATTCATTACAAAACCTTGCATGAATTATGCTAATAAACTGTATTTTTGGAAGAATTTTAAATCTTTTTTGATTTGTGATAGTTTTAAGAGTAAAATTAATTTTAATGTTGATACCAGAGAAATTGGAAATTAAAGTTTTTGATCACTTACCCTGTACCAATTAGGGGATGCAACTGTGGGAAGATTTACAGTTTTTGCAGTAGGATAAGAGCGATGAAAACTTTCACTTGCACTTGTCGGTGAAAATCGGATTGATTAAAAGTTTAGTTTTGAAATTATTTGAATATATTGAAAATTTATTTAAATATATTTAAAGAGTTTGATTTTTTTTTTCTTAAATGTAGCACACGAACGCCCTTTGGCACAGTTAACTCTAGATGCTACAAAGTAATACTGTCTGCCTAGAAAGCAGGCGTATCAATCGGCTCGAATCAGTAACCGAAATATCGCTGTCCCACTCTGGATTACGTAAGCTAGACAAGAGCGAGTCAAACGTGAAGGATTGTTTATCACTGCGCATGTTTTCGATCGTAAATATATTGAATCGAAAAATTGTTAATTCCGTTTGTTCGGCTGCATAATACTACATATCTCTCGAAAGCCAAGAGCTTTCCACACAACAAACTCAACACTTTTCCGATAAAACTTTAAACAAACCCACCCGACACCATTATTACGTATCCCATACGACCACCGTGGAAAAAGCTCATTAAAAGCTCATTTTACTACAGAAAAATGCTCGCTTCAGTCAATTTAGACTTTGACACATGGAATTTCCACAGCTATTTCGACAATTTCCTCCATTCTATCCGAATGGAAAACGTCGCACGGGCATTTTTTTCTTTCCCACTACAATTGCTGGCAGCCGAAAGCTGCCCCCAAAAGCTCCGTCAACCCCGAAAGCTTCGTGAAAGCGCTCTGAAAATAACTTCATTGATTCGCACAGTGTGACACGCTACGTTTTATCATTTAGCCTCATGAATATTCATAGCTCATTCGGCTCAAGAATATTATATCATTCGATCAAATTGAGTTATAATAAACCATATCTTCACATTAATATTACTTTATTTACAAAATACATTTAAATATTGTAAAAATACAATTCATAATTTACATAGAAAAAAAAAGAACTAATATACATCTTTGGCAAATAATATAAATATAACGTAAATGTTTTCTGTTTGATTAAATTTTTTCAAGTATTTACACTTTTAACTTTGTCATTTAAAAGCTAAATATAAATAAATGTTAATTTTCTTCTTTTCACTTATATCTAAATATATTATCAATCTATCAGTTAGACTTAGAAAAATTTCGACTAAAGAATGAAAATTGGATTCTACAACAGCATTTCTCAAACTGTGGGTTACAATCAATGGTGGATTTCCTCCGATATTAGCTAAACTATGACCTATTACTTATAAATTTTTAATAATTTAGTTTATAATTTTGATAATAGGAGTTACACCTGCAGAGCAGTGGCGTAACGTGTTTTCGCCGCCCAATGCCGACCGGAAATTCGTTGCCTCCTATTTTCATCATCAGTTAAGAAAATATTAAAAAGTTCAAATATCTAGCAATTTGAAAATAAGTTCATATTGTACTCTTTATTTTTTTTTTCTTTCCAAAACAGAATCATTTATAGAATTATCAATGCCAATGTGCCATCCGAGGCTATGGTCTCCCGGCATCCCACACGTTACGCTATTGCTACAAAGTGGCTATAAGAAATTTACCATAGTATATTACTAATTTTTAAGTGGTTTTTTTACTGTAAAAGTTTATTGTAAAACAATAAATTAAAGAAGGAGATTTTTCGGGGAATTAACAATATAATCACTCCTGTATAACAGCTGCCACTGTTATAGAAACCGCATTATTAAATGCGGCTATTTTTACAGAAATAAAAGCACATTTTCCGAAGCTATTTCCTAGCAAATCAGGAAAATTAGATCAAATTTTAGTTAAAAACTTTTCCTTTTATGAGTCACTGAATAAACTATGCTTTTTGAAAACATTTTGAGAAATGCTGTTCTAAACTATCATACATAATATGAAAAACATTTTTTTGTCTTACGTTTAACAAAATTTGATCTTACTAACATCATAATTTGAAATTCTTTTGTGAATGTTTAAAAGAAAATTTTTTTCTTAGTTAATTCTTGAGAGCTTTTTTTTCGTGAAAGCTTTGAAAGTTTTGAATTAGAGATTTTGGAATTAGATTGCCGATTATTTATTAATCCATTATTAATTGGGTGTTTCGGTATTTGCGCTTTATGCGCTTAACGTAAGACGTCGCGGTAATCCTTATTAAAGTCTGCAATCATCTTTTGGGCTTAAAACTTGATTTAAGTTTCTAACTTTATTGATTTGTCACTTGAAATTTCAACTAAGTTCAATAATTAACAAATTTTTTGGGGTTTTCGTGAAAATTTATTGGATTTAGTGGTTTTTGTTCATATTTTTTCTAAAGGATCTATTCTAAAAACTTTGAAAAGTTGTTGTAAAAGGATGGCAGATTAAAAGTTAAATTAGTGACGTTTATGATTTATTTTTCATGGATCGAAAATCTTTAAGTGTTAAGGCAAATTTAAATCAAAAACTTTTCATAAGATATTTGAAAAGATTTTGAGTTTTGGGGTTTCATGACCATTTTGTTCATCACTTTTTCTCGAAAGCTATTTTTTTTAATAAAAATCTATTTATTAAGCTCATGGCTATACTAAATGAGTAATATGAGCTTTGGTTATCCTGGATTTAGAACAAATTTGCCGCTCATTCGATTAAAAATCAATTTCTAAAAACTTTCAACTTTTGAAGTTAAAATTTCTTCAATGAAATACTTTTACCACTGAGAAACTATTAAAGAAAAGTTAAAAAATCGATACCAAAGCTTTTGTTAATTGTAAAATGTTGCTGCCTTTACCGTCTTGCCTCTCTTCGTCGTAGTAAACATCAAAATTTAAACTTCTGGAAAACATTCCATTTGAAATAAGCCCAAACTAATATTCATAAGAAATTTGAAGAAATTTTGAATTCAAAAATTTTTATTAACACTATGGCTACACTAAATGTGTAATAAAAGCTATAATTGTCTTGGATTTAAAACAATTTTGCCGCTCATTCATTTAATAAATAATCAATTCCAAAAATCTCCAATTTTTAAAGTTTAAATCTCTTCAATAAAATACAATTACGATTGAGAAACTATTGAAGAAAAGTTAAAAAATCTTTACTACAACTATTGTCTATGGTGAAATTTTGCCGCCCTTACCGTCCCACCTAGCATCCTTGCAATAAACACCAAAATTAAAACTTCTAAAAAACAAGCTTTTAGAAATAAGCCCGAACTAATGAGAACAAAAAATTCTTCTTTGGAAAAAAATTGACTTCAAGCAATTCGTTACTTCATTAATATCGCTAACCCAGAGGTTCTCAAATCATTGATTGGCGGCACCAAGGTGCCAACATATTGAAAGTTTTTCACTTTTTACAAAGAAACATGATAAAATGACAACACCAAAATGTGGTCTTTAGCCCAAAAATGTTAAGATCCTCTATGCTAGTTTCGTAAACTATGTGTGATACCAAAAAATTTAAAGGATCAAATTTTTAGGGTTCAACTATTCGAACTTCCAATCGAAATCCTTAATTTTTTTTTCGATAACAAATTTTAATTTCATTTATTAAAGTAATGGAACATTGAAATAAAAAAATTATAGTTCATATTGATGATTAATGAGATTATAGATCCACTGTAGAGAAAGTTAACCGACGAATTGATTGTCTCAAGCAAAAATAAATATCCTTACACTACAAATACAACTTTGGTTTATTCTTATACTTTTAACTAAATAAAATGCCATTAAAATATAAAAAAAAATCGGCAAGACTTGAACAAGAAAACATAATAAACGTATTATAAATAATGACATTCAATCCTGAGAATTTAATTTAAATATATATGATTTGTTTTGGTTTAATTTTTGACTAAGTGGAAACAGTTTAGATGTAGAAATAGTTTTCGTAGTCTGCATATGAAGAGCTGCTGACAAGTTTCATTGATGCAGGCGATGGAAATTCAGACTTTGGTAATAGGGATTTTCGATTGGAGTTATTGGGGATTGTTAGTTTGGAGGGTGGTGTGGGGAATTTCTTTTTTTCGTCGTCGTCTTGCGATTTCTTTGGTGCAATGGGTGGAAGAGACATTTGTGGCTGGTTCCAGGGTTGAGATGCCGGTGGTTTCGAGTTGCTAGACGGGATTGATGGTAGTTCTGGAGTCCAGGTGAACTGAAACTTTGATTTTTTCGATTAAAATATAAATTGGATGGGGGAATTTAGGAAATAGATACCTTTCTGCGACTGAGAGGTCGATAATCAGGGTTTCTTCTGATCAAAAAATGGCATGGAAGCTGCCAGGCTTGTTGCACCAGTAAAGGCCTGTCGTCCGGATGCAGTTTTCTTTGTTGTTCGCGATCGTTACAAACTTCATAGAGGGAAAACTGTTCGACACGTTCTGCACTGCCGTAACAGCTGAGCAAGAGAGCAATTAATTCATCAGACGTTGTTTTTGCACTAATTAAAAGACTCTTGTATTGCGAGTTGCTCATTAAAGCCGAGTCGTACACTTTGACCAGGCCTCCTCGACGTGTCTGCAGTGAGAATCTGCACGAAAATGCAAGCATTTCAATTAAATTTTAAACGAGATTATTTGTCAAGAACGTACTTGGAATCTCCACGTGGATGACACGATTGCAGAACGGCAGGACGAGCCTCTTCGTCGAGCGCTAATTGGGTTCGAACGCCCGCTTTTCGAACGGTTACTTCCATCGAAAGATAGAAAAGGCGAGGATCACGATGACGCATTCGGTACTTACTTAAAAGTGACGTCACCACCTCTTTGCAAGTGGTTTGGAACGTAATACTCAACGTTTTGTATTCAATATCTGGTCGAAGACATTTGGCGTAGACCTTAATTGTTGTCTGTAACAAAAGAGACAAAAAATTGTTAATTTCCTTCCAAATTAAAACAATAAATTTTCCTATTTTTTTCCATCAAAAAATAGTCACATCTTTTAAATTAGATCAACCAAAAATGATGAATTTAGTTACGATTAAAAAACTTTGTATTATTCAAAAAAATTACTTCAATTTTCGATCCATTTTTTTCAGTCGACATAGCAAAATTTCATAAATATGTACACTAGACTGATTCAAAAAAAATGATTATTTTTTTTTTCTCTTAATTATATCGAAAATATTGTTGGGAATGGCAAAAAAAATCCCGTGAAAGTTTAAGCTCCTAATATTAATATTAAGAGATGCCGCATCGCAAATTTCGATTTTCCATTTAAATAACATGGGAACAATATTCTCTTGCACTTTGGAATTTTATAGCTCACGTTGGTGACAATATATCGGAATGACCAAGGTATATTCTTGTAGAAAATTGAACGATCTACAAAAAGGGTCTCCTACAAGTTTTTGATATATTTATTCCTTCAAAAGTTATTCGAGGTCAAAGTTGAACTAAAGAGAAATTTTAATATTTTTTCAATTTTTTGACGCAACCATCAATTTTATGAAAAAAATTTATAGGATATTTTTTGTAGAGCACTTTTTTTTCTTTAACTAATCTCCATAAAAGCTTTTGATATTTTTCACAGGTCCAACGTTATTTACATTAAACTGAAAATTCCCTGAATTATTATATTTTTAACATAAAAAATATATTTTTTATTTTAATTTAATAATTTAAGAAATAAGTTATAGAAAAAAAAGTGCTCTACAAAAAAATTTTCTATAAAATTTTCTCATAAAATTGATGGTTGCGTCAAAAAATTAAAAAAAAATATTAAAATTTCTCTTTAGTTCAACTTTGACCTCGAATAACTTTTGAAGGAATAAATATATCAAAAACTTGTAACAACCCTTTTTTGTAAATCGTTCAATTTTCTATAAGAATATACCTTTGTCATTCCGAAATATTGTCACTAACGTGAGCTATAAAATTCCAAAGTGCAAGAGAATATTATTCCCATGATATTTAAATGGAAAATTGAAATTTGCGATGCGGCACCTCTTAATATTAATATTAAGAGTTTAAACTTTCACAGGATTTTTTTTTGTCATTCCCAACAATATTTTCGATATAATTTAGAAAAAAAAACATCATTTTTTTGAGTCAGTCTAATGTACACTATCTGTTTAGCACACGATATCACAATGTGGACCACTCACATCGAAAAATGGGGAAAAAATAAGCGTCAACATTCTAAATTCGGAAGTTTTAAATTTAGGATGATGGAAAAAACAACACGGAAATATAACGAATGTCTTTTTCTTGGGAGTCTTTTTTTTTTCTTCTAATTTTGAGAAACAGAAATTAGAATATTTTGAAGAGTTTTCAAAAGCTTAGCGTTTCGTCATCATTTTAGAAATGAAAACTGAATAGTGATGATTAATTAAAACCTATTTTTAAATGTTATAATAAATAATTAAAACTTTTGAATGAACAGTTCAGAGATCATTTCCTGAACCTTTAAAATTTGTAGGTCTATGATTAATGAATGGGTTACGTTTTGCTTGTAAAAGTTTAGGTGGAATTGAAAAAATTTATGAGTGATTTGGAAGGTTTTTTTTTACAAAAAATGCAATGTTGAAAATATTAAGTGTAAGCTCGATTTTATTTGTCGTGCTTTGCTGAACGAATCATAAAATTTAGACTTAAAATATGATTGGAATATTTCTTTTAGTACAAAGAATATATGGTCCAATGGTTGGAATGCATTTTTAATTAAATTGTGTGTTAATTTACTTTTGTAAAGTAAAAATTTTATAATTTGGTTATCGGACCTCGTATAACACGGTTATGTGGTTTCACAAAAACTTCGTTTTATACAAATCCGTGTTATACAAGGTGGGAAGATCATTCAAAATTAAGGTTTGCGTTCTAAAAAAAAATGTACTAATTTTTTACATAAAAATATATAAATTTGCATATTATTTGAAAAAAAAACCTTTAACCACGCATATAATATAATTTCTCTTAATCCTAATTATGAATTTTATATATGGATATTTGTATAGTCTTCTTTTTTTTCTTCTTTTTTACTGTGTTTATATTAAATTTTTTGATGTAAAAAGCCACATTTATTCATCGTAGCAATCACAAGAATAATTCATAATTTTTACTCCTTTTTTATATTGGAAGTGAATTTTCATCAACCAAGTAGGGCTTTGAATTTCTTGTGGTTTTAGCCTTCAAAAAATCAATAATAAGCGATTATCTGCTCATAGCGTATAAATCTTTACGTATTTCCTTACAAAGTTCTTAAATCTGTTGTTATTTCTTCTTGAATTTCAAACTTCTTTTCATTATAGGCTTCTTTTTTTAATAAGAAAAAAAATCATATTTTTTAGCCAATTTCTAGCCCTTATTAATAGCTTTTAATGTGAAACTAGGAGCTACATCGCTGCAATTACTTTCTAAGCCATTAATTGGGGTAGGATCATTGAAAATTTTGATTAATTCTTCTTCATTCAACGAACAATCCTTTTTATATTTCGTGAATATCTTAGATTTCCAAATCATTAAAACCTTCTCCTTCAATACCACGACAAATATTTATTATCCTTTGATATTCATCTTCTATTGGTGGTAAAAATTTTTCTCTGGAGACTACTTTTGGTCTGTCAAAGCTTTTCCCATCAGAAATTTAAAGTTGATTGTTTTATTTCTTTAGCGGATGCAAAAGCAATATCGACACAATTTTTCCATGCTTATGGATGTATTAAATTTTTCAAATGTTCAACTATTTTTAATAAGAAAAGAAATCATATTCATTAGCCAATTTCTAGCCCTTATTTATAGCTTTTAATGTGAAACTAGGAGCTACATCGCTGCAATTACTTTCTAAGCCATTAATTGGGGTAGGTTCATTGAAAATTTCGATTAACTCTTTTCGTTCAACGAAAAATCCTTCAATATTTCTTGAAAATTAAGGATATCCATGTTATTAAAACCTTCTCCTCTAATACCACGACAAATATGAATTATCCTTTGATATTCATCTTCTATTAGTGGTAAAAATTTTTCTCTGGAGACTACTTCTAGCCACAGCTATTTCCACCAAGAATTTAAAGTTGCTTATTTTATTTCTTTAGTGGACACAGAAACAATATCGACACAATTTCGAATAGATTTTTTTTCCATGCTTATGGAAGTATTAAAATTTTCAAATGTTCAACTAGTGTAATAAGCTTTAAAGTTTGAAATTATACTTGGGTCCAAGAGCTGAATTATAAACGTAGATTTAGGAGGTAAAAATAATGTTTCGAAATTAGACTGTTTTAAATCTTGCGGATGTCCTGGCATATTGTCCAATATTAATAAAATTATAAAATCAAGATTCTTGTTCTTCATTTAATCTTTTGCATCAGGTATAAAACAAATGTAGCCAATCTTTAAAAATAATACTTATGATTCTACCCTTGTTATTGGCCTTCCAATAAACACGTAAATTCATTTTGTTACTATTCTTCAGTGCACGAGGGTTTAAACTCGAGGGTTTAAATAATAGCTTCATTA
The DNA here is from genome assembly GCA_958496175.1 of Sisyra terminalis. Lineage (NCBI taxonomy): Eukaryota > Metazoa > Arthropoda > Insecta > Neuroptera > Sisyridae > Sisyra > Sisyra terminalis. The sequence continues at coordinate 44,989,573 of OY292278.1, read as the reverse complement.
TGAAATCTGTGGAAGATATTATTTAAAAAGTTAATAAAAAGCATGTTGTACAAAAAATTTACCACAATTTATACATCCGTGTCATACAAAACTGTGTTGTATGAGGCCCAAATATACTCAATTAAAGTAATTTAATATAAAGAAGTAGGTACTCATTTGAATTATATCTTTATATATGAAATTCCAGGGTTATTTTACAGGTGCTAACGACACCAGGTCGCTAAATGAACTCTCTTTTGAAAAGACTCTTTAAAAATTAGTCGTTCGGGAAGTAGTTCCTCCTTAGATTGATTCCTGTTGCTTTTAGAGATTGAACATGTGCTTTATTTATTGTAATGGCGAAAAACAACTTAACGAGGATCTGAAATTTTACGGTATAAGTGGTATAAATTCACCTCAAAAACAGTCTGTAAATATATCAGTCTTTACCAAGCTTTAATGCAAGACTTTCCCATGTCTCCTGGTTCTATTGCATAACTTTGGTGGTTTGAGATTTTGCAGAAACATTTCTGGAACACCCTTTTTAGGATAGATAAGTAAATGAAACTCAAAACCAAGTAGATTATGTGTATTAAGGAACTTCACAATATAGTTTATTGCCTCCCGGTATGCACCGAATTGCCCACTGATTTATACCGGTTTTTTGGCCCTTCGAACAATATCAATAAAGAGTAATTAGCGATCCTATTATCGCGACAATATTTATGTTTCTATTTCAAATTCAAACAAAGAAATTCAAATTAAAAAAGAAATTTTACTTTTAAAATCGTTTATTGTTTCATGTTTAACGATACTTTGATTATTAAATTTGAAATTCCGATTATTGATCAATCCACATGGAATTCCATATAAACTTTGGCCCCGCTTTTCACCATGTTAAGGGAGAAATTTTCAAAAATCAAAAGATTCCACATTTTATTTAAAGTAATCCTGTAATTTACGTTTCGGCTACGTATTTCTTGTAAGTCTTTCCATTGTTCTTTGTGTAACGAGGCAACAGGCCTCTTTTTGTGGTAGATATAGTTGCCTATCAGTAGAATCGGAATGTTTTCTTTTTTAGGCCCTGTTTTCAAGATGGGATTCCAAAATTGTATCAGATCCTGCTGAACCAAGTTAATTTGGATTGCTGGCAACTTTTGGAGTACCTGCGGTAGAGCTTTCTGTGGTTTACAAAGGTGCCGATCCAAAAAATTAAGACAAGAATCAAAATCTAAGCAAAGAAGAGCTGAAATATGGCATCATCCTAGTAGTAAGGAATTGTAAAGTTTATAATTAATTAGTAGCAAATTGAGTAAAGATTTTCGACATTTTTTTAGGGTTTTCGCCGTTATTTTTTCCATCAATTACTCGAAATCAAATTTCAAAAGTTGGAGACAAATATTTTTTCTACTTTTGATTCCAAGGAAAAAGTTATTGTAAAACATTTTTGACCGAAGCAAGAAACGAAATTAGAACAGAAAAAATTTGGTTTTCTTCTGATAAAATATGCTTTTTACTAATATTAACAATATTTAATGGTTGGAGATAAAAGAACATCTGATGAAAGGCAAAAACCAAATCTAAATAATATATATTTACACTCTGAAATCAAATAGCTTGATATAAAACATTAATAATTTCACTTATCACTTTTTCATCATTTGGGTCAACACATTCGTGTGATAATGATCTTATTTTTCAAGTTTAAGATCTTTTCAATAAAAAAAAATCTAAATCTACAATCATTATTTGATATCAAACGTTTGCTCTCATTCAATCTGGACAAAATAACAGACATTTTTATGTGTAAATTAACGATTTTGAACCTACAAACCGGAAATTTGTTATTTCGTCGCTATATCATTATTAAAATGTCTGATTTTTTCGAGATAGAATTAAGTCCAATTAGCACGACTTTCAAATGAACTAATCAATATCATTTCTGATTTAGTATATGCACTGGTTAATTCTTTCAACTTCGCCAGCGTGGTACAATTTGTTAAAAGGAAAACTAAAGTTTAAAAGTTAATTATAAGAAAGAGTGTCGTTAGACTGGGCCAAAAAAATCAACTATTTTTTTGGAAAGTATATCAAAAATATTGTTCAAGGTGACAAAAAAAAACTCAGGAAGGTTTGAGCCCTTAATATTAATATTAAGAGGTCTATCATCTTTAATTTCGATTTTTTATTTGTGCTTTCATTTTTGCGTCAATGCTGTCAAACTATCAAGGTAAAAAAATTCATCTGCACATATATTTATAGAAAATTAAATTTCCTACAAAAAACGTTTCATTAAAAATTTTCGGTAGGCACACCGTTTCTGAGTAATGAAGCTTTAAACATTGATATAATTTTTAGATTCATCTTCTTTATTTTCGAATTTTGTAACTAACGAACAAATAAATATACAGAAATAAACAATATAGATTCTCGAAGGGAATTTATTGCTCTACAAAAAAGGTTTCTTAACGTTTTTACATAAAATCACTCTTCAAAATTGGTTCAACAACGAAAAAAACTATAATTTAAATTTTCCCTCAACTTCAATTGTGAATAACTTTTGAAAAAGTGATTTTATGTAAAAATGTGAAGAGACCTTTTTTGTAGAGCATTAAATTTCCTTCAAGAATCTATATTTTTAATTTCTATATATTTATTTGTTCGTTAGTTACAAAACTCCAAAATAAAGAAGATAAATTTAAAAATTATGTCAATGTCTGAAGCTTGATTATTCGGAAACTGCCGTGTCCTGGCGAAAATTTTCAAAGACCTTTTTTGTAGGGAATTTAATTTTCTATAAATATGTGTGCACATGAATTTTTTACCTTGATAATTTGACAGCATTGACGCAAAAATGAAAGCACAAATAAAAAATCGAAATTAAAGATGATAGATCTCTTAATATTAATATTGAGGTCTCAAAACTTCCCAATATATTTTTGTTGTCACCTTGAACAATATTTTCTATATAATTTTCAAAAAAAAAAAATATAGTCGATATTTTGGCCCAGTCTAGTCTGTATTCCCGAAAAAAATCCAAAATAAATATCATTGATTTTAACAATTTTAAATAGATAATTACGAAGATAAGCTATAATTTCATAGAAAATATGAACTATTGTCTAAGACCGAAAACCTATCAGATTCAATATTCAAAAAAAATATTTTATTTTGAAGTATAAACGATTGAAAGTAGAACGAGAAAAATCAGTTGAATTATTTCTTAGAGTTCAAATCTACGTCGAAAAAAAAAGAACTAAAGCATAATTAATTGGATTAGATGAATTACATTGGATATCCTCTGCACCCAGAAAATGATACTTTCAACTCATTTGTCGAATTTGACAAAGAATCCAAACGGAAATGAAAGTTGCCCACCTCATTGTAATCGTGTGCGTCGTATTAAGATCACAAAGCAATGATTTATATTCGATAATTAAGATAAAGGTGGTGAGGGCAACAACGGATGTGATCCACGGGCCAATAATCACTTGTATTAACAAATATTAGCAATTTCAAAAGAAAATTAATTTCATTTGAGAAACAACTCAAGTGATACCATATGTTTACGTATGTGTATGTGTAAACTTCAATCTTCAATTGCGACAATTTTTTTATAGATTTCCGTTTGGGTATATTAAAGAGAATAGCCGATAGTGTGGTGAATTCTTTCAATTGCTGTAATGAGATAAGTTAATATTTCCTTTGTGGATATATTGAAGGTTTTCATTATTGAATTCTATCAAAGAGATATGTCTTTGCTGATTATTTTATCAAAGTCCGAGAAAATAAAACGAAAAGAATGTGATTAAGAGTTTTAATTGAAATTGTTTAGTAAATGTTAGAACAAATATGCTTTTCAAATCCAAAAGCCTTAAAAAACATTCTTTATCATTCTTTATTTGTTTATTGAAGTCTTCAATATGTATTTTCGATTGTAACTCAACAACTTTGAACTCAACTTCGACTAGCCATCAAATTTCAAAGTTTTCTTTGAAATTCTCAAAAGAATATTTCCTTAAAATTTCCTACATTTTAGCCTTTTTATATCACTTAAAACCTCATTTTCTTAACATCTTTCTATATCAATGCTTAAATAATTATTTCATCGTTATAAATAAATTGATATAAAACTATTTTGTCGTAAACGAAACAGATTCTTTCACAAACCTCTACGAACGATTTTTCATTGATTGGCAAAAAAAATTTTGAAAAAATCAAACTTTAAAATTTTGTTGGCCTATCGGTATAGGGTGGATTAGTAAGTTAGTTTTCTGGAGATTATAGAGCTTTCTATTGTTCAAAAAAACATGCCATTCGGGGTCCGTGCCCAGGGCCCCCATTCTCAGGGGCCCCGAAGGATTACATAACCTAATAAAATCAAATAAATTGGAAGAAACTTTTCCAAACGTAGAAATTGCTACAAAAATATTCCTTTGCCTAATGGCTACCAATTGTAGTGGAAAGCGGTTATTTTCGCAGCTTAAGAGAATAAAAAATGAATTGCATACAACAATGTTACAAAAACGACTGAGTAATTTGTTGATTATGTGCATAGGAAGTGATATTCTTCAAAAATTTGACTTTTAAGGGGTTTTATAGAAGATTTTGCTCAACAAAAATCCCGAAAGAATTCGGTATAGTAATCGTAACCAAAAAACCAGCAGCATTCTACTATCATTAATGACTTATTATATTATAATGTATTTGATTACTTATAATCTGCTCCCGCTTTAGGGATGGGCAACCCGGGTGGTCGCCCGGGGTGGAAAATTTCAGGGGCGGCATTTTGTCATATTTGATATACAATATGAACAAAAATGTGACAAAAATAGTTTTTAGTTAAAAAAATATTTTTCCAAAAAATTAAAAATTTTGTGATATTAAAACTCTGTGTTTTTTCAACCCTGAAGGGGCTGCATTTTTTCATCTTGCCCAGGGCGGCAAATTTGCTAGAGCAGGGCCTGCTTATAATAAATGGTCGTACTTAGTAAAAAAATGTTATTATAATTCGCTTTTTTTACTTTCTAAAAAGGCCCCAAATTTTTGTGCGCTTAAGGGCCCCAGCTTAGTTTAAGACGGCCCTGGCCATTCATAACAATTTCTATTAACAAAACTGTTGGAATTTAAATATTGTAGTAATGTTTGTTGGAATTTAAAGTAGAATTCAAGAAGCTTCCGAAGCGACGGTACGTGCTGACAAATTATAAATATTGGCCGTTAAGAAATGTTTCAATAATCAAGTATAACAATAATTGCTTCATTATTCAAAAGATGAAATTTAATTTTACCAAGTATAACTGCAAAATATTGTGATGAAATTCTCTTGTGTTTTAATTTAAATTCTATTTTCAAACTAAATCCATCTGTAAATTTCATTCGTGCAATTGTAAGGGTTGAAAATCTTTCGAGATCGTTGATATATATGTGTTCCAGAATGCAAGCTGTAAACGATAAACGAAATTCTCCCTGGGATGTCGCATTTGTGATGGCTATACCAATGTGTTTTTATTACCAATGCTCTTATTACCAATGCTCTTATTACCATAGAAGGTGGATGGATGGATGGATGGATGAAAAGTTTGTGTTTATTCCCTGGAACGCACGTGCTCGAATAAGGTACCGTCATTTCCTGTCGTTCCTGCATTTAATACAGGATTTAGGGCACATCTGCGAGACTTAAAACAACACAGTTACTCAATTCCAAGTTCTCGATTCTTTCTATCCTTTTAAAAAGAAAAAAAAACCTAAAAACCTTTTTCTATTATTACAATTGTTCCATTTATATCTTTCGCTTATTCTTCTCGAATTAGTGGGATTTTCAATCAATCAATTTTTCGTTAAGCCCAAGTCTATTATTAATTTCAATCGTGAATCATTTATGTTGAGGTTTATATATATAATTTTTTGGGTAATATACAATTTCCGTTTTCTATTCTTAACGAGAAGATTGTTTTTAAACTTCAACAAGCTTTTAAATTTAGTTACGCGGAAAAAGAAAATAACAAATCTTATAATAGTGTTTACAACGCTGACATTTTATTGAGGGGTTTTTCGATTTTTATGACTCATTCGACGGACGTTAAAATAAATTGTTGACAATATATTTGTTGTTTATTAAATCTTGCACGATTATTTTATTTAAAGTTTTTAAATAGTTTCCGCCGTATGGTAAAAATAGTCAAGTGTCTGAAGAAGTACGAACCAAAAAAGGGTTTTGTAGTCGGAAAAGGGCTTTACGATCAAAAGGGCACAAAGCAAGGGCGGATTCAGAATTTTTTTCTGGGAGGAGCACAATATCACGAAAAAAATTCGCAATTCCAGCCAGACATAGACTACAGTTTCACTAATGTTCTTTTTGTTATTTTATTCCTATATTTTCACGACTTTAATAATTTGATTTGCTTCTAAATATGTACTGTAGACTAATTCAAAAAAAATGATGAATTTTTTTTTCTTAATTACATCGAAAATATTGTTGGGAGTGACAAAAAAAAATCATGTGAAAGTTTAAGCTCTTAATATTAATATTACGAGGTGCCGCATCGCAAATTTCGATTTTCCATTTAAATAACATGGGAACAATATTCTCTTGCACTTTGGAATTTTATAGCTCACGTTGGTGAAAATATTTCGAAATGACCAAGGTATATTCTTGTAGAAAATTGGACGATCTACAAAAAAGGTCTCCAACAAGTTTTTGATATATTTATTCTTTCAAAAGTTATTCGAGGTCAAAGTTGAACTAAAGAGAAGTTTTAATATTTTCTCAATTTTTTGACGAACCATCAATTTTATGAAAAAATTTTATAGAACATTTTTTATGGAACATTTTTTTTCTATAACTTATCTCCATAAAAGTTTTTGATATTTTTCACAGGTCCTAAGTTATTTGCATTATACTGAAAATATTCGTAATTTTATTATTTTAAATTAATAATATTCCCTGAATTATTCTATTTTTAACATTAAAATTATTTTTTTTATTTTAATTAAATAACTTAGGACCTGTGAAAAATATCAAACACTTTTATAGTGATAAGTTATAGGAAAAAAAGTGCTCTACAAAAAATGTCCTATAAAATTTTCTCATAAAATTGATGGTTGCGTCAAAAAGTTGAAAAAATATTAAAATTTCTTTTTAGCTCAACTTTGACCTCGAATAACTTTTGAAGGAATAAATATATCAAAAATTTGTCCGAAACCTTTTTTGTCGATCGTTTAATTTTCTACAAGAATATACCTTGATCATTCCGAAATATTGTCACCAACGTGAGTTATAAAATTTCAAAGTGCAAGAGAATATTGTTCCCATGTTATTTAAATGGAAAATCGAAATTTTCGATGCGGCACCTCTTAATATTAATATTAAGAGCTTAAACTTTCACAGAATTGTTTTTTGTCATTCCCAACAATATTTTCGATATAATTAGGAAAAAAAAATCATAATTTCTTTTGAATCAGTCTAATGTACTGTTATAGAATTTCCACAGTACACAGAAATACCCGGGGGAGGGGGCACGTACCCCCGTGCCCCAATCCGCCCTTGGCACAAAGTATTACCATTAAAGTTTTAAAATTTAGTTGAAATCCTACTTTTTCGGTGCTTAATCCCACTTTATTTTTTCTAGAAGGTTTATATTTCCAAATATTAACATATTTTGAAGTAGAAAGTAAATTATTTGGACGAATTTGATTTTGATTTGTCCTTTTTATCAAATTTTTTGTCTTTAGTGGGTGGATTGTACATTGGAAAACTCAAATCTTTGAAAGCACCAATACTTAATGAGAAAAATACTGGTAATTCCAGTAGATATTTGCCTCCAGTGCTCATAAAATTTCATAAATTTTTCCAACAAACAACTTCAGAACCCCTAGCTTTAACTTATTTTAATAAAGCATAACAAAGAAAAATGAACATAAGCTTTTTGTTACAGGGAATTCATGGAAATCTACAAAAAAATAAAGCCAATTAAGTGTAAACTTGCCAAAGTCAAAAGAGATTTTGATTTTTAAAAAAAAAAACAGATTTTTACATTGAAAGGCGGAAGAAGCCCTTAAAAAAATACATAAAACGGAGGCAATTGGTCGGACGAAATTTGTAAAGGAAGACCGTCTGACTCTCAATTTGCACATCCTTTGTAAAACGTTTCGTTTTACATCAAACGTATTAAATTTGCATTTCTACCCCAATTTTTTCCATGTCCCCCACGCCCATTTAACACAGTGTTAATTACATCCTCTTAAAAATCATCTTCCAACTAAAACTCAGTCCTAATAATTTACAATATTATTTAGAATGTTGCACAAAATAATTACCAATTTGAGACCTGTATTTATTTTTTAGTTGTACAAAAATGAGGGTCATATCCGGACGAGAAAAAGAAATATTCAAATTTAGACGAAAATAAGACACAAAAGATCCATAACTCACCGCAAATTATGGCATTATGTTTTTGGTGAGATTTTTGTGTGACTAAATAGCGTGGCAAATCGACACAATAGAAACAATGTTTGCTGTTTTCAATCGGTGCTGATACTTAACACCCAAATTTACAAAATAGGAGCAATTATTTGAATTTTAGTGCAAAATGTAGGTATTCAAATTTACAAAAAAAAATTGTTTTCCTTCATAAATTACTGGTTTTTATTATTTTTTTTTGGTCAGCACTCCGGTAACCTCGTTCATTTTAAACCCAAATCTATTGGATTGTCGCTGATATTGGTGTCATAGAAAAAAAATAAAAATCAGAGCTCAAAGAGCTCAAAATAAAATGCAAGAACTCTTTAGTAACAAAAAGATAATTATTTTCGAAAGTTAGTATCAAGAATCAATTCTCTTCTATTCTTCAAGTAAATATCAAAAACAAATCAGTAATATCCAATTAATGATATTTCATATCAATTTCAGCGAGCTGTACGGTCTGAAGATTATCAAAGTAAAATCAAAAACAACGATTGTTGACCAAGTCCTAGTAATAATACAAGAGAAATCAGAGAAATCCCAGAGGTTGGGTAAGTTTGCTTTAGTATATTTCCAAAAGGATGTACTTTTCCATATTTTTATTTTTTTTTGTTACTATATGCCATTTGATTTCTTCACTGTATCCTCCGGTTACTGAACATACTATTGCAAATTAGTTTGAAATCTACAAAAGATATACCTAGGAACCATAGTCAATAAAACAGGAGGATATCGTGAAAAAAATCAAATGGCATATAATAACGAAAAAAATGATAATATGAAAAAGTACATCCTTTTGGAAATATACTAAAGTAAACTCACCCAACCTCTGGGATTCGATTGAACCCAGGTTAAGAACCACTGGATTAGAGTGCTAACCTGTTAAATCCATTTTGAAAATTTTCACAGGGGAAGGAAAACAGTAAATGTAAGCTATATAAGTTTTTTTTTCTTTTTTTTTCCCTTGTTCTGGGGGCCTCCCATGAGAGTTCCTCTGCGCTGCGTCCTAAAAGAACTATACAAGTTTAGCTATATAAGTTAGTTTAGACATCAAGTTTTCATTTCATGGTATATTTTGAAATTTTAATATTTAAAATAATTTATTAGTTTGCCACTTGATAGAACTTTGTATTTTCTTCCTAATGGAAAAAAAATCATTAAAAATGGACTTATCAGGTTTAAACTGGCGATACTTAGAGTTTCCCAGACGAAGAAAAGAACTTATAAATCCATATTGGGAAAACTAAGCAAACATTTACTAGAGAACAAGTCTTACTTCTGGTACTTTGGTTATATAGCTAGAACTGGAGAAATGGAAATGTAAAGTTGAAGATAAATATAGCAAAGAAGATTCCTTGCACTATTGAACCCTTATTACCTAAAGCAGCATATCTAACAGGATAGGAAAGCAAAGAAGATAATATGGACAGAAGAGAATTATTTTTTTATAATTAGTCATTTGTATTAAATATGTACACAAAATTTGCATAATTGTGTAGCTGGGGATGCTCCAGACGTAAGTGGAAGGAAAAATCCGGATAGTGGATGGAACTGATCTGATTTCTTACTCATTTTCCAGGGAAGCCCAGCAGAAGGGAACATGTTAATTATCTTGTATCGCAAAATAATGGAATTGTTACGTTGTTTTTTATTTTGATTATATCTTTAAATGTCGATAAAAAGAAATCAAGGTGGTAAGTTCCTAATTAAAAATATTATAGTTTGTATATGGTTCTTTAGATTAATTATTTGTTCGTATTTTAGTTGGTTTTTTGGCAAGACTATGGTTTCGTAATTGATTGTACCACCACGTGTTAATTTAAGCTAGTAAATCGTATTGAGTAAACGTCTTCGTGTGGATTTGATATCTACTAATTTGGATCCTCTAGCGATTAAAAGTATCCTGGTGATCCTGAAGTACCCAGGAGTTTTCCGAGCAATACAATACTATCGGTAATCTAGTTTTCATCTTTCTTAAGTTAAGAAGTATTTTATTATGGTTTTTCATCATAAGGTTTGATAATTGTCCTCTTGCATAATTGTTCCAGTATTAAATTTGATCATTTTAGGGTTCATGCGGATATTTGATTTAGTGTTGTGCACATCGGCACTTCTGTAGCCAGTTCTGGACTCAAAATAAAATACATTGCCTTTGCAAACTCATCTACCAATTCTTCATCTTTGACTCCAGAATGTGTACCAGAAGTATTACTTTGTTGGATTTTCAGTCCATGTTATCCTGTATGCATATGATGCTGGCCTAGACTTCTGCTTGGAATACTGTGGGCATTTTCTTTAAACCTTAGACTATTCGATTTCTGCGATTTTCTCCCCATATTTCAGGATTTACTTTATTTTTCTTCTGCTAATCGTATTTTTAACATTTTATTTTGAAACTAAATTCGAATTTCATGTAGTCATGTATCATCCAGAAGTTTGGAAAATTAATTTCATGGTTTATTTTGGCCTCCAGTTATCTTTTTTCCATACTAAATCTTTTTAATTCTTCATTTATTGAGAAGTTACTTTTTTATCTTACTGTTAACAAGGGTTCCGTCTTTTCCATATTAAAAGTTTAAGATATGTATTGTCCCATTTGGTTTCTTCCATCAAAATCATAAAACAATTTGCAGACTTTTTTGATAATTTAAATCAACTACTTTGTCGCATAAAACACCGTAAAAATCTTCCAAAATTTTCCTGTATTTAAGGAAATAGCCAAATCTGATATTATATGACAAAACATTTTAATAAATAAGAAGATAATTCAAAAAATTTGATTTTCGATTAATTTAATTACGAAATTTTTTTTATCAAATTTAGGTCCAAACTAGCTGATGAATTATAAGTATTCAGTGTTACATAAATGCGTTTTAAATTTGACCAAAACAGCTAAATAGGAAGATTTTTTTTCTATATTAAAATTTATAGATGATAAAATTCAGATCTCAGCTTTTATTAAATAAGAAGACAATTAAGGTTGTTTAAGATTGGTTTTTTTATTTAATATTTTTTAATATTCAAATTAGTTACGTTTCGATACGTATCGTAACTTCATCAGGGTTCTTGAATCACAAAAAATATAATATACAAATTAATTAATTAAAATTTTATTGAATTTAAATTGAAAATATTATACTTTTTGTGATCCAAGAAGCCTGATGAAGTTACGATACGTAACGAAACGTACCTAATTTGAATATTAAAAAATATTAAATCAAAAAACCAATCTTAAACAACCTTAATTGTCTTCTTATTTAATAAAAGCTGAGATCTGAATTTTATCATCTATTAATTTTAATATAGAAAAAAAAATTATCTTCCAATTTTGCTGTTTTGGTCAAATTTAAAACGCATTTATGAAATACTGAATAGTTATGATTCATCAGCTAGTTTGGACCTAAATTTGATAAAAATTTCTCCGTAATTAAATTAATCGAAAATCAAATTTCCATTGACTAAAAGTAAATTTGTGAAAAGCCATTGAATCTCAATTTCCCATCGCCTGAAATTCCACTAAAAGCTTTTGTGTCATTTCCAACCGAAAATAGGTAGTTATAAATATCAATGAATGGGTTGAGACTTGGGTAATAATTATTCGAAATTTATCGAAAGACATATTTTCAAGCCGTAAATATAGCATTTCCGTTTAACGTATAATGACATTGATGACGCTGATGTCGATGATAAAAGCAAATGGGAGGTGATTTTTATGGCCATGGGTGAAACATGTATATGAGATACTGTACTATGTCATTAAAGTTCTTTCTTGTTGAATGAAAACAGAACGGTTGTGGTATGTGTAATACATTTACTGATAAATGTACGATTGACATTTGATGCTTCGGCACGCTCTGATTCCGAGCGGTGATATTGTAATTATTTCTCGATTAAATTTCCTAAATGAATAGATTTTTCGAAAAATATTTAATGCTCCTTCTATGATTGTTGTCGTTGTTAATGACTCTTGTTTGTACAACAATGATTGTATCAAAATAATGCCAAAAAAAACCCTCGCCAGATAAGCGGGTCTAAAATGCCCCCATTGCAATTGGGTTAATTTTTTTTCTGAAAATACCTTACAGTATGGACAACATCTCAGTCAAGTTTCAACTCTAAAATATGACGCGTTTTTGTGAAAAAAATATTTTTTTTTTTCAAATTCAATATTCTCTGAAACTGTTTGATAATACCGAAAAAAGTGCTTATGAGTTTCAAGATATCACTAAGTAGTATTCCGAAAAAAATTCGTTCATGAATCAGATCGATCGATCATTGTTAAAAATACGATTTATTTTTTCAAAAATTTTTTTTATGCCAAAATCGTTTGGTACACCTTAGTTTTTTTTTTCTATATAATCCTCTATCATCATTCTACAATATATAATTTTTTCAGATTTTTAAAAATATTAGATGATAGTTAAAAAAAAAGAAGTATTCTTTAAACATTTTTTTGTGTGCTAAAATCTTTAAGTACCTCACGTAATTTTTGTACATCATCCCCTTGATTCAGTTTACTAAATATATTTTTTTCGTATTTTTAAAAATGTTAGGTAATGGTTAGAAAAATTAAACGTATTTTTGAATTCAGATTTTCAGCTCTTACGTACTTAGTTTTTTTTCTAAAGGAATTGCTAAATATGAAATACTATTTTTTTTTCTGAAAATACCTTACAGTATGGACAACTTCTCAGCCAAATTTCAACACTAAAATATGACACGTTTTTGTGTAAAAAATAAAAACATTTTTTTTTCAAATTCAATATTCTCTGAAACTTTTTGATAATAATGAGTTTCAAGGTATCACTGAGTAGTATTCCGAAAAAAATTCGTTCATGAATCAGATAAATCGATCATTGTTAAAATTACGATTTTTTTTTTCAAAAAATTTTTTTTATGGTAAAATTGTTTGGTACACCTTAGATTTTTTTCTATATAATCCTCTATCATCATTCTACAATATATATTTTTTTCAGATTTTTAAAAATATTAGACAATAGTTAAAAGAAATAAGTATTCTTTAAACATTTTTCTTTTGGGCTAAAATCTTGTAGTACCATCACGTAATTTTTTGTACATAATCCCCTTGTCTCAGTTTACTAAATATAATTTTTTCGTATTTTTAAAAATGTTTGATAGTGGTTGGAAAAATTAAACGTATTTTTTAATTCAGAGTTTCAGCTCTTACGTTCTTAGTTTTTTTCTAAAGTAATTGCTAAATGAAATATAATGTTACTTAGAAAATGTTTAAAATAAATGTTGATGACTAAGGGGATGAATAAATACTTTAGAAAAAAAACTAAGTACATAAGTGCTGAAAATCTGAATTAAAAATACATTTAATTTTTCTAACCACTATCTAACATTTTTAAAAATACGAAAAAATTATATTTAGTAAACTGAGACAAGGGTATGAAGTACAAAAAATTACGTGATGATACTAAAAGATTTTAGCACAAAAAAAATATTTAAAGAATACTTCTTTTTTTTAACTATTGTCTAATATTTTTAAAAATCTAAAAAAATTATATATTGTAGAACGATGATAGAGGATTATATAGAAAAAAAACTAAGATGTACCAAACGATTTTGGCAAAAAAAAAATTTTTGAAAAAATTAATCGTATTTTTAACAATGATCGATCGATCTGATTCATGAACGAATTTTTCTCGGAATATTACTTAGTGATATCTTGAAACTCCTAAGCACTTTTTTCGGTATTATCAAACAGTTTCAGAGAATATTGAATATGAAAAAAAAAATATTTTTATTTTTTACACAAAAACGCGTCATATTTTAAAGTTGAAACTTGGCTGAGATGTTGTCCATACTGTAAGGTATTTTCAAAAAATAAAAATTAGTCCGATTGCAACGGGGCATTTTAGACCCTCTTATCTGGCGAGGGCCTTTGTCAATTTATTTTTATTAAAGAAGTATGTTCTTGATACTGCATTGGAGTATCATTTTTTTTGTTCTGATATTTACCAATAAGGATTTAAATTATTTTTATGGCCAATATTAACAAGAAATATTTTTGTACTTGTTTAAATGTCTATCATGTAATTTTTAAGCAAAACATGAAATCATTTAAATCAAAAAGCCATAAATTAATTTTGTAACATCAACCAAAAATTTCACCTTTTTCCTTTTGCTTTCAGGTGGATTGATGTGGAGAATATTTTTCGGGAGTAAAGATTCGATCATGGAAAAAGGGCTAAATGCATGTAATTAAATATGATCGCTTTGAAAGGAAGTGATTTAGAAGTAATGTGCACATCTGTTTATCAACTCTATTCTTGTCGAACGTTTATTATTGTTGAAAATTGTTCAACATCCACCACACAACCGCATTTTCTTCGTGATATATTATGTTTTCAATAAACGCGTAAATAAAACGTAAACGACTGTGGTGGGTCATTACATCATTACGTTTTTCTTGGTGCTGTTATATTTTTGTGTCACATACTTGTCACAATGCATTTATTTGTCACATGAATAAATCCAAAACAGAACTTCATAATACGAAAGCCTAAAAAAAATTAGGAAAAGGTTGTAAAGATTTATTCTTAGTCTTAAAATAATGACAATATTTACGGTAAAAAGGGTAAATTTAAATCCGAATCCTAATAAGTTTCTATACAGGCACACTTATAAATTCTTAAATTTTGAGTATCCTCTCGTATTTAAGGATACATTAAATTTGTTTCAAATTCCGGTATTAATACTCAAATTTAGATACGAATAAACTCGAATAAACGGACATATTGACAAAGAAAATATACTTATATCCGAACAGTTTGGATTCAGATCCAGGCATTCCAGAACAATGCAACTTTACAGAATATGTGACCATATAATTGACTCCTTTAACAATAATAAACACACGGGAATGGCTCTACTTGACATAGAAAAGGCTTTTGATACTCTATGGCATGAAGGGCTAATATACAAGCAAATTAAAATGAAATTCTCGAGATAAATTATAAAAATAATATGAAGTTATCTCAAAGAGCGCCTAGTTTTGTGTGCAAATCAAAAATGAAACATCAAATAGCAGATTAATTAAGGCTGGAGTCCCTCAAGGGATCATTATGGGACCTATTCTATTTATTCTATATATAAATGGTATCCCGCGGACACCCGAAACTTTCCTTTCCCTATATACTGACAATACTGCAATTTTTGCATCCTCCTGGAGAGCTGATACAATGGCCAACAGATTATCCAAGACCTTAAAAAGAATACTATTTTTTTTTTACAAAATGGAAAATAAAGGCTAATGATAATAAAACCGAAGCTCTTTTATTCACTAGAAGAATACCTAACAAGCATAAAAACGTATTAATAAATGGGAAAAATATAAAATGGGCAAAAACAGTTAGATACTTGGGAATGCAACTGGATTCCTGATTCAACTTTACTGAACATTATAAACTATCTAAAAACAAATTAATGGCCCGAACTAACATCTTATATCCATTGCTAAATAGACAATCAAAGTTGTCTACCAGTAATAAATTGATAATTTATAAAACAGTGCTCAGACCAGCGCGTACATATGGATGTCCAATCTGGAGTTCAGTAAGCAAAACCAAGTATCTGACAGTACAAAGGGTCCAAAATAAATTACTAAGAATGCTGGGAAACTACCCAGCCAAATATAAGGTATACTTCATGAGGAATTTAGGATACTACCTCTAGACTTATATATCCTCGTTTTGTCGTGGAAATTCTACACAAATTGTAGAAATGGTCCTAGCCAAATAATTAGAAGCATCAGTGACTACACCCTCGATGACCTAGTCCAAAAATACAGAAAATACAAACATAAAAGAATAAGACATTTGGTCTTATAACAACCTGAAATCAGGAACAATATTCGGTGTTTCTTAAGAATTACCATCAATTTTTCCCCAACTACAATATCGTAAACTAATCTCTATCCTAGATCAGGATCTACAGACGCTGCTTGGATGATTTATGCAAGGTACATCATATTTAAAATTAAAAATAAATTGTAAACAAAAGTTTTTGTATATTTATTATAAGGGCAATTAATTTTATTTTATTTTTATTTATTTTAGATTAATGAAAAAAGACCATAGTACTTAGAGCTTTTTCAAATATCAAACGAAATGGCTTTGAACGTTACTTTTAGTCCTTTAGTTCTCTACTTAAATCTTCTTAAATCATTTGATGTAACCAAAACAATGTACAGGAAAGAATTTTAAACGAAATGGATTTAGACATAAAAAACATAATCATTAATTATGATTTTAATTCAAGCAAAACGATTCCCATTAAGTCCACGATTTGTCTTCTTAAACGGTAATTTTTCGCTTGAAAATAATCAAGCACTTTTTGCCAGCATTTACCAGAATCATTGCGTTTCAAATTGAGCATGAATTTTGCATTAATAAGCTTCAAGTAGTTTGTTTAACCGTAATGTGTTTATTTAAGGGAAATTCAATGATGTTGACTCGAAAAGAAAAAAAATCTCCAATGTGATATCTGGAGGCCAAAGTGAGGCAGACGTTTCCTGTCGTCTGCTGGATGAGAGGGCGGCAGTAATGATCAATCGACCCTTGTGAATTGTGACGTTTTTTATTTTTTTTCGAAAAAAGGTGCAGATGGGGAGGAAACGCACACGTTCGGAAGCCCTCATATTTTCATTAATAAGAAATCTTTCACATCTTGTTCTTCCTTTCATATCAAATTGTCTCGATGGCAAAAAATGGTAGCAGAGCGCGTGTCTACGTTTAATTAAGCTCATATTTCTTGTATGACAGGCGCAAAAAAAAACGTCCACATTTTCTTTATACAAAAACCATGCGAGATATTTTATATTTCACCTTTGATCTTTCTCCAACGACAAAAAAATATCTAGCACATATGTATTCTTTGTAAAATATTTAAATTTCGTTGGAAACTAGAATGATTTTTTTCGTCCAATTACATTTAATTGTAGCGAAAGAAAGTAGTGGTAAATAAAAATTAAAAAAAAAAACAACACGAAGACGTGCATTGTTCAATGTGCAAACAATAGTGTTATATTTGGGATAAATTGCATTATTACTACACAAAACCCATTTCTCAGTAGCGAATGAATAATATATATAAAAAAGCCATTGGAACGTGAATGTATTTTTTGCTTGAGAACTAAAAATCTAAAGTTTTGCCATTAAGAAAATGATGTAAATGAAAAAAAATTGCGTGCTAGGCCTCTGATTTTAAGAGGCTGTGAAAAGAATGGAAAATTGCAATGGGAAAATTGTAGTGTGATGACCTTCAATTAAAGAAAGCAAAGACTTTTACCAGTTAAGTTATTTTTATGTTTGATCGGAAATAATTAGCAAAGAAATGTTAGTTTCTTGGAGAAAATTAATGTGGAAATGACCTGGAGGTTATTAGAAAAGACTCAAATATTTAAAAAAGGAAAATACATTGTAGTTGACTGTAAGAACATAAAGTACATACTAAAACCATTAACTTTTTAAATTTTAATCGTTAACTATTGAATTCTCCAATGTTCACCCAAAATTAAGGAGAATTCCTAAACCTCCTACAACTATTGGATATCAATCAAAAAATTGCAATTATACATTGAAATAACTTGTGAAAACACCCGAAGAACTACAGAAAATCTTAAACAAAATAGTTAAAGTCTACCCCGATTATGTACTATCACTGATCCAAAAAAACTAAACTTTTGGAAGTAAGAAAGTTTAAACGTTAAAAATTATATGGTGCTTAAATCGAGCAAATCCAGAACTTCAAAATATGGTACAGTAGTAAATGATACAAATGAAAACTAGAATAGGTACTAGAAGACCTCAATCTTAATTTCAAGACAAAATTCTTAAGGTACTGGTATAGCATAGAAGCTCCCCAAAAACCACAATTACTTAAATAAAGATTTTCAAAATATGGGTCTACAGATGGGATTTCGAAAAAAAGCTGAATAAAATTTTTTTTTCAGAAGATAAAGGAATTTCAAGAAACCATACAAATAATCAAGCTTCAGTACCTTGGACACTAGACTGGACCAAAAAAATCGACTATTTTTTTTTTGGAAAGTATATCGAAAATATTGTTCAAGGTGACAAAAAAAAATATAGGGAAGGTTTGAGCATTTAATATTAATATTAAGAGGTCTATCATCTTTAATTTCGATTTTTTATTTGTGCTTTCATTTTTGCGTCAATGCTGTCAAACTATCAAGGTAAAAAAATACATCTGCACATATATTTATAGAAAATTAAATTCCCTACAAAAAACGTTTCATTAAAAATTTTCGCTAGGCACACCGTTTCTGAGTAATGAAGCTTTAAACATTGATATGATTTTTAATTTTTCTTCTATATTTTGGAATTTTGTAACTAATGAAAAAATAATTATATAGAAATGAACAATATAGATTCTTGAAGGGAATTTAATGCTCTACAAAAAAGGTTTTTTTCACGTTTTTACATAATATCACTCTTTCAAAAGTTATTCACAATTAAAGTTGAAGGAAAAATTAAATTATTGTTTTTTTCGTTGTTGAACCAATTTTGAAAGAGTAATTTTATGTAAAAACGTTAAGAGACCTTTTTTGTAGAGCATTAAATTCCCTTCAAGGACCTATATTGTTTATTTCTATATATTTATTTCTTCGTTAGTTACAAAATTCCAAAATAAAGAAGATAAATCTAAAAATTATATCAATATTTAAAGCTTGAATATTCGGAAAACGGCGTGTCTGGCAAAAAATTTCAATGAGACTTTTTTTGTAGGGAATTTAATTTATTATAAATATATGTGCAGATGAATTTTTTTACCTTGATAGTTTGACAGCATTGACGCAAAAATGAAACCACAAATAAAAAATCGAAATTACAGATGATAGACCTCTTAATATTAATATTAAGAGCTCAAACCTTTCCGATATTGTTTTTGGCTCCTTGGACAATAATTTCGATATACTTTAAAAAAAAATAGTCAGTTTTTTTGGCCTAGTCTATTGGACACATAAAATGCAAATACTGTGAACATTAAAGCAAGGGCTTACAGGAAAAGAACGTAGAAAAGTTTCATGAAATCAGGACCATGAAGAAGAAGTTATATTATGCCCTTAAAATTCAGTATAATCTAAACATTTTCCGTTTCTATTGACAAATATTGCAAGTTATTTTCACAAGAAAGTTCAAATTCCCAGAACAATTATTTCAACTTCCTTAAAGCCTCACAAAGCCTCCACGTCTACAATATCTAACTGTCTTTTCCATTTTAATTGAACAAATATTTCCCGCTGTTTTTCTTTTCACGACCGACAATTCGCATAAATAATAATTTATCGAAACAACTCGGGAATCAATATATTGAACCTCCTGTATTAACATTATATCGACAACACTGTCGATATGCAATCAAAGAGAGAAAATATTTGCCTTTTCGCACAGGTAAATAAAGCAACATTGATTTTTGCAATCAACTTTCAAATGAAAAATGATAAAAGAAACGTGAAGCGTAATAAACGCGTCGAACAATGCGTTTCCTTCATTCTACGACAACTTTCAACATCCGTGCATAAGTTCTTTGCCCTTCCGGCAATATATTTTCTTCATCCCACTGTACATAATTAGTGCAATGCAATTGCATTGCATGCGCTGGCAAACAAATCAATAGCAATGCAATCAAATTAATTGATAGATGAAAAAAAAATGTAATAAACTTCTCGGGAATTAAAGAATCAATTGAGGATTGAAATATAGAAAGAATTTGTGGAAATAATGAGTTTTCTTGTCTTTGTATATCTTACGATCTTTTCACTCTTTAAAAATAGTTTCAACCCTTATGTTACTACCTAAAATTTTTCTTGGAACTCCAACTATTCGAATGTTTGAGAGGTAAGAAGACAATTCAGTTTGTTTAAAATCGTTTTTTTTATATTTAATATTTTTATTATTCAATTAGCTACATTTCGTTACTTATCGTAACTTCATCAGGCTTCAATAAAAAATTAAAATAATTACAAAATATGTCAATCATACATAATTTTCAAAACTATAATATAAATATATATTAGTGTGGGTCAAAAAAATCGATTATTTTTTTTACAAGTGACACGGAAAAATGGGTTGCTAGACACCTTAAAAAAATTCTCACCCAGTATGAGCTCTTAATTTTAATAGGAAGATCCTCCGCATCGGAGTTTTGTATTTTTTTCTCAGTCCAATAGAAAAAAATTCAAACCTCATCATTTGTCGATTGTACAGAAAAATGTTCTGAAAGAGTTTTTTAGGAAATTTAATGCTCTACAAAAAAGGTATCTTATATTTTTTCCGTAAGTCTCACCATTTGAAAGATATTAAGGATTTAATTTTGATTATTTTAAGACAAATTTTATTTTTATTTATGAATTTTATAACTCGACAATAAATGACTCTTATACAATGCGCAACACAAATTGTTGTTGGAAATTAACTGCTCTATAAAAATGGTTTCGTATGTTTTGGCGATTAAATTAACCCTTCAAAAGATATTCATCATCAAACTTTCATGTGTACAGATTTTAAAAGTTTTTGATGAGATATTCGAATAATTTCAATTTAATTTATAATTTTTGAGAAAATTTACATCGAATTTTAGTTTTTTTCAACTGACTTCTTAGAAACAAAATCACTGATGTTTTTAATCAGTAAAGTATGAAGTTTCTCAGTTGATAAAAACTAAAATTCGTGTAAATTTTCTCAAAAATTATAAATTTAATTGAAATTATTCGAATATCTCATCAAAAACTTTTAAAATCCGTACACATGAAAGTTTGATGATGAATATCTTTTGAACGGTTAATTAAATCGCCAAAACATAAGACACCATTTTTATAGAGCAGTTAATTTCCAACAAAAATTTCTATTGCGCATTGTATAAGAATCATTTATTGTCGAGTTATAAGATTCATAAACAAAAATGAAATTTGTCTTAAAATAATCAAAATTAAATCCTAAATATCTTTCAAATGGTGAGACTTACGGAAAAAATACAGGAAACCTTTTTTGTAGAGCATTTAATTTTCTAAAAAATTCTTTCAGAACATTTTTCTGTACAATCGATAAATGATGAGGTATGAATTTTTTTTCTATTGGACTGAGAAAAAAATACAAAACTGCGATGCTGAGGATCTTCCTATTAAAATTAAGAGTTCATACTTGGTGAGAATTTTTTTAAGGTGTCTAGCAACCCATTTTTCCGTGGCACTTGTAAAAAAAAATAATCGATTTTTTTGACCCACACTAATATATATATTATTATAGTTTTGAAATTTATGTATGAATGACATATTTTGTAATTATTTTAATATTTTATAGAAGCCTGATGAAGTTACGATAAGTAACGAAACGTAGCTAATTGAATAATAAAAATATTAAATAAAAAAAAACGATCTTAAACAAACTGAATTGTCTTCTTATTTAAAAAAATAAAATCTGAGATCTGAATTATATCATCTGTTTGAGAGATATTTAAGGAAATTTTTTAATATATATCTATAAGCTCAAAAGCTCTTAGCTTAAACCCTTAATTTTCCAATGATTGACGACCGAAATTAAAATTCCAATGTTTATTTTCAAATAGGAATATTAAGATATTAGAAAACATGTCCTTTTTAACACGGTAGAATTCCGGTCAATTATTTCGTTTAGCGCCCCGAGCCCAAGACCTATTCATTCAAGTCGATTTTAATGAGACGATCTTTTCCTATTGCACTACTAATAGATAATGGAACAAGTAAAATTAATAATAATTTAAATATTATTAGTCTGGGAACGCAATGAGTGTTAACTCCGGCGTTCCAATCTCGACGACAACGATCATATATATATATATATATATATATATATATATATATATATATATATATATATATATATATATGTATATATATATATATATATATATATATATATATATATATATATATATATATAATATATTCTCTTAATCGAAACCCTTTTGAAAAGCGGAATTTTAAGGACCAATCAATACTCGTTTCAACATAATGATAGTGTGACCACGATAGTGTATTTTAATCAGGAAATTCCTCCACTTAATTTAAGGTTTCCGGAAAAAATTAAGATAGACTTCTTCAATGATTTTTTTTTGTACTTTGTATAAGTGTTTTTTTTTCGAAATATCAAACGAAAATTTGATGATTCAATGGAAATTTTTGCTGATTTTGTATGACACTATAGTGTGATGGTTTGAAAGATTGACTTTTTCTTGCAATTCGGAGTTTTTAGCGACCATATGAAGATTATAACAATGTCGATTGCAACAGAGAATTTTTAATGCGTAAGGGAAAAAAATGTGAAGTTTTATATGGAGAAAAATTGTACATTTCAATGTTCTATTTGTGATAAAAACAGGTGGTGGCGGAAAAATATAAAAAGTATTTGATAAAATAAACATCCTGAATGATAAGGGCTACTTATCTTCTTTTGCAGTTTCTCATATAAAGAGTATCATCCAAGAAATTAAACTTTTCAACCAAGAGATTTTTAAGCCCTTACAATTTGAACTAATTAGTTAAAAAAATGGAAAAATCCAACATTTTCTTAGAAAGTACCACAGGAAATATTTAACAAAAGTAAAAAAAGCTTGTGAATATAATTTCTTCCTCGATTCCCAGCCCGTAAAGGAAGTGCTTCAATACATTTATACGACACATACTTTTCCTTCAAAACCAGAAACGAATGCCACTAATTACTAACCGTAAATGTTACAATGCAAATCCTCATCAATTGCATAATACAGTGCATCTCTTTTGCCAAGGATTACCAACTCAAAGACCAAAGTAACGCATCTTTTGTTGTCTACTGAAGACATAAAGAAAACACATTTAACGACAATATGATAATGACAAGATTCATTTCCTGTGACTAAGAAGTTGGACCAAAAAGTTTGCGGTTTTAATGACAAGAAAATGCGCGCAATGTCGTGTACGTTGTAATTCTATTGTTTATGATATCATTTTCTAACTGGATCCAATGATCACTTCCTTTTTATGTTCGTATATTGTCCAATTAAAAACGTCTCAATCAACTTTGCTAATATGTTCAACCTTAGCAGTTATCTTAATCGGCGTTTAGTTCAATTTCAACTTCAATCATATGTGGTTCAAATGTCATATACTTAATTCATTTTGTCCGCTGATAAAGCAATCATGGGAAATTATTTCAGACGAATACAACTTTAATTATTGTTTTCAAAGTGAAATTTTAATTCTGATACAGTTCTTAGTTAATCGCCAATTTATTTAGTTAAAAAAAATAGTTGGGTCATTTTACAGCTTATTTTTATGACATTTATGGAGTAATTTTTAATTTTGAGTCCTGAAGAAGTCAGAAGTGACTGACGAAACGTTGGCGATAAAATAAATGATATTCCACAAGAAGCTTCGTCCTTATTGCCCACAATTTAGTTATTATAATTTAAAAAAGACAAGGACTTAAACAACATGGATAAAAAAAATAATATTTTTCAAAGGAAATCTTATAGTTAAATATCTATAGAATTCAACAAAATGCTTTACATATTCATCAGTCCAAAAAATCATTGTTATTTAGTAAATAAAAAACGATAATACTTTTATTTCGACAGAATTTCCCTTTCTTTCTTTTGCAACAACAACTTTTAAATGATTCAGGACAAATAATTATTAATAATATTAAAAATAATTATTACCTGATGATTTCAGTCAAAAACTGTTGAAAAGCGTCGTAATGAAGACGAAAATGAGTTTCATAAGACATTAGGGTGTCCGTTATTTCCCAAATTGATTTTCTTACAGCGATCGCCCCATGAATTTTTAGTTTAAGATATAAAAAAAATTATCCAATACATTTAAGCTCTTAATTTCTTGATTAAACCGTACCGGAATCATGTTACGTTTACCATTTAAATAACATGGGATTATTTGACTTTTTACTTTTAATTTTTTTTCTCAGAAACAAATGAATGAAAAGATTCAAGAATAAATTATTCTGACGTAAAATTTAACGCTCTACAAAAAAGGTCTCTTAAAAATTTTCAATTAAATCACTCTATTAAAAGTTATTCAACATTTAACTTGTGCTTAATATATATCTTGCAATATTTTCAACTTTTTGCTCATTTTTACTGTTTTCAACTATAAAATTATTGGAAGAGAAGATAAAAATTATTATCATTAGAGCGACAGTGATTATTTGTGTTAATTTTAAGGCTTGACTTGAAAATCAAACAAAAAAATCATTTTTTGACAATTTAAACCGGTGACATAAGATCCGAATTGGCTATAGTCGTGAATTTCAATTTATTCAGGATAAATTTTCGAACTTTAATCAATATTTTATACCTACGAAGTGAATTTCATACTAATTAATGAGACTATCGACAAAAGTTCAATTAAAATTCGAATTTTTACCATTTCACCTGACGCCATTTATGAAAAATTTCTTAGAACCTGTAGTCAACAAATTAAATGTTGAATAAATTACAAAATACAAATTGAACAAATTTATGCAAGTTAAATGTTGAATAACTTTTAATAGAGTGATTTTATCGAAAATTCATAATAGACCTTTTTTGTAGAGCGTTAAATTTTACGTCAGAATAATTTAATCATAAATCTTTTCATTCATTTGTTTCTCAGAAAACAAATTAAAAGTTAAAAGCCAAATAATCCCATGTTATTTAAATGGTAAAAGTATCATGATTCCGGCACGGTTTAATTAAGAAATTAAGAGCTTAATTGTATTGGATAGTTTTTTTTTGAATCCTAAACTAAAAATTCAGGGGGCGATTGCTGTAAGAAAATCAATTTGGGAAATAACGGACACCCTAATAAGACATATATTATTATCCATTAATTTATTGTGACTCGGAAATAAATAAAATACTTATCAATGTTAAAAGATTCAGGATAAATTGAAATCACTATAAACTGTTATTTTGTCCAATTTAATGAGGGTAGCAGGTAGGAACAATATTTCAGCCTATATTTAAGTTGAATTTTTTAGGGATTTTCTTGCATCTAAGTCTTAATATCTTTCGAGTATTTTTGGATAAAAAGCTCTTTAAACTTTGATATTTGTAAACAATCATTCTATACAAGATGTCCAATTTATTCTTGAGTGCAAGTTTCTAAACTTTTTTGAATAAAAATTGCCTTTTTCTTTGACCTAATATGAAAGAATATCGATTAGAAACTTTTTGATGAATTTAGTGATGAATATTGTGAAATAAAACCAAATCTTGTGAATTTGGTATATATTTTTTACTAGTTTTTCAGGGAATATACCAACTCATTTAAATGACGTTTTAATTTTGTCCAATTTAAATACTAATCAAACTATGAAGAATTTTCTTGCATTAAATCTTAATATCTTTCGAGTATTTTGGGATAAAAAGCTGTTTAAACTTTGATACTTGTAAACAATCATTCTATAGAAGATGTCCAATTTATTCTTGAGTACAAGTTTCTAAACTTTTTTGTATAAAAATAGTCTTTTTCTTTGACCTAATATAAAAAAATTATCAACTAGAAACTTTTTCATCACTTTAGTGATGAATATTGTGAAATAAAACCAAACCTTGTGGATTTTATATATACTTCTTACAAGTTTTTCACAAGTTTTTCACGGATTATACCTACTCATTTGATAACGTTTTTTTTTCAATTTAAATACTAATTTAACTATGAAGAAATTGAAAATTTCCCGAATTTTTCGATCGATCAAGTTCCACTTGATTAACCGGTTGACTTCCACTGATCAATCTGCTATAAATATTGGGTTTCGAAAAAATAAATCAAATCGCAGCTCAACGTTTTGTAAATATATTACTTACTTACTTCGATAATTAAACGATCACAAACCTTAAAGTATTTCTATTGTTGCAAGTTTTTGACTTGGAAAACATACCTGAAACAATGAAAAAAATTGTATTAAAATCGAAATGAAAATTTCCACAAAATTTTGTACTTTGTTGTAATTATTCTAAGGTAATTTTAAAGAAAGAGATTTAGGGATACAGTAGGAAGATATTTTTTGCATTTGTAGGTACTAAAAAGTACTAAGCTCCTGGAAGTGAAAGCCTATTTCTTATGAAATTTGTGAGATTTTTTTGAGGACCAATGAACAGATAGTACTCTCAATTTTTATAATTTTTTGTACTTATTATAAGCCCGTGTACTAAAATTTTTAGCCAAAAGTTTTAAGTAGAATGTAAGTTATAACGCTCTTAAGATAGGATCTCCAGAATTGTATGCATTCTCCACAAATTCGGCTGATTCTTCGGCAAATTAATGAATGGATTGGAATGAATTAGAATCGATTAAAAGCATGGAGAATTGAAATTTTATTCAGACTTCTGAAGAAAAAGATGCAATTTAATGATTTTTGTTATAAAAATAATAAAAATTTTCAGAATTTTTCGACCATTTTAGTGCATTTTGAGCATCTACATGTGCTCAGCCTATCCTTTAAATTGGAAGTTAATCGATTAAGCCGTTCTCCAAATATGATCGATAAAAGATTGAAAAAATTATTTTTTTAAATAAATCAATGCATCATTAGGTTCTTCAATACGTTAAAAATGCAATTTTTGTAAAAAAAAAAATGATTTTATTAACCTTTTACACAACAGAACCCACTTAAACATTGATAATGCCATTTTCATAACAAAAAATAAACAACTATAAAGCTTTGTGAATTCTTTAAAAAAATAATCATTTTTTTTGCCATCAAAAATTTTTGGTACAACTCTAAAAAATTTTTTTTTAAGTTTTACAAACTTTCTTTTTGATGCCTAATTTTTTTCAAATTTTTTGAATAAGTATTACATAGCGAAAAAAAATAAAATGAAAACCTCTTCCGTGCTTAATGTCAATTACTGTTTCACGTGAATATGCTCAATGCTCAATGTTCATTGTATATTTATGTGTAGGAGTGGTTTTGTTAAATTTTCAAAATTTCAACAATCAAAACAAATGAAGATCAACAAATCTTGCAATCTCATTGGCTAATAGCCTCTTGAATTGAATCGTATTTGTGCTGTTATTAGATATTTAGTGTATACTTGACTTACTTATTCATACTTAATATGTCCTTAATTAATAAATTTCTTTTGGTATAAGTGTAAAAATTAATCCAAATGATAATTTCAATAGTATAATTAAGTAAAATAGCAATTATTTTACTCAAATAAGTAAAGTGTAATTAAATTAAGAAAACTTGGTCCCAATAGTGTTGCTTTTGATTTAATTGTTAATTAAGATTTTGGTGAAAAATTTAATTTTCCAAATTAAAAATTAAAGGACCTGAAGCTTTACGCATGGTAAATTGTCTTTTGAAAGTATCTTTTAATAATTTTAAAAATTACTCTATTTTTTTAATGATTTCTAAACATTTGTCGTTCTTTATAATTTATTTTGGTATTCAAAAATAAAATAGCATTGATTGTTAATGTATGCAGAAGTTCCTGAAGCACAAAGTATCACAAAAATATTTTTTTGAAATAAATTATCTAATTAAGCTTTAAATGTCCATTCAATAACTTAATAATTTATAAAAGGAGAATAAATAATTTTAATGAATCTCTTCAATGAATATAAATTTATTTTTCACTCAAATGCAAGTTGCATCCATGTACATTGGGGAGGACCAAAAAACTTTTTTTTCCCATAACTATCATGAAAATATCGCCCAAACGAAAAAAAAAATTTGGCAAAATTTGAGCTCTTAATATCGATATTAACAGGTAACGATTTGGGATGTTTGATTTCCCATTTAAATAAGCCAGAAATTTTTACTCATTTTGTCTGGATTTTTAAAAATTTTTAATTTGAATTATTCATCTAGGGAATTTAACGATCTACAAGAAAGGTCTGATATGATTTTTTGCTAAGTCGACTCGTTCAAAAGTTATTCGAGGTTAAAGTCCAAACCTAAATCGTAAAATATTTTCTTATCTTACGAAAAAAAATAAAGCTTTTTTTTTGGTCCACTCAAGGATAAATGTTGCACATAAAAACTGCAAAGAATTGATAAATTTTAGACTTCATTTTCCTCAAAGAAAAAACCTAAATTTTGGTCTAAAATAAATTTACCATAAATTTGTTGAAACAAATTAGTAAACATTTTGATATTTGATTAAGTTTCTTATCTAATAGACGTCCGGCCACCACATACAAGTGACCCTAAATGTAGCCCTACAAAACATTTGATCTTTCCCCCATATTCCAAACGTGTTATCATCTCTTTACCAAATAAAATCAAAATAATCTTTCTCTATTCCAAAACCAAATATTGTTAAGTTTTATCCAACTTTGTCCACCTAATCAAGATGACTTTTAATAATTTGTAAACTAAACGAAATTAGAGATTATTTTGCATCTATCTTAAAATGCTTGGCTTGCAAACATTGCCCAACAAATGCATATTGCATTTCATAAAATCTGCACCTTTTATATAATATTAGATGAAGAAGAATGTATTTTGCGTTGGTCTTTAGTCTTCAGATTTGCCGCAGGTATTATGGTAATAATGGACATAGCATGTGCGCAATTTGAATAAGATGGCAATTTGAGAAAATGTTGTTGTTTAGGTATATTATGCTAAGATTAAACAAGGCAGCAACTGACAGGATATCCCGGCATCTGTCTTGTATTTTCAAGTAGGATGGAATGAGTACAATCGCTGGTAATTGTATATAATACTTTTTGTCTTACGCGTGTCATAAGAAATCCTTCGATATTCCGGTTTCAAGGGTTTTTTTTTTATTTTTTTTCAATTGGAACCCGTTGCCATCGCGTCGCGCCATCTAAAGACGGATTTATTATTCTTCTGGTTTCAAGTGGTTTTATCTTAAAAACATTTCAATTACGAGGAGCTGGTGATTATCGAGGCACGTGGTTTTTTCATTTGATTTTAGGATGGTTTAGGGAGGAAATGTGATCGTTTTATACAAAAAAAAAAAATGAATTGGTTTTTTTCTTTATTTTCCCGGAAATGCTTGGTTCCAGAAGATATAAGAATTCTTATTATTTATCAAAATAATCAGGCCGATATAATAACAAATTTTTGCTAATTAAAGCGGACGGCGGTGGATACTAAAGAGTCGTTGGAGATTTCAATTCCAAGGAAGCAAAATTTGGAGAAATTTTTCGTTGGTTTCGACTAAATCATAAGGAAAGTATTGAAGATAAAGAAAAAAAAACGAATGGCCAAGCTATATTCTTGTAGAAAATTGAACGATCTACAAAAAAGGTCTCGTACAAGTTTTTGATATATTTATTCCTTCAAAAGTTATTCGAGGTCAAAGTTGAGCTGAAGAGAAATTTTAATATTTTTTCAATTTTTTGACGCAACCATCACTTTAATGAGAAAATTTTATAGGAGATTTTTTGTAGAGCACTTTTTTTCCTATAACTTATCTCTATAAAAGTTTTTGATATTTTCCACAGGTCCTAAGTTATTTGCATTAAACTGAAAATATTCGTAATTTTATTTTTTTAAATTAATAATATTCCCTGGATTATTATATTTTTAACATACAAATTATTTTTTTTATTTTAATTAAATAACTTAGGACCTGTGAAAAATATCAAAAAATTTTATAGAGATAAGTTATAGGAAAAAATGTGCTCTCCAAAAAATCTCCTATAAAATTTTCTTATAAAATTAATGGTTGCGTCAAAAAATTGAAAAAATATTAAAATTTCTCTTTAGTTCAACTTTGACCTCGAATAACTTTTGAAGGAATAAATATATCAAAAACTTATACAAAGACTTTTTTTGTATATCGTTCAATTTTCAACAAGAATATAACTTGGTCATTCCGAAATATTGTCACCAACGTGAGCTATAAAATTCCAAAGTGCAAGAGAATATTGTTCCCATGTTATTTTCGAAATTTGTGATGCGGCACCTCTTAATATTAATATTAATAGCATAAACTTTCACAGAATTTTTTTTTGTCATTCCCAACAATATTTTCAATATAATTAAGAAAAAAAATCATCATTTTTTTTGAATTAGTCTAATAGACATACTTTAACGATAAATTTTCCAATATTGATTTTGCAATTTCAAATGAATTGGTAAAAATTAGAGTCCAAAGTAAAAAATATAACAGTAATAAAAAATTCGAAGGTCTTGAGGTGAAGTTTTTAATGGACAATAAGTATGAAACAAACGATTTTATAAGATTACAGAAAAAAAAATCATCAAATTTCCTCAATGAATTTCATCCCAAATTGCTGACGAAATCGTTTGTGTTATCTTAAACTTTAAAAAAAAATAAATGGAAAAAATCAAAGTTCAATGTTCTATGATTTGAAGAGAAAAAAAATTATTACAATATTCCTCAATGTCTAATAAATATTTAGGCGGAAATAGAAGAAAAAAAAATGTCAAGATAAGAAAACGAATGTTTGGCCAAGATAAGCGCATGTGGTGCTCGCTTTTTTCTTGAAAAGTGAGTTAAAATTAGAAGAAAAATGAACGATCGGCAGAAATAAATCTTTGATAAATTGATTTACTTATCGATCACGTTTTTGTTCAGATTAATAACACAAATGTCACCTATTTTCCTTCAACCATACTCAATGAAAAATTATTGTTTAAAGTATTTAATATATCATTTCTCAATTGTTAAAATTTGTAGAAGACTATAAATTCATAACATTGATTTCAAGAGCAACGATATTGTCTTTAACATATTATTATTACCCCATGTAACGGTATTGTTAACCCGAAATATAAAGTAAGGAAACTTTAGGCCACCCACATAAAATATTCAAGAACCAGTTTGCGTACCCTTTTGAGATTATTGTAATATTTGAATACATAACGTGAAGAAGATGTTTCGCTTTTATCGATTTCGATATAATATTACCCATATACCTAAACTAAATAACATATTGAAACTATAACAATTTATTTTTTATGTTTCCTGTATGTATATTAGGAAGATCCACAAATTTTGAAGTCCTCAGTTTTAAAGGTTCATCGTTGTGGAGTGATAAATAATTAAAATATATATTCCTAGTTGAACAGGTAAATTCATTATTGGTTTTATGGAGAATTTAAGATCATGCCAATTATTCCACTAAAAAAACATTTTTTTAAGGAAGTTTCAAAATATTTTTTTTAAAGTAAAAATAACTTCAAAGAATCTTAAAAGGCTTATTTTTGGGAAATTTAAACCTGGGAAATACAATTTTTAACTTAAACATTTACTGTTTTCCATGGAATCTTGAACTTCATATTGTTTACAGATTTGAATACATTTTGCGAATTTAGAATTGAGATAAAATCTATTTTTTCTTTCGGTTTAAATGAAAAAAAAAGTTTTAATGCACTTCAGGCGTTACTAGATGATAATGCTCATCAAGTGACATACAGCCTCTGGCCCTCGGGCTGCACTTTTTCGCTCTTGACAATGAATTCTTATACTTTACAGATAAGTCAACTATATCAAAAATCATAGTGGGTATATTAAAACTTTGATTTTCTGAACAAATTATCAACTTTGTAAATCTTATAATTCCACATAAATTATCATCAAATTTTGGACAAAATTGAGAAGTTATTCATCAAGAAATTGAAGCCAAATATTGGTTTAAAAATTTATATTTAAAGAAGCATAAAAAATTTACAATTTTCATGATAAATTAAAAGAAAAATTTATGCAGACAAATTCCATTTTCTCGCAATTTTCTAGCCATTTTCATCATGCGAGGAAAACACTTAAAGTTTATTTACAGTTTAAAAAAATATATATTTAAATTGAATTCAAGATTGACAATCCATTAAAAAGCTTCCACAATTTGATTGAATTCCTTAAGGAAAAGTAAAAAAATAAAAAATAAACGTGAAATTCCCAGAGCAAATAAATAAAAGTTCCGATTTCCAATCAATTCAATTAAATAATATTGATATTTGAAATTGAAACGAGTTCTATTTTCTTTTGGATTTTACATCCATAAATATAATACAATTCTTTCGACGTAATATTTCCTTCAAGAAAAAGATTTATCTTTATTTTTTAAATCATTTTTCTTAAGGGTACCAAAAATTCGACTTTTTTTTTTTGAAAAGTATATCGAAAATATTGTTCAAGGTGACAAAAAAAATATATCAGGAAGGTTTGAGCCCTTAATATTAATATTAAGAGGTCTATCATCTTTAATTTCGATTTTTTATTTGTGCTTTCATTTTTGCGTCAATGTTGTCAAACTATCAAGGTAAAAAAAATCATATGCACATATATTTATAGAAATTTAAATTCCCTACAAAAAACGTCTTGTTAAAAATTGTTGCCAGACACGCCGTTTCCGAGTAATCAAGCTTTAAACATTGATATAATTTTTAGATTTATCTTCTTTATTTTGGAATTTTGAAGCTAACGGACAAATAAATAGAAATGATCAATATAGATTCCTTAAAGGAATTTAACGCTCTACAAAAAAGGTTTTTAACTTTAGTGCATAAAATCACTTTTTCATAAGTTATTCACAATTAAAGTTGAAGGAAAAATTAAATTATTGTTTTTTTCGTTGTTGAACCAATTTTGAAGGAGTGATTTTATGTAAAAACGTTAAAAGACCTTTTTTGTAGAGCATTAAATTCCGTTCATGAATCTATATTGTTCATTTCTATTTATTTATTTGTTCGTTAGTTACAAAATTCCAAAATAAAGATAAATCTAAAAATTATTTCAATGTTTTAAGTTTGATTATTCGAAAACGGCGTGTCTGCAAAAATTTTCAATGAGACGTTTTTTGTAAAGAATTTAATTTTCTATAAATATATGTGCAGGTGAATTTTTTTACTTTGATAGCTTCACAGCATTGACGCAAAAATGAAAGCACAAATAAAAAATCGAAATTAAAGATGGAAGACCTCTTAATATTAATATTGAGGGCTCACAATTTCCTGATATTTTTTTTTTATCACCTTGAACAATATTTTTGATACACTTTTCAAAAAAAAATAGTTGATTATTTTGGCCCAGTCTAGTACAACTATTTAAAGTGTTTATACTTTCTATAATATTAATATTTCTATTAATATTAATATTGAGGACTCAAAACTTCCTGATATTTTTTTTACACCTTGAATAATATTTTTGATACACTTTTCAAAAAAAATAGTTGATAATTTGGGCCTAGTCTAGTACAACTACTTAAATTGTTTATACTTTCTACAAAAATTTATCAAAAAATTTTTATAGAAATTATCTTTTAATTTCTAGATGAAAATTTTGAACATTGAGTAAAACCATTTATTGATTTGTTGGTTCAATAAATTATAAAAAAAAAATCGACTAATGTATCATTGGAGCAACAATTGTATAGATTTTCAGTAAAGTTTTCATCGAATAGAAATTTGAAATTGACGGCATCAAATTTAGTAAAACAAGTATTGAACATTTCATTTTATAATAAGCAGGTAGGCGTGAAAATATGAAATAAATAAACTATGATTTATTTGATCGTCAAATCGGGAAGTATTTCCATTCTTATATCAAAAAGACCGGACCTTTGTGTTTCATTTTTCATAAAGACAACGTGTTTTCAAGCAAGTTTAATATGTTTGATATCGTCAATAGTTAAGAGACCTCCTACACACATACTGGACCCACATGGCACTTGTACACGAACACCAGTTCAGATGCAACTTTATCTTATGAATTATTATCCGAGCACATTGTTTTTTCTCCCATGGGATTAAAATTCGGTCCACATCACGTACAAGGATGTAACTTATTCCTCTTACAAAAAAAAAATCAAACATTTACCAAACATTTTAAAACTGTTGAAAAACCACTGGATTTCCACGAGAAGTCATCGTTTTTGTTTGATTTTAATCAATATTTGCAAAGAGAATGATGCTTAAATAAACAATTAGCATATTGTTGAGTTGATACCAATTTAAAACTGGCGCCACCGATCTGAGATAACTAACATATCTTCATTATGCACTCCACATATTTACATTTCAATACAGTGCAACTATACAAATTTTTTACTCGTTAAAATTTTCTGTTGGAAAAAAAATATCTAAAGCATTTTTTTCCAATTGAGGTCAAGGACTTGTTGGATAATTCAAAGACACCAAGTCTATCATCTTCTGCAAAGAAAATATCTTTCCTTTTATGTAAACCTGAATAGAAAACATCCGAACCAATACAACTCGTTCCATTCGTAATCTGTATATCATGGTGGGAAAGTTTTATTCCGCCACAATGTCTGCAATGAACTCACCAGTCTTGGACTCTTTCCTCACGCCCGATCTTCCCAATTATTCAAGCGCAATTAATGCCAACACTCGACAAAATTAATTACATATAACTGCATTGAATCTTTTAAATGGGACTTATAGAAGTGATTAGAAGTAATTACAAAACATTTAGATAGGCAAACGCCTCAAATTCAATTTAATAATAACGAATCTGTGGGATCCACTGTGGGATGCTGGTGTTTGCGTTATTTAATCAAGATTCATAAATCGAGCAAAAAAAAACAGGCAGGTTTTATTATGTAAGGGATCAACATTCGGCAGCAGATGGTTTTTGGGCCATGGGAAGTTGAGCTTATCTTTTCTTTTTTTTTTAGAGAGATTATCTTGAACAAATCAGTTTATAACGATAGGACAGAGAAATTAGTTTTAAGGGATGATAGGTAATCAAATTTAAGAAGAATTTCAACAAAAAAAGCGGAAGATTTTTTTTTCTTATTAAAAAAAATATGTTCCACATTAAATTCCGGATATAAAACCCACCATGCTAAGAGAAACAAAGAAAAAACGATTAACTATCAATTCATTAATCTTTTTTCTTCTTCTTTGAAATATGAACTTCAACTTTGGTTTTTTGTAATTCAGGGGGCGAATTTATTCCACAAAATATGAAGAAATTCATAAATTCATCAAGAAGATTTACATAGAAAAACCGGTAGTACTAAAAAGTTCACATTTATTATTAGTAGTTTGTAATCGATTAACTATCGATAACTATCGATTAACTATATATATTTGTAATCGAAAAAACGATTAACTATCAATTCATTAATCTTTTTTCTTATTCTTTGAAATATGAACTTCAACTTTCGTTTGTAGTAATTCAGGGGGCGAATTTATTCCACAAAATATCAAGGAATTCATCAAGAAAATTTACATGGAAAAACCGGTAGTACTAAAAAGTTTACATTTATTATTAGTAGTTTGTAATTAAGGTTTATAACAGGATGTCCCCTTAGTAAAAAAAATGACGTCATACGAAGAATTTTGAAATTTGAATCAGTCTGAAGATATATACGAATTTCTTCTGGAACGTCACGTAGCGCATGAGGCCACCTGTGTATTTTATAAACCTTGGTTTGTAATAACAAAAATATAAAAAAATTTTTGCTTTTAATCTTAATATAATTGCCAAATGTATGTATGGCGGCAAATACTGAGAATAAATAATGAAAACACATACATTTGAGTGAAATATAAAATATAATAATTATGGTCTCAATTTTGAACTAACTATTTGTTGTCATTGGTTTCAACTGTCTTGAAGTGTGACCATTTTTACATAACACTAAAGAAGTATAACTTCAAAAAAATTCACAAAATTGCTACAAAAATCAAAATTTAGCATTGAAAATAAATTAGTAATCTACTAAACAATGATTAATATAATTTGGACCTATGATCTTTGGCAAAAAGATCAATTCTAGATCGCTGCCAATGTAAAATCATAACAGCTTTACTAATTTTAAAACTACTACTTGACTACTAAAGTCAGCGATATATAGCTTTGCTGAAAAAAAAAATTCCTACCCCAATTGGACGATTTGGAATTAGAATACATGTGGTTCTAATAGGATAGAGCCACGACCTTCATCCAAAATTCTGAGAGTTACATTTCCTAATCCTAATCTCGTATTTTAGTGATTTGTTCTGGCCGAAAAAATCGTCTGATTTAATCATTTTAGACCTCTTTTTGTGGTTTTTTTTTGAAGTCACAAATCTATAGCAATAAGCCTAAGACTCTTGAAGCTCTTATAGAGAATATTCGTCAAGAAGGTGGGAACCAATCGTTGAAAATTCTGGTAAGAGTGATGGAAAATACCATAAATTTGGCCCCAATGGTTATCAATTCAGGTAGCGGCCATTCGGCCGATGTATTTTTTTTCTGGGGGAAAAAAATATTTAGACATCAAATAAGCACAATCCAAAAGCAAAACGAAAGTTTTTCGTTTGTTAAGGAAAATACAGTCAAAGAATCGGGTGAGTACTTTTGTGCCCTCTTTTATAAGTTTAGGTAAAACACGAATTTGCAAATATTATTTTCCTTTAAGTTTCTTTGAAAGTTAAGATTTGATTAGTGGTTAAAAGTTAAAAATGATCTCAATCCTTCATTTCAGAATAAGAGGGAGTGGGATGGGGGTGGGAGTGGAGAAAATTTTTCTTTTATAAGAGATATCAATACAGAGGAAAAAAGTGAAGCACAGAAAAAGTGAAACTTTTTCGATCAAAATAAAAAAATTAAATGATCTATAAACTTCTTAACTTAAAATCTTTATTTTATTTAAATGGATTATAAAGATCCTTCAGAACAATGATCTAGATATTCAGTGTAAGATTATGCACAATTTCGGTAGTACCAAATCTGAAAATTTTGTCATTTAGTATTGTGATTAATAAGGCGATGTTATTAATAAATTTTCTTGGGATAAATCCCCCCCCCCGTTATTTATTGGAGTAAAATTGTTTGATAAGTGTACTTTGTACTTAGTTTGGATGTAAATATTCTCAAGTTTTGGAATGCTGAATCAAAATCTTCAAGTTATTGAACTAGAAGTATCGATTTTTTTTGGTCTAAAAAAATAAGTGATTTTCCTTTTGGTTTTCAATAGAATTCAATGTAATCTATTCAAGCAATAAATCTTGGACATCTTAGCTTCTTTTTTTGGTCGATCGATTGCAATGAACCATAAAACTTATGTCGTTTCTATCAGAAAAAGCATAAAATAATTTAAATACCTTCCAACCATAAAATTGTTTATCCGCTCATGGTTGCGCTTCTCAAATACAATGTGCGATCGATGACAACCACTGATTCTTTGATTAAATTTTCCAAGACAAGCGTAATGAAATCGGACATTAGGCTTTAAGAATTTCTTCTATTTTTCACCTTAAAAACCGCATTTAAAAATTTCCTAAGTTCCATGAGATTATGTTGAAAACTTATGAAATAAGATAAAGTTGAAATTTAGTTCCTGTATGATTTTTTTTGCGTTAAACTATCCGTTTAAGTTCAAGGATTAATACATTGAAAGAAAAATGCATTCGTGCAATGAAATTGATCAGTGTATAATAGGGTGGGTTAAAAAAATCGATTATTTTTTTTTACAAGTAACACGGAAAAATGGGTTGCTAGACACCTTAAAAAAATTCTCACCAAGTATGAGCTCTTAATTTTAATAGGATGATCCTCCGAATTGCAGTTTTGTATTTTTTTCTCAGTCCAATAGCAAAAAATTCATGCCTCATCATTTATCGATTGTACAGAAAAATGTTTTGAAAGAGTTTTTTAGGAAATTTAATGCTCTACAAAAATGATATCTTATATTTTTTTTGTAAGCCTCGCCATTTGAAAGATATTAAGGATTTAATTTTGATTATTTTAAGACAAATTTCATTTTTATTTATGAATTTTATAACTCGACAATAAGTGACTCTTATACAATGCGCAATACAAATTTTTGTTGGAAATAATTTGCTCTATAAAAATGGTTTCTTATGTTTTGGCGATTAAATTAACCTTTCAAAAGATATTCATCATCAAACTTTCATGTGTACGGATTTTAAAAGTTTTTGATGAGATATTCGAATAATTTCAATTTAATTTATAATTTTTGAGAAAATTTACACGAATTTTAGTTTTTATCAACTGAGAAACTTCAAACTTCACTGATGAAAAACATCAGTGACTTTGTTTCTAAGAAGTCGGTTGATAAAAACTAAAATTCGTGTAAATTTTCTCAAAAATTATAAATTAAATTGAAATTATTCGAATATCTCATCAAAAACTTTTAAAATCCGTACACATGAAAGTTTGATGATAAATATCTTTTGAAGGGTTAATTTAATCGCCAAAACATAAGAAACCATTTTTATAGAGCAGTTAATTTCCAACAAAAATTTGTATTGCGCATTGTATAAGAGTCATTTATTGTCGAGTTATAAAATTCATAAATAAAAATGAAATTTGTCTTAAAATAATCAAAATTAAATCCTTAATATCTTTCAAATGGTGAGGCTTACGGAAAAAATATAAGATATCTTTTTTGTAGAGCATTTAATTTCCTAAAAAATTCTTTCAGAACATTTTTCTGTACAATCGATAAATGATGAGGTATGATTTTTTTTCCTATTGGACTGAGAAAAAAATACAAAACTGCGATGCGGAGGATCTTCCTATTAAAATTAAGAGCTCATACTTGGTGAGAATTGTTTTAAGGTGTTTTGCAACCCATTTTTTCGTGTCACTTGTAAAAAAAAATAATTGATTTTTTTGATCCACCCTAGTGTATAAGTCTCTGAGGTCTGGTGAACAAATAAAAAAATAGTTTAAAAGAAAAAAACACAAGAAGAAGAATGTCAATTGAGAGAAAGAAAAAAAAAACTAAATTGACAAGATCCTGATGCATCACATGTTACACGATAAACGCGAGTCATGTTACCATCCGAAGAACGAAGAAATCGAGCAAACCTCAGCTCTAAGAATTCGCATTCGTTCACAAATTGTAGACAATCAATTATCGTCTTACATTAGCAGTATTTATTGTTACACATCCCCATAAACAATACCCGCTGGTGGCCACATACAGTAGCCACATTATTGAATTACAGACAAAACATTTTGTTCTCTAAACAGTTGTTAACGATAAGATTGTCACAACTGTTAAAAACGTTTTCATGACGCGACAATGATGAGTCTCGAAGACACAATTTCTGATAAAAACATCTGGGGAATCAAATATCTGACGAGAAAAAAATGGGAAAAAATTAATATTTTACGATGTGCCAACAGAAATAAATATTATTTTTAATGTTACAAGTCAATTATGCGAGGAAAATTTATAATCAATCGATAGATAATCACTTTCATCCTCTGGGAAACTCGACCAGAAGTTGAACGACTAGCGTGCGTTAAATAGGTAGTTGTAAAAATGCGCTTAAATCTCAATATGGATGGAAATTCTCGTTAATAAAATTATTAATAATCAGTAAATGAAATTGTGGGGACTTTGGTTCACACGCTTTTTGTTACAATCTTCGTTCTTTGTGAGTTTACTTGCATAACTTGATATGATTTTGAAATATTCTTTTAATGCAATGAATTTTTTCACCTAGAGGACTCGGTGCACTTCGTGCCACCAAAAATTGATTGACAAAAAATAAATTGATATCGATAAAACTGTTTCGTTTTTAATAATTTTTAATAATTTTTAACTATTTTATTTTTTTGAAAAGCATATCGAAAACATTGTTCAAGATGACAAAACAAATATCGGGAAGGTTTGAGCCCTTAATATTAATATTAAGAGGTCTATCATCTTTAATTTCGATTTTTTATTTGTGCTTTCATTTTTGTGTCAATGCTGTCAAACTATCAAAGTAAAAGAAATCATCTACACATATATTTATAGAAAATTAAATTCCCTACAAAAAACGTTTCTCTGAAATTTTTTGCCAGATACGCCGTTTCCAAATAATCAAGCTTTAAACATTGATATAATTTTTAGATTTATCTTCTTTATTTTGGAATTTTGTAACTAATGAACAAATAAATATAAAGAAATCAACAATTTAGGTTTTTAAAGGAAATTTAATGATCTACAAAAAAGGTTTCTTAACATTTTTCCATAAAATCACTTTTTCAAAAGTTATTCACAATTAAAGTTGAAAGAAAAATTAAATTATTGTTTTTTTAATTGTTGAACCAATTTTGTAAGAGTGATTTTATGTAAGAACGTTAAGAGACCTTTTTGGTAGAGGATTAAATTCCATTCAAGAATCTAAATTGTTCATTTCTTTATATTTATTTGTTCGCTAGTTACAAAATTCCAAAATTAAGAAGATAAATCTAAAAATTATATCAATGTTTAAAGCTTGATCAATTTTAAGATCAATAATTACCTATTGGTAATTGCACCACTGATGACCAAAAGTAGAACATATGGCAATACATAGAAGACTGGAAACTACACAAAACGGGTGGCTTTTTGGACTCAGAAATTTCAATTTTTTTTCGTAATGATTTGTAACGTTTTGCCACTTTTCGGGACTTTTTTACGTACTCAATAGTTCTCGAAAGGTGGGTCCCGAAAGGTGACGAGACGTCGTACAAACATCAAATAAAAATCGCTTAGAAAAAAATTTGATTATAATTTTGAGTCCAAAAAGCCACCCTTTCCGCCGTTCCAAATAATCAAGCTTTAAACATTGAGATAAATTTTAGATTTATCTTCTTTATTTTGGAATTTTGTAACTAACGAACAAATAAATATATAGACATAAACAATATAGATTCTTAAAGGAAATTTAATGCTCTACAAAAAAGGTATCTTAATGTTTTACATAAAATCACTTTTTTAAAATTGGTTCAACAACGAAAAAAACAATAATTTAATTTTTCCCTCAACTTTAATTGTAAATAACTTTTGGAAAAGTGATTTTATATAAAAACGTGAAAAAAACTCTTTTGTAGAGCATTAAAATCCCTTCAAGAATCTATATTGTTTATTTATATATATTTATTTGTTCATTAGATACAAAATTCCAAAATAAAGAAGATAATTCTAAAAATTATATCAATCTTTAAAGCTAGATTATTCGGAAACGGCGTATCTGGCAAAAACTTTGAAAGAGACGTTTTTTGTAGGGAGTTTAATTTTCTATAAATATATGTGCAGATGATTTTTTTTTGCCCTGATAGTTTGGCAGCATTGACGCAAAAATGAAAGCACAAATAAAAAGTCGAAATTAAAGATGATAGACCTCTTAATATTAATATTAAGGGCTCAAACCTTCCCGATATTTTTTTTGTCACCTTGCACAATATTTTCGATATATTTTTCAAAAAAAAAAAAGTTGATTTTTAGGCCCAGTCTAATAAATGTATTGAAATACAGATACTTTTGCTTGAATATTAAAAAATTAAGTGCGTTTTTTTGATGAATTGGTTTTTTCCCTTTTGACATAACATTCCCTTCATTTCTTTGAACATATGACTCGTTTATTTTGAAAGTGGCGTAAGTCCATTTCAAGGATGGTCTATATGGTGATTCTTCTTCTTATAATTAGAACAAAGTATGTTAGTTATTTAACTGCTAAGTTTTCAGAAATTACTGATTTCATTTTAGTTGTTAACAAAAACGCCAATTATTCCCTTCTCTTTAGTATCTTATGTTTCTATGATTAAAATGATAACACTGTAGGGATTGTTCTTGAAATAGACTTAACTCACTTTCAAAATAAACGATTCATATATTAATCATTTTTTTGATTTTGAAATGACGAATTAAAATTCAAGTATGTTTGTGTTCAAGTATGTGACTTGGTAACTATAATAGTTTCGGTGATTTTATTTTCTTACAGTTATTTTATATTGCTTCAGACTACTATGCTATTACTATCCTATCACTGCTCTGAAATCTCAATAAAATTTTAGTGGAAATAATTTATTAACGATTGCATTATTTCTTCAATAGTATGGAATTCTTGATCGATATATTCATCAAATGGTAAGTTTGGAAATGATTTTAGAAAAAGTTGCACGAAAAATGCATTTTTCGTAGTATTTTTTAATTTTTTTTACTTTAGATATTTGATAGACTTTTTGTAAAAGAAACTTGCAGTAGTTTTGTCTATGGAGTTGTAGATTTTGAATGCAAATTAAATTCAAATTGATTTTCTTTGACAAAATGCAAATTTTCGACAAAATAAATAAATATAGCACCAATCAAAGAATCACAAATATACAAAACATTTCAGCCAATCACTTCTGCAAATATTTGATTTTAATTTGATAGATCCTATGGCACAAATTACACGTTTCAAGTCCTTGAAGAAAATTGCAATTATTTACTCCAATACAAATCGGTTGGTAATTGCACTGAAAGTTGCAACAATTTTAAAAGCTCTACAAATTGCTCGTTATCCATAGCATAATTGAGTTTAAGCTTCCATAAAATCCTACCAATTAGCAACAATTTTTCTGCAGATTTTTCCATAAATCGTCCCATCGAAACATAACAAAGATAAGCTTCTTAAATGGAAAATATGAACTCAAAGTTTTGCAAAAATTTAATGGTTAAATCAATGCCAAAAAAAGCAAGTTTTTATGACTTAATTTAATCAAATTTGATTGCCAGATTATTGTTGAAATCATTACCTAGCCTTGACGACAGTTGTGACAATAAAAATTTAGAGATAAGCCAAAAAAATCAACCACGATAACCTCTCCTTAAATCTAACGAGTTGCTGACATATAGTACAGATAATTTCATAAATAATATTCCAACAATAGACCAACCTATTTTTATTTTTCAAGGAGTGTTACTCCGTGCTCTTTAAATGTGCAATTTTTTTTATTTTGCCTTTTTTCCTATTTGAAATAATAAAAATTGTCGTATGAAAATAACAAATGGACCGATTGAATCATTGTGTGATATTTAACGTGGCTTTATATGGCATGGAGATTGGCGACAAAGGTAAACATTGTACGGCCGTAATTTGAAAGTGAATCGTAAATTTTTTTTTTCGTTGATTTAAATAAATGTCTATTTACATCCATCCTACACCTGTTAAAATAACAAGGCAAACATCGATGGATGACCCAATGGAAGCTGAAGAGGTTCTCAACATCTGGTTAACATCATTCGGAAACTTTGACTATTTTAAATTGATTTTAAAATATTTTACATTCGTTGCATGGTATTTATGACGAAAGGAAATGAATATGTTTCCTTTAAAACCAAAGATTTGTCCCAAGAAAATCAAATTTTGTTATAATCACCAAATTAATAATTTAATTCAAAACTCAAACATAATTCTCCTTAATTCTGGTTTTTCAAATTAAAATTTATTCATTACCTTTGAAAAATTGCCTCTTTGGTTGTTATTCCTCGATTTTATTAGGTAATTTTGAATCTATTCAGTTTTTTGTAATAGATTTTTGTATATTGACACATATTATATAGTTAATTCTTCGTCCATTAATGCCATAATTGAGCCTTTTTTTCCAAGTTCCTCCACCTTCCTATAACTTTTGATGTCCTACAGGACAAGATTACTTATTTTCCATTTTTTTTCGTTATAAATTATGTCTAAACTTCCACCGAAATGTTTTAAAACTCACTTAAACAATTAATAAGACTGCAGTATACAATATATAGGATATATTTCGGTCCAATTTATGTAGTTTAATTCAATATAATAATATATAAAAATTATACCATAAACATAAATTTGAACAGAACTTCAAACAAAAATATTCGTGACGTATTGCCCAGATACGTATTTCGATTGCCAAGCAATCTTCCTCAGTGGTCATCA
Organism: Sisyra terminalis; assembly: GCA_958496175.1. Taxonomy (NCBI): domain Eukaryota; kingdom Metazoa; phylum Arthropoda; class Insecta; order Neuroptera; family Sisyridae; genus Sisyra; species Sisyra terminalis. The sequence continues at coordinate 44,945,488 of OY292278.1, read as the reverse complement.
AGTATTTAGGATCACTCCGTAACTGCTTTGTGATGATTCACAAAAAATCTTATTTTGATTAATTAATGAGAGTTTAAGAATTCTTTTTCAAAATTTTTTTCGAAAAAATGACGAAATTTTTAAGTGTAAACTGGGAAAAAACAGCTTTTTATAAGGCGATGTTTATGAGGGATTTCGACAATAAATAAACCGTATCTCAAATATTTTCTAAACCAAAGATTTGTCCCAAGAAAATCAAATTTTGTTGAAAAAATAATCACCAGATTAATAATCCAAATAAGATTTTTTCGCTGACTTTGAACAGTTATACTGTGTATACAATATATAAAATATATTGCAGTCCAATTTATGTAGTATAATTTAACACAATAATATACAAAATCAATACAATAATATACAAATTTAGTATAAGAATATACAAATTTAATATAATAATATATAAACTTAATATAATAATATATATATAAAAATCATACCTCCAACATAAATTTGAACAGAAGTTCAAACAAAAATATTCGTGACGTATTGCCCAGATACGTATTTCGATTGCCAAGCATGTGAATCATCTATGTGAATCATCACATAGAAGTTACGGAGTGATCCAAGCTACTTGATGACCACTGATGAAGATTGCCTGGCAATCGAAATACGTATCTGGGTAATACGTCACGAATATTTTTGTTTGAACTTCTGTTCAAATTTATGTTAGATGTATGATTTTTTTATATATTATTATATTAAGTTTATATATTATTATATTAAATTTGTATATTATTATATTAAAGTTGTATATTATTGTATTGATTTTGTATATTATTGTGTTAAATTATGCTACATAAATTGGACTGCAATATATTTTATATATTGTATACACACCAAATTAATAATTTAATTCAAAACTCAAACATAATTCTCCTTGTATTTTTATCGAGGCCTTTTTTTACGTACTGCAATCCCATACCAAAAATTCATTACCCTGTACCGAAATATTTAAGTAAACATAAAAAAGAACAAGGTAGTTAAACGGAATTTTATATCACACTTTTACAATCAAATTTACCGGCCATAAAACCAAAGAGGGTAAAGAAAAAACATTGATATATTTTCGTGGCCAATCTTTTAATGATTTTCTGTTTCGTATTCAGCTTCAATGTGATTATATACGCCCACAAAGCTGAAAGCTTTTATATAATAGCAAACTTGGCAGCACTTACAAACGACATAAAACCGAATCGATACAAAATATAATCCTTATTAGTCCTCGTTCATATTAATAACATTATCCTATTTGCTCCCATTTACGAATGAATGGACGAAATTATAATCGATTAAATAATTATATTTAAATTATCACCGCACAACCAACCTAATTTTCAACCCATAAAACCAATTGGTAGTAGAAAACTTTAATAATCATTAGAACGTAACCCAGAAGTTTTGACAAAACCGAACATAAAATTTATTGATACTTTACCGCCAATTGATCCAATTAATATTGAGAGGAAAAAGTTTCAAAATTGCGGAAATCTCTTATTAAATGGTTGTCGTTATAAATTTTTCGGTTGTAACGATTAATTTTGTGTAACGGTATAGATCTTTCAACAAATCTGCTTTTTTTATGTTATTTATTCCATTGGATTTGATTTTTTTTTTGGATAAGTATGCGAATGAATTATTTTCTAGCTGGATATATGTATGATGTTATGTTGGTATTATGGTATCATGTTTTAGACAATAGGCCGACAAAAAAATGAAGAAAAAAAATTGACTTGTTCCACCCACGTTAAAGTGAACTTTATGGATGTATAAGTTATAACGTTTTGTTGGACATAAGAGGTAGATTTATGTTGAAGTGGTTTCCTGATTTGTTTTGATTGTTTTCGAAGAAGTATTTTAATAGTTTGAAGAAAAAAAATTTATGTTGGTTCCCTGGATTAACTTGGTTTTTTTGGGATACTCATGGGTGAAATAGTTTTGAATATTAACCAGCTATAAATTAATTTTTGAATAACAAATATGATAATCATTTTTGGAGGATTTTAGACTTGGTTTTGAAGAAAATGTTCCTCGAATTTTGGGCTTATTTGTCCACTAGACTGATTCAAAAAAAAAATGAACTAGGAATATACATAAATGTGCAAATCTCAGCAGATTTACCTCAGAAGCTGACCAATTGGAACGACAAACCAAAGCTGGGATACTAAAGCTTTTTTTTTAAGATGTAGCATAAAAGAACACTATGCAAAGGTATCCAAAATGATGATGATTTGGCTTACATTTCTTATCCATAATACAGTTTAAAATTGAAAATAAAACTAAAATTTTTTATGTCTAAAGCTATTTTTTCTTGGCAAAACTAGCAAAATATTTTTCTTTTCCAAATTGGTGCGGTGCAGGAGCAATTAAGATCTGATTCCTTACAAAACATGGAAACTTTGTCTTTCTTTTTTGTCCTTAATTTGTAAGAAAAGGAAATTTAATTTGGTATAATTTTTTTCTTCATAACTTCGGAAAGCTGAAGGCCAAATTAATGCCTTCTTGGGCCAATAATAAACTTTTTCTCAATTCTATAGTTACTTATTTATGTAACACTCGAAAATCAGAAGAACCATTTTTAGGTAAGGCTTATCTAAACTTTCAAGAAATAAGTTTTGCTAAATTTTTTATCTGGTTTCTGCCTAATGACAGATTTTAATATTCTTCTTTTAGTTTTGTCGCATCCTGGTAAAGTTTCTGGTTCTCTAAATCGGAGTAGTTCTATTCTCTTTGGAAGAAATATAGGATTTCAATCCAAATGAATTTTTGAAAGATCTTTGAAAGATTTTGGTGCTTTATAAAGTGTTGTATTTCCGTGGTAAATTTTCACACTTACTGAGTGCAATTTTTTTAAAAAAAAAGAAAGTTTATTAAAAAAAAATTAATGAAGATTCATTGAATTTTCCAGGAAAATAACAATTAATCTTTTTATCGTAGCTGCATGCACCCTCGTTTTACAATTGCTTGCTATTTATTGAATTTAATAATAAATTACATATTGTAATTCATAGACCAGAAATTTAGCTCTCTTTTTTTGAATTTAATTTTAATTTTTGTCAAAGTTTTCTCTTCCTAATTAATATTTTTATTATAACAAAATATTTTTTCTGAATCATCCTAATATACATTCTTTGTTCCTCAGAGGATTTGAATCTCAGATTCAGTGGTCATAAAATCGTCAACTTGACCTGTAGATTATTGGCAGTATTGATTTAATTATTCAATAAATTTACGGTCAATAAATTCTTTATTGAATTGGTAAAACAATTGTACTTCGTTAAAGATCAATTAAAGGAGTGAATGATCGGAAAAGATAAGTAAATTAAACCTGTCCCAAAAAGCACTTGAAAAAAATTAAAAAACAATAACTAATTTTTATCAATCTTCCAAATTAACGTAACACCTAATCATTCATTTACAAATCCAAATATTTAGACTCCAACATTCACATCAACAAAAGACCGACTCTTAACTCCAACACAATGCAACAATCAAATAAATCACATTGCAAAGAAAAATCCCAGACAAAAGATCTATTATAAGTCACAAGTTTAAGCATCCAAACCCATACAAAGAAAAAGACCCAAAATTAGGTGAAAAATTCACAAAAAAATAATAAATAGATTTTTAGTTCAAATTAATTCGATAACAATCTCACAATTCATCGATAACCCAATTTCCGAATAGACTAAAACAAACGTGGGATTCCATTTTGCGAGACCTTGTATTTCATTTTTTTTTTTTGAGTACCTATTTATATATTATGACTTCATTCTCTTAAGACTTTAATCATTAAGATGTACGCTTTATAATCCCGTAATTGTAATTGAAAAAAAAAGAAAACTAGTAGATAACATTATTGTGTTTATGTATGTGGTGAGAATTAAATGAAATAATTACCGAGCTACCTTAAAACAGTTTCCATGTAACCGTTAGTTCTTTATTGTATCATAAGAGGAAGTTATAAAAATTCTATGTAACAAATATATTTTAATCTCTTTATTTGATATTTTTCTTTTATGGAGGTTCTATGATCATTGAGGTAGGCATAACTTGAGATTAGTTAGGATTAGAAAAGATTAGGATAGATAACAGTTATAAATTGAGTTCAATTGGCTTCAAATACAGAAATGATTTGTCTAACTTATTATTGATTTTTTCGTAAGTGGCTGAAAAGCTTTCAGCTTGAATTACACCTGGAAATTTTCGTGAGCTTTTTGGTATTATTTCTAGGTGTTTGAAGAACTTTTTGTTTGGAAAGTGTTTCGGTTAATATTGATACAAATTTTCTGGAAATATGAGAAGAATAAGTTTCAATGGTTACAAAAGCTTTTACTAGCGTTTTTCATTGATTTTTAAAAGATTTTTTGAGATTAACTGTAACGCTTAATCAAGTAGAACTTGATTGATCTTAATTGTTGAAAAATTTAAACAGTTATAGTTCAATAAGTGATTGTTGAGAAAATCAAGTCCAAACTTGTAAAATTTTGGTTTGAATCAGTCGAACTAGAGAAAAAATTAAATAAATGAACCGTTTATTTTGAAAGTGAGTTAAGTCCATTTCAAGAACAATCCCTACAGTGTTATCATTTTTAACCATAGAAACATAAGATACTAAGGAGGAGGGAATAATTGGCGTTTTGGTTAACAACTAAAATGAAATCAGTAATTTCTGAAAACGTAGCAGTTAAATAATTAACATACTTTGTTCTAGTTACAAGAAGAAGAATCACCATACCAGACCGTCCTTGAAATGGACTTACGCCACTTTCAAAATAAACGAGTCAAATAGTTAGATAAAATTCAAATTTACAAAGATCATCTTGGGATTATAAAAATAAAAGTTGTTTTTTTCATTTTTTTGTTGCAATTTTATGGTAAACTTATCTCCTTTTTTTAAAAAAGAATTTCCAAACAAAAATATTTGCGATTTCTACGGTTTATTTACTGTCGAAATCCCCCATAAACATCGCCTTATAAAAAATAAGCTTTCAGCTGCTTTTTTCCCAATTTACACTTAACAATTTCCTAATTTTTTCGAAAAAAATTTTGAAAAAGAATTTTTAAACTCTTATTAATTAATCAAAATCAGATTTTTCGTGAATCATCACAAAGCAGTTACGGAGTGATCCAAACTAATTGATAACCACTGAGGAAGATTGCTTGGCAATCAAAATACGTATCTGGGCAATACGTCACGAATATTTTTGTTTGAAGTTCTGTTCAAATTTATGTTTATGGTATAATTTTTATATATTATTATATTGAATTAAACTACATAAATTGGACCGAAATATATCCTTTATATTGTATACTGCAGTCTTATTAATTGTTTAAGTGAGTTTTAAAACATTTCGGTGGAAGTTTAGACATAATTTATAACGAAAAAAAATGGAAAATAAGTAATCTTGTCCTGTAGGACATCAAAAGTTATAGGAAGGTGGAGGAACTTGGAAAAAAAAGGCTCAATTATGGCATTAATGGACGAAGAATTAACTATATAATATGTGTCAATGTACAAAAATTTATTATAAAAAACTGAATAGATTCAAAATTACCTAATAAAATCGAGGAATCACAACCAAAGAAGCAAATTTTCAATAGTAATGATAAATTTTAATTTGAAAAACCAGAATTAAAGACGCTTAAACCTGAGAAAGAAAGGACCACAGGACATTGCAATTTAAGAAAATTTCATGAAAATTCACAAAATGATAAGGGAAGAAGAAATTTCCTCTCCCGTATTGTTTGACGGCCTGACTATGACTTAAAATCGGTTCAACTCCTTTGGGTTAATTAGACATGAACTAGGAAATATACATAAATGTGAAAATCTCAGCAGATTTACCTCAGAAGCTGACCAATTGGAACGAGAAACCAAGGCTGGGATACTGAAGCTTTTTATATTAAAGTTAAAAGTTATATTTACTTCTTCTGATTTTTATAACGTTCAAACGACTATTTAAATAATAAATGATCTTTATAGAAAATTAAATGTTCTACAAAAAAGGACTGTTAACGTTTTCTGATTAGTCCATGTGTTGAAAAGTTATTCAAAATCAAAGTTCAATTCTTTAAATATTTGATCGAATTTTGTATATTAAAACAAAACTGTTGGTTTCAGTGTTAAAATAGGGGTCAAATTTTTTATCACACATGAATTTGATTTGTGAGAGATGTCAAAAAATGATTTTTTTTATTAAATTTTTATGATTAAATTTTTTTGGTCAAATTTTTAAAGAATTGAACTTTGATCTTGAGTAACTTTTGAACACATAAACTAATCAAAAAATGTTATCAGTCCTTTTTTGTAGAGCGTTTAATTTTCTATAAAGATCATAAAAGAGATTTATTATTTAAATAGTCGTTTGAACGGTATAAAAATCAGAAGAAGTAAAAATAATTTTTCCCATGTTATTCTTATGGGAAATAAAAAATGCGATGAGGACAACCTTAATATTAATATTAAGAGCTTTCTTTACTAGACTTCTTAAGAATTCTATAGTCGCCAAATCATACTCTACTATTAGCTAATTATATCCAGATTTTCCGCGAAAAGTACCTAAAGGTGTTACCCATATTTTTTCCTATGTTTATTCTTTTAAATGGAACTTACCTGAGGAGAAGTATCGTTAAGTGACGAATAGCTGGAGGAACGACTTCCAAGTGGTTCCGGACTAAGACTGGAATAGGAGGCGGTTGAACTTAACGAGACCGAATCCGCCCGCGCCCTAAACGGCGATAGCTGCACGTGTTTCATCATCTGCAACAATTCAAAAGTGATTTATACCATTAATAACACATCGACAAGATTGCTATAATTCCTAAGTCGTAAACAAACGATTGGGTGGTATTTGCTTTGAAAAAAAATGCAAATCAACGACAAAATTACACTCTTACGCATTTATCTAACCATTTAAATGTTTAGGCAATGATATTTTCCGTGTAGATGAATTATAATACTTCATATTTTGCTACACGATTTTAATTGATTAGGCCTGAAGGCATTTGTGTTTTCGAGCTGGTTTTCAATTGAACATGTGTACGGCCGGTTCCATATTTGGAGCAAAATTATTCACTTTCCCTATAAACAATTAAAAAGTGAATTTCAAAGAATGATTACAAGTTCACTTAATAAACTGATAATTTCTGTAGAAAATTGAAGAAAATTATTATTGATGTTATCACGTAACATTGAAACCAAATAAGAGCTTTGGAATGAGGAAATTTGGGGGGGGTATACACTAATTAGTGGAGATATAAATAGAATGAATTATATTTCTGAAGCTTTCCGATGTAAAGTTGGAAAGCTTTAGATAGAAAATTATATTTTATGAGTTGAGAAAGATACATTTCAATGGAAGTCGTATATTTAATAATCTAGTGAATCCGTTCTTTGAATATTTACAAAGTTTAGAACTTTAACACGAAATTCGTTAAGGGATTATCAAAAATAATTTAAAATTTGTTAAAAAATAAGAAGACAATTCAGGTTGTTTAAGATCGGTTTTAAGCCGATTATTTAAAAAATAAAAGCTGAGATCTGAATTATACCATCTATATGTTAAAAAATTTATTATTAAAAGCTGGGAAAAATTAAGTTATTTTCAAACGGTTTTTTTTTCTTAACTCCAAAATATAATCATTTTTTTTTCCATAAGATTTTTATTTGATTTTTGTACGACGTTTCGTCGCCTTTCAAGGCCTTTTTAAGTACTCAATCATAGTATATGATTTAGTATTTGGGAATCTCTTTGGACCGGACTTTTTTCTGAAATATGAACATTACTGGGCCAACTGGGCCAACTGGGCCAAAAAAATCGACTATTTTCTTTGGAAAAGTAAATCGAGAATATTGTTCAAGATGACAAAAAAAATATCAGGAAGGTTAGAGCCCTTAATATTAACATTAAGAGGTCTATCATCTTTAATTTCGATTTTTTATTTGTACTTTCATTTTGACGTCAATGCTGTCAAACTATCAATGTAAAATTCATCTGCACATATATTTATAGAAAATTAAATTCCCTACAAAAAACGTCTCGTTAATAATGTTTGCCAGACACGCCGTTTCCGACTAACTAAGCTTTAAACATTGATATAATTTTTAGATCTATCTTCCTTATTTTGGAATTTTGTAACCAACCAACAAATAAATATAAAGAAATAAACAATACAGGTTCTGAAAGAGAAATTAATGCTCTATAAAAAAGGTCTTTTAGCGTTTTTACATAAAACGACTCTTTCAAAATTCTTTCACCAACGAAAAAAACAATAATTTAATTTTTCGGTCAACCCTAATTGTGAATTATTTTGAAAAAGTGATTTTATGTAAAAACGTTAAAAAACCTTTTTTATAGAGCATTAAATTTCCTTTAAGAATCTATATTGTTTATTTATATATATTTATTTGTTCGTTTGTTACAAAATTCCAAAATAAAGAAGATAAATCTAAAAACTATACCAATGTTTAAATTCAATTAAAATTCATTTTCAAAAAAAAAATCATTTGCACTTATTTGTATTTATTATTTATAGAAAATTAAATTCCCTACAAAAAACATTTCTATGAAAATTTTTGCCAGACACCCCGTTTCCGAATAATGAAGCTTTAAACATTGATATAATTTTTAGATTTATCTTCTTTATTTTGGAATTTTTTAACTAACGAACAAATGAATAAATAGAAGTAAACAATATAGATTCTTAGAGAAAATTTAATGCTCTACAAAAAAAGTATCTTAACGTTTTTACATAAAATCACTTTTTCAAAAGTTATTCACAATTAAAGTTGACCGAAAAATTAAATTATTGTTTTTTTCGTTGTTGAACCAATTTTGAAATAGTGATTTTATGAAAAACGTTAAGAGACCTTTTTTGTTAAGCATTAAATTCGCTTCAAGAATCTATATTGTTTATTTATATATATTTATTTGTTCGTTAGTTAAAATTCCCTTATAAAATTCCCTATTAAATTCCCTTTTTAGTTAAAAAAATCCAAAATAATGAAGATATATCTAAAAATTATATTAATGTTTAAAGCTTGATTATTCGGAAACGGCAGAAAGGCTGACTTTTTGGACTCAAAACTAAATCAAATTTTTACTTAACGATTTTAATTTAATTTTTGTACAACGTTTCGTTGCCTTTCGGAACTTTTTCCTTCCCATCTTTCGAGAACTATGATTGAGTACTTAAAAAAGTTCCGAAAGGCGATGAATAGTCGTACAAAAATAAAATAAAATCATTAAGAAATGTTTTTGTAATTTTGGAGTTCAAAAAGCCACCCTTTTTGTGTAGTTTTCAGTCTTCTATGTATTGTCATTTGTTCTACTTTTGGCTACCAAATTTTGGCCCCATACAGTAGGTAATTATAGATCTTATTATCCATAGAACCATCATACCATTATTGGTCATAAATCCCAAGTTTTACCAAACGTACATCTATAAATGTTCATGAAATCAATAATTTAGTTAGTAATTGATTTCATGCACATATTCCAGGGAAAAGTCGGGTCCAAAGAGTATTCCCAATACTATATCTTCTTTTGTGTTGCAAGTGTTAAAATACATTTTGTTGAAAACTTTGGAAATAATATTTTGCTCATTTCATACCAAAAATAAAACCAAAAAAAATACCAATATTCATCCTTGTTCCAGGTGTTAATTTTCACTACTTAAGGAACATTTTTATTCCCATTGAAGCAAGATCTTTTCAAGTGCAAGTGCATAATGTATATAAAAAGGATTGAATTAGTGGTATATTTTTCTTTCGATAATCTAAGGATAATTTTTTTTTCTACTCAATTTCCGTAACTTTCAAGACTAAAATTTGCTCTTTTTCCCCATCTAATTATTTAAAAAAAATCATCTCATTTTCGACTATTAACTTGAATAACTTTGGCTTTAGAAGATTGTCAAATAAAATCGAATGGCGTTGAGGAATTTCATCTATATTCTGTGGAGCTTTTACCTAAAGGTTCCCTTTATAATTATTTACGATGACGTCTGCGTCTTTTCCAATTCTAAACCCTAATAAATTATCAAGAAATCAAGATTTCCAGAACTTTTTATTCAAATTCCTCAACTTTAAGGACTTCCCCAATTGTTGGACACCCTGAAAGTAATCGCTACTCTTGCTGGTCTAAAAAAAACTATTTATATGCACTACACAAAAATTTAAATTTAATTTTTGGAAAACAAATAATCGATATTCTAACACTAAAATTATAAAGACACAACGAAAATTTATTTTTGTATTAAAATTTATTATTTATTTGCGCTTTTGTCTAAATTTCACACAGCTCATTTCACTCCCGTTTTTTCGTTTAAAAAATTCTTTCCCAAAATGTTTAATTCAATGAATTTTCACCCCTTTTTTCATCCAATTGATGGAAAAATTTGACGAATATTACTCTATCTACTAAAAATATTTGCTTTTAATAGTTTCATCCCCTATTTTGAAAATTTGAAGTCATTCCTTTAAAATAAAATAATTGTTTAGATCTTCTAATTTATTGATCAAATTTCCAAAGTTTTTAGTATCAAAAGCTGTTTATTCCAAATTTATTTTATTCCTAAGATAAAATTAAAAATTCATTTCCACAATTTTGTACAAATGAATGCGTTTTTTTTTTATTTAAATCGGAGCTTTCACGTCAATAACGCACACGCAGCCCAGTTGAGTTGAGAAAATTAGTCAAAATTATTTAAATTAAAACATTTTTATCATAAATTCAGGGAAATTCATTCAAAACTGAAGATGAAAGGCCTGATTAATTTTTGGAAAACAAACAATTGATAAACTAATAATAAAGTAATAAAGAAACCACCAAAATTTATTATTTATTTGTGCTTTTATCTACATTTATAAGCTCATTTCACCCCCATTTTTTCGTTTTAAAAATTCTTTCCTAAATTTTTTAATTCATTTTTCACCCTTTTTTATATCTATTTGATGGAAAAATTTGACGAATATTACTTTATCTACTAAAAATATTTGTTTTTAACAGTTTCATCCCCTATTTTTATCATTTGAAGTTATTCCTTTAAGATGAAATAATTGTTTACATCTTCAAATTTCCAGTCTTTTTAGTATCAAAAACTGTTTATTCCAAATTAATTTTTTTCTTAAGATAAAATTAAAAATTCATTTCCACAATTTTGTACAAATGAATGCAATTTTTTTTTTTCATTAAAATCGGAGCTTTCATGTCAATAACGCACACGCAGCCCAGTTGAGTTGAGAAAATTAGTCAAAATTATTTAAATTAAAACATTTTTATCATAAATTCCGGGAAATTCATTCAAAACTCAAGATGAAAGGCTTGAGATAAATTTGGAAGAAGATTGGAATGTTCCCACGATTAACGGGAATCAAGTTACACATTTATACGTACAGAAAATATCATATTATTAGCACCAAGATGAAGGGATGGTTCTGGTCTAGAGATTTTCAATGTCCTTTTAAAAAGATTTTTTTTCATAAAAATCAACATTGACTCATTAAAAGAACTTTCACTTTTGAATCAATGTGAAAAAGTAAATATTTTTGGTAATTAAGTTTTTTTTTGGGGAGGAATTTATGGAGTGAAAAACTTACTTTTATTTACGTTTATTGATTAAATCCATTAAGAATTAAGATCCACTAAAAAATCCACCACTAGCCACGACACTATCAACCAATTTAATCTTTGAATTGGGGACGAAAATCAAATTCTTCACCATCACCACTGAAGAAAAAAAAATCACACCACGCAACAACCACCTCGTCGACGACACATTAAAATTCCAACCCTTTCAATTAAACGAGGGACTCGTCCAAACTGTCGTAACAAAACACCAGGCAACGTAAACCGGACAATTGTGGCTTCCCACAAGACTTTTAACAATGAGGAGTCCTCTGCTGAGAGTTCTCGACGGACGCGAAGAAGAGAACCGCCACTCACGAAGGTTTACACAATTCTGAAATGACATTAACATCCTCCACTTCAACGCTCTCATAACCATAATATCTGAGCTCTTCGTCTTCGCCACCACTCATCTCATCGCACAAAAGACAAGTCGAGCGGCCCTTTAACCATCAACTGTCCTCTTTTCTTTATAAGCATTATTATTATTATTTAAAAGAGAATTTATACTTCCTGCGGATCTATGCCATTTCTTTTTTGCTATTCTTCGGCGACCGTATTTTTTTTCTTCTTTCCGTCCAAAAAAAGTCGATCGATTTTCAAAAGAATCGATAGTTTGACTTTGGTGTGATTTCAAAAGAATTTGGAATGCCACATGTCGACCAAAAATTGAAAGAAAATAAATCACTTACATATTTTTTTTTTTAAAATGTAAATTTGGACTTCAATATTTGGTGTTAAACTTCAAGATAGTGTCATGTTAACCAGTACTAATCTTCTTATTGTGGTTCAAAAAAATTGATTAATTTATTCATTAAATTAAGTTGATACTTGCAACTGCGTTTTTCTACCACTAATAAGTCATCAAAATATTATGTATACAAGACTGATTCAAAAAAAAATTATGATTTTTTTTTTCTTAATTATATCGAAAATATTGTTGGGAATGACAAAAAAAATTCGGTGAAAGTTTAAGCTCTTAATATTAATATTAAGAGGTGCCGCATCGCAAATTTCGATTTTCCATTTAAATAACATAGGAACAATATTCTCTTGCACTTTGGAATTTTATAGCTCACGTAGGTGACAACATTTCGGAATGACCAAGATATATTCCTGTAGAAAATTGAACGATCTACAAAAAAGATCTCTTACAAGTTTTGAATATATTTATTCCTTCAAAAGTTATTCGAGGTCAAAGTTGAACTAAAGAGAAATTTTAATATTTTTTCAATTTTTTGACGCAAACATCAATTGTATGAGAAAATTTTTTAGGACATTTTTTGTAGAGCTCTTTTTTTTCTATAATTTATCTTTTTAAAAGTTTTTGATATTTTCCATAGGTCCTAAGTTATTTAATTAAAATAAAAAAAATTATTTGTATATTAAAAATATAATAATTCAGGGAATATTATTTATTTAAAACAATAAAATTACCAATATTTTCAGTTGAATGCAAATAACTTAGGACCTGTGAAAAATATCAAAAACTTTTATAGAGATAAGTTTTAGAAAAAAAGTGAAATTTTAATATTTTTTCAATTTTTTGACGCAACCATCAATTTTATGAGAAAATTTTATACGACATTTTTTATAAAGCACTTTTTTTTCTAAAACTTATTTTTATAAAAGTTTTGATATTTTTAACAGGTCCTACGTTATTTGCATTAAACTGAAAATATTCGTAATTTTATTGTTTTAAATTAATAATATTCCCTGAGCTTTTATATTTTTAACATAAAAACTATTATTTTTATTTTAATTTAATAACTGACGACCTGTAAAATAATATCAAAAACTTTTATAGAGATAAGTTATAGGGAAAAATGTGCTGTACAAAAAATGTCTTATAAAATTTTCTCATAAAATTGATGGTTGCGTCAAAAAATTGAAAAAATATTAGAATATTAAAAGATTTCCCCTTTTATTTACTCCCTTTTCCCTGTTGACAAATATTGAAAAAAAATTGATTTATTTTATAAAAATACCAATATAAAAATTTTCTTTTCAAATCGAAAATTAGATAACAAGTACCCTTTTTCCGGAAACCTCCTTTTGATATCCTAATATGTCCCAATTTTCGGATCTTTCATGGTGGACGTCTTTTACGGAAAAAGTTTCATTTCCCCACTCTACCCGGCTTGGAAAGGGATCAAAACGGGAAGCAAAAGGGATCATCTGTATAAGAAATTCCTTTTTTTAACTCCTTGACCCTCTTGACCGATATTCTATAAAATTTGAAGAATCTAATTCTTTCGAAAGTTCAAAGTTTTCGAAGTCTCTCCTCCACAAAAAAATATCGATTCATTTAATAAAAATACAGGCATTTATAAAAAAAATGAGTACAAATATTTATTAGCCAATTAGACATTGAAAAACGGACGCACATTTTCTGGAAAATTCCCCTTGATGTCCTAAAATGTCCCATTTTCGAAATCTCTTTTCCATTTCCACGGTAGACACCTTTGCAGATAATTTGAATGGGATTTGCCGTTTTTTAGGGATTATATTTGTAAGTATAAATTTACAGTCACATAGTGACCTTTATTAAAGTTTGTACGTAACAAATTAGCCTCTTATTTTTTGAACAAATCCGGGAAATTCAAACCCTGGAATTTCAAATGTAGGACAAAATAATTTATATAAAATGAACCTTAACTATTATTTTTCAAATATAGGTCAGTATTACTGTTTGTTTTTGTTTTAGTTCCTACCTACCTCCCCCCCCAACCAAAATCATACTTGGGAATATAGTTCTTAACGGGAAAAACTATATCATAGAGATAATAGCTCCCAAAAAATAAAAGTTTGAAAAGAAAAACTTAATAGAAATTTGTTCCAAATATATTTTTGAATAAATAATAAAACATTGCCACTTTAACCAATAATTGATTTAGAGTATTGAAGTAATAACCATGATTTAGGGTCTAAAGATGAAGAGACAATATTGATCAACAACGAAGTCCAATTTTTTTCTTCAACGCATTTTCTATGGCTATGCAGCAAAATCCGTTTTTTTCTTCGCTTTATTTTTACAAAAAAACTTTTCAATTTAATATTTTGGATCTAAAAATTTTGAATTTCTTATTCAACGGAAAGATTTCTTACATAATTTCGCTATTTAAATCTTTTTCAATCTAAGGAATAGTCAAATTATAAAAAGTTATCATTTTCTTATGTCTTTTTTCCAAGTTTTCCCAACTGTTGTTTATTCTGCTATTAAATTTTTCAAAACAATAAAAAAAGCAAACTTTGAATTGAGAAAAAAACATATTTACTTTCTCCTCTTCTTCATTTTATGAGGCAAATAAGGTTTACCTATTTTCCATGTACAAAATTGGTCAACAAAAATTTAAGGACATCTTCATCTTTATAGGTTAAATCAAGCACATTATATATTTGCCTAATTTTTGTAACAAACAAAGAAAAAACCTTAGAGCCCATAAGCCTAAGAAGGACAATTGCTTTTCCCTTGCAAAGATAAATCAAGGAACTGTCAATTATGGTTTTCCCTTGCCAGACTCATCTCAATTAAAACTCCGGCTACGCCCAAGACATTGTATTTAAATGATTGAAATTATAATTGTTGACAAAAAAAAAACGTGATCAGAGAGATAATAGAAGAAAATAGAGCCATAAAGTAATCCAAAAACATGAAAATTAAACATCAAAAGTTGGTGGAAAGAAAACTAAAAACATATTTTGCTTGACCATAATTTAATATTATTTTTAACCCAAAAATCATAGAGTTAATATTGATCAACAGATTGACTACAATAGATAAGAAGTTTGTCTTTTTCTGTATTTTTTTTGCATCATTTCTATAACAGTTACATAATTTTCTGCCAAACTAATTTCGTTTTCTAAGATCAAAGTTTAAGCTTTAAAAACTGCAATGTTTTCAATTTATTTTAAATGGTTCCTTTTATAAAAATCGTGCACCTATTTGTTGTAATAGTTTCATTTTTAAGGTGTGACTCTTATGAATTATTACCGGGCAAAAAATTAATGTCGTTTATTTAACTGTTATCTTACGAATTTGACGCAGAAAACCCGAGAATCTGCTCTCCACTTTGCCAAGTGAATACACGAAGACCATTAATCACTTCTTTGCATGAACGAATTTAATTCCAATAAAAAAAAAATGATTAATAGATCGATTCTTCCGAGTTTTACAATTAGAAACTTTTACTGCATTGTACTCATGTAATTGCAAGACTATTGAAGATTTTTTCGTTGAAAAACTTTAAAACGGATCCTTCATTTTTAAATGTCCAGTTCGGTTCTCATGGAGTTAAGAATGAAGAAAAAAATAGCGTAACCACAAACGGGTCACCTGTTGAAAACTACTGAAGCCTGAATACTGAATGCTTATATGTGAGTTATAAACCTCCGAAAACGGGATGGTGTTAAGTTCTCAATCAACATTCCATTGCCGCACGGTGGCCACCACAATACGACCTTCTCATCATTGGGTCTCAACATGAAACGACCCTGCGAACCGTTCCGTTTCTTCGTCTCTCGAAAAACTTCCCAACTTGACATTTTTTTTTTCTTAAATTTTTTTATTACAACTCCGATCTCTTGACTTAATTACTAGTCTGTCAATACACATATCTCAAGTCATTTAACCAGTTTTATATTACATAACTTTCCCTGGTTTTCTTCAAAAATTTTTTTCAATTACAAACTGGTTCAAATTTTTTACATACCCAACATTAATTAATGCTTAAATCACGAAGTCTTAGTCGTACTAAAGAAATAAAAGGAACTACTTATCATTTTTCATAATCATTTCGTTATTATTATCAATATTATTAATCAGATTTTTGTAATGAAAAATATTAAGGATTTTGAAGTTAAAAGGTTATTTATTTGGGTGTATGAAAAAAATTAAAATTGAATTATCTATACATATTAGGGTGTCCGATATTTCCCAAATCGCCCCCTGAATTTTTAGTTTAAATAATAAAAAAAATAATCCAATACAATTAAGCTCTTAATTTCTTGATTAAACCGTGCCGAAATCATGTTACTTTTACCATTTAAATAACATGGGATTATTTGACTTTTTACTTTTATTTTTTTTTCTCAGAAATAAATATATGAAAAGATTTACGATTAAATTATTCTGACGTAAAATTTAACGCTCTACAAAAAAGGTCTTTAATGAATTTTCAATTAAATCACTCCATTAAAAGTTATTCAACATTTAACTTGTGCCTAATATAAATCTTGCAATATTTTCAACTTTTTGCTCATTTTTACTTTTTGTAACGATAAAATCATTGGAAGAGAAGATAAAAATTATTATCATTAGAGCGCCAGTGATTATTTGTATTAATTTTATGGCTTGCACTGAAAATTAAACAAAAAAATCATTTTTTGACAATTAAAACAGGTGACATAAGATCCGAATTGGCTATAGTCGTGAAATTCAATTTATCCAGGATAAATTTTCGTACTTTAATCAATATTTTGTACCTACGAAGTGAATTTCAGAGAATTTTAGAGACCTTTTTTGTAGAACGTTTAATTTTACGTCAAAATAATTTGACCTTAAATCTTTTCATCCATTTGTTTCTGAGAAAAAAAATTAAAAGTAAAAAGTCAAATAATCCCATGTTATTTAAATGGTAAAAGTGACATGATTCCAGCACGATTTAATCAAGAAATTAAGAGCTTAATTGTATTGGATAATTTTTTTTGTATCCTAAACTAAAAATTCAGTGGCCGATTGCTGTAAAAAAATCAATTTGGGAAATAACGGACATCTTAATTATTTATGTCGATGAAATTTGGAAAGGGTTTTCCTCATACGATGCAGATATATAATAAGATAGGGTTTTTTGATAATTTGTCCTTTAAAAGAGTGAAAAATCGTGGCAAAGTTTGTACGGCAAAACGTCTAATAAAAAATCGAAATTTAAAATTTAATTATCAAAGTACCGTTAAAGACGAAACGTAATTAGGTACCCTTTATTATAAAACAAAGTTGGTTTAATATTAGGAACAAAAACTTTAGCTCTGCTTAAAAATTTAAACTCTGATTGATATATCTGAAAATGTTTAATTTAAGTTTATAAGTGAGCATTAAGTTTTTTGGCTTTCACATATTGTAAACCTGAAAATCCGAAATACTTGTTCACAAATAAATACATTAGTGAGCGAATATCGAGCAGCGAGAAATTCGGCGAACTAAAAGAAAATGGTTTAATTGTATAGTTGAAATTCAGATATTTTAATAATAAGTGCATAGATACACAATGGTCATACTTGATTATGGAGGAACTGGGTTTCGTGCAATTGAACAAATTTTAATTTCGCGGTAGTTTTTTATATTGCAGTAGTGTAATAGTTTTGAGAAAAAGGTTCGTTCGGGAATCGAGACAGTGAAATGGGATTTCTACTAATATTCTAAATCTAGACCCTTTACTTCTGTTATTTTGACGCCAGTGTTTTGATAACTTTTTCTGTTTTAAATTATAATTAAGACCGACTTTATTGCACTTGACGATATTTTTTTTATGTATAGATACTGATTAATTTATGTACTATTTGGTTCACGGTAGGAATACCTACTAAATATATACGCAATTGAACATACTCTTTTTAGATATTTATAAATATTTTTTTAAATCTAATTGATGATTAAATACAACTATTTTATTATAAGCAACAGTTTATTAAATGTTTCTTTAAAGTCGACAAAATATTGTTTTTAAGTATGATTATGTTTTTCGTAAAACAAGAAAAATAAAAATTTTCATATACCACTACAAATAGCAAATCTAAAAAGAAAATATAATCTACACCTACGTTACGCAGACGAAGTCGCGGGGATCAGCTGGCTATTTAATAAATTGTGAAGAGTTTAAAATTGCTTCCCATCATAAATTGTCGCTGATTATTCATGCTTTTATCCACGCCGTAATTTATGCATCCGTATCTTCAAGTTCAGATATTCTACGATATACAAACGACACTGGAGATGACCAGCATTTACTTAATGGATGAATTACTGTTGCACCAGTGGCTCATATATCTAATAATACAAAATTCCCATCTAATGAAATTCAAACGCCACCGTTGGCTTCATCCAGCTCATCTCACCCAGCCCACTTCTTCAAACCCTTAACAATCCAAAGAAGCTGTTATTTGAGAATATATCATCACAGGCCAACAAAGTTATTAATGTCCCAGATTACTAAAATCCGGTGGTCAAAGAACAAGGTGTACCTATAACGCAGGAGTCATTGAAATGCGTGTGTGGCTTTTGCCTCATTATTTATGGACACAATACGTCTTTTTTGTCTTTTATATCTTGATTTTTTTGTAATTCCAACACTCTTGTTCTCATTCATTGAAAATTGTGAGATTTTTTTTTTCGGTGGACCGCTTTTCCTTCGGTGTATAGCGGCTCGATAGTATTCATTGTTACGCAGTGTGAACGAACGCATTTTTTAAATTCCAAACGATTTGAATGTGGATTTTTTTTGGTTTATTTTCAATGTTTGTATAGGATCGGAGGTTTTCAGATATTTCTCATATAATTATCTATCAAAAATGAGATAAATCTTTGTATGTTCAATAGCGACAGCGATGGGAGTTGAGTCTGGATCTAATTATCGTGTCTACTGATAATTTTCATTAAATATTTACACAATAGTAGAATTCAAACAATGTTTTGTAAATAATAAGTTACTGAGTATATATTTAATGAATTTTTGAATTGAAAAAAGTTTAAATCCAACTCCAACTCAATATTTTTCAGACGTAAATCATTTACAGATAATTTTATCAAATATATAAATATTAAAAGGTCAGACCTATAAAAATAAATTTTCGGAATAAAAGAAGGTCAAAGGGTATAGCTGGATAAACATACCGAATTTGTTCCTGTAATGACTTCTATGAACACATTGGGGTCAATTTTTTTTCTAAATCAAATTCCATAATTTTAGTGTTGAGTAAACCTTCGGCTTTTAAAGCTAAAGTGAGGAGGATAATTTTTCTTTTAAAATTCTAAGAAACAGTAGGGAAACATTGGTTCTCAATGGGAGCGGTTAGGACATCAAAGAAGAGTAGAATTTTCAAAGAAGGCGGAAGATGTTACCCAAATAGTATAGAGCAAATGTTGAGAAGAAATGTGATGTCGTTTTTTCCTTATTATTTATTTTATTTGAAAAAAAAATATTGCAAAGAATGTAATGATTCATAATAAGTAGCGAATTTATTGTCAAGAAGTTGCGATTCGGCCCCGTTGATCTATTTTTTTGTGGAGAGCTGTTAAGAGTAAATATTGAAGAAACAAACCAGAGGTTTTGAAATATGAAATTAAACTTTTCATTGTTGAGATACAGGCCCAAACAATTGAAAATTTACTTAAAAAATTGAATCGAAAAATCATGCAAATCCAACCCTACAATCCATTTAAATCTTATTTTATTCTATCCAGAAATGAGAAAGTTTAATCTTCTTATAAGTGCCATTTAAAAAATAATATTAATTAGTCCTAATTTCATAGACAAATAAGTTTCCAAATCTTAAGTTCCAATTCCCATGAATGTAGTCTAAATTTTAGGAGATTTTTGGAAGGTAACATCTTGTAAAAGCAAAATTTAGGATAAATCCATTTTCTACTTTTCCCTTTCCATTGCCCTTCGTTACCAACCACCGATATTTCATTGACAATATTGAAATTTTCATAAAAAAAACAGTGCTTTAAATCCTGGTTTTCAAAATACATTGAAACTATAGTTTTCTATGAACTATAAAATTTTCTTTTTATTTTTAAATTCAACACATTTATCTGGAAACTTAGTGCCAATATTTTTACATCTGAATAGAACCATTTATCGATAAATTTGTTGTGTCCATACTTAACATAATATTAATTATTTTTTAGCAAGAAAGTGGACTTAAAGGATATAAATCCATATACTAATTATTAATTCAGCGACGTTTCGGTCCTTTATTTGACCTTCATCAGGCTTCTAAAAAATCATATTAATACAAACTCATGTTTAAAGAACTTTCTAGGACATTCTTAATTGTTAAATTGTTCATTTACTTCAAACTTTTAACAATTAAGAATGTCCTGAAAAGTTTTGTAAACATGTGTTTGTATTAATATGATTTTTTAGACGCCTGATGAAGGTCAAATAAAGGATCGAAACGTGGCTGAATTAATAACTAGTATATGGGTTTACATATTTTAATAAGCTGCTTCAATTATATGTGCCACCCGGGGTTATGCCACCCTCTGGACCTATCATTCTTCGCTACTGAACTAAATGACCGAAGCAATTAAAGTAATTAATTCTTAAACTTTGTTACATTATTTAACAAATTTGGGTTACCTCTAAAATTGTCCTTTTTTTTTTCTATCGACAATTTTAGTATATTACATAGTTGAATTGTTACCTCTAGGATCTTATTTCTTTGGCATGTTTCTTTAAATCGGAGTAGTTCCTTCCTTTTCTACCAAAATAAATCATAGAAAATATTATGAATTATAGCCTACATTATTTGAACCATAATTATTTTGTATGAGTAATAGGGTGATTTTTTTTTGACTTTTTTTTTTGTCCCATCATGAAATTTTGTTGGAAATACCAAAAAAAAAAAATCCTCTGAAAGTTTGGGCCCTTAATATTAGTTTTAAGTCCTCGGCCAAGACGTGTAAAGATTTCCCATTGAAAATACACGGAAACTCTGATTTTTTATTTTTAAATTTCTATATCTCAGCGGCATTTCATGGGATCGCTTTTACCGAAGATGGTTTTTTCTCAGAATTAAACGCTCTACAAAAGTGCCCATTGCGAGAAAGTCGTAACTCACACCGGTGAGGTAGTACGGGACACTGAACCTGATTTTTCCATAAAATTCAAGGCTTAATATCTCGTTTAATATTGATCTTCGCGATTTGGTCTACAAAAACTTTTTTGTAGGAAATCAAATTCTCTACAAGTTTTTCATTTATAATTTTTCCGTAGCTTTTGTTATTTACGAGATAAATGCAAAAAAAAACGCGAATTTTACGGAAAAATCAGGTTCAGTGGCCCGTACTACCTCACCGGTGTGAATTACAACTTTGTCGCAATGGGCACTTTTGTAGAGCGTTTAATTCTGAGAAAAAACCATCTTCGGTAAAAGCGATCCCATGAAATGCCGCTGAGATATAGAAATTTAAAAATAAAAAATCAGAGTTTCCGTGTATTTTCAATGGGAAATCTTTACACGTCTTGGTCGAGGACTTAAAATTAATATTAAGGGCTCAAACTTCCAGGGATTTTTTTTTTTTTGGTATTTCTAACAAAATTTCACGATGGGACCAAAAAAAGTCAAAAAAAAATCACCCTAATGAGTAAAAGCTTGGTAAAAATGCAACAAAAGCTTCTGGTAACATTAAGAAAGCGTTTAAGGAAAATACTATTAACGATTGAAAAGTGCAGCTTTGGTTCAAAAAATTTCGGTCAGGTGATCTTTCCCTACAAAATGACGAACTAAAATGTTTGTAAAACGATAATCAGAAGACATTTTTGAAACCAAATTCAAGGGCATCCATGAGGAAATTTGCTGCCTGAATAAAAATTTACTATAAAACATAATTGCGATATCTTTTAGAAATTGGAAAAGTGAAGAAAATTGATAAATGGATACCGTATGAACTATCCTATGCTCATCGTTAATAAGTTGATTTCATCGAGATTTCATTGAAATACGAAATTGCATTCATTCTTCTAAACATTTAGATTTGTTTTTGCAAACTAAACAGTATAAAAATGAAGGCAGTTTAAAGAAAAATTGATATAAAAGATTATTGATTCTAGAGATCAACATTTCATAAGACATGCATCAATGCATTAAAATCTTACTGAGAAAAATGAATTGAAACGAATGGAGTATATTTTTATTCAATAAATATCTTTTGAAAAACGATATTAGAGTTATAATATTCACTTCAAAATCCAAAATTTCATACACATTTCAACCCTTTATTCAAATATAATTAATACTAAAGTACAAATTATTAGAACAGATAAAAAAATAAAGATTCTGGGTTTTCCATTTAGCCAATTACAACCCATAGTAAGCTGATAAAAATTTCTTTTTAAACATAATCCTACCATAAAATTTTTCGTACCAAACCGTTGAATCATCATTGAGTAATTTTTACAAACTGTTGTCACCACCAATTAAACAATTACTCAACACTTTCTTGCATAAATTCAAGATAACTGCTAAAATTAATTTACTACTCATTTCTGTAGCTGACTTTTTTTCTAGGAAACAGCTTAAGGATAACATTTCTAATTATTTACTCAAAAGAGAAAATCAAGACGATTTAATCTCACAAAGCTGCAAAAGATTTATCTGGCATGGTGTAAATCGTCAAGGTAAATTTCTCAGAAACAGGAAACAAGTGTTTCTCTCGTCAGAATCTAAACGCCTACCCTAAACCCCAACCCCATGTCTTCTTATCAAAGAATTTAACCTGAGGAGAAACCAAACGATTTATACACCGAAAGTTAATAACGTCTCAATCTTTTGTAAATCAATTAGAGAAATGAGATATTTCCTTTATTGTCAGGTGTCTCAATGCATTTCAACAGTTCAGCTCCAATTATTATTGTCAATCAATTGGCATGCGGTTTGGAGCAGAAAAAAAGAACTGTCGCGAAAATTACTTTTACTTTCCCTACATTCCGCCGTTATTTCATTGTTCTCAATTCTCCGATATACCTAGGTCCGTTTCGGTGACGTCAGTGTGGAATTCCGCCTATGATGACCTTAACAATTATGACCAAATAAGTCTCAACTGGTTGAAATCGAAAAGAATTCGAAAAAACGGTTTCTTTGTTTGTACCATGCGTAAATCAAGGCGGATTATCTTTAAACTTTATCAAAACGTTTCAGTTTATTTTTTTTTCAGTCATAACAAAAAAGTTATATACACTTGGGTCGGCCTTATTTGAATATATGTTTATATAATTCAGTGAACTAATGGGCAATAAATCTTTCGGAAGGATCCAGCGGAGAAGCATTTCGGAAAGGATAAGGAATTCTTTTCCATTGGTTTCAATAATCAAAATCAACTTTGTTCATATTTTCATCTATAAATTTAAATTAATGAAATGCAGATGAAGCAAAAAACTATATTTTTTTTGTTCTTTCAATGTCACTTGCAAGAATTTTTCGATTTTTTTTTTGTTCATTGTGAAACCCAAATTTTAAATATTTCTTTCCTGTCCAAGAAAAAGCAATACAAAATGCATTCTGGCCACTTTGTGTATAAGGTCATTAAATGAATCGAATAATTTAACGATAATAAATTCCAAATAGTTGACGAAATTACCAACGACGATGATCAATCATATTTCAATTTTCCAGCCCGAATTACACTGAAAAATCACAGCTGGTGCTTAATAGGCAGTAAAACGATGAACAAATACTATTTAAATGCCGTTAATTGATTGTTTGACCCGAGGTTGGTTGTAAACGAGCAAAGTAAACGTAAACGTAAGCCACTCTCTATAATTACAGCCGCCAGTAAACCTTATGATCCAACAAATACAATATTCAAAAAAAAAATAACAGAGATAGATTCAGTACATAAAGAAGACCTTAATTAGACCTTATTAGTGTGTGTCGTGTGCCAGAACTGAGGTTGGACCTATTAATGACCTCATCAAACCATGAATTCAGCGAAATATTTATTAAAAAACTCTTGACAAAACTTGAAGAAAACAGGAAAAGCCCCACCTTAGATTTGCAAGTAAATAAAAACATTTAGATCTAAGATTTATTATCAGTTTCAATCACATTTGTTGTGGGAGGCTTTTGCGACAAAATACGACAAAGCCGTTGTTATATAATATATATATATATATATATATATATATATATATATATCTATCGGTCGTAATATAAAATGCCGTCATGTTAACAAGCCTTCCACTACATACTAATTATTGTTGCATTGTTCTTGGCCAAAGATATTTAACACCATCAATAATTGACATGCCTATAGCAAACCAAACCTTCTCCATTTTATTATAAATGTTCACTTAATTTATTACTTGGAAAAATTTTTATATTGAATCGCAGAAAATGGTTCAAAAGTATTGGAGAACACCGTGGAATTGTGTGAAGGTTGAATTGATTAACATTGTGATCTGGTGTACGAGTAGAGCTACTCATGATCTAAAGATAAATTTACAACAAAAATCGTTGATAATATATTTCAAAAAATTGGAGTAAAGTTTATGAATTATTAAAAAGAATCATATTTTAAAAAATGCTTGGTATTTGCAGAAATCACATGAGTCTCCATATTGTAAAGGAATACCGATTAATTGGGAAACTTCCATCCAATTGAAGGTGTTAGAATTTAAATTAGTGAAACAATCGTATGAAACAATGACTCATGTTTTTCTTGGCACCTCGTAAAATTAATTTATGAGTATTTGTAATCATTGTGTTATTACTATATATCTACTCGATTCCTCGTGTATTAATTTAGAAAATAGATGATAAGTTTGGACTCTTGAGGGGTAATGGAACAATACATTACCCTTAAAGTCTTTTAATTTTTACAATAGACCTGATGCATACATTCTAAAAAAAAATTAAAATATCCTTAACTTATCAAAACGTATCAGCTAGTGTTTAACTCTACTTAATTAATGCTAAGAAATATTCACTACGAAATGCAAAAAAAGTCATTAAATTCAAATTCCTTATTAGAGTTCCAATTGTTCAGGTATTAACGGACGTTTTTCTAGCACAAATGTATGTAAACACTAAAGTGTCCGTTGTTTCCCAAATTGATTTTTTTACAGCGATCGCCCCCTGAATTTTTAGTTTAAGATATAAAAAAAAATATCCAATAAAATTAAGCTCTTAATTTCTTAAACCGTGCCGGAATCATGCTACTTTTACCATTTAAAGAACATGGGATTATTTGACTTTTTACTTTTAATTTTTTTTCTCAGAAACAAATGAATGAAAATATTTAAGGTCAAATTATTCTGACGTAAAATTAAACGCTCTACAAAAAAGGTCTTTTCTGAATTTTCGATTAAATCACTCCATTAAAAGTTATTCAACATTTCACTTGTGCCTAATATAAATCTTGCAATATTTTCAACTTTTTGCTCATTTTTACTTTTTTAACTATAAAATCATTGAAAGAGATGATAAAAATTATTATCATTAAAGCTCCAGTGATTATTTGTGTTAATTTTAAGGCTTGACTTGAAAATTAAACAAAAAAATCATTTTTTGGCTATTAAAACAGGTGACATAAGATTCGAATTCGCTATAGTCGTGAAATTTAATTTATCTAGGATAAATTTTCGAACTTTAATCAATATTTTGTACCTACGAAGTGAATTTCATACTAATTAATGAGAATATCGACAGAAATTCAATTAAAATTCGAATTTTTACCATTTCCTCTGACGCCATCTGTGAGAAATTTCTTAGAACTTGTAGTCAACAAATTAAATGTTGAATAAATTACAAAATACAAATTCAACAAATTAACTCAAGTTAAATGTTGAATAACTTTTAATGGAGTGATTTAACCGAAAATTCATTAGAGACCTTTTTTGTAGAGCGTTAAATTTTACGTCAGAATAATTTAATCTTAAATCTTTTCATTCATTTGTTTCTGAGAAAAAAAATTAAAAGTAAAAAGTGAAATAATCCCGGACACCCTAGTACACACTAATAAAGTTTATTAAGTAGTTTAAACTAAATGTTAATGATAGAAACCATTAACAATATTGGTAATTCGGTGAAACCAGGTATATTTCCTTAATCATAGTAAAGAAAAAGTAAGTTTAATCCTTAGGAATCATTTTACAACTAATCATCAGAGCCGAGAAGTTGAGATTACTTCAAATAGTTATACTGAAGATTAAAGACTGTTATTTTTTCTGAGTAAAGCTTTTATATACTTTAATAATATGTTTAAATTTAAGTAAAATTTGTTCACTCATTGTGGAGAATTTTTTTTTTCAGATTTATCGTTTTTTCGATTTATTCGTAAATAAAAGGACATACAAAGCTGAAGCTTGGAGTATGAACATATCTTTTCTGTACCAACATAGCTTCTGAAAATGGTCCAAATACCTTTCTAGAACCGATTTCTCATTTTCTTCGTCCTATGGCTTTTTCTACACTTTTCGTTTTAGTCAATATCTTTGAATTATATATATAATATATAATTCTAATTATATATATATATATATAATTTTATCAAAAATGGTAATCATTGTTTTGTTACAAAAATTTGTATGCTAATGAAAAGAAATTATGTTGGTTCAAGTTGGTAACGAATTCACCCGATCCTCTTTCTCAATTGACTTAAGCTTTACAAAGCTTTTTTGGCTTGTGAAGCACAAACTTTAAGGTAGTTATTTTTGAGCGAATCATCGATTTTCCACGATTTTCTTGGTATTTTCAAATGATTCACAATGCAATTCTGCAATGTACATTAACCAAGTGTTGCATTATTCTAAACAACAAATTATGCAATCATGTAATAAGAAAAACATTTACAATTAGTTGAACAAAATCGATTTTTCTTTTAAATGACCAAATCAAACCACAAATGTTTACACCCACCAAAAAAATATGAATTGTAATGCAAAATTTATCATTTATTAGAACCGAATCAAAATTCATTTGTGGTCCCATTGACGTTACGACACGTGCTCAACATTTTCAACACGTGATTGACCAATCCATTCATTACATTCTCGAGAAACGATTCGCAATAATTCATTTCAATAAACCAACAAACACCGTTTAGCGGATAATAAATTCCATCAACGTTTTCCTCATCACAAAACTGCATTGCACTGAAATCTGGCATTTCAGGGAAAAAAAATTTGTTGAAAATTTCCTAATGGACTCCACCCTTGGTGTAATGAGCTTGGAACATTATTCCAGAAGCCGCACCTTGGTGCAGAGTATTGACCCTTAAGCGGAGACGAGACACCCTTAAAAAATATGAGTTTATCTAATGCGAGTATAGTCCACCGATATGGGGAGTGTTATTTATTAAATGATTTAATTATTTTAAGTAGCTTGAAACATAAATAGATGAAGCAACCGATGGGGTATTCTAAAAATATTTTTTTTAATTTTCAGGCACGTTCCTTTTAGCGCTAATAGCCTTAATAGCCATAATAGCCTTAATGGGCTTTGAAAGTAACAAGGATTATGATTTTTCAATTCCATTAAGCATGTTTCAACGTAAAACAGCTTTAAGCTAATGAGAATTTATATTTTTATTTTCCCAAACCTTAAACTGAACAATTTTTGTGTACAATTTAATCTAACAAAGTAAATTATTAATTCTATGAAATATATTTGGTAAGGAGACAAAAGCCTCAAACCGAAATGACCAAAAGTCTCATCATATCCGAGAAGAATAACAACAAATTTTAGTATTTATTTCATTGAAAATTAAATTAACTTTCAGTGAATAGGATTATTGTAAGCTAACGAGAATTAAATCAAAGTTTTCAAAGACCTTCTCTTACGATTTCATACACATTTGGTTCGCATAATTTTCACGCTCGTCTGTCACAGACAATAGTCATAATAATAATATTATGAGGGCCCCTCGATTTGAATTATTAGACGAAGTTCACTTGAAAGACAAAACATACTTAAGAAAAGGGAGCAAAACATCAGCCGGTAATAATTACACCAAATATACATCACTTAGGGTTCAAGGTTAATTATAAAAAGGAACGCTTACAACACTAATTGTATTCCACAAAAAAAAAAAGTTTAAGCCAAATAGCCAAAAGCTTCTTTTTTACAAAATAAAATATTTATTCTTTTCAAATTTCCAAGAAGTGAACGTTCCAAACGAATAACTTTTATTCTATTGCTAATCGGAGGGCAATTATCGCATAGATCATGACAAACTAAAGACATCCGCAAAGAATTGAGTGATTCATTCAAATCTTGAAAATTTACTAGAGAAATCATCACCAAAACCGTAACAACTAATTTCCAAGATCAACAAAAGATTATCACAATAATTTTCACTTATAAATCGATCGATTGATAATTTTCCGCCAAACCAAGGCCGTTTCAAATCAGATCATTTGCTCCAATAACCGTGCAATTAAGTTGAAAGTGAAAAAAAGGCTTTGCAAGTAGAAAATTCAATTTGAACATTTTATATAATTTTGTTGTTATTTCTCATTAAGTCCAATCGAAACCAATTGCATTTGGGTCAATGTTAGTTTTGTTATATAATAATATATATACTAAATTATGTATTTGTGGAGAGATTTGTTCTTATATTATACTATGTGCAGACATTTTAATTTTGTTTTGACAAAAAAGAAATGAGTTTCCGGTTTCATTTTGTTTGATTTGGTGTGCACAAAAGCGTGTCGCCCTCCCTGTATTATTCTAATCATCAAAATGATCTTTCTCGTTTTGCATCTAATTTACGTAAATAGTTTCGTAGCACGTGAGTCTTGCGTTCTTTGTGTGTCGTTTACGATACCTAAAAAGACCATAAACATTTCATTAGTATGAACATTTTTTAAGTCTTTCAATAGTTAATAATTTAAATGGAAAATTCAATTTCAAATTTTTAAAACAGTGAAAAACTAATAGAAAATCAAATCTAAAAAGCCCATCTTATGGCAGTGAAATATTTTCTAACTTGAATACCATTTAAGTTTTGACTAAGACATATATTGAAGATACCACAATATAAAATTTTATATTCTTCTTCTTCTTCACTTATAGATTAAGGTACTTGGCCTGTTATAATATCAATCATTTTTCGGTCTACTGACACTATTTCTTCCGTAACTTCTTGTACTATAGAATCTTCCTCTGTTAGGCAGTCTTTTTGCATTCATTCTTTCTTCATTTAATTTTGATAGAGCTTTAAGATAAAATAAAGTTTCCAGAGGGTTTGTGCCCGAATTTGCACACATTATCAAATCCTGAGAATTGTCTCCTTAAAACGATCAAATCCTCTTGCTAATACAATTTTCACGTCTATGAAAACATAAGCGACGTTATTTCCGAATAATGCAAGGATAGGAGTATATCATGTAGTTAGCAAAAGTGGGCAAAAGGTAAGTCTTTGGCACCTTAAAATCGGATTATTCAGCGAAGGAAGACAATCTCAGTCGTAAATTTGATCCTAAAAGCCGAAAGGTTTGAATTAAAAATTAAAATTACTTGCAGAATCCAAAAAAGTCTTTAAAAAAATAGTACCCAAATTTGTCTTCGAAAGAGTAATAAGGTCTCAAGAGGGTTAGTGATGCCGGATTAGTACACATTATCAAATCCTGATAATTGTCTTCTTATTACGGACTTTTCTAGCAAGTTTAATTTTCTCGTCTACGAAGGCAAAAACGATGTAATCTCCGGACAATATAGGGCGTGCCATTGGTATATATCATATAGCTAGTAAAAGCGGGCGACTTATAAACTGGATTATTCGGATAGTGAAGACAATCTCAGCCAAAAAACTGATCCTAAAAGTCGAAAGGTGTGATATTAGAAATTTATATTACTTACAGTACCCAAATTTGTCTTCGAAAAATTCACAAATAAGGGCCTAATGATTGCTGATGTAGAAAAGTTGGTTTAAAATCCATCATCTTAGTCATTAAAATACATTAACTCGATTTAAAGAACATTTAGAGTTTCAAAAATAGTAAATAAAAACTATTTTTAAAAAAGTTTTAGTTTAAGTGGCCATTTAGGTAAACAGGAGGACAAGTTCCTTATGGTGAATGTCACATGGATAGATTTGGTTTCATTGATAAGGATTCTTGCAAAATCATAGCTGAAGTTCAATCAACGTAGTTTGGATCCTATCACTGGCTTTTCCAGGGGAGTGTTATTTCCTCGTTGATCTTCTAAGGAAATAATTTAGAGAAGAGGCCCGAGGACACAGCCCTGTGGTATTCCAGACCCTATCTGATGTTCTGCAGTGATAGCCTTGCCGTTGATGATATAGAATACATTCAAAAGGTTCAGGAAATGTCGTCTTGATATAATTCTTTTGCATTGGCCCCAGGTGCCATATCTTGTCGAATGCTTGGTTCAAATCTAAAAAAATCGTTGAGCAATATGTTTTATTCTACAGGGATTGAATTATTTTGCTAGCAACTCTATGTACCTGTTCTATTATGGAGAATTGTCACCTGAACTCGATTTGATTTTTTATTTATTTATTATTATTATTATTTTACTTCCAGTAGGCATTCTACAGAGATGCTCTAAGTATCTAAGTATGTGATCTAAGTATCTGTACATAGAACTGGAATATTACAATTGTAATGTAATGCAATGTACCATTGCATGTATTGAAATCAGTTTAACAAAATTAAAAGATACAAAGTTAAAATTTCAGAAAAAAGATTTTTTTCTTCCGAAAATGAACATTTGAAGGTATATAATTTTGAAGCTCTAATTTAAGTAAAACTATCGAATTAAAATAAATATTTTTAAAAATAACTCCAGGATGATCAGTCAAGGTTATATCCTCCGGAAAATTTGGCTAAGAATTTTCCTTAAATTTCTAAAGAGACACGTATTATTTTTAAATTTATTTTACCGACTGAAAATTAATTATTTTTATTCGTTTGGGAGCTTAGTTGCTATGATTGAAAATTATTAATTCTTTAGTTTTCGCCGAGTTTATTTTATGTTATAAAGTTTTTAATCAATATTTTATAAAACCATCCATCATCAATATGTAATGATTACTAATGTACGAAAGAATCTCTTAAGAAATCAGTTAAAAAAATAAATTTAGAAAACCCAAAAAGTACCCAATTATTTCTAAAGAAGTAATACCCTTATAACTGAATACTTATGGCTTACTTTATCGACATTTGGTCTAGTTTGCCTCTTCATAATAATTGGACCCAAGGCCACACATTTGTCTTTTCATCTCCGATTACAGTTATTCCAATCTTTCAATCTTATGCACAGCAGCAAGTCCTTTGAACTCTTTCATCGAGAGCTGGCAGCTTTTGGAAAAACATGAATGGTACCGAGGGGAACGGGTGCTGTCAACATCCGGCGTTTGCCGCCCATAGAAAAGGGTAAAGCCCATCATTTCAATTTGTCTACTTCCTGCTTAGCTCGTGCACTGCATCCACCAAAACAAATTTAATAATTTATTTTAATTAGCCAGAAGAGTCGCGACTCTACATAGAGCATTTTAAATATAATTCTACTACTTTCCACGCTGACATGAATACACATATGTGATTATATTAGTTGTAAACATCCCCTACGCACTTTTCGAAACACTACGATTTTTAATTGACTATTGTGAAATGCATCAGAGGTTTTTAATATTAATTACAATTATTTTCGTAAGTGAACGAGAGGAAAAAGTCTAAGATGTTTTGACCAAATATAGAGGGAAACACGGAGGCGGTGTGGCTTTTAGCTTGGGAAATTTAAACGTTCATTGAGAAAAGTGTACACATATTTAGATAATATGCACGTGGATGGACAATTAGACGGTCGTGCGACGCCTCCACATCTTCACAAAAAAGTGAAAATGTCTTTGATGTTTCAATCAGTGGCGGCTTATGTATGAAGACATGGAAGGCAAGCAATTGCTGGACCAACGTTGGGAATTCTTAGAACTTAAATTTGAAAAGGATAAGAGGGTGAGATGTGGAAGAATTGTAAAATAATTTAATGGGAATGAAGCTCAACAAGATTGGAAAACACTGGCTAACAGTAAACATCAATTAAATATTCCTCCACTTCGGTTCTTCATACAATAATTTCAATATTTGCGTCTCAGTTTTCAGTCATTATTTTCGTTAAATAGTATATAGTACTGAACGATTAGAAACCCAATTTTTAGTTAGAAAAGTTTTTCTCGATCATTCTTCTTTTAACCCCCTTTAGGGGGACGAGCAAGGTCGAAAATCACAACCATAAGGTTAACAAGAAAATCAAAAATTTCAATTTTGAAACATTAACGAGGTTAAACCCGCCACTGCTTTGAATAATAATAAAAAAATCAAATCACAAATTCAGTGGTAATTTGAAGCTTGAGCAAATTGTTGGGCGTTGTTTCGGTTAGCACACTTGTCCTTTCGCTTCGTTTCGTTAAACCCAGGGTTCCAACGTTATGTTCTATGAGAGTTCATCTTTTGCAACCTGTTTCTCGGGCCTACCTAGCTGGTGACTCGGCAGCATCCACTATGGAGCCGCCTACATTGCCTGCGTTCGCCATATGGGCAAAAGATGTAAACCTACTCATATTCCTCCTTGACGAGAATGGCCTGAGGGCCTCTTATACAATAGACACACTATCGAGTGTAGGTTATTATAGCAGAAAAATAGCTCAACACTTATTCGATGGAGGATTTTTTGTTTTATGCATATAGACATATAGTAAATCATTGTGTTATCAATTAAGAGGTCTCGAGGCGGATTTTTCGAGAATTTACACAATTTTTCATTTGGTATTCAAATTTATGCAAGGGGCACCTTGTTTTCGCTCATTAAATTCGTGTTACACTGATTAGTATTGTGAAATCTTATAAAGTAAATTGCTTCATTATATTTTTGGAAAATTGAGAACAAAAGCGTACTTTTTGCTACCCCAAATGAAAAATAATTAAGGATTTAATCGAGGGATTCAACGATAAGAAAAGTTGAGTTTTAAGAAAGGTGCCTTGCATTTTCTGCAGTTGAATATGTTTGAATCAAAGTGGCAATGTAACTGTCAATTATTTCCAAACAACGAAATTTGATATGTAAAGTATAAAATTTGTTCCAAAGATTATAAACTATTAGCTTCATCAATGGCAACTTCTTCAAGCAGTGTCGATACTTTCAACGGAAACACTTCACCGAATATATTTGCCAACATCAACGTTCAGCAATTTCGTTTGGATGATATTTCCGAGGCCTTGTTAAATGTGAATTTCGATTTTGATATGTTGACCGCGGGTGGTGGAAAATGTCGCAGTTCAAAACGACACTTGGCCCGGAAAAATAACCGCACGAAAATCTACTCAACCAGTCGAAGTGGAAGAATCAAAGCGCAAAATTGTAAATGTGAAGCCAATCGAAAGATGACGGATCACTGTTATAGCCAGGCTCTTGCACTGTTGTGTTAATCTATAAAAGGATGAAAATAAATTTATGTATGTGTTTTTTTTTCGTAAGGATGTTGGTGAAATTTTAAATTTTATAGGTCTTTGTTAATTGCAAATTACATACTTGACTTTTTTTCTGGTTTTTACCAAAATTTTTATTAATCTTGAACCATTATTTTCGGAAGTTTCTTGCAATGTAAGACGTGAAAATTTTTAATAAAATATTTTTGTAACTCCTTAGAAATGTTATTTCGTTGAAATTCTACCATTTGATTCCGTAAACATGTTAATTACAAAAGCATAATCGGTAGGCTTGCGAAAAGCTTCATGTCGAAAGTTTGTGTTACAAATTCTCCAGCAAAATCTAAAAGAGCTGAAGTTTAGTTCTTTAAATTAAGAAAATTAAGTCTGAATACTCAAAAAGCTTACGTGTTAATCGTTACTATCAAATGAATGTTTGGTCCAGTTATTTCTTCATTGTTTTCTGGTTTAACACTTCAAAAATGGGTATTCTTCAAATTTTACTGATATAAAACTTTTCGACTAATCGTTGATCAATTTTGGGGAAAATTTTTTGATTTAAATGTGATTTATCATCTTCATTATTTTATCCCACTTATTATATTGAAATAATAAGCGTCAAAAGCGACAAAACTTTGGCTTTTAAAATTTCCTTACCCAATGGACTCCTTGAAACTTCAATCAAGTCAAAGCTCCAAAAAATTAAAGTTTACATTATTTCAATTAGTTATTAAAATGATCACAAACCTTTAAGTGTATGATATTTCGGAAGTTTATAACTTGGAAAACATACCTGAAACAATAAAAAAGGAACCCATTAATACAAAGCTTTTATTCTAAATCCTGTATATTTAAATCTCGATCATATTTTATTTAAATTTAACAAGTTTACTTTACATTTGACTTATTTCATCACATTCACTTGATCAGATGTATATTATTAGATTAGATGTCGATCATTAGAATGTGAAAATTTCGCCGAAAGTTAGTTAAACATTGCAAAAATGGGAAATGAAAATTAAACAATGGGAAATGTACAAAAATATGTTTATTCTTGTCTTACACATTAGGTGTTCATATTTTTAGTCTTTGTCACATTAAAAATAATAGTAACAATTAAATTACAAATAGTTGTTCTTGTCTTTCACATTTAAATTTTCAATTTTCCATTTCTGTCAGTTCACAATTATCGATAAAGTTAAATATTCAAAATAAACCTACTTCGATCGAGTTGAAATGTTAAATAATGAAAATATATGATAGAAAAAGCCTATGTGCAAAATTTAAACTTAATTAAATAACTGGAAATTTTTTAATTATTTCCTCCAAAATTATGCAAAGGATTTAATAAAAAGGCTACGATACGCAAAAATTATTAAAAGAACGGCAAATCATTTTACCTTTGATTAATCAACATTTTCAATTATCAACATAAAATTCCATCTTGATATTTAAATAATCATCTAACAAATTATAGTTAATTTTATCAAACATATCACAAAACGTTTATTAACAATTGGTGCGTCAATAATTAAAAAATTCAAATTGAATTAAGTTGTAAAATTAGCGAAATAATTATTTCAAAAATGACAAATTCAATTGTTTATTAATTGTTGACCTTCATTTTTTTCAATTTGGCTACGTTCGTACTTGGCAAATTTAGATTACATCGCTCACAGTAAGAAGCACAAAAACAATATTTTTGTTCTTGTCTTATTCATTTAATTTTTTAATTATCAGTCTTTGTCACATTAAAAATTATTGCAATGAATTGTTCTTGTCTTTCACATTTAACTTTTCAATTTTCCGTTTCTGTTACTTCACAATTATCGATAATCGTAAATATTTCTTATCAAAAGATTTTTAAGTATGTAATCCCTGAATATTATCAAATTATTTGAGAATACTATATAGGGAAAAAAATTAAAATAAAAACCAATGTTGCGTTTTAATTTTTATTTAACCTAAATATACTTATATGCATTGTATAGTATTCCCATGGATCATGAATTGATGCTAAAAAAAAAGTTGAAAATGTATCGTTATAAATCATATATACGAATATGAGCCAATTTTATTGTATTTGCTATGGATTTTGAATGAATTTTCGCGAAAAAATTGGACTATAATGATTCTGATCCACGAAAATACCCATTGCATAATAGTATTTAATTTTCAAATTTCCTACAATCAAAACAAATGAACGTCCTTCAATCTTGCGATTTGATTGGCTAACAGCCTCTTGCATTGCGAAGTATGTGCTGTCATCTAAATATTAATGCATTGTCTTACGAATTATATTCATAGTTTATTAGTTCTTAATTAATTAATTTCATTTGATTTAAAGTTGAAAAGTGAATAAAGTGATAATTTAAATAGTGCTCAATTAATCGAGATAACAACTGCTGTATGCAAGTAAGTGAAAAGTTATTAAATTCTAAAAATCATAAGTCTTAATGCACTTTTGATTTCAATTCATTAGTCAATTGAAGTTGATATAAGAAAATGGTTTCCAATATGAATTAATAAAGAATCTAGAGGTATAAACCTGGTTAATCGATCTCGAAATGATATATTTTAAAAAATGCAAATTGTTTCTCTTATATTTCTAAACTTATGATATTCTTTCTACACAGGAAAAACAGACTAAAATTTTAGGTTAGTGGAAGAGAAATCCATTATTTTTCTGCAATTTCAGGTTTGTGCCCGTCGTCAAGGTGACATTTTGCACAAAAAAACATCTTTTGCTGTTTTTAGTTTGGTCCATTCGGTTGTATGTTACAGGATGATGAAAATGGAAATTAATAAAGAGGTAATTTAGTATATTGAATTTCCATCAGCAAATATTTGGCCAAATGGGATAAAATCGACTCATTTCTTCAATGGATGGTGACTGGGGATTAAAATGGTTTACATAGAACCAAGGGTTGTAAATTACACAGGTTGCTCCATTAGAAAAAAAAATGACGTCATACGAAGAATTTTGAAATTGATCAGTCTGAAGATATGTACGAATTTCTTCTGGATACGTCACGTATCTATCACGTAGCCACCATGAGACCACCTGTGTATTTTATAAACCTTGACATAGGACAATATTGAGCGAAAACAATCATGGTAAAAGGACAATGGAGCACCTCAAAGGGTGGCCAAACTAGGACTAACGACCAGGAAGACTGCTGTGCATTTGGTGGGACTGGAAAGAAACCATTTAATATGAGTAGTTTCCATATCGATCAAAT
This sequence comes from Sisyra terminalis, assembly GCA_958496175.1. NCBI lineage: Eukaryota > Metazoa > Arthropoda > Insecta > Neuroptera > Sisyridae > Sisyra > Sisyra terminalis. The sequence goes on along the minus strand of OY292278.1, from coordinate 44,908,411 downwards.
ACTAAATTTGGATCTTTTTTGCCAACAATTGGTCCGTTTGAAGCTAGCAATTGACCAGAAATGACCAGAATTTACTTATAGAAGATTTCATGTTCCACGTCTATAGTGACTCGCAAGATACTCCGGGAGCTTGGTTGGGAAATTTTGATGCATCCGCCATATAGTCCGGAAAACTTTCTTGGGATCAGAGAAATTGGCATCAGGAGAAGATTGTGAACATCTTTTACCAAAGTTTTTCGCCAATAAGGACCAAGATTTCATTTAGAGAGGCATTATGAAGCTACGATTAAAATGGCAACAAATTATAGAACAAAACGATGCATTGTGTATACAATATATAGGATATATTGCGGTCCAATTTATGTAGTATAATTTAATATAATAATATATAAAAATCATACGATAAACATAAATTTGAACAGAAGTTCCACAAAGCAGTTACGGAGTGATCCAAACTACTTGATGACCACTGAGGAAGATTGCTGCTTGGCAATCGAAATACGTATCTGGGCAATACGTCACGAATATTTTTGTTTGAACTTCTGTTCACATTTATGTTTATGGTATGATTTTTATATATTATTACTAGCTGACCCGGCAAACTTCGTAGTGCCTAACAGGAATTGAACGTAGTGTTTTTTATGAACGAATATTTTAGCTACTCTTAATTTATAATTTTAATAACAAACTAATACGAATACAATTATGAAGTTCAATATTTAATTAGAACAATATTATATAATAATATTATATTATACAATGGGAGTAAAAATTATTAATAAAAAACAAAAATAAGTTAATTCAATGGCATGTCAACAATTCATTTAATTTATTGAAGCTATGAATTTTGGTGCATGCATTGCCCTCAGATTGATTCTCCTCATTGAAGTACGTTGCTATTACATTGACATACGATTTGTCAAATCAAATATCTTAAATATACTAAATAAAGTCAGGTTATTTAGATCATTTTTTAACTAAAAAATTACTGGACTGATTTTGATGATTAATGATTAGTTCAATTCACCATCGCTCCAAATAGCAGAGTAACTATTATTAACTATTAACATATCTTAATAATACACGGAAAAATATGAATAAAATCAGTTTTTAAATAATTAGGCTTGGAATTTTTCGTAGTTGGCAGTTCACGTGACCCACACTTTGATGTCAATGCTATCAATTTCATACTGTCTGTAACTCTTTCTTAAAGGCATATAACGATAGTTATTGAAAGATCTATCTTCGCATTGACTCAATATGTTTTGAAAGCGCAATGATTTTATTGTTGGTGATTTCCCCCAAACAGTGCCAAGTATTCCAAGATGGAATTCTACCAATAAAATAAATACTTGCTTAAAATCATAAAATCTGTGGCACAATGTAAAGAAATTTCAGTTGGAGACATAAGGCATGCGTTGTGGAATGATCAATCTGCTCAAAAATTTCCCAAGCAAATGTTGAATATCGGTAATAACCATGTTCTTGTCAACGAATTGAGTGTATTGATTTCATTTCCTTTGAATTTTTGGGATTTCGTCTCATTCAATTTTTTTTACATAATTGCTAGCTTTTTCACAAAACCACTGAATAATGTTTTAGTAAACTTAATTAGAATAAAAATTCAAACAATGAACACGGCCATTTATTAATTTCTTGGAGAAATCATCAGCAGAAGGATCGTTCAGCAATACAATTTTCTTGTTTTCTTCCATCTGAAGTTTATTTATATGGTACCAGATATTTGATAATTTAAAGCAAGCATTTATTTTATCGACAACAGTCGATCCTTAATGTCTGAAGTCGTCCACTGTATGGAAATATTTAAAAACAATCAAATTAAACTCGAAAATGTAATTCGAATTGCAGAATAACTAATTTAGAAAAGTGTTTTCCGAACAATTGATCGATGTTAGTAATGGCAAAATTTCTGTTGACACATTACCTGCATACATTACATTCTTTGCCATTTTTTTCACTTTACTAAATCAAAGACCGAACTCATCGAGAGGGTGTTCCCAAACTTGGTTACAAATTACAAAAATCATGTTTGGTTGAGAGAACGTGTTATATTGACCCCAAAAAACGTTGTCAACGAAAATGATATTAATGAAATAGATAGTTCAGATTCAAAATAGGAAAACTGGCGAATTAGAGACCTGCAATTCGGTTGATTGTGTTACTAATAAAGATGATGTTTTCAATTATGGATAGAATTTTAAATTCGCTGAAATTTTCCGGGTTACCGCCTCATAATCCAATTAAAAATTGGATCAGTAATCCTTATGTTGTGGAATATATAGATCAACCACGTTTTGGTCATAACACCCGACTTGCGGTGAAAAAATTAATGAGCAACCTTATCGAAGTTACAAATTGAATTGAAAATACAAAGCAGAAGACATTTTGATTCCACATATCTCAGTTTTCCGAACGACGTGTCGTGTGACTTTAATCGACTACAATTTTCTGCATTTTCAGATACCTCCGTAATTTTTGGACAATGATTCGTTTTATTGTTTATGTTTGCGGATTATGAATACAACGCCTGTCAATTTCTGTATCTGTATTGCTCATAAAATACATTTGTAAGATTTGATGATCTAGTAGTGGTCTAGTAGTGGTAACAGCGCTTCCAGTAAGTGATAAATTTGTTCTTGCCTGCATTTGTTTAAGATTTTCTTAAATTATTTGAAAAATAAAAATTAATTTAAATGTTATCCAAAAATTATTATGGAATTATACCTTGAAGGGGGACATGAATTTATCCAGCACAATATGCGTTGCCCCAAACGACGTTGTTTGTAATCAACTGTTATATTTTTGAGTTTTGGTCCAGAAATTTTAAGAATCATTTCCTAGCCTATAATCTAATGAGCGTAACGGATCTGGTGATGGGACCAATTGTGGCAATTTCACTTTTCCACCAGCTCAACATAACCCAGTATATTCACAGCTGTAGTTATGGTTGTTTAGAAGTGCGGTGGGGAAAATTAGAGTGAGGGCGGTTTCCCTATGCTTACACAATGGGCATTGTAGTTATATCATTTTGATAACAGAAATTTAAATAACGCCATTTCACTTAATTATTATGTAAGTTTATGTAGTAGGGGAACTTATACCAAATACCATAGAGGCGGTTTTTAATTTTTATTTGTTTCTTAACAAAGAAACTTTTTATAATCTTTTTTTTATGAACCAATCAACAATCAAACTTTTTAAAATCTAATTTTTATGAACTAATGATTGCAACCTGGAGAAATTATATATTCTGCAGAAAAGCATTATGGAATCAATTTTTTGTCATATTTCATTATCATCAATAAATATATATATAAATATATATATATATATATATATATATATATATATGTATATTTTCTATGCTAACTCTTCTTCGGTATTTAGAACTATTTGAAAACCAATTGTTGTTATATGACAAAAAATTGCTTCCATAATGCTTTTTAGCAGAATATATAATTGCTCCAGTTCACAATTATTGGTTCATAAAAATTAGATTTTAAAAAGTTTGATTGTTGAAAAACAAACAAAAATTAAAAACCGCCTCTATGGTATTTGATATAAGTACCTACTACCTAAACTCTCATACTAATTAAGTGAAATGACGTTATTTAAAATGCTGTAGTTAAAATTATATAACAAAAACAGACACTTATTGTTAATTATTCATTTATTTGTAAATTACACTTATTAAATTCAAAATTTCGATTGTTGATTAACTTTACATTTTCTCAAAGAAACTTAATCACCCCAATTCACTCTTTTAGGGCAGGTTTTTTAAAAAAAAAATATTTTCACATGCCTACTTCTTATAAGGAACACACCGAATATTAAAATTTTATCTGGCAGAGGAGATATATAATTACACGATTTTATGTATGCACGGTTTTTAAAACGTATTTACTTTAAGCTTTAATAAAAAAAATTATTTTTTACTACTACTTTTACTTTTTTCGTTAATATTCCGTTAAAATAGGGGTTGATCGTAGAAGGGTGAAAATTAAGAGTAATATGATTTTTTGTTATTCTTAGTCATGACAAAATAAAAATCTAGCCAAAAAAATTAAAGTTTTTAATTAATAAAAAAATAAGGGTTGATCATAGAGGGGTGAAAATTTAGGGTTGTATGTATTTTTGTATGATGTATCATAAAAAAATAAAAACAAAAAATTTTATCCAAAAAATAAAAAAAAAAATTTAAGGGTGGACCACCCTTACCATTTAGGGGGATGAAAAATAGATGTTGTCCGATTCTCATGCCTACCGAATATACATAGAAAATTTTATGAAAATCGGTCGAGCCGTTTCGGAGGAGTTTAGCAACGCACCCCGTGACACGAGAATTTTATATATTAGATATTAAATTATACTACATAAATTGGACCGCAATATATCCTATATATTGTATACACATTATAATTGATTTAATGCATATTTGATTCCAATCGGACAATCCGAAACATTTTCACTGAATCTTTAAAGTTCACGGAAAAATAATGGATTTCATTTTCCCCGAACTAATATTTTTTAATAGATCTAATAAAGCTCTATAAATGTTAGTTTTTTTTTTATAAAAAAAGCATCTAGACTATTTTTTAAATTTTAGATCTATTGGTAATGTTAATTCTAAGAAATAGGAAATTTTTGTCTGTTTTTCACTTCTTTTTTTTCACAAAAATTTCCAGAATTTTAAAACTTAATACCTTCTCTCTTATGTATCATTTTATATATTATTCCAGAAGTGATTCACCTGGCTATACTTCTAGACTCTTAATGTAAAATGTCATTAACTTTCTTTAAATATTTCTTCATTTCTTCATGAGTTATTAAAAAAATAAAATAGATGGCAATAATCGAAATTGTTCCCACTGTATATTAAAAACGTTATACAAAGGTTCCATATCAAAAGTGGGCCTCTAATAATTTCGTCATGTCCATATATCACACCTATTTTAGCCAATGACTATTGGCACTATCGAATAAAATTTGTAAAAAAGGATACATTTGGTATAAACCTAGATATTTAAGGGTAAAATAAACGTAATAATAATTAAGACAATGGGTAGCATAGTCTTAAAACTGAGGGTTGAAAAATATTTTCATTTGACAATTTTGACCAGCCGAAATATTTTTTGATATCCGTTATTTTTAATTCTTTATAACAATTTTGGAAAGTTCCCTGTAAACCCTTATGATTGGTATACAATAAGTGGTACTTATTTACATTGGTTTAAAGTAACAGCCAAATAAAAGTGCATACAATTTTTCAATAAAAAATGGCATCTAAATTTGCATGGTGCATTTGAAGCAAAAAAACAACTCTATTGTTTAAATTGTGAAGGGATGAAAAACATTTTCGTTGGACTAAAAAAAAAGTTAAAAAAACTTCTAATTTGAATAAAATTTATAAAAAAAAACGTAATAATAAGTTAGACTATGGGTAGCATAGTCTTAAAACTGAGGGTTGAAAAATATTTTTATTTGACAATGTTTGCCAGCTGAAATATTTTCTGATATCCGTTATTTTCACTTTTTTATAATAATTTGGGAAAGTTCCCCTTAAACCTTTCTGATTGAGGTACAACAAGTGGTACTTATTTAAATTGATTTAAAGTAACAGCCAAATAAAAGTGCATATAATTTCACAATAAAAAATGGCAAAAAAAAGCTCTATTGTTTAAATTGTGAAGGAATGAAAAACATTCTTGTTAGACAAGAAAAAAAAAGTTAAAAAAACTTTTAGTTTGAAAAAAAATTATCGCAGAGCTTTTGAAAGCTCCAATATTTTCCCTTATACATTAGGTTCACTTCTTACATTTATTACGGAAGGTTTTCTTTAAGCCCTTTTGATTGATATATAAGTGGAACTTATTTGCATTGATTTAAGTAATAGCCAAATAAAAATGCAATAAATTCCATAATGAATAATGAATAATAATGAATTCCTTTTGTAAATTTTATCAGTAAGTTTTGTATAGGTCAAAAAAAGGTACAAACTATAAACATAACATTAACATCTATAAAAAAAAATGTTTATTTTATATTTTACGGTAAATAATTTCATGACTTACATTTAAGCATTGTTAACTAACAATTACTATACAAAACCGTAAGTACCTAATTGTGTTTGGGAAATTGTTTTTATCTAAAAATAGAATATATTAAATTATTGGTTTTTGCTCTATTGTTAACTATTTTTAGCAGCGGTGGACATTGTTGTACCTACACTGCAAATCTAAGTAATACATCTAAGTGTAAAATCGGTCATTGTTGCATTACACGTTATATAAATTCTTAAGTATTAAGTCTGGAAAGTTTGTATTGATTTTTAAAAGAAAATTAAGGCGGAAAACATTTCAATTTTGGTTAATTATTGGTCAATTAGATTCACTTGATTAATGTCCATTATAAGTTAATTAAGTTACTATCAAAGTGTTTTTTTTTTGGACTTAAAAATATAATCAAATTTTCGTCGCTTTTCGGGTGATTTGTTTAAGTATATACTTGCCACTTTATTCTATATTGTTTTTTTTATCATTCAGACAACCTGATTAAAAATTTTGTTCTTCCAGAATATCCAAAACTTTTTAGTGGAAAATTCAGACTTTGTTGTCTAACGAAAATCAGCACAAACTTTTGTAAACTATTTGTGGAAACTGCAGGAATTAAACATTATTATACTATCACAATCAGTACATTAAATTTTGAAATCTATCAATCTATTTATCATAAAATTTATCTTAAACTTTTAAAAATTATCATTTCTTGGTTTAAACAAGCTGCAAATGTTTTTATTAAGTTTAATTTAAATTATTGTGTGGAACTATTGTTTAATTCAAATCCAAAATTGGAAAAATTTAAAGTATGGAATCCTAGTAAATTCAATTGAATTTCATTTAGGATCAATGATTAATTTTTTTGATCAATGACAATTTTGAGCCAAAATTTTTGAGTCCAATATTTTCGATTGGTTTCTAGGAATACATTTTAGAGCAAATCATTCATGCCAACATGAAAATTATATATTACCACCGGTAATTAATCACACATATAATTGTAACCCAAGTGCGAATAAATGCAAGAAACTGGTTTATTTGGCTTACAAGAATTGAGATAATTATAAGGAAATAGGGATGGTCACATTGAGCAGCCTCCGGCATAAAGGGTGTTGAGAATAACTTCCTTTTCCTATTCGCATGAAATTCCAAATCCGACATTCTCATACGCATGTATTTCGCAATCTGATGCACTTCCCAGATGAAATATTGCATCACTAATCGCACATTAATCAACCTCAGAATTTAATGATCAATATTGTTTTTTTTTTCTATTTTTTTTCAAGCAATAAAAATGGGATAAACCATGAAAAGCTTTGAAGTGTGAGATGGGTCGTGATATTTTTTCAAAGTTGAATTTTATGCCTAATTTTCATATCCTGTTTTTTCAACATCCTATCGCTTGATTTGATGTGTTGAAAGACAATCACATTTTAAAGACAGGTACCGAATTAATCTTTCAAAGTCAGTTCCTGTGATCTCTAGAGACCTATTTAGTTGTCAGTTTGTTTAATTTGTAATTAAAATGTTAGAGTTTTGAGAGATTTTATATCTGTGGGGATTTTAAAATATTTTTAGGTTTTACAACAAAATGTGTTAAAATTTAAAAGAAATCGCCTAATTTGATCCTCTATGGATCAATGCGTAGATCTCTTTGTGTTTTAATATTTAAATTTTTAAAAGAAGGTGGTAATATTTTTCAAAGTAATCAGAAATTAATCCAAAAAAAAATGTTCTAAACTACTTTTTTTGTGAGCCATTATGTGTTTTGTATCAGTCCAGCTAAGTGATGTTATATCATGGTGGTGATATCAGGTATTCCTCGGCCAATATTCAACTGTTTTTTGTGATCATTTAACTACTAGGTCTTGGAGCTTTTGAGGGAGTTTTTGCTTGAGTCTTCTTTGATTTATAATTTCTTTTAAGCTGACTTTACTCTACTAGGATAGTTAAATTTTAGTAATTCACAAATTTGTGATCCTTTTTAGTAGAAAGTTGATAGATTATGTTTATTTTTTTTCAAGTCAATTACTTCTGTGTACTATTACATGTAGATGCAGAAGTCATCCCCCTATCGGAAAATTTTATAACTTTTTGAAATGACTTTGAATTAAATATGTGGTTTCAACAGGATGAAGCAACGGCACACTTTATACAAACCCCAATCAAAATTCTAAGGGCTGCATTTCCCTGTCACTTAATCTCTCGTTTTGGTGATTTGTATTGGCCGGTAAAATCGTCCGACTTAATTGTTCTAGACTTATTTTTGTAAAGTTTCTTGAAACTTATATTCACAAGCTGAAGACTCTTGAAGTCCTTAAAGAAAATTTTCATCAGGAATGCAAAAAACTATCACTGGACGTTTTGCCAAACATGATAGAAAATACCATAAATCGGGCTTCTATGGTCATCATTTTTGGTCGATATAATTGTTTTCTTTATGAAAAAAATTGGCATTAAATAAACATAATCCAAAAGCAAAACTAAAGCTTTTCAACTTTTGAGCCATTTAATATTCGGTTAACATAATCCTTGAAGAACTGCCTGATGAAGTCAAAAATCATCTAAAGAAATGTCTCAAATCTGAACTAAAACATTGGGTGATTGATCTCCAAAACTTGTTTCAAATTTTTAAATAATTCCTCACAGGAATTCCGAAAATTTAAGATTACTGCACTGTTGCAAAAAATTATGATAAAGATGCTTTATATTTTGGACTTTTTTTAAACATTTCCCCATTTCTTTAATAATCCTGTGTTTTCAGAAGAAATTAAAATGCTCTGATTAACATTTCTGTATACTAGAGACGTATATAAAAGGGGGCGCCGAGGGGTTGCACCCCCCCCCCCGAAATCTTATGTCATATATAGACAATTTATAAAAGTTGCATTTATATAATTTTATGATTATAGGTTAAACAATAATAATAATAATATTAAATTAAAACAAATTTTACGATAGGTACAAATATTTTGTACAGTACCTTGGTTCTTCACCCTCTCTCCCGTTTTTTTTTTCGTAAATATACCCCTGCTGTATACAATTATATATGTAGAATTTAGAATTAAGTTTATTCTTTTGGACTTCATCAGACAAATCTTGAAGGCTGATTAAAGATGATTATGCTATTGAAAATTGGAAATTACATTACCTAAATCATGAGGCAGTTATAAAATTAAAATTTGCCTAATGAAGCCGGAAAAATATCCAAAGAAATTAAGCAAATTTAAAAATTGTTTACTTTTCAAATTTTGGAAAAAATTCATCATCAGAGTTCCGAAAATTTTCGTTCAATACATTGAAGTAGAAATTTATGACGAAGATACTTTATATTTTTGACTTCTTTTTACATATTCCTGGTTTTTTAATAATCCTGAGTTTTCTACAAAAAAAAATAAATAAAATACACTGGTAAACACTTTCGTATACAAGAATGAGGAATTGAAAATTATGCAAAATTATAGTTTTGGACTTTGGAACTGAAAATTGAAAATTTCATAATGTGATTCTAATAATCCAATCTTTAAAATAATGCCTGATGAAGTCGGAAAATATCCAACGAAACTTGGTAAACCTTAAAATTGTTTACCAGAGTTGTGATGCATATTTAAAAGTTTGTGAAAAAAATTTTAAGGTAATATTTATAGAGATTTTATTGATATACGAAAAGTGGCAATTTTAGTGACAATTTGGGCAGTTTTCCTCTAAAATATCGATCTGATTTGAACCATATATCACTGAAATTCTTTTACGTTTCACTTTTGCTCTGATTGCATAATTTACTTCACTTTTCACGAATCGATTGAAAACTGCAATAAAACTAGTTTCGTCCCCCCGGCTAAGTTTTCGAGTGCATACCAAAGTTATGCGAGCAATTTATAAAGGTGTAAACTATCGATACGAATTCAATAATCATTCTTTGAACTGAAAACATTTGGGTGGATCTAGCACATATACATATAAAAAAAAAATAACTGGTTTTAAATCATTGAAATCATTTTCTAAAAATCCATTAGCGCAAACTGATTAGATTTTCAAAACGAAAAAATTAAAATGCACAAGTAAATACTTGCGATACAAGAATGTGGAATTTCGCCACTTCCTTTTGCGCATTTATTTTTTAATCGAACAGTAAATTGGTATGAAAAAACGTTGCCACTTTCTCGTTGATTTGTTTTTTTTTTATTTCAATGCAAAATTAAATAATCAAGTAATCGATTGGGATATTTAGTAGTATTTAGTCTTATAAAAGACAAATAAAATGTAATATAGGACGGATGTGCAAGAGAGCGACGACGATATACGTCGATATACGATATACGATATATAGTTGTCATTTCCTTGGCCATCGGCAAGGCACTATTATAACAGGTCGCATACCACGCGGCCATTTACTTCTCATCATTAGATCTTTTCGAGATCGAGATTTATCTTCAACTTCATCTTATGCTTAATATGCGGATTCGAAATAATTATTACATAAATCGATAAATAAAGAGTTAGCAAAACGTTTTATATGCTCGACTTCCCGACAACATTTTCAAATTCCTACCATCCAATTTGTATCCAAATAAAATGGTATTCGTAAACAAATCAGTTGAAAAACTTTGTGGTTTTTTTTAAAGAGATAAATCTTTCGACTAACTGTATTGATAGACGCCAATTTATCTAGAAAAAAAAAATTTTTTTTTCTCCCCAATTTCGGAACACCAAAGTTTCAAACTGCGTGCGTTTTAAAGGCCGGAAATTCAGTCGAATATCCCACGCCTATATTGACAATAATCGTGTTTCCTCTCGTGATTGTATATCCGGATATGGATCCCATTCCATAGGGACTCCTCGATGGAGAGATTCCCCGCGGAAATAGTGTACACATATAGGGACATGGTCATATAGTCATTAGCCTGTGACGAATGGAAACAATACTGTATGTGGAAAAAATGGTTGCCGCCGGTTTAAATAAACGAATGTTTTGATTGAGAGGTCATTACGCCAACCGTAAAACGTTTTAGAGTGTAAATTTGATATTTTTCCATATTGTGTCCCTTTGTCAACGTTTGAAACTAAATACAGATCGATGGGGAATCACTAATTGAACTAAATATGAAACTTGATGTTTGTTTTGGAGTTGGGATCAATTTCGTATGTTTGTACAGTCGGTATGTTTTTAATTACATAGTACAACTTTTTGGTTTAATTTTCAATTTAATCGAAAGACGCAAAGATGTTTTCATTTGCATTTATTAAGATGAACTGAAAAATAAAACCAGATTACGATCAAATCACTTGTAATCCTATTCCAAAATTGCTATTAGTAGATCCTAAGTATTTAATGATCTGTATTTATAAAAATAATTTTTTTTCTTATAAAAATCTTTTTCGTTTATAAAATCTTTCAAATAAATTCCACTTTATTTACTACCGTTTTCAAATATAAATGAAAGTGATTAAAAGTCTTAAGAGATAAGTGAAGTTCACGTTAATTTTTTAAATAGACGTTTGTCACTTGGGGGTGGTAAAGAACGGTTTGGTTAATCTTCTGAAGTGATACCAGATAATCAAACCTTCAAATAAGATTACTGTTAGTTGAGTATATTTGTCCCAATAATTATGAATCTCGTAAAATAGTTAAATCTGTTAAAAAGCTCAAAATTTGAGCCACAAAGTGTATGAGGTGTATCGAAAGTTCTGGAAATTGTACAATAATTAAATTATACAGAAATTTTAGGCAATGTTATTGGTGCCAAAGAAATCTTTACATGTTCACGCAACTATCATGTGCAATATTATTTAATTTGATTAACGTTTTCGACTGATATAGATGCGTTTTTGTAGCCTTGTTTTTGTTTCAATAGAAGATGTAGTAAGATTTCATAGAATATGAAAACATAAGAAATACTTCAGCGTTTAAAAGAAGTATTTGGCGAGTTTCCAAAATTCAAAAGTATTGTGTATACAATATATAAGATATATTGTGGTCCAATTTATGTAGTATAATTTAATATAATAATATATATAAAAATTGTACCATAAACATAGATTTGAACAGAAGTTAAACAAAAATACTCGTGACGTATTGCCCAGATACGTATTTCGATCGCCAAGCAATCTCATCAGTGGTCATCAAGTAGTTTGGATCACTCCGTAACTGCTTTGTGATGATTCACAAAAAAATCACGGACTGACCTCAATTTCCCAAATTTCCTTGCTTTTACCGAATCCTTCGTAAGCAACCCGAAAAGTGCCGAATTTTGAATTGGACCATTGTTAAAAGAAAGGGAAAGATACTAAATTGGGAAAATAGTCCAATTCAAAATTCGACACTTTTCGGGTTGCTTACGAAGGATTTGGTGAAAGTAAAGAAATTCGGGGACCCCTCCTTAACCACATCGCAAAAAGAAAAAGACACGACTTATAAATTGAGGTCAATCCGTGATTATTTTGTGAATCATCACAAAGCAGTTACGGAGTGATCCAAACTACTTGATGACCACTGATGAAGTTTGCTTGGCAATCGAAATACGTATCTGGGTAATACATCACGAATATTTTTGTTTGAACTTCTGTTCAAATTTATGTTTATGGTATGATTTTTATATATTGTTATATTAAATTATACTACATAAATTGGACCGCAATATATTCTATATATTCTATATAATCAATCCATAGAATGTTGCAAATCTGAAGAAAGATCTTCATTTTATGTTCGTGCATTTGGAACGGTAAAGCTTACTGGATTTTGGGATTACAAAGAGAACATTTTTAATGGATTATCTGACAAAAATTACTACAATTAAGGCAGAATATTATTCAAATCAATTGTCCGGACCACTGTGATAAACAATTGTCAAAAAACGGCCTGAAAAGTTGCATAAATGTCCGTTATTGCAAAAGGATTATGTAGGAAAACCGATTTATGATGGAAATTGCTTCCGCATCCTCCTTATTCCCTGGATCTTTAACCAAGTGTTCCCAGATTTGGAAAAACCCATATAAAAGGTGTGATTTGAAAGTTTAAATGATGTAAATAGGTGGATTGAGGAGACACCAAAAACATTTGAAAAAATTTGGTTTATCATTGGGATAAATGTATTTTGTTAAATGGAGATTATATTGAACAAGTTCATTGTAATAAGAACGAAAATTTGCAAAATAATAAAAAACAAAAATTGTTTTGTAGTCTACTGAATAGACAAATGAATTTTTGGTAGCTTCTGAATTGTTGAGTTGGTTAAATAGCCTACAAGTTGTTTTTAGATTATAGTTAGACTATAGTTTTCCATCAGTTATTTTAAAATTGAAGTAAAACTATGAACTGTTGATTGACTTTATTATAATCTGACTTCAATATATCCAAAGGATGTCAGGAATTAGGAATATTTTAGTTAATGTCTTAGTTAGTCAATCTTCATTTAGCCCAACGTTTCGTAATTTATTTTTGATTCTTCAGGTGATCGTTCAAGCAGAAATAAATTGCAAAACGTTGCACTAAATAAAAATTTGTATTAACTAACCAATTATTATGATAATTTAAATTACAACAGGTCGGAATTTATGAAGAAAAAATCTTAGCAGTAAAGTTAACTGTTCATTTTTCACTCATTCCAAGCTATGAAATTTTGCTAATTTTACTAACCCAAGAATCACTAAAGACTTAAGCAGATATAAATCGACAATAACCAAAATGAGATTAGAAATTTTCAGAAAGTCAATTTCTTAAACTAAGTTTCAGTATCCAAAAATTGAAAAAGAAAATTTTTGTTCTTAATTTTCCTATAAGGGCATATAAAAGTTGAATTTTTACTCTAATCTCTAATAATCTCGTTTATTGTACTACCAACTGCCAGAATCATATTTCAACAATGGGAATTTTCTCGAAAGTATACCCATTTGTTAGTTGTTTTGAATTTTAGTGTAATTTATTTTTTGGATCACTATAAACTTGTTAATAATGCTGCAAAAGTTGCATAAAACATAAACCAACTGTTTGGGAAGAATATTATTAACAATAGAATTGCTCAGGGTTGGTTTAGAGAATTTTAGTTTGAGGATTTTCAACTTTAAAATGATGCCCTAAAATATTAATAAAAAATGGGAATTCGATGTAATTTGGGGAACTAAGTCCTACTGTATTCACGAAAGGACTTGCTAGCTGGATGAAAGTTGATTATGCAACAAAATTATAATATTTTTCTGAAATTGTAAAGGTTAAGACTATGGAAAAGTATATACCAGACGAACTAAGCGAGAAAAAAAAGCAGGATTGGTAGAATGTATCCTCATAATTACTAACCCAATTTAGAACCAATTTCCGTTTTTTTAAGCCTATAGAACCAATAGGAAGGCAATGTCCTTAACAGACTAAATCGCCAGCTTTTTGGTCATTCGCCCCACGGGGCGAATTTCTTCCACCTCGGGAGCTTTTTTTTCAGGGGTGAAATTTTAGCGACACCAAAAAGACTAAACTATTTGCCACGCACCTACTAGCAGAACTACATTTTTTTACATATATCTGAGGAAGGGTTTATTAAAAAAATTTATAAAAACTTTAAAAAAATTCATTGATTCTTAACTATGTCTAAAATAATTCATCAAAAGAAACCTATCGTAAATTGGTATCAGTCGGAATTATTTACAATTCAATTCATTGATTGAATATCTCAATTTTAACATATTTAGTCGAGCTTTTCTCTTAAAGTTTAAAGCTTTAAAAATGTTTTTTTACACAGAAAAAAATAATTTATAAGCTCAATATTTTTATATGTTATTCCATAAGTCCAACGCACATGCATTGGTCACGTTTCCACTCCACCAAAAGAGCTTTGATTTATTCAATAAAACAATGTGCTTTACAACTGTAATGGAGAGATTTTCAATTCAATTACTTATATGAATATAATATATGAATAAATGTAACTGTCACACATTTAGAAATTTCAAAACGGAAATGTGAATTGAAAGAATGTATTTAGAGATCTCCAAACGCATTGTATTCAATGATATTTAAACCATTACTGTATTTCGAATTATTTTCTCTTTTTTTTTGTCATTTTCCCTGCTCTATTTGCTTCCTTTGATTTTGAAAAATTAATTTTTCGTAATAAGCCGGTCCTGGTTTATTATGTAATTTACATTGAATCGATTTGCTAAACTGGTTAATATGGATAATTGAATTGGGGTAATTTGAATATTTATAACTTTTTCAAGAGTATCATTTGGAAGATGTGATTTTCGATTTATTTTTCAATGAATCTTTCTGGATTAAAAGTGTAATAGTTTGAAACGAATTTATAATAAGAGAATTATGTTAAGTACGTTTATGAAAAGTATTTTTTTCACACATTATTTCTACATTGTTTGTCTACTCGCAATAATTGCAATTATTCCCATATTCTACTTTTGTTGCCCAGATTTTTTGAGATATTGAATTTATTTTTTTATCCAGTAACTAGCTGATCCCCGCGACTTCGTCTGCGTAACGTATTTTATTTTTCTTATTCGTTTACGAAAAATATCATCATACTACATCATACATCAAATAAAAAATATCGCCAAGTTCAATAAATTCGGTCTTAATTATGACTAAAAAAAGTCGAAAGTTATCAAAATACTTAAGTCAAAATAACCCCATCTCCCTTTTTCGATTCCCGAATGAACCTTTTCCCAAAAACAATTACACTATTGCACTGTACAACACAACCGCGAAATTGAAATTTGTACAATTGCACGAAACCCAGTTCTTCCATAATCATGTATAACCATTATGTATCTTTTAACTTATTATTGAAATATCTGAATTTCAACTATATAATTAAACCATATTGGATAGTCCAGAGTTCACCATACACAATTTGGCATATGCCTTTTGCTCTGAAAGAGGATTTTAAATTTCTTTTATCATTATGATGATATGATTATTTATTATTTATCATTATGATATCATTATATTGTCCCCCCCCAATAAAAAAATCCTGAATCCGCCCTTGTCTGTTAGGGTAGGAATTTTCAAAAAAAAAATCTTATCACATGCCTACTTCCTATAAGGAATACACCGAATATTAAAACTTCATCAGTCAGAGGGGGTATATAAATATACGATTTTATATATGCATGGTTTTAAAAACGTATTTACTTTAAGCTTTATTACTATTATTATTATTATTATTATTATTATTTGTATTTCTATAACATTTTTTTCGATAAAATTTCCTTACTGAGCAGCCCTAAGGATCTATTTACAACAACTTTCTAAAAAAAAAGTTTACTGTCAGATTATTATCTATAAAAACATTTTTATTTCAAAAAAGCATTTTTTTTACTTTAAATTAAATTACTGTGCTTTTTATTAGTTCAACTAAAAATATTAATACAGATCAGTTTTTAACTTTTAAATACCTTTCCAATGATATATAATTCGCCAATCTAAAGTAAAACTGTTTTTTCATCCCTCAGTTTTTACGTAGGAGGTACATTCCCTTATTATTTTCAAGGAATGATAAATAACCTAACGTGTGGCAGTAATTGTGTTGTATCTTAGTATAAAGTTTCATTAAATTCGGTTGTTCCGTTCTTTAGTTAAATCACCAGCGCACGCGATGTAAGAAAGTTTTTTGGTAATTTTTTTCACACATTATTGGGGTTTTAGTATGGATCTCTAATTTTTTGGAAATTTAATATAGCTGATGTTCACCGGAAATAGTGTAGCTTCCCAAGAGTGAAAGAATTTTTCAAATCGGTCAAGTAGTTTCGGAGACTATTCAAAGCAAACAAACAATCAAATCTTTCCTCTTTATAATAATAGATAGATTATTGCATTAAATTTTCTTTGGGTCCTACCGAAACACAGCGATTCCCAAATGAAGGGTTTGCAATTTCTTTCGAAAAAGTGAAATTTGTGAAAGTTTTTTTTTTTCTTTTGCATTCGATAAAAATCCAACCCAAAATTCAAATTCTATTCAATAATTTTCAATAAGTCTGAACTTTCTAGCTAATTATCAATAATTGGTGATTATTAGATGCAGTATCAATTAATTGAAAATGACGACTTCCTTCATCCATAAACATCTATTATTAATTTTTCGAGGCAATAAAAACAAACGGGCTGCATAAGTTTCGAAATCAAATTGGACAAGTTCTCCTGATTGCCTCGACTATAATCATTGAAAAAAAATTACATTCCAACATAGAAAAATCCAGGTACTTTTGTCTCAAGAAAAACGTACAACTATAGCGGAAAATCAAACAATCAAAAGTTTTTATCAAACCCCTACGCAATAATGAACATTCAAAAGTTCCTTCACACTCTACTCTTTGTTACAAAAAAGTTTTTTTGAAACTTTATACATTTCCACGAATATATTAAGCTCGTTTTTTATTCTGCCAGTTGCGCGACAATCGTTCTTTTTGAATAGTTTATTCCAAGTCTTCGGAGAAGATTTACGAGGAAAAAAAATCACACGTAGCAAAAACGGAAATCAATAAACATTTCACTATATCCAACCAATTCCAATATTTGCATACGTTAGCTCAAAATTTTGTATGTATTCCACATACATTGGCATAGAGAACCCCACGAAAAATATCCACGTACCAACTCTTCTCAAATGATTGACAGGTAAATTGTGGAAAAAAAAATCCGTTCTCGGACAAAGCCATAAATAAAACAGGAACAATAACGTCCTTCTGATCGAATCTTTCCATTTTCGATTTGCACATATCACAAAGTTTTATTCGTCATTTAACCTTCGATTATAAAGTTTGAAAGGAATCCATTAATTATGTTTCAGATGCTCCAATCGATATTTTTATTCAGTATGAGCGCATCTTAAAACGATTTTAATCACATCTCTCGATTTATTCGCGTTTTTACTATCGATATTAACAATTCAAATAGAGAAAAAGCCATTAATGATGTGACGTAAAAATTTTAATTAAAATCCTCAATATTTGCATATCAAATTTTTAACTGAATAATAGTCTTAAAATTATTTCTTTTTTTTTAATTTTTCTAGGAAGCAAAGATTAAATTAATACTTTGGTTAATTGTGGAATCTTAACTAGCGATATAGTCACGTTAATTTACGATCCAGGAAAAGTTCTTCCCGAAACTGGCAAAATTACTGAAAATTATTATTATTTATTTTTTAATTCCAGCATACATTCTATAGAGATGCAAAGCATCTGTACATAGAACTAGAATATTACATTACAATTGCATATATTTAAAACAGAGTAATTATATAATGAATTATAGGATAACTAGTAGTTGCCCGTTGCATTCGCAACTAAAGGTTTTATATCAATAAAATGTTTAATATGAAATAATGCAGAATTAATCAACAATCGAAATTTTAAATTTCATAATCAAAGTGTTGTTATTATAAAAAAAAGTTTATCTAAAATTATATTAAGAAATAAAATATAAGTGTTTTCATATATCATTTTAATAACAACATTTTAAATAACGCCATTTCACTAAATTAGTACGAAAGTTTAATACTTACGTAGTACTTATACTAAATAGGCGGTTTAAAATTTGGGTTCGTTTTTCAACAATCAAACTTTTTAAAATCTATTTTTTTATGAACCAATGGTTGTGATTTGGAGTAATTATATATTCGGCTGAAAAGCATTAAGGGAGCAATTTTTGGCCATATATTTCCTTGTCAATTCAAATATAAAATCTTCAATACTAACTTTTCTTCGGTATTTAGAACAAGTTGAAAACCAATTATTTTTATTGAAAATAAATAAAATATTTGAATTTACTTCCACGCTTTCCACCTATTTTCAACAGTTTTGTATGTAAACGTCCAAATGTGCGAAATCGAATAGCTTTTTCGCCATGTTAATTAACATAAAGAAGTTCATTATTTTTTTTCGTATTACATTGTATTTTCAAATATAAGTGCAAATTTGTGTCGATGAAATTTGGAAAGTGTTTTCCTTATACGATGCAGATATATAGTAAGAAAGGGTTTTTGAAAATTTCTCCCCTAAAAAGTGAAAAACGGTCGCAGAGTTTGTAAGGGATAACGTTTAATAAACAATCGAAATTTCAAATTTAAGAATCAATCAAAGTCCGTTAAAAGCGAAACGTTATTACTGCTTAATATAAAACAAAGTTGATTTATTTTAAGAAACAAAAACTTAGAATCTGCTTAAAAATTTAAACTCTGATATCTGAAAATGGTTCAGTTAAGTTTATAAGTAAGCATTACGTTTTTTGGCTTTCACATATTGTAATCCTGAAAATCCGAAATACGTATTCACAAATAAATACATTAATGAGTGAGTACCCTTACCAACGTTTTGAATGCTTTAGTGGGGATAACAGAGCGCATGCGCATAGCCTATTCTGTTGGGCCCACGGCAAGATAGCCAATTTATATATATGAAAACCAAATTATCAATAAATTATCAATATAATATAATTGAATTGAAAATTATGTTAGTGAATTATCACTCAAATTACTAATTGAGCTTATGAATATTTTCTTCAACTGTTTTCGCTTAAAATTAAAAGTTTTAAGGTGGTTTGGTAACTTATAAAAATATTTTATTGCAACAAAATAAGGATTCTTAGTGCTCAATGTTTTTGGCAGCTTTAATAAATTAGATCTATTTTGTATACACTTATTATTATATAGTTCTTTATACTCACTATAGTAATATGTTAAAGCACTGATAATAAATGATTCCCTGATACCAAGGAGTAAATCAACAATATTACGTGAAGTGAAATAATTAATAAAACATTTTGGGATACCAGATAATGGCTTAAAACTATTTTTATATGCCCTTCCCCATGCCATTATGCAATAGTTGATTATGCTTTCAAATAACCCATGATAAATAATTTTTAATACAAAGGACTTAAGCATTTGCTCAATTTAAAGAATAACAATGAAAAGTACCTTATTTTTTGTTAATTCGCAGACATTTGAGTTCCATTTCATGTGCCCATCGAAAATTAGTTCCAGATACTTACAATTATCTACTTTTTTAAGTTCAACATCATTTATTTTTAGGTGGAAATTATCAGGAATACTATCAATGCAACTACCAAACGTAATATACGTAGAGTTATCTATGTTGAGAGACAACTGATTTTCTTTTAACCAATAGTCAATTTTGATTAACCATCGAGTTAAAATAAGATTGACTTCAGTCCAAGTACTGCCAGATTAACGTATTACTGTATAATCCGCATATGAAACTAGAGCCCCATTAGGTAGACAATTAAAAATATCATCGATATACAAAATGAGGAGTAGTGGACCCAGAATTGTTCCTTGAGGAACACCTACTTTAACAGTATTAGTCATACTAATAATATTATTGATAATATCACGTTGTTCTCTTATTATTATTATAATATTTTATTAATTAAATAGTTTTCGAGTAGTTTATGAGGGATACCTCTAAAACCACGTCTCCAAAGTTTATGTAATAAGATTTTGTGATTCACGGTGTCGAAAACTTTTGCTAGGTCTAGAAGAACTAAAATCGTGGGTATTTTTTTATCGATATTCTCATATATACATAATTCGAAATAATTGCAAGAGCTTCGCTCTGTTTTTAACGAAACCAAATTAAAACCCAGAAATTAATTTATTTTTATCACAAAAATCATAGAGCTTATTGTAAATATGTATCTCAAAAAATTAAGCTAAGTTAGAAATAAGCGAGGTAGGTCTGTAGTTGGTATTTAAAAATTTATCTCCAGATTTATATATGTATAATAGAGTGATTCAAAAAAAATGATGATTTTTTTCTTCTTAATTATATCGGAAATATTGTTGGGAATGACAAAAAAAAAACCTGTGATAGTTTAAGCTCTTAATATTAATATTAAGAGGTGCCGCATCGCAAATTTCAATTTCCATTTAAATAACATGGGAACAATATTCTCTTGCACTTTGGAATTTTATAGCTCACGTTGGTGACAATATTTCGAAATGACCAAGATATATTCTTGTAGAAAACTGAACGATCTACAAAAAAGGTCGTGTACAAGTTTTTGATATATTTATTTCTTCAAAAGTTATTCGAGGTCAAAGAAGAACTAAAGAGAAATTTTAATATTTTTTCATGTTTTTGACGCATCCATCAATTTTATGAGAAAATTTTAAAGGACATTTTTTGTAGAGCACTTTTTTTTAAAATTGCAAATTGTTATTATATTGTGAATGTACTGTCGATTTTGTGAATGTACTTATTCCATTGAAAATAGAGTTTTCCGGCTACTACGGATTTTCCTTGAGAGATTTTCCAAATCCAAAGGCGGTACAATCTAGCTACCTACTATGCCGCTGAGGATTGTACCAACAAAATTATCATTCTAACTTTATTCCAACGGTAGTTATAAAGGATTTTGTATGAGTAATTAGACTAAAATTACTTTATTGCAGTCTAAACAAAAAAGTAATGCGAGTTTAATTACCCATAGAAGTCTTTATAACTACCATTGCAATAGAATTAGAAGGATAATTTTTTCGGTACAATCCTCAGCGACACAGTAGCTAGATTATACCGCCTTTGGATTTGGAAAATCTCTCAAGGAAAATCCGTAGTACCCGGAAATCTCTATTTTCTTTCCGGTTGAGGTACAAACAAAAATTCAACTGGTACCATCAACTAGAGACCAGCATCCGAAAGAATCTGCAAAAAAATTTGTTTGTACCTCAATAGATTCAAAGTTATGGCCGTTTTTGCAATTTCAACAATGAAGTAATAAGAGTCTAATTACTCATACAAAATCCTTTATAACTACCGTTGGAATAGAGCTAGAAGGGTAATTTTTTCGGTAAAATCCTCAGCGCCTCCGTAACTAGATTGTATTGGCTTTGGATTTGGAAAATATCTCAAGGAAAATCCTTAGTTGCCGGAAAACTCTATTTTCAATGGAATAAGTACATTCACAAAATCGCTCATAATTTTTTTTGGGTTAAAGTTAGAAACAATTTTTTTTCGGTACAATCCTCTACGTGTCAAGGCCTATCTATGACCGTTAAATTTTTTGAAAAATCTGACAATGGGGGGCTATCGATTTTTAAAAATTGAATAACTTTTTTTCGGTTGAGGTACAAACGAAAATTTTTTCGGTAAAATCAAGTACAAACAAAAGGCCATCTAAAAATATATTTAAAATTTTAATTTTTAAAAGTCGGGTGCTAACTTGGCAGAGGTGAATATAACGTGTTATTTCAACTGTTTAAATTCATAAAAAACTCTTGAATTTTTTGACAGTAATTATTATCCATATCTTATATGTTAGTAAAGATTGGTAAAGATTATTGACGATTACGGCTAAATCTATTTCCTTTATTACTGGGAGACTTGGGTATTGAAGGATTTACTGGATATTCGGTGTTATTTATTATTTTGCTTATTTTGAAAGATAAATATTCACAACAAATGTCTATAGCATAATGATTATACACTTTTTATTGTAATATAAGTACTTGAGGCAGCATATAGTATCACTACTACATGTTTTGGTTTAGTGATCTCCAGCGCATTTTAAATAATTATCAAAGATTTGATTACAAAATTACAAAAATTGAGATCCTCTGACTCAATTAATTAAAAAAAAATCTCAACTATTTATCTCAGTTAATTTGAAATTCGATTCCCTTTCGTGACATTCTTTATCAATTGCGTTTCATTTTCATCTTTAATTACCAGCCTCAATGGTGTAAAATTCTCATTAAACTTTAACAAGTATATAAATACATCCAATCATATAAATTCCAATCTAATTTGACTAGGTTTCCTCCTTAAAACTGCCATGTAAATTATGAAAATGAATTCGAAAAATTTATCAATAAACAACGCCGAAAAACGCCTTGACTTCAATTCCAATCAGTTGGACTTCAAAACTAGATTACCGTTTCATTTTCAAAGCAAATATTGATTTCATTTGACTATTTTTTCATAAATTAAACGTTTTACAAAAATGCTAAAGGCTTTTTGGTTTTACAATCTCAAATTGGGCAATTAATTGAAGTCAATTACGCGAATCGAAAGATCGAAAGAGTTGCATCATTTCCAGGAAAATAAATTCGTAATTTGCATACATATATAACTAAATAAAAACATGAGCTCAACCTAACGACATTAAAACGAAAGTCGATTTTTTTTCTTTGGTTAAATCTTATTCAATAAAATTTCAATGATTCGTAGAAACCATTTCTTTATGATGGCTTTTGAGAAATGGAAATTAACGTTAATTCTTGACCTCAGAGAAAATTCCCATATAATTCCATAAGAATGCATTTGTTGACCTTGAATCGCAATAATTATCATGACTGGATTAATATTTTTTTTTCAATTTTTCAATGTCTTACATAATATAAACTCGGAAATTACATTCCCGCCGTTTTTTTTTTCTCATAGTTTTCCATTATAAATTCAATCGAAACATTGCAAATCTGCTTATGTTCAGGCGGATGAAGAAGCCTCACATTGGCGTTGTTAATAGGTATTAATAAATTATAATAATCCAAACCTATCAAAACTTGAATCTATTATTAATGATTGCTATTAAATCGCGACAAGCTTAATCCATTTTTTGTCGATCGAATTCAACCGCAAGAATCATTTTCAAATTCCAAACATATGTTTTTATTGAAAGACTTGGGATTGTTAATGATAATGAGGTAAAGTTGTGACAGAATTTTTCGTGTAATTTATGCAATTTACAATATTTTACAAATATACTTGAGAGATATTTCAACAAAGGTCGTCTAATACAATAAAACAAAGATTTTCTTTGTTAACAATCACGTAATTTATATATTTATAATCCAGGTAGGAGGGAATTTATCTATGTGATTTAAGACATTGTTGCAACTTCAAGGACAAATTGAACTATTAATTTTTCTTCTTTCCTTAAAAAATTAGTCACATATTTTAAATAATCCAATCTATAAAAATGCACTTCGGTTACATCTTTAATGCAGTTGTATTGTTCAGACTATAAACTAGAAAAGTTTAAGAAAATGAGTAGGACAGAAATTTTTAGTTTTATAACTTGAAAATGCATTTTTTTTTCAATTTTTATTAAATAAATTATAGGTTTTTACAAGTAGGTATATACAACGTGGATTAGGTAAAAGGAAGAAGAAAGATTCACATATCAATCAAGCACGGAAGTGCATTTAACAGCTATGATATTAAAATGTTATGTGCAAGTTAATTTTCCCAGATCCATACGCTTCATTAGCGCTAATAAAGCATTTAATTTTTCACGTTTGTTTTTCTTAGATATTTCATTAAAGTAAATATATCCTTCTACAAATCAGTGTAATTGCTCTAGCGACTTGTTGAGAATTTTTATTTTTTTTTTATAACTGCACAATCTGCATAGGGTTACAATAAGTGCATTCAATCCACAGTCAATCACATGTAAGCACTAGTCCCAGTAGATTAGTGCTGTATAAGTACAAAGATTTTTAACAACCAATTGCAACAATAACAATAACAGTAATTCTTATAGCAACAACAACAATCAACAGTAGCAATAAGAATAATAATAATAGTCTATAATAACAATATCAACGCTAAAAATAATGTGAAACATTAATATAGAAGTAATATATAAAAATAAAGCTATATAATAAGAAATAATAATTTGGCAACAGATAGTTAATAGGAATATTTGTTTAGTTACAAAATTTGTAAGGCAAATCTATTACATTCCAATTGAGAAATTTCCGGTCAAAATATGTATAGGTGCAATGCAATTGCAAAAATACAACAATGAATACTTTATTTAGTTTTCTTATCGAAAATAAATTATTTTAAATCGTTGTTAAGAATTTTTTAACTGAAAATTATTTTTTTTGGCTTAAAAATTTATAGCCTTTTCTTGGAAAGTCATTGATATAATGTTAAGGAATTAATACGCTAAATTTGGTGTCATAAAAGTGCTAAGAATGTAATAAATTAGCAAATAGATTTTTTTCCGAAAAAATATCATTGTATGGATCTATTGATCGAGGGTCAAAGGATATAAGACTTCAGAATCTGGGATTTTTCATTATGTTTCTGGTGTATTTTTGTTTGTTGGAATTGCTCCACTAGGCTTAATGATTTATATAAAATCACTCATTGCTGTAATATGTACAATATCTTAAACTTGTTTCCCGAGCTTCAAACCATTAAAGAATCTCAATTGATTTTTTTTTGGTAAAGTTATCGATAAAATGCTAAAGGCTTAATGCTTTATAGGCTTAAGTTTGGTACCATAAAAGTGTTGAGAGTATAATAAATTAGCTTATAGATCATTTTTCAAAGATATATAATTATATGGATCTATGGATTTAGGATCAAAAGATGTAAGACTAAAGTTTCTTGAATTATTATTTTTCTGGAGTATTTTTGCTTCTTGGAATTGCTCCTTTAGGCTAAATGATTAATATAAAATCATTCATTGTAATAATACGTACAATACCTTAAACTTATTATGTTCCGAGCTTCAAACCATTACAGAACTTCAATTGATTTTTTTTTTCGGTAGTCATCAATATAAAGCTAAGTTATTTATAGGCTTAAGTTTGGTACTATAAAAGTGTTGAGAGTGTAATAAATTAAATAATAGATCCTTTTCCAAAAATATATAATTGTATGGATCTATGGATCTAGGATCAAAGGATATGAGACTTCAGAATC
The DNA here is from genome assembly GCA_958496175.1 of Sisyra terminalis. Lineage (NCBI taxonomy): Eukaryota > Metazoa > Arthropoda > Insecta > Neuroptera > Sisyridae > Sisyra > Sisyra terminalis. Next base: position 44,882,654 of record OY292278.1, on the reverse strand, counting down.
TTGGATTTCTCATTATATTTTTGGTGTATTTTTGCTTCTTGAAATTGCTCCACTAGGCTAAATGATTAATAAAAAATCACTCGTTGTAATAATAAGTCCAAAATCTTAAACTTATTATTTCCCGAGCTTCAAACCATTAAACCTTAATAGAACCTAAATAGATTTTTTTTCGGTAAGGTAATCGATATAATGCTAAGGAATTAATACGCTAATTTGGTGTCACAAAAGTGCTAAGAAAGTAATAAATTAGCTAATAGTCCTTTTTCCAACCAAAATATTATTGTATAGATCTATGGATTTAGGATCAAAGAATATAAGACTTCTGAATCTTGGATTTCTCATTATTTTTCTGGCGTACTTTTCCTTGTTGGAATTGCTCCACTAGGTTAAATGTTTAATATAAAATCACTAATTGTAATAATAAGTACAATACCTTAAACTTATTATTTTCCGAGCTTCAAACCATTAAAGAACCTCAATTAATTTTTTTTCGGTATATTCATCGATGTAATGCTAAGGAATTTATAGGCTTAAGTTTGGTGTCATAAAAGTGTTGAGTGTAATAAATTAGCTTATAGATCACTTTCCAAAAATATAAAATTGTATGGATCTATGGATCAAGGATATAAGACTAAAGAATTATGCATTTCTCATTATTTATCTGGTGTATTTTTGCTTCTTGGAATTGCTCCTTTAGGCTGAATCAGTGGTCGGGGAACTGGGGTAAGTTACCCCAAATGGGCTTAAAAATATTTTTTTTTTTGGTAGTAGTCCAAACGTATACTAAAATATATAAATGTAATTTAATTCAATAAATATTATTTATTTAAAATTTACATTGATTGTTTTCTTTTCAGAATAGGGGGGGGGGTATTATCAACTTACGCAAAAGTATTTTGGAGTAATAGTTAAAAAAGTTCCCCGACCGCTGGTCTAAGTAATTAATATAAAATCACTAGTTGTAATCATAAGGATCATAAGTACAATACCTTAAACTTATTATTTCCCGAGCTTAAAACCATTAAAGAACCTCAATTAATTTTTTTTGAGTCAAATCATATATATAATGCTAAGGACTCTATAGGCTTAAGTTTGATGTCATAAAAGTGTTGAGAGTGTAATAAATTAAATAATAGATCATTTTCCAAAAATATATAATTATATGGATCTAGGATCAAAGGATATAAGACTATGGAATCTTGGATTTCTCATTATTTTTCTGGTGAATTTTTGCTCCTTGGAATTACTATACTTGTACTAATACTAATATTTGTTATAATAATAAGTTCAATGCCTTGGATTTATAATTTCCCGAACTTCAAACCTTTAAAGAACCTCAATTGATTTTTTTTCGGTGAAAATCATTTATAACAAAAAAAAAGCAATTTTATAAGTAGTATGTTTTTGATAAGAACTTTGCTTTTGATTAAAAAACATAATTTTCTTTATTCTTGGAAAATTTTCTAAATTTATGTCTACCAAGTTGGTGCATCATTATTATTAGAAAGGAAAACAGGAAATGGAAAATTTAGAAAGTAGATGAAGGGATTTTTTTTTCCAACAATTAAAATTTGATTTTTCTTGAATCGTTGATATAAAAAATAAATAAAATTAATCTAAAGGGTTTCAACTATAATTAGTTTTCCCTGATTTTTTCAACGATTGACGTAATCAAAAATTGTTCCAAAATTATTTAATTAACCAGATAGAAGTAAGTTTTAAGTAACCTCCATACCATAAAAATATAGACTATCATTTTCATATTTGCGGCTCAACCTTCCATTTACAAAAATAATTACATTTATTAATGCAGGATTGAAATTTAATCTATTAAATGTTATATAATTTACAATTTTAAAAATTCGGTTCATAAATTTACTAACGATATGGTAAATTTATTTCATTAAATTTTTATTGAAATAACTAGTAATTATATCGAAAAAACATTGAATTGATATTCCCTATCAGGGACCATTACTCATATATATTTGACTCATTTGTGAATGAAATAAAAGAAATTGCTCAATCATATCTTTTATGTTTGCAGCATAAAGTATTCTTGTATTATAGATACCTACATAAAAGTTATTGAAGCAAAAATAGATTATATTTTCGTAGAAAAAAAAAATGTTTTATTTGTTGAAAGTATCAGAAATGGAAATTGGTTTTAAACAGGAAAGTGTTATCTGTTGTTTTATTGATATCTAAGAATTTATTTTAGAATAGATTATTTGACTTTCGTACATATTAGATAATGGAAAGGTTTCCTCAATGTCAAGGCTGGTAAGAGGTCATTTCAATGAGAGGAAAACTAGGAAATATTTATTGATTTAGAAAATATACGTTTGGAAATTATGTATGAAAAAATTTTTTTTAAACGGTCGCCTAGGCATTTACATACCCTTTTGACGAAATTTTCAATAACTTTTTTGAATACATGTGGTATTTCATTGATAAAGCGTCTAATTTCGATTTTCAATGTTTCGATGGTTGCAGACTTTTTGGCATAAACCTGTAACTTCAGTTAATCTCACAGCCAGAAATCTAAAGGCGTTAAATCGCAAGAACATGGAGGCCAATTTTGGTCACCAAATCGGAAAATGACATGACCAGGACTCGTGAAAAATCGTCAATGTTTCATGGGTGATATGGTATGTGGCACTGTCCTGCTGAAACCATATGTCATTAAGATCTATAGCTTCCAAATGAGACACAAGAAATTGTTATCATATCACGATAACGTTCACTATTCAATGTTACTGCATCATTTTCTTCGTATTCGAAGAAAAACGGTCTAATTTTTTCTCCAGACCATAATGCACATCATATAGTGATCCATTGTGGATGAATGGCTTTCTGATAAATCATTCACGAATTTATCATTCATGAATTTCCTAAGCCCCAAATGCGACAGTTTTATCTATTCACGAAGCTATTGAGGGGAAAATGGTCTCATTACAGAAAATAATTTTGTTTGCAAAATCAGCAGGTTGTTCAAGGATCCAATTGGTGAATTCTCTTCGCTGTTTATGGTCTACTATTTCATTTTTTACTAACTCCCATCTGTTTACTTTCGATCAATCGTCAATATCTTCAAAATGGTGAGATTGGAGATAAAAATATTAGAAACTTTTTTTGTAGAACGTTTAATTTCCTACAAAATTACAGATAAAGTTATACAAAATAATAAAGATATGAGCAAGATATGATTTTTTTTAATTGGACTTATAAAGTATATGAAACTTTATTACGGATATTAATCCCATTAAAATAAAGAGCTCAGCTATCGGGAAAATTTTCTAGAGGTGTGTAAAAACCAATTTTTTTATGTAACTAGTAAAAAAAAAATCGATTTTTTTGATCCATCCTAATAGTCCTGGAAATTTTAATTATATAATATCGGTTACAATCTTGATATAAAATTTCTATAATTTTTAATGAAACTTTTCTTCAGTACAATAAAATTGAAGATAATACTGTGAACTGAAACTGGCGATTAACTAATTAGACTTATTAAGACAATCTAGGTATAATATAATAAATATTTTTCTCGACTGAATCCACACATTACGTATGAAACAACAATGCAAACTACAGAGGGTTCAAATCTGGGTTAAATAAAAATTAATTCATTTTATCACAATTTCTAGAAGTATAAATTCAAATTTTTATTTTGTGAAAGAAATAAAAAATATTATAGTCATATTATAAGAATTCGGTTTAAAATAAATTCACCAAATGCGAGTTGGTAATAAAAAAATGTTTAACAATGAAGATCTCTAGAATCATAAAAAAGTTATCATTCTATTTAGATTATGGAATTGTTATTTAATTTTTTTTTTTTCAAATCTGGATCGATTTAATCCAAAGTGTTAATATTAAAAGACGGGCTTTATATTTTTCTCTTCACGGTTTTTCACTTGACTTATTCAAGAAAAGTGCTTTGAAAATCAATTCCGCGTATCAAATCGTAATATTTCAATAAAAATCCAACAAAAACCGTCCAAATGCACTGAAGAAAAAGACGGGTGGAAAATTCAATGGGGACTTTTGTGTTCTGGGAGCCGAAGACAATAATCTGCGGCAATTAAAGAGGTCGTCTTCGTCCATTGGCAATATATATAAACATCTGAAATCATTCATGATAGCCCATTGAATGAATGCATATCCCAGCATCCAGCTGGCGCATTTAAATATTTTTCTTATCCAAGATGATTTCATGAAAAAATCTCTTTAATTTTTTTACACTTTCATGTAAATTAGTTGGGAGATTCAGTGGGAAAATTTACAATTATATATGAAAGATTCTATTGAATTTTTTTCCCTTCCACTGTGTAGATATTATTCAATAACCGTTTGGCTTGATTATATGCGGGATTGAATGAGATTTAACAGGCGTAATTAATTAAGTGAAATAATTAGTGAGTGCTCGAATTTGGTGTAATAACCTTTGGAGTGGAGTTGAATGACATAAAATGGTTTTGCATGAAATTTTACATAATTTTTGTGATCGAGTTGAGACAATCAAAGTCTCAGTACACTAATGAGAATTGAATTGTTTTCCCAAAAAGAGTCTAATTATTTTTAGAAAGGTTATTTCGGTGTGAAACACGACAGTTCCACCGTCATGGGATGTTTTCTTTCTCTGGATAAAATGACACACATTCATTTACCAAATAGAAAAGAAAATAAATGGAATCATTAGTCAAAAATATTATATCTTTTATGTGCTCTGTGTTCTTCTTCTTTTGTAAATATACAATGACTTTGGGAAAAGTTTATAAACAAATTTGAAGATAACAAAGTGTATAGAAAATTTTATGATAATTGATCAAAAATAAAGAAGATTTTGATCTTAAACCTATAGCCTTTTTGCAACAAATTTCGATTTAATTGGGAACGATTTTAGCCCCTAAAACATTAAAAATTTTATGGTAATGTTCAATATTACCATAGCTTTAATCATTTTTTAACAATTTGGATTAAAATAAATTGTTTTAAAAATTTCAATTTTAAGAAAGAAAAAACAGATTTTCAGAAACTTCCCCAGGAAAAGTAGGAAATTGTTTTGGAAAGTCTTGAAATTTTTGGAAAAAAAAATTCCCAACATTCCAATAGTTATATACAAATAACAAACATCCGAAAATTTCTCTAGCTTTGCTTATTTTTGAAGCTTTTATCGTAAAATATATGATAGTAATTTATCCTTAAATTAGCTGATACCCGCGACTTCGTCTGCGTAACGTAGGTGTAGATTATATTTTCTTTTTTTTGCTATTTGTAGTGGCATATGGAAATTATTATTTTTCTTATTTAATAAACTGTTACTTAAAATTTGTTCATTCAGTTGTATATAATGATCAATTAATTTTCAAAAAATATTTATAAATATCTAAAAAGAGTATGGTCTATTCCGTATACCTACCGTGAACCAATTAATCTGTAAATCAATCACCATCTATACATAAATAAAAACTATCCTCAAGTTCAATAAAGTAAGTCATAATTATAACTTAAAACAGTCAAAAATTATCAAAAGACTCGCCTAGATATTTAGAATATTAGTATAAATCCCATTTCATTGTCTCAACTTTTACATTTTTGAAATGTACAAAACTACGGTGAAATTAAGATTAGTTCAAATGCACGAAACCTAGTTCCTCCATAATCAAGTATAACCAATTCAATTGTTGATTAACTCTACATTTTCTCATACAAACTTAGTCACCCCTTTTACTCTTTTAGGGTAGGAATTTAAAAAAAAATCCTTTCAGATGTCTACTTCTTAAAAGGAATGCATCGAATATTAAAATTTCATCAGTCAGAGGGGATATACAAATACAGAATTTTATGTATGTAAGGTTTTAAAAACGTATTTACTTTAAGTTTTATTACAATTATTATTGTTATTACTACTACTACTATTACTTTTTTCCGTTAATATTTCCTTATTGAGCAACTCTAAGGGTCTATTTACAACAATTTTGTAAAAAAATAAATAAAAAAAAAGTTTACTGTAGATTCGAACCCACGTCTTTATAATTAGGAGCATCAGAATGTCAGATACGTAAGCCATTACGCTATTAACATCAACTATTTGTTTTATATATATAAACGTTTATATTTCAAAGAGCCAATTTTTATTCTTTAAATTGAATTTACTGAGCTTTTTATCAGTTCAACTAAAAATATTTTTACAGAATATTTTCTTACTTTAAATTACCTTTCCAATAATATATAACTCACATGTCTAGTGTACAAATTTCTGTTTTCATCCCTAGGGAATACCTTACCTTATTATTTTTTTGGAATGATAAGTAGCCTATAGTCTGTGGGAAATTGTGTTGTATCTTAATACCAAATATCATTAAATTCGATTGTTCCGCTCTTTAGTTAAATCGAGACACACAGACAGACATACAAAAATTTTAAAAATGTTAAATTTGGAATAAAAGTCTCTTGAAACAAATATTTACCCTAAAATTGGGTTCAAAATCAAAATGTACAGACAGACGTAAGAATTTTATATATTAGTATAGATATATGATTGGGGAAAAAGAAATCCATTATTTTTATGTGAATTTCAAAGTTTCATTTACTATGTTTTGGATTGACCGATCTTGGTCAAATATGCACCGTTTAGTTCAATAATTTGTTACCATTTTAAAAGTAGCATTAAAAAACCTCTTTCATGGAAGTCTTACTTAAGTTTTAGTGAAAAAATTAGTAGAAAACAGCAGAAAAAAAATCTTTTTTTTAGAATATACCTAACCAATAGATGTAAAACTTTTATATGATTTAAATATTAAAGTGAAGATTTTCTTAAATAAAAATTATTTATGAGTAACTAAATTATCAATTTTTTATATAGTTTTTAAAAGGCTTGACTCTCGTTTTAATGGATTGGTTAAAAAATACTATTAAAGGTTTGAAAAATAATTTGGAACTATTCTCGCTAAAACTCTAATTATTAACGATAAACGTTTATTATCGAAGCTAAAAGTATATTTAACCGTATGAGAATACTTTGTCTACAAATTAAAAAAATAATGACTAAAATTCGATTACAATTTTTAAGCAATCGATCTTTACAAGCTCACGATGTCCTCCCAGTCTATATTAAAACGGCTGTAAATTCACCTGAATTTAAAAAAAAATATCTTTATTCATTAAAAATCCCTCCTTTAGCAACCCACAGCATCCCTTGCTGTGCCTATCATAACTTATCTGCATGATATAAACTTTTAAACTTAATTTTCCAAAAAATATATTTACCCCTGAAATCACTAGACTATCGAACCAATAACTATTGCCAATTAGCAGCTGTTATATTGACCATTGAAAAAGCTGTTTTCTTACGGTTGCAGATATGTTATTGATGCAAGAAATAAATTAAAACAGTTTTTAAAGTGGATTTTATATTATATTAAAATTTGCGATAAATCGATGCAGAACTTATTGCCTTTTTGAATCGTAAACTACCAACAAAAGATATTTTTATATATATAAATAGAGGGGCTGTTTAGAATTCATCATTTCATTTGGCTATATAGTAAGGGTTAGTGAATATTTTTTCCAAATTTTGACTTCTTAAAAGATATTAAATCTTTCCATTTATCAATAAAACACGATATCATTAAAATATCATCCACAACTGGCTTTACAGTAGTCCTTTTTGTTGACCCAATTCTTCAATTCATTTTCGATTGTTTGGGTTTCTATTTGATCAATATAAGCTTTGATTTCTTGCATAAAGACCTAAAATATATCTGAATAGTTGGAATAGGACTTATTCTCGACATCTCACCACAAAAAGTAGTCCAAAGTGGCCAAATGGCAACTTCTGGGCGATTTATTGAGTTCAGAATTTCGGCTGATTTTATAATTTTCAAAAACTCAGCCCCAAAAATTGATTGTGTGGTATGTTGCACCATTCTTTTAAAACCAAATGTCTTCAAAGTTATCTTTTTCAATTTTTTAAAACAATTTTTTTTTTTGATTATGGCACATGGCTGTCCATGGATGGCAACGAAAAAAAATCAAAAATCAATGCATACAGTAACTCTATGTATTGCATCAGGTTTTCAATAATTACGTGTGAATTTTCTGAGCTCCAAATGCAATGATTTAGTGTAAACTAAAACGATGCACTTCAAAGAAGCTTGAAGTGAAAAAAAAAGACTTTGAACATCGAAAAGTCAACGATTAAATTGTATATTTTCCCCATCACCACAATATTTGTTAAACAAATATATCCATATCTTATTTTATATTCCCACCATACGATGACTGAATAATAATTGAAAGATTTTCTGTTTATCATAACAAAATATTTCTCTGTTTCGTTCCGAGTAGGATGGCATTACACGACATCGAACAAGTGTAGGGCGGAATAAGAATTTTCATAAAATCGTTTTATGAATTATTATTATCAATAATACATGCTTATTTTCTTCAATATCCGTTCTTATCATTGAAAAATTATCAGATTGTAAGAGGTCAATAAATTATTGGAAAACTATCCAATTAAATAATCACAACGAACGTCAAATAGCCGAAAAGGCAATAAAATACTTTTGTGGATTTCGTATGGTCTTTGGAATTTATTGAAAGAGAAATTCGTTGATATCCGAAGAAAGCACATGTTACGATAAAGTTTGATAGGCGAATTGTGCACCGGAAAACACCTTTCTAGTTCCGGTTAATTGTTTGGAGTGTTACAATTTCAAAAAAAAAATGAAAACAAGACAAAAAAAAACTTTCCGGAAGTAACGGTGGACAAATTTCATTTTTTAGATAAAATCAGAAATTGAGATTTTAATTTTATTTTGGTGAATTAATATTTCGAGAAGGGACGACCGATTAAAAGTGTATTTTTTTTTAAATAATTTAAGTTTGGTTCAATGACACACGTAGAGGAAGTAAAAGAATGATTTAAGTGGTACCTGATTGAAATTAAAAATTTTTCCTGATATCCGGCAAACGGTGAATCCTTCTTAAGTTCAAATCATCTAATTATATTTTTCAACATTAAGGATTCCGAACACAATTTAATCCTGGAAAAAGATTGTGATGTTTATTTGAAATTAGGAGTTTTTTTTTTCTATTCGGCACGTTTTCTTTGGTTGGTTTACCTTAATTTTGTCTGAACTGAATGTAAATCGGAGGTATTGATCGCTAAACGACCATAATTCCACCGCTTTAAAACTTCCATGTAAGTTTGGAATCCTTATTAAAAATAAATAAACACCAATTTTCTCTTTTTTTATGGCATCGATAGCCCAAGATCGTATACAATTAAAGTGACAAAAAGTCCCATAAAAATAACTTTCATTCACTATACGATAATAGCCAAATTCCATTAGGCCCTTTATCAAAAATATTTTCAATTGATATTTGTTTTCTAATAAATTTCTTTCGTAGATACAATTTCAGTATCAATTAAGCCATAAGCACAAATATTTATCTGAATAATTTTTATTTTTCTTTGGAAATTTGATTGATTGGAAAATTTACGTTAAATGCCCTGTTTTATGGGCCGAAATTTATTGCCCAATTGATTTGAAACGGCGTTTTGAGATAAAATTTTCATGTGGCATTTATCGGTCTTTTCATTTAAATTCTTCCACAAATGAGGTGATAACTATTTACTTCATAAAGTTGTACAAATAAATTTGGGCTTTTTATTAATATTTTCTCCGTTATTACTAATAAATTTTGAAAGAATTACAATTAGTGTTTGTATTCTAAGACTTTCATGTTTGAAGAGGTTTCTATTCGATTTATAAATAAAGACAAATTTATTTGAGTTTTTCCTGCAACAGCCAGGAATTTTCTATTGCAAATTTAATGAATACAAATTTTATATGAGAAAATGAGGTAACCTAAGATTATCCATAGAAACAAATATTTATCTACATATTTTTCTCAACTATTATTTCATAGGAAGGGCATGATGCATTGTATCTTAAAATATTCAATGTAAAAAGGTCTAGCAGGATCCACATGTCGAGTTGGCCCCCAAATAGGAACCTTTCTTTTTTAAATCTTAAATAAACAACGTAGAACTTCCCTGTCTATCTTATTTATAAAATTTCCAGTTTTCCTGAATTTCCTGGCCGAAAGTCGCGTTTTTCCTTCACCTTATTGATAACAAACTTGTCTCAGGTCAATTTTGCGAAAAAAAATCCTTTTCCATTATTTCATATTATGTTTAATTTTGATAAAATATACATCTTTCCCGATTGTTATCAAACCACAATAAAATTAAAAATTTTCAAAATTTTTGCCAATTTTCCTAACATCTAGTTTGTTTCAATGAAATTCCTTGAATTTCCTTTCCTTACATTTCGATTTTGCAAAAAAATTTGCCAAAATTTCGTTAGCCAATAAATGATATGTGATACCTTCTCCAACGAATTCGCTCATCAGATTCGAAGGGAAAGGAAACTTGGAAATAATTCCGAAAATTTTTAATTTCCTAATAGTTTGATAACAATTAAGAAAGATGTAGATGTCATCGAAAATTAACATAATATGAAAGAATGGAAAAGATTTTTTTTTTCACAAAATTGACCTGAGACAAGCTTTTTATCAATACGGTGAGGGAAAAACGCGATTTTCAGCCTGGAAAATAAGGAAAGGGTCTAGCAAGACCCACATGGCCAGTTGGCCTCCAAATAGGAACCTATGTTGAAACTTATGTTAAAATATCGGCTTGATATACAAACACATTTTATATACTTTTCGCGACCAAATTCCTCTTTGATCTTGAGATATGGGCAAAAATGTCCCCCCGCATGGCTATTTTTCAAAGTTATATATCTCAAAAACTAATTACACTAGTGAAGTGAAACCAACGCCAGGCTTTAGATTATTTTACAGAGTAAGTCATATATTTTTTTGAAATTTTTAGAAAAAAACAAAAAATTACAAAAAAAAATCCAAAAAACAAATGAAATATTTTTTTATGTGTTCTCTGAAAATGACAATCACGAAAAAAAAATATTTTAAGCTTCTACATGAGCACTATAACTCATAAAAATTGCGTGAAAATAGTTGGTGCAACACCTTGAAAAAAAATAAAATGTGATTTACGCCTACTAATATACCTCGGTTTTATTTTTTTTCGAAGTGTTTCACCAACTTTTTTTTTCACAAAACTTCAATAAATAAAATAGACCACAGTTAGGAGCAAATAATTTATTATTATGAATTAATATGTTAATCTTCGAATGGCTAAGATGATTGAAAGATTTCAATAGGAAACAGTTCACAACTTCTTTAACAATTCCTAAACTTCTATCGACTCCAAAGAAAAAGTTATTTTTTTACTTGGTTTTTAATATTGCAAGTATATATTAGGGTGATTTTTTTTTTACTTTTTTTTTTGGTTCCATCATGAAATTTTGTTGGAAATACCAAAAAAAAAAAATCCCTGAAAGTTTGAGCCCTTAATATTAATTTTAGGTCCTCGACCAAGACGTGTAAAGATTTCCTATTGAAAATACACGGAAACTCTGATTTTTTATTTTTAAATTTCTATATCTCAGTGGTATTTCATGGGATCGCTTTTACCGAAGATGGTTTTTTCTCAGAATTAAACGCTCTACAAAAGTGCCCATTGCGATAAAGTCGTAACTCACACCGGTGAGGTAGTACGGGTCACTGAACCTGATTTTTCCATAAAATTCGCGTTTTTTTTTGCATTTATCTCGTAAATAACAAGAGCTACGGAAAAATTATAAATAAAAAACTTGTAGAGAATTTGATTTCCTACAAAAAAGTTCTTGTAGACCAAATCGCGAAGATCAATATTAAACGAGATATTAAGTCTGGAATTTTATGGAAAAATCAGGTTCAGTGGCCAATGGTACTTTTTAAATTATCTTAGATAAGGACTAAATTTTTAGTATGGTTAATTAGGATTCAAGTTTTTGCCAAAATATTCAGGTAGCCTTTAATAAATAAATGGATACAAAATCGAGGTGAAAAAGCACCTAAAGGCCTCCTTTTGCCTCAATTCGACCCTGATAAAAACTTATTTCTTAAATTCAAAAATTTTAGATAGTAGAGGAATAAAAGATCAAAATTTACAGGGTACTTAATGACCGGAAAATCCACAAAAAAAATCCGAGAAAGTATCGAAAAGTTTTGCAAATTTGTAAACTTTTCCCAACTAGATTGATATTTGAATGGGAAAAAATTTAGACGTCATTGTAAATGAGCATATTATGTAATGAATCTGTACCGTAAATAAGAAATTAAATAGAATTGTTATGAAAAATCGCAATATTGTGCGATTTTTTCACCTTATTTACCAAATTTTTATGCAAGAAGTTTTATATAAACAACATCATGGGAAAAACCAAATTTTGTCGAGAAAGTGAAGATATTTAAGTTGAAAATTTGAGCCTAATTTTTATAAGAAATCATGGGTAGAATTGCGTTTACGAGTGTAGATGCAATGGAAAAACTTTTGTGAATGAAAAAATCCAATAATAATTGGATTTTCTGCATAATTGGGTTAAAGGAATACCTGGATTTTGGTAACCAATTGCTCTAATTGACAGTATCGAATTTATTTTTAAATCGTATTTATTTATGCAGCTAAGCTGCAGCTTTGTACATCCTCAACAATTCATAATTCAGATCAATGTTTTTTTTTTGTTTATAAGGTTTCAAAGTTGGAGATGAACTCCAAAAAAATTCCACTTGAACTAGAAAATTCGATTTTATATATCCCTCTTCTTAATTAAAGATCTGTAAGCTAAGGACCTCTAAATGTTAAATGTTAGAGACTTAAGATCGGTTTTTTTATTTAATATTTTTATTATCCGATTAGCTACGTTTCGTTACGATCGTAACTTCATCAGGCTTCTTGACTCACAAAAAAAAAATATTTTCAATTTAAATTCAATAAATAAAAATTTTTATTTTCAATTTAAATTGAAAATATTTTATTTTTGTGAATCAAGAAGCCTGATGAAGTTACGATACGTAACGAAACGTAGCTAATTGAATAATAAAAATGTTCGGGACTTAATTCATTAAAAAACGTGAATTTTCTTATTTTCACTCAATATAGGCTGGCGATCCACAGTTTGGGAACTACCATTTTTGACCTGAAAATATTACGAATCCTTTCCAATTTTTCCTTTGATTAAATCAGTTGGTATTCAGTTTGACCAATTAAAATAACTTTCGATTATCCCTAAAGTCATCATTTTAATATCAAAGTCGTATTGCAGAAAGCATTTTTAATCCGGAAATATTTCAAGAATTGGTTCAAAAGATTATCTTTTATAGATGATAAAATTCAGATCTCAGCTTTTATTTTTTTAAATAAGAAGACAATTCAGGTTGTTTAAGATTGATTTTTTTATTTTTCAATTAGCTACGTTTCGTTACGTATCGTAACTTCATCAGGCTTCTTGATTCATAAATAATTCAATAAGTTATTTATTTATTGAACTTAAATTGGAAGTATTTTATTTTTGTGAATCAAGAAGCCTGATGAAGTTACGATACGTAACGAAACGTAGCTAATTGAATAAAAAAAATGTTAGGGACTTAATTCATCAAAAAACGAGAATTTTCTTATTTCTTAAGAATTTTAATCTACAAGTTAGTAATTCCCGTAAAAAATTTGGTTTTTCCATTGTTAGTTTAAAATCAATTAAACAATGAATAATTCATTCACTTTATGAATCACTTTCTTACGTTTTTCTTCGCTTAACGATTTATATTTTCTGGCCTAACTTATGAAGTCTTTAGTAAATATAAGCAAGTACAACTTACCTTGTAGACTGCCTTATAAAAATCCTCAAATTTTTACAAAAGGAAATCACAAAATATTTCAAATTTTCACCAAACACATACCGAGGAAAAATATTTCACTCAATTGTTGCTTTCGTGTGATTCTAAATAAATCTGTACTGTTTATTCTTTGAATGTTATTGCAAGAGCACAGCCCAATGTTTATGTTATAGAAACAAAAAAAAAAAATATGATTGGAAACACGTGGGGATAGCACTCGTAGCTGCCAAAGAAATTTAAATTACGCGCGTCCGCCTTGTTTGGTGTACAACAACGAACTGAATAATAGTGGACTGGCATATGCAGAATATAGTAATAGTAAGCATATAGTAAATAAGTGGAGAAGGCAGATCATAAACTAGCCATTACTTTGTTGGAATTAAATAGAGATAACAATGTTTGAATCAGACACGAACGTTGTTATCGTATCAACCTTTTTTTTTGCGAAAGAAATCAAATAAAAGCCAAGTAGTATATCAAAAAAATTAAAATTGGAAATAGTACTTATGAAAAATGATGTTTTTGATTGTTGCAGAATTGCAACTGAAACACAGCAATCGAATTAGAAACTTAGTTTTTATAAGACTATTGGGGTATCTATAAAAATATTAAGGTCTAGAATTTGAGCGAGAATTGAATAGTATTGATTCAACAATTGAATAGCAAGAACTTTTATTTGTTGTACTGCAAAGTTTATGATTTATGATTGTAATTGTTGCATCATGCATTTGAAAATTAAGCGATGATTTGAAATAGTCAAAAGTTGCAATAAATATTGCTAAAAAAGAAAAAAAAAAGATTTTAATTAAATTATATATAATATAATTAAATTAAGATTTTAATTGAGCAACATCAATTGTTGTAATTCGAAGCATTAATATTAAAAGATCTGCGACCATAAAAATGAGTCAATTCCCAAATTTAAACCGATTTTTTTGTAAAAAAAAGCATAAATTATTTCAAAATTGAGCTTCTTTTTTTATAAGACTATTGGGATATCAATACAAATATTAAGGTCTAGAATTTGAGCCAGAATTGAATAGTATTGATTCAACAATTGAATAGCAAGAACTTTTATTTGTTGTACTGCAAAATTTACGATTTTTAATTGTAATTGTTGCATCATGCAATTGAAAATCAAGCGATGATTTGAAGTAGTCAAAAGTTGCAATAAATATTGCCAAAAAGAAAAAAAATTAATAATAATAATTGAGCAACATCAATTGTTGTAATTTTAAGCATTAATACTAAATGATCTGTGACAATAGAAATAAGTCAAATCCCAATTTTAACCGATTTTTTTAAAAAAAAAAACAAAGATTCTTTCAAAATTTAGCTCCTTTTTCAAGAAAATTTTGAAAATTAAAATTTTAATTGTTGCAATATTGTATCTTAAACAACAACCGAAAAAAAGTTATGAATTTTAATCTATCTTTGAAGATAAATTTAGAGCCTGTATTTTCACATCTAAATAACGATACTTATCTGGCAGATAAAATTTAATACTGAGGATAGTGAAAGTTTGCATCTTTTCACCTAAAAATAGTGATATACGTATAGGATTTATCTAACAGATAAATTTTTATCTATTAAAAATATATCTTTAGTATATGGTCTACCAAACCATGAGTGAAAATACTGACCCTAAGTAGATAAAAATTTATCTATCCTTCAATCCTTATCAATCCTTCACATAGTCTTATTTCTAGGTGAAAAACATATGTTTTCTCTATCTTTTGGATAAAATTTTATTTGGAAGACAAATCTCTTTATCTAGATGTAATGGAGATGCAATATTGCAACTAAGATAATGAAAGTTTGCATCTTTTCACTTAAGAACTGTGATATACGTATAGGATTTATCTGATTTATCTAACGGATAAATTTTTATCTATTAAAAATCTATCTTAAGGATATGGTCTACCTATCCATAAGTAAAAATACTGACCCTAAGTAGATAAAAATTTATCTATCCTTCAATCCTTATCAATCCTTCACATAGCCTTTTATTAGGTGAAAAACATATGTTTTCTCTATCCTTTGGATAAAATTTTATTTGGAAGACAAATGTCTTCATCTAGATGTAATGAAGATGCAATATTGCAACTTAGACAACAATTGAAATAGAAGTTATGGATTCTAATCTATCTTTAATATTAAGGGCCGATTTTTTCACTTATGGATAGAAACTTTATCAAATATTATCCGATAAGATAAATCCTACACATAGCGCTATTTTTTGATGGAAAACGCATGTTTTCTCTATCCTCCGGGAAAAAATTTTATGTGGAACATAAATTTATTTATCTAGATGTTAAAACACCTGCTTTTAGTGGATAGTAGTAAAAAGATTAACCCGAGAAAAGATAGAGCTTCGTATAATCTTCATCTTCTTTTTAATTAGAATAATCACTATCTCATCCTGGAAAATCCAATTTAATATGAAAAATGCCATAATCTTCCATAATCTGGCTTTCTATAATAACTTCTAAAATATGAAGTTATTTGAGTAAAATAATTAACAAAGTTTTGAATTTGGGTTCGGATTTAACAACAATGGAAGTTAGGTTTCAATTACAAAGATCTTCCAAAGTTCTTGAACTAAGAGAATAGCTTGCACTTTTAGTGCAAGTTCTATATACATTCAAAATTGAGGAATTTCGAAAAAATTGAATTTAGCTCTTTGGAAGAAATTTTAATTGTTGCTTAGGGAATGCAGTGGATTTTATTTGTTGGAATCATAGAGTGGTTTTCATTTCCTTCGGAAAAATCAATAACCGTCAATTATTGTGGGTTGCAATGAGTTACAATTTCGAATGTTTTCCTTCATTTTTGTTTGAATCATTGTTTTTACAATAGTGGTCTAAACCTGTTTGTTCAGTTAAGATTTAGAGAATTTTTTTTTAATGAAAAAGTCCGAAAAAAGAGAGTTATAGTTCAGGAACGGTTCAAGAATTAATTTTTAATCGAATTTTTGGAATTATCAGTTACAAATAGCAGTGAAATGAACTATAATACTTTCCAAAGTTTTGTGGTACAAAATTCTCCATAATTGTAGAACAAAAAGAATTAAATCCTCGAATCTTCATAATTCGTCAGATTTCCAGGATATTATATTTAAAATAAATGTTTCTTGCATTAATTGTTGCAATGCATAACTTAAAACATAACAAGGAGATATAGTCGGGAGCCGGGAAATTTAATTTGACGAAAATAAAAATCAAGAAAATCCTAAAAATTTTTTTTTTTTCATAAGTCCATTAGTATTTAATTTGGAAAAGACATAGACGTCATCGTTAATGCGCCTATTATTCATGATCTTATTTCATAATCTTTAAAGAACAAAATTTTTCGTACAAAAGATAATTTGGATTTCAAACACAAATACATAAGAATTTCACGAGTAAATGAATAATCACCAAAATTTTTATTGAAAGTTCCTAAAACAATGATTTGATTTCAGATGCGTAAAGTGAAAAGTTATCAAAACTTAACACACATTGCATTTTATTTCAATAATTAATGAATTCTATAAAATTATTAAACTTAATTAAAACCAATAAAAGACTGAAAAAAATGTCATTAAATTTCATATTTTTTCCTAGTAAAAATACATGGCAAGGTGACGAGAATCGAAAGTTTTGGCTCACTTATCGATTAACGAAAGCCCAGAAGCGATTTAGCGGTTTGAAAATATTTAGCGCCTCGAGCCCAGGTATCGTGTGTATCTCCGCCTTTTGGCCACATACTATAAAATTTCAATATTTCCAATGATAAATGATTATTTTTCAATTCAAATATTCTGCCGAATCAACTGTCGATATGATCCAATGAAAATAAAACTAATTGATGTTCCACCAAATTATCATTACAATGAACATATGGAAGATGGAAAATTTACTTTTTTTCCGATAATCTAATTGATTTCTTACGTTCGAGGAAACAGTTTTAAGTGGTTTGATACTTTGCTAAAATTATCTCAATAATAATCATTTGGGTTCATTTGAATTTTTCAAGTTCATAGGAAGTGAATCGATAATGATTTTCGTCATAATTTTATTACAGTTGTACTATGATTTTTTTCGAAGCTCTTATTTTGTTAGGAAAATAAATTAAACCCTTCGTAAACTTTGAGGGGAAAGATTTTTAGTAATTATTTTTT
This sequence comes from Sisyra terminalis, assembly GCA_958496175.1. Classification (NCBI taxonomy): domain Eukaryota; kingdom Metazoa; phylum Arthropoda; class Insecta; order Neuroptera; family Sisyridae; genus Sisyra; species Sisyra terminalis. Next base: position 44,864,674 of record OY292278.1, on the reverse strand, counting down.
TCAAAAAAGGCAATAAATTATTTTAAAATAACTTTAGTTATCAATAACCATAATACCAAGAGATTTTAAAAGAAATTTAGTTTAATATAAGAACAAATTTTGAAAATTTCTGGCACTTCAATGGGTAATTTCACCCTATAATCTTAACTCGATTCCCGAAAAGAATTATATTGCACGTTCAGGTGAACCTATCCTTTTCATTAGTAAGAAAACTTTTTTCATGAAAAATAAGCTTTGTAACTATAGTACCATAAAATAAAATATTATCAAAATCGATTAATCTGTTTTAAAATCGTACGAAAAGATGTAATTGGCAGAAATTGGAGTTCAAATTATCAACCTTTGGTCCATAATGATCAATTATATGAGCAAAACTGAATAAATTCCAAACTGGTGTTAAAATTGCAAAAATTTTACCTGCTGTCAACTGTTGATATAAAATATGTTAATATAGTAGTTCTTGAAGACCAAAATACGAGAAATAAGAAGATTTAAAGGTGTTACTAATGGATTCGGAAACAGTTGTAAATGTTTACTATGTTATTTCATATCATCAGTTGGGAGCAGGTAAAATATTTGCAATTTTAACACCACCTTGGAATTTATACAGTTTTGCTCACAATATTGATAGTTATGGAACAAAGGTCGATAAATTGAAGGTAAATTTATGTCTACATGAATTCTATTGTATGATTCAAGAACAGGTTTATCGATTTCGATAATATTTTGTTTTCAGGCACATCTTAGAGTTTCGCCAAAAAAAAAGAATAAAGAGTCTAATCTTAATATTATTATTTTTTTTTTTAATTCCAGCATACATTCTATAGAAATGCAAAGCCTCTGTACATAGAACTAGAATGTTACGTTACAGTTGCATACATTTAAAACAGAGTAACAATACAATGAATTATTGGTTAAAACAATATTATCAATAAAAGTAAATAATATAATTTAATTGAAAATTATGTTAATGAATAGTCACTCAAAATACCAATTGAGCTTATTAATATTTTCTTCAACTGTTTTCGCTTAAAATTAAGAGTTTTAAGGTGGTTAGGTAACTTATTAAAATATTTTATTGCAACAAGATAAGGATTCTTAGTGCTAATAATTTTTGGCTAGGTTAATAAATTAGAACTAATTAGTGTACACTTATTATTATATTGTTCTTTACACTCACTATAGTAGTATGTTAAAGAACTGATAATAAATGATTTCCTGATACCAAGGGATATATCAAGAATATTACGTGCAGGGAAATAATTAATAAAACGATTTTGGATACAAGTTAATGACCAAACATTATTTTTATATGGCCCACCCCATGCAATTATGCCATAGTTGATTATGCTTTCAAATAACCCATAATAAATAATTTTTAATACCAAGGGACTTAAGCATTTGCTCAATTTACAGAATAAGAATCAAAAGTACCTTATTTTTTTGTCAATTCATAGACATGTGAGTTCCATTTCATGTGCCCATCGAAAATTAGTCCTAGATACTTACAATTATCTACTTTTTTAAGTTCAACATAATTTATTTTAAGTTGGAAATTATCAGGAATACTATCAATGCAACTACCAAACATAATATACGTACACTTATCTATATTAAGAGATAACTGATTTTCTCTTAACCAATAGTCAATTTTGATTAACCATCGAGTTAAAATAAGATTGACTTCAGCCCAAGTACTGCCAGAGCAGCGTATTACTGTATCATCCGCCTATGAAACTAGAGATCCATTAGGTAGAAAATTAAAAATTTCATTAATATACAAAATGAAGAGTAGTGGGCCCAGAATTGTTCCTTGAGGAACACCTACTGCCACAGTATTAGTCTTACTAATAATATTATTGATAATAACACGTTGTTCTCTATTAGTTAAATAGTTCTCGAGTAGTTTATGAAGGATTCCTCTTATACCACGTCTCCAAAGTTTATCTAATAAGATTTAGTAATTCACGGTTTCGAAAGCCTTTGCTAGGTCTAGAAGAACTAAAATCGTAGGTATATTTTTATCGATATTCTCATATATATAATTCGAAATAATTGCAAGAGCTTCGCTAGTGCCTCTGTTTTTAACGAAACCAAATTGAAAATCGGAAATTAATTTATTTTTATCACAAAAATCATAGAGTTTATTGTAGATATTTTTCTCAAAAAACTAAGCTAAGTTAGAAATAAGCGAGATGGGTCTGTAGTTTGTAATAAAATGTTTATCTCCAAATTTATGTATAGGTATTATATCCGCCTTTTTTCAAAGCTGCAGGCCAAACAGCACTGTTAACATATTTGTTAAAAATGCACTCCAACGGAGCACTAATATCCAAAGCGATAAGTTTCAAAACTTTTTTGGTAATGCCATCTGCGCCCCCTGATTTAATTTTTGGTAATACTTTACATTTGTCGCTATGTTTATGGGTTCATATACTATTTTCTTAGCTAGATCAGCGCCAATGTTACCAAAAAATGTGACAAAATTATCAGCAATAGCATCTTTTCATTACGTATAATATAAATAATAATACGTATAATAATATATATAATCAAGATCAGACGAGACATTACGTTTTTTACCCAATTTACAAATTGTAAATAATTGTACCAATATTTTATTCTGATTTCACTTATGGTTCCAATTTAAAGATAGCTTTACTGATTTGATAGAAACTTTGTAATCAAGTTCAACTACTTTTTCTTCGGAAGAAAAGATTGCCTTTTTACGTTTAATTATTAATAATAAAAGTAGCATTCAGAAGAAGCCCGAATAAAATAAATAAACGGACACCTATTAGTTGGATATAAATTGGATTCTTTAATTAAATATCTAGGTTCTTTATTAAGATATCGAAAAATCAGGATTTTTAAATCAGGGGTGGCTAACCCAATTAATATTGCGGGCCACTTTTGAAGTTATATCTCAAATTCTCCATACTAAATTTAGATACACTGTAAACATTATTAATACATTGGTTTTCACCACTTTATAAAATGTATACATTTTATAAAAGTCTCAAGTATCTCGCAGGCCGAAAAAAATTGTCAAGGTGTACCTTTTGCGGTCCGTAGGTTGGCCACCTTTGACAACTTCTGATTTAAAATAAACAATGAATAATCTATCGTTTATCTATATATATAAAATTGTTATGTTAGTTTGGGTAGATTTCAAAAACTCAAAAAGTTCTGAATTGATTTAGCTCAAATTTTGGCACGATATACAATCGGCTTTAAAGATTGTTTTTATTTTTTTCTTACGCCAGTAACATACCTAAAATTGCAAGAAAAAGTTTTTTTCAACGGTCAATACAATAGCCGCTAACTGCCAATTCATTGTTATGATCGTTTAGTGATTTTTAGAGATAGAGCTAATTTTCTCGAAACGTAATTGATAAATTTTTTTCTTGAAGGAAATTTTCAATTGGTTCAGCAAGGGATGCTGCGGGTTGTTAAGGGAGGTAGTTTTAATAATTTACAAGCTTTTTTTTTCTTAAATTCAGTTTATTTATTTACAACGTTTGGCTGGCAGGACAACGTCTGCCTGGTTCAGCTAGTATTAAATAAAGAGTTTATTCATCACTTCCACAGAATCACTTCCCTTATCAACTGGAAATGATTCTAATTAATCAGAAGCTTTTTTTACTTAATTATCTGGCAAATTCAGCTATTATTATAATAAATACAATAATTGATTCAAAATATTGATTTTCATTAAAAATTTATGTAAAAAAATGGAGGAAATTTCAAGGCGAGAAAATCTTTTCAAATATTTCGGTAGGATATCGTCGTTTTCTTGGCACAAATTATGATTTTGTATGAGCAAAATGCTTTTAAATCTATAATTAATTGAGCGAACACATAAATATTTGTCAGCTTGAAACCATTACAAATTGAAAAATGATGTCTAAGGTCATCTCGACTAATTTTGTATAACATTTCTTCATTCCCAAAAAATTATGAGTAATCTATTACAAAAAATTGGAGATTGTATGTTGGATATAAAAACAAATAGACTAATGATAGGATAATTAACGATCATTAGATTCTTGGAAATATTCCAATTTGGGTCTGAAACTTGATAAAAAAGGTGTTATTTATTTTTTTCGGAGTCAACAGTTTTTTTTTGAAGACAAATTCTTAATGAATTAGTTACTAAAGTTTGATTTAAGATTAAGATTAAAAGGTAAGGTAAAGATTTTTTTTGAGATCATGGCTGGGATCAAGTTCTGGACTGATCCAGAACTCCAGAGCTTGTTTATTTCTACCGCTCAACTATACAAAATACCAAACCACCAAGTTTCTATAACAATTAATCAATATGTCACCACAACAGTCAAAATTTATAAGTGCCATATAACAGAAATCGAATAAATTCGATAAATTTCTAGTAAATATTTTTCAATTTTTAAACGAAAACAAGTTAGTTGAACCAAATGGGTAAAATTGCAATTAAAAATCATCACATCTCTTCCATCGATCTAACCACAAGTGCATCATCCCAAATGTCGGTGATCTCAAACTGTAAAAGTTCCAGTAGCGGGCACCAGATATCGCTAATGAATCGAATGCCCAACGAAATTCTACTGCAAATTTTCACAAATCTAAACCAGGAACAGTTGTGGCATATTGTTAAGCCGGTGTGTAAGCGATGGTCGCAAATTGCGATGAATTCCAGCTTGTGGAGCAAAATCGAAGTTGATGAGTCCATTTCCAGTGAAACGTTGATGGAATGGCTAAAAGCGACACCTCATCTTAAACATTTGAAGTTGACAAAACGAAGAGACGCCAATGACGTGTTAGCAGTTGTAAGAATTTATTTCAAACGTAATTTTAATCTAAATCGAACATTTTTTTCTTTTTCTTAAATATTTCCATTGGTTTTACCCAAAATACACCGAAAGTTTATACAATTTTGCAGTTAATGAAGCTTTAAGCTAGATAAGATAAATTCCAGGGGAATTACTTTAACTTTAAATGGATCAAACATTTGAAAAAAAGGCAATTATTGAGATTAGAATTTCATTGTTGGCTGTTAATTTATTTCTTCTGAGTAGGACTATTTAATTCCAACCGATCATGGTTATTACTTTTTTACTATTATTTCAAAACTCGATTATGGTCATCCATATCAATTCAATCAATAAAAGAGTATGACTGATATAATTTTTTAAAAATTTTTCTCAAACTTTAGTTTTCTATTTATCATGCTCCGGTATATCTACACCATAATAAAAAGGACAGTAGAAAGAGTGGAAAACTTTAATATATATCTTGAATGTATTCTCAATAAGAAGGAAAGTATGGGCGCAAAAGATATGCCATTGATCCAACTTTATTCCTTGAACAGTGGGAGAAAATTAACGCGCCGAATCCTGAAGATGGCTTGAAGGAATTACGTGCAAAATAAAGAAGGACTAACTAAAATAAACACCAAAAAATTCATGTACCTTCAAAAAATACCAGTAAACTTCAAGTATCTTCGATGTTTCAATAAGAAATGGAATATGGAGCAAGAAATATCCAACCGTAATGCGCTAACCAGAGGAATCTTTACAAAGATAAAGAAAACCTTTAAAGATCAAACTTTATTCTTTAAACTGCGCTCGAAAATGGTCCAGTGCTATGTTTTCCCTACTATATTGAATGGAATGGAAAGATGGACTTTTAAAATAGCTAAGAGGAATCACGTGCGAAATGATGACGTACTAATTAGACTATACACCAAAAAAAAATCATGATTTCCGTAAAGAAGAGAAAGTTACCGTACTTTGGCCTCCTACTCCAGCTAATTCAGAATCGAATTAAAAAGAGATGAGCTCTGGAAAAAACGAGGACATCCTGGCTGTCCAATTTTCGTGGATGGTTCGACAAAAGTACGATAGGACTTTTCCGCGTTGCGGTATCAAAAAAATTTAAAGTAGCAATGATGATTGCCAATCTTCAACGTTGAGGAGACATCTCAATCTTAATCATTGCAATTTTGGGAAAGCATCTCCAAACTATAGGGAAGAATATAGAAGAATCAAGCGCTTGCCAGCAATGTGGTGAGGGAAACGAGATTTATTTCCATGCAATATTTGATTGTCGAGCCATAACCTAAAGTCATTTCAATTTTTTTGGTCCACTCGGACATGAGCTGGAAAACATATACAAAGATCTATGATTAATATCAGAAGCAGACCTGATCAATTGGAACCTGAAATAATGCTGGAGTGCACTAGTTCTTACAAAATGCAGCGCGGAGGAATTCCTAGGAGAGGTCCCCAATTAAAAAAGAAGAAAAAGAAGATGACAACGCTTGGTTTTGCATGGCAAAAGTTATAAGGAAACCCTCAAATGGGAACTCCTACCATATTCGCCGTATTCCTCAGATATTGAGCCATCAAATTACTTATTCCAATCGATGATTTATGGTTTGGCTGATCAGTAGTTCTATTCATTTGAAGACATCAAAAAATGGCTTAATTCATGGACATCCTCAAAAGATGATCATTTTACTGTAATGGTATTCGAGTTTTACCATAATTATGGAAAAAAATTTAAACTAACGATGGGCAATACTTTGAATTGTACATTTTCAACTAATTTTTCACCTTCAAGTTACATTTACACGAAAAAAAGGGATTTTATTGTCATTTATTAGTATTAAAACAAAATTATAACAATGGTGAGGTACTCTCATTGGTTGAATTGATAAGGATTGACTTTCCAGCCCGATTGGTTAACATTTGGTAGACCAGGTTATTCAGAGATTATCCTGGAAGATTCGTAATCCTGCTATCTCCAAATCGTTGGGGTGTTCGTTTTGAATGTTTAGGTTATTCTAGAAATGATTTTTCTTGATTATTCTAGAAAAGAGATTGTTGAGAGAATTGTTTATAGAAGGTTTAAAGATGTGGTTTCAATACCAGAATAGTAAATCAATTAAAAGTTAATCGAATAAATCAAACTGTAATGCATAAATATAAGACTGGGCCAAAAAAAAACGACTATTCTTTCTTTTTTTGAAAAGTATATCAAAAATATTGTTCAAGGTGACAAAAAAAAAAAATATCGGGAAGGTTTGAGCTCTAAATATTAATATTAAGAGGTCTATCATCTTTAATTTCGATTTTTTATTTGTGCTTTCATTTTTGCGTCAATTCTGTCAAACTATCAAGGTAAAAAATTTCATCTGCACATATATTTATAGAAAATTAAATTCCCTACAAAAATCGTTACTTTAAAAATTTTTGCCAGACACACCGTTTCCGAATAATCAAGCTTCAAACATTGATATAATTTTTAGATTTATCTTCTTTATTTTGGAATTTTATAACTAACGAACAAATAAATATATTGAAATGAACAAAATAGATTCTTAAAGGGAATTTATTGCTCTACAAAAAAGGTCTCTTAACGTTTTTACATAAAATCACTTTTCAAAATTGGTTCAACAACGAAAAAAACAATAATTTAATTTTTCCTTCAACTTTAATTGTGAATAACTTCTGAAAAAGTGATTTTAGGTAAAAACGTTAAGAAACCTTTTTTGCAGAGCATTAAATTTCCTTCAAGAATCTATATTATTGTTACAAAATTCCAAAATAAAGAATATAAATCTAAAAATTATATCAATGTTTAAAGCTTGATTACTCGGAAACGACGTGTCTGACAAAAATTTTCATAGAAACGTTTTTTGTAGGAAATTTAATTTCTTATAAATATATATGCAGATGAATTTTTTTACTTTGATAGTTTGACAGCATTGACGCAAAAATGAAAGCACAAATAAAAAATCGAAATTAAAGATGATAGACTTCTTAATATTAATATTAAGGGCTCAAACCTTCCCGATATTTTTTTTTGTCACCCTGAACAATATTTGCGATATACTTTTGAAAAAAAAAATAGTCGATTTTGTTGGCCCAGTCTAATAAATATAGTTCAACATTTTCATTTAGTATCTACATAGATCTTAAAAACTGCAATAATTGTATAAATTCACAAAAGAATTTCAGTCCAAAGTTATGGAATGATTAACTGCAGATTCGCTATGTTAATTTCGCAAAGAATAATCAATGGATTTACTGTGAAAAATACATTTCTGAGCCACTGCTTTTTAACGTTTTTCGTAAAACAAACCTCTTGAGCATAAAAATTTTCAACATCTGTTATAGTCCACATAAAATATATTAAGTATTAAATGCGTTATTTATTTGAACAAACCGACAAAGCAACAGATTTTCAGAGATAAAAATATATATTAAGGCGGAAGTCTAGAAACTAATTCACCAAATTGACCCTATAACGTTTAGGCAACAAAATTGAACAACAGTTTTCCTCAATTTTCCTTCGTTTTTGGTATTATTTGTCGCTAAAAACCTTATTTTCTTAACATTTTGCTATATCAGTGACTGAATAATTAATTTTTCGTAATTATTTAATTACTATTGAAACTATTTTGTCACAAACGAAATTTTTTCTTTCATCAACGCCTACGAACGATTTTCCATCGATTGGCCAAAAAATATTTTAAAAAATTTAAACTTTAAAATTTTGTTTGCTAATCGGTATAGGGTACCAAACTGTTGCATTTTTATGAGTTGCTTCAAATAAAATAAGTTTAAGCTTAATTGTTTTTGACTGTATACTAGACTGATTAAAAAAATTATGAATATGATTTTTTTTCTTCATTATATCGAAAATATTGTTGGGAATGACAAAAAAAAAATCCTGTGAAAGTGTAAGCTATTAATATTAAGATTAAGAGGAAAAAAAGTGCTCAACAAAAAATGTCCTATAAAATTTTCTCATAAAATTGATGGTTGCGTCAAAAAATTGAAAAAATATTAAAATTTCTCTTTAGTTCAACTTTGACCTCGAATAACTTTTGAAGAAATAAATATATCAAAAACTTGTACGAGACTTTTTTGTAGATCGTTCAATTTTCTACAAGAAAATATCTTAGTCATTCCGAAATATTGTCACCAACGTGAGCTATAAAAGTCCAAAGTACAAGAGAATATTGTTCCCAAGTTATTTAAATGGAAAATCGAAATTTGCGATGCGGCACCTCTTAATATTAATATTAAGAGCCTAAACTTTCACAGCAATTTTTTTTGTTATTCCCAACAATATTTTCAATATAATTAACGAAACAAAAATCATAATTTTTTTTGAATCAGTCTAGTGCATGGGTCGGCAACCTGCGGCCCGCGAGAAATTTTAGTGCGGCCCGCAAGATTTTTGCCGTAACGCAAATGACAAACACATAGCGTTTTATTTTTAAAACTAAAATATTTGTACATAAATATTGTAGGTATACCTACTGCAAGTGCGGCCCGCACTGATCCCCATGAAAAATATTTGGCCCTTTTACAACAAAAGGTTGCCGACCCATGGTCTAGTGCATACAATATATAGAATATATTGGGGTCCAATTTATGTAGGTAATATAATTGAATAAAATTATATAAAAAAATCATACTATAAACAGAAATTTGAACAGAAGTTCAATAAAAAAATGTTGTAACGTATTGCCCAGATACGTATTTCGATTGCCATGCAATCTTCCTCAGTGGTCATCAAGTAGTTTGGATCACTTTGTGAACCATCACAAAGCATACTTCATAAAGTGGACCGCAATATATTCTATATATTGTATACACAGTATAACTGTTCAAAGTCAGCGAAAAAATCTTATTTTTATGTTTTTGACTTCTTACAATATAAGAGAATTGAATTAGTAAACGAAAGTTTTCTAATAATTAAAGGCATCCAAAGTGAATCAAGATCTTGAGGTCATTGAGGCGATCGATTGTTGGGGATGCACAAGACATCCGAACGTCAAAGCCAAAGCCCTATGCAACTTGCTGAAACGTTGCCCCTATATTACCAATTTAAATTTAACGGGAACCTCGTTTACGTCCTGCAAATTTTACAAGTTGATGGCATTGCACAACAAAATTCATGCGACAAGTCGCATTGGTAAGAAGAAGCACGTGAAATTCCACCCCATTTCGTTTAGGGGTTGCGGTGCCACATTGCGACAGTTGAAAACATTTTTGCAAGCACGACGTGAGGCTGACACCGATTATTTGGCAAATTTACAGCTCGGCGATGATGTCAGTTGGCAACTTCGCGATCCAACCAATGCCCAAAGCAACAATGTCTCTGAAAATTTCATTCAAGCAATTGAGCAACGCGATACTAATAATGTGTCATTAAATGACGGGGAGATAATTGAGGGAAACATTGATAATATTTTAAGGTATATATTTTCTTATTTGTAATAAGTCTTGTGCTAGTATCTGTTTAAATGTCTACGTTTGATTTTTTAACTAGGATTTTTCTTTTTAAAGTGTATAACAGGTTTTATTCAATAAAAAATTCCGAACACTTCGATTGTTGTACAAAATATTTTGGGTTGAAATAATTAAGTCATAAAAGGGATTGGTCAGTTGATTTTTTCTTTTTTTTTTGGTTTATATTGCTTCCTGTTGGTAAGAGTAAGGTAATTTAATGCGGTTGAAACCCTTTTATAATTATATAAAGTACCAATGGATTGACCGAATCGATTTGGAATTACATAAATATTTAGAGAATTTTGTTGGACGACTCGTGTTCATTAAAGCTGTGTATAATATGTATTTAAATTGGTTGGGTTATGAACAATATTGTTTGTGGTGCAAGCTGCATGAGGACTTCCGTTTCCGGGCCGTGCTGGTCAGGGTTAAGATAATTAGATGACCATTGTATATAATAATATGTAAAATAATGGAACAACACGGATATTTCATGTATAGTTTGGTTGAACAATTTCGAAATTAATATGCAAAAGCAACAATTGACTCGTTTATTTTGAAAGTGGCGTAAGTCCATTTCAAGGACTCTCTATATCAGGGGTGTCAAACTCAAAAGCTTACTTGGGCCAAATAAACGATGCATAACTTTAGGTGGGCCGCAAAAAAAATCAATGTTTATAGAAACAAATAATTTTATTTTAGTAATAAACATTATATAAAGTCAAATTATTGTTTATGTCCTGATACATCTCACCTCTGCTACTATCTTTCCTATTTCACCAGAAATTTTATTCTCCGAGACTACTATATACTAGTAGTTGCCCGTTGCATTCACAACTAAAAGTTTAATATGAGATAATGTAGAGTTAATCAACAATCGAAATTTTAAATTTAATAATCAAAGTATTGTTAATATAAAAAAAGATTATCTAAAATTAATTTAAGAAATAAAATATAAGTGTTTTTTTTATATTATTTTAATAACAACATTTTAAATAACGTCATTTCACTAAATTAGTATGAAAGTTTAATACTTATGTAGTACTTATACCAAATAGGCGATTTTAAATTTTGGTTCGTTTTTCAGCAAACAAACTTTTTAAAATCTATTTTATTTTATGAACCAATGGTTGTGATCTGGAGTAATTATATATTTGGCTGAAAAGCATTAAGGTAGCATTTTTTTGCCATATACTTCACTGTCAATTCAAATATAAAATCTTCGAAACTAATTTTTTTTCGGTATTTAGAACAATTTGAAACCCAATTATTTTTATTGAAAATAAATAAAATATTCGAATTTACTTCCACGCTTTTCACCTATTTTCAACAATTTTGTATGTACAACGTCCAAATGTGCGAAATCGAATAATTTTTTAGTCATGTTAACTAACATAAAGAAGGTCATTTTTTTTCGTTTTAAATTGTATTTTCCAATATAAATGCATATTTGTATCGATGAAATTTGGAAAGTGTTTTCCTTATACGATGCAGATATATAATAAGATAGGGTTTTTAAAAATTCCTCCCCTAAAAGAGTGAAAAACGGTAGCAAAGTTTGTAAGGGATAACATGTAATAAACAATCGAAATTTCAAATTTAATAATCAAACAAAGTCCGTTAAAAGCGTAACGTTATTACTGCTTAATATAAAACAGAGTTGATTTATTATTAGAAACAAAAACTTAGAGTCTGCTTAAAAATTTAAACTCTGATAAGTAGATATATCGGAAAAGGTTAAGTTAAGTTTATAAATGTTATGTTTTTTGGCGTTCAAATATTGTAAACTTGATAATTCGAAATAGGTATTCACAAATAAATACATTAGCGAGTGAGTATCCCTCACAACATTTTGAATGCGTAATTGGGGATAACAGAGCGTATGCGTATAGCCTATTCTGCACGGACGCACGGCAAAATAGTGAATTTATATATAAGATATAGTAAATTATAATTTTATACATTGGTTTCGTTTCTAATTCATATTTTCATTTTAATTTTACTTCGCATCGGATAAATTGACTGGGCCGCTTCTTCTTGTAACTAGAACAAAGTATGTTAATTATTTAACTGCTTAGTTTTCAGAAATTACTGATTTCATTTTAGTTGTTAACAAAAATGCCAATTATTCCCTCCTCCTTAGTATCTTATGTTCCTATGGTTAAAAATGATAACAATATAGGGATTGTTCTTGAAATAGACTTAACTCACTTTTAAAATAAACGGCGCAATTTGGGATATAACTTCAAAAGTGGCCCGCGAAGTTATGATGCATTTCCCAAATGGCCCCAATTATAATTTGGGTTGGCCACCCCTGATTTCATGTATGCTGATTTTTCAATTTCTTAAAAAAGAACATAGATATTTAATTAAGAGATCCAATTTATATCTAACTAAAATGTGTCCGTTTATTTATTTTAATCGGGCTTCTTCTGAATGCTACTTTTATTGTTAATAACTAAACGTAAATAGGCAATCTTTTCTTCCGAAGAAAAATTATTTGAACCTGATTACAACGTTTCTATCAAATCAGTAAAGCTGTCTTTAAATTGGAACGATTAGTGAATTCATAATAAAATATTAATACAACTATTTAGATTAGACTTGTTTATGACCTTCTTTATACTTATTTTTGGCAAACCACGCCTAAGATGTACCTAAAAACAAAATATTATCGAAATCGGTAAACCTGTTCTAAAATTATACACTAGATTTCAGGTAAACAAATATTTACGATCAATTTTGTCGACCTTTGTAACATAATGATCAATATTGTGAGCAAAACTTGATAAATTCCTTAAAAGTGTGAAATTGCAAGGAATTTTACCTGCTCTCACCTGTTGATATGAAATAACATAGTAAAAGCTTGAAGGCCAAAATGTGAGTAAAAGGTAGACTCATAAGTGTCACTAATGGATTTAGAAACAGTTGTAAATGTAAGTACAAATGTCAACAAATAATAAATACCTCAAACTGGCTTAAATTCCTTAAACGACATTTTTAAAGCTGACATTCTCTCATTTTGGTCGTCAAGCTTGTACTATGTTATTTCATATATTCAGTTGGACAGATACTTGAATTTTCTGTACCTATATTTATAATTTAATAACATTTTTAATGTTTTTAGAAACAAATCAAATTTCATTTCATAGTTTCATGAAATTATTTCAAGCTGTTTATTGTTGCACTAGCTAAACATACTATGATTTTGGCCAGGCGACGTTATAAGTTCTTGAAGTTTAGATGGCTTAATGATTTCTTTTGGCACTTTGATGGTCGATTTTATCCCTTAAACGTGGTTTGTTTTCGGAAAAATTTGCACAGCATATACATATGGACGTATGCTTTCAATTGGCATCCTGAAAAACCAAATCGAAAATTTGACGATTTTCATGAAAAATCAACGATGTTAAACCACGGTTTTTTTTAACCAAAAATTTTTTTATTGCAAATTCGAAATGTATTGTTATTTTATCGTTTAACACATTGTTACGAACCCGAAACTGTATCTGGTTCGAAAATCATCCCTTTTTTAACGATGTTACATGCAATTGAAGTTTGGATGATCTAATGATTTCTTCTGGCACTTTGATGGGTACGTACATACATTATTAGCTTTCAGAAAGAAATATATATTTTAAATTTAAGATATGAATAACAGTTAGCCCAAAGTATATGTTGTTTTGTATAAAATGCCCTTTTTGCCAAGAATATGTCACATATTAAATAGTTAAATACATTATATTCACCTACTGGAAGTATGCATTATTTTGACATTTTGTGCTTGCAATACCTCTGCTCCTAGTCAAATCTCAAACTCCAAATTTTAGGTGCATAATACTATCATACAGTACTATAATAGGATGATATTTCAGTTTTTTATCTGGTCCCCCACCAGAGATATTGAGCTCAGAAAATTGCAAATTTTGAAAATTTCCAAGTCTTGTTATTTTTTGTTTTAAAAAGGCTTAAAGTCTCAAACTTCAAATTTTGTTTTTGAATACAACTAGTACCTAATTGTTTGTAAAAAAAGTTTTAACGTGCAGACCCTTTTCCTTTCTTCACAATCTTTCCGTGAAAATTTGAATTTTACAAATGAGAGCTAAAAATTTAGGCTGAAATTTCATTCCTAGAATTATATTTAGGTGAAAACATTTTATTACAACCTTATAGCTTATATTTTTATGAACCCACTGCTTTTAGTTTCATTTTGATAGGACAAATAGGGCCTGAGATAATCAAGTTTCCGCAAACCCTTAAAAGTGCGAAAATGTCTGCGCCTAGTAAAACTAATATGGCCACCACTGGAAAACTAAAAACAATAAAATTAAAATAATGATGAATTTGAACTTCCAACATGTTGGGGTGATAGTACACATAATTTTTTTTTTTTTTAAATGGTCGAGCAATTATTTCATTTATTTTTGGACCACTTTATTTGGACTGACTCCTAAGCCTTTTGAAATAATCCTTGAGCCAATAATTGGCAATTGAATATTTATATAAACAATAACTTTCCGGTTTTTCTAATATTTGCAATGAAAATATTCACTGCATTGACGTGATATGTCTATAAGAAAATTGCAAGAAGCACTTTTCCAGATGTTTTTCTTTTTAGAAAATAAAAAATTCTGGTAAGTGTTAATGGATTTTTGTATTAAACATAGTTCGGTAACATAAATATTTTAGACGGTTTCACACTAAGCAGATACTCAACTTCAACAATTACATAAACACAGCTTGTTTTAATTATCTGGCGGATGAAATAATTTGCATCCGAAACTTTAGTAAATTACCTTTTAATTGCAAAATAAAATTGTTCAATAGTGACAAACAATACGGCTGATTGTAATATTTTTGTGGAGAAAACGAAATGTGATTCTGATGTTATGCATGAATTGGAAACGATTCTCGGGAATGGAAAGCCTGAGAAGCATTCGCCAAACAATAATACTGTTTATTATTGTATTAAAAAAATATATATACATATATACAGAAGAGATAAATTCTCTGGCGAGAGGATGTTGATTTTCGCAACACATTTCAATTGTGCATATTATGAAAATGCATTAGATATTATGGCAAAAAAAATAATTATTTCGACACTTTTCGACGTTTGCTTTTAACGTTGGAAGTTATCTAACGAGAATCGTCAGTTTTAGTTGATTTAATTTTGTTGGATTGTTATATATTTAATAGGGTGATTTTTTTTTTGACTTTTTTTTTGGTCCCATCATGAAATTTTGTTGGAAATACCAAAAAAAAAAATTCTCTGAAAGTTTGAGCCCTTAATATTAATTTTAAGTCCTCGACCAAGACGTGTAAAGATTTCCCATTGAAAATACACGGAAACTCTGATTTTTCATTTTTAAATTTCTATATCTCAGTGGGATTTCATGGGATCGCTTTTACCGAAGATGTTTTTTTCTCAGAATTAAACGCTCTACAAAAGTGCCCATTGCGACAAAGTCGTAACTCACACCGGTGAGGTAGTACGGGCCACTGAACCTGATTTTTCCATAAAATTCAAGGCTTAATATCTTTAATATTGATCTTTGCAATTTGGTCTACAGGAACTTTTTTGTAGGAAATTAAATTCTCTACAAGTTTTTCGTTCATAATTTTTCCGTAGCTCTTGTTATTTACGAGATAAATGCAAAAAAAACGCGAATTTTATGGAAAAATCAGGTTCAGTGGCCCGTACTACCTCACCGGTGTGAGTTACGACTTTGTCGCAATGGGCACTTTTGTAGAGCGTTTAATTCTGAGAAAAAACCATCTTCGGTAAAAGCGATTCCATGAAATGCCGCTGAGATATAGAAATTTAAAACTAAAAAATCAGATTTTCCGTGTATTTTCAATGGGAAATCTTTACACGTCTTGGTCGAGGACTTAAAATTAATATTAAGGGCTCAAACTTTTAGGGATTTTTTTTTTTTTTGGTATTTTCAACAAAATTTCACGATGGAACCAAAAAAGTCAAAAAAAGTAAAAAAAAATCACCCTAATATTTAATGGTCAATTTGGCAATCGGTTTTGATTGAAACAAAGAAAATTATTAAAATTAAAATGTAAACTTTTCGACAGTTGTTGAACACATGTGTAATGAGTAAATCGAATTGCTGGCTTTATTACAATTGGACATTGAATTCTGTTATTTCTGTGTGTTCTTTGTACGCTATTTTTGGATGGTTTCAAATTCAAAATTGTTTGAACGGAAAATATAATTTATTGGCGTTTTAAAGGCGTTAATGCTTAGTTGCATATGCAAAAAGGCTTCGTATGGATCAAAAGGAAAAGAATGAATTTTACTTAAGAAAACTTTTGAGTGTAAATATTTTTTTTCTTGAACTGCATTGACCTTTTGCATTGAAAATTTGAAGGCATTTATTTTTACTTAATTTCCTCAAATGGTATGAATCAGAAAACGATAGATTAATCGATTAAAATCCAAGGAAATAACAACAAATTAAAAAGTTAAATTCATTTAACTTACAAATCGAATAATAAACAACGACTAATAATCGTTCCCCGATAGATATTTCCAACATTTGCATAAGAATTTGCACAAAAAACATATCCCATTTCCCGTCGAAAGCCATTACGATTTACAACGTACCAGCAAACCAAAGATTTTTTCCCTTTATTACATTCAAAAATTGGCTCTGATTTGTGTCAATTCTCTTCGCATATCAGAGATTTATTCTGTAACACTTTCTAAAACCGTCTTATTAAATCAAGGGAAAATGTATAATCTTCCTTTGTTTCGCTTACCATAAATAAAAAGAATGGAAAATCATTAAACACTTGCTTTATTTTCATAGAGAAACTGCATACATACATGACATTTAACGTGGATTTCTTTCAAATTCACAGATAAATTATTGGGTGTAATAAAAAAGAAAGGTACAATTTCGATATTTTTCTGATGTAACTCCGTGGAAAAAATGCGTTTTTAAACTGATGATTTGTTTGCTAACTGGTCTAGTAAAACTTGGGTAAGACGATAGATTGGTAGTCCCACGACTGTGTACATGTCGCCATTGATTTTTTCGATTATTGTACTTCCGTATCCTTGGAGTCCATAGCCTCCAGCTTTATCCCTGAAATTGAATCAAAGAAATCATTTTTTCGTAACTAACTTCATTAGATCTAGCCGATTGTATTGGAAAACTGCACTAATTACCTATACATTGTTTAATATGACCCTATACTTTGGATTTTATCTTTTTATACTATGTTCCACCAATTCGATCATTTTGTAATTTTAACATATGATAGCTAACTAATTAACTTATAAAATATATTTTTTTTGTAGATGTCATTTTGAAGATTGGTATAAAAAACCATAACGCATCTAATAAAGAGATCTTATCTTGTGTTTATTGTTTTTCATCTATAACATTGTTTCCGAACCTGTGGTCTGCGGACCCCTGGGGGTCCGCGAGCCTATGTTTGGAGGTCCGCGGTCCCATTTGAAAAAGTTTGTTTTTTGTTTTTTCATTTAATGAAGGAATACTAAAATATAATATTGTCCGAAAATTACACCTTTTTTCACTCAGGGGCCCTTGGTATTATTGGTATTGCTTGATTGGGGGTCCGCGGCTGAAAAAAGGTTAGGAACCGCTGATCTAAAATAGCCATACATTTAAGCTCACACCCCTAACCCTTATAGTAACGCAATAATGGAGGATATAACCCTTAACGTAAATATTATTTTTCTCAGTACCTTTTAAAGATATCTTCATGAAGTTGAAACTATCAATGATTATTAATAAACTTATGATAATAAATAGTTTTGAGAATTTTTTGCCGTATAAGAAACTGTATAAAACGAGAAGTATATTTTTTGGGGATGGTTTTTTAGGTATACCAACCTCCAAAATGAGATCTACAAAAAAAATATATTTTATAAGTTAATTAGTTAGCTATCATAAGTTACAAAATGATCGAATTGGTGAAACATAGTTTAAAAAAATAAAATCCAAAGTATGAGGTCATATTAAACAATGTATAGTTAATTCAATTACCTATATATATTATATAATAGACTGATTCAAAAAAAATGATTTTTTTTCTTAATTATATTGAAAATATTGTTGGGAATGACAAACAAAATCCTGTGAAATTTTAAGCTTTTAATATTAATATTAAGAGGTGCCGCATCGTAAATTTCGATTTTCCATTTAAATATCTAATATGGGAACAATATTCTCTTGCACTTTGGAATTTTATAGCTCACGTTGGTGACAATATTTTGGAATAACCAAGGTACATTCTTGCAGAAAATTGAGCGATCTACAAAAAAAAAACGTACAAGTTTTTGATATATTTATTTCATCAAAAGTTATTCGAGGTCGAAGTTGAGCTAAAGAGAAATTTTAATATTTTTTCAATTTTTTGACGCAACCATCAATTTTATGAGAAAATTTTATAGAACATTTTTTGTAGAACACTTTTTTCCATAACTTATTTCTATAAAAGTTTTTGATATTTATATATTTCCACAGGTCCTAACTAATTTGCATTAAACTGAAAATATTGGTAATTTTATTGTTTTAAATTAATAATTTTCTATGAATTATTATATTTTTAATAATTTTTTTTTTTAATTAAATTCTTAGGACCTGTAAGAAATTTCAAAAACTTTTATAGAGATATGTTATAGAAAAAAAGTGCTCTACAAAAAATGTCCTATATAATTTTCTCATAAAATTAATGGTTGCGTCAAAAAATTGAAAAAATATTAAAATTTCTCTTTAGTTCAACTTTGACCTCGTATAACTTTTGAAAGAACAAATATATATTAACAAATAAATATATATACAAATATATACAAAAATAAAGAACAAAAACTTATAAGACCACCTTTTTTGTAGATTGTTCAATTTTCTACAAGAATATACCTTGGTCATTCCGAAATATTGTCACCAACGTGAGCTATAAAATTCCATAGTGCAAGAGAATATTGTTGAATATTGTTTACCTCAGTTCTGGAAAATCGATTGCACTAGTTGAAGATTATTTCATTAAAATTTCATCGCCGCTAATTCAAGTTCACATTTTTAAATAATTCCTGCATTGTATTCTGCTAATTTTCATGTTCATTTATAAAGGCAATAATAGTATCGAAAAGTTCTACATCAGAGTTCAATCTTCCACCAAAAGTGTTATTCAAAAATCCAGCTATTTTGTCCAATGATTTTACCATAGGTATAAGCTTGCCCAAAACCTTTTGTAATAAATGGTATTATTTACCAATAGAGATGTAAAGCTTCAAAAGCTCAATATACTATAGTTACATAATGCATTTGCTACTTCAAATAAAATTCATGTAGTCGAATGCCATCAAATCGCATATTATTTAAAGTGATATGTCATAGTTTATTTGTAGGTATACATATTTTATCGACAATTAAAAGTTTTAAGTACGTATTTATGATGATTGATATAGAAAGAGTACACAGGTGTTAATATAGGATTTGATAAAAATTGATATGCAGGTATCCATAATTGATTTTTATTTTTTTAAACTATGTTTCACCAATTTGACCATTTTGAAACTTTACCATATGATAGCTTACTAATTAACATATAAAATATATTTTTTTGGTAGATGTCATTTTGAGGGTTGATATAAAAAACTACCCCCAAAAAATATACTTCTCATTTTTTACATTTTCCAATATTGCAAAAATTCTCAAAAAAATATATTAATATAAATTTATTATTAGTCATGTATAATTTCAATTTCATGAAGACATCTTCAATAGGTACTGAGAAAAAAAATATTTATGTTACGGATTGTCACCTCCATTATTGCCTTACTATAAGGGTTAGGGGTGTGAGTTTAAGTGCATGGCTACCTTAGATGAAAAACAATAAAAACAAGATAAGATCCCTTCATTAGATGCGGGTGCAGTTTTCAAATGCTTAATCGACTAGATCCTTTTGCCGTTTGGAAGAAGTTTTCACGATATATATTTCCGAAAGAAAACAAAAAAATTTTTTTACTTCCTATTCAGATTTAAGGATGTTATGGAAATACAATCGGAGACAAAAGTACGCAAAAATAGGTGGATACTTAAAACAACTGTTTATAGTTTAGGGGAAAATCAGATATTTCACCAAAAATAAGAAAAAACAAAAATTATAAAAAATGTATAACTAACTTTTGGGACTAAATATCCCTGTTGCCTATTGATTTCTACGTAGCAAATCCAAATATTATTGAGTATCAACTCATAAGTTATTAATTTAGATTTTTTAATATAATTAAATCATAAATAAAACATTAAATAACCATGTTTTAAGACCATTATAACTAAAAAATAAAAATTAAATTAATAATTCAACAATAAATAAATCTTTGAAAACGTAATAACGCTGTCGAATTTAAAGGTTGGCAGTGTTGGTAACTTTGGTATGTCTCTTTCACATGAATTGAGATTCGTGATATGTCCAACATTTAGAAAATAAAATATTTGACATATTTCATTCTTTTTCGCTTTATACTGTGTACACATGAGTGTGAAAAAGACAAACTATGCGATTTATTTTTATCTAACCAAATGTACTAACACAGCATGTGTAATATACAAGACGGCAAGGTGTATAAAATACACAGGTGGCCTCATGGTGGTCACTACGTGACGTATCCAGAAGAAATTCGTACGTATCTTTAGACTGATTCAATTTCAAAATTCTTCATATGACGTCATTTTTTTTTTCTAATGGAGCAACCTGTGTAATTTACAAACCTTGACAAGACGGTACGTCTCAGCTGACGACAGTGCTGCCGCACTTTCTTATACACTTACTAATTTATCAAGTAAAAACCACATTTTTGGTCTATTTTTATTTTTTTTTCTTAACAACTCTATGGTGAATTTAAAATAACTTATACAAAATTAGTTCCCTAAAGTTTAAACTACATATTTTGAAAGTTTCGGATGCCTGGTATCATTTTTTTGCTAAAAAAAATTTAGTCTATTTGATTATCGAATCTCCATAAGATTACGTGTAAAATTATAGTATTTTTAAATTGCAATAACTTTTTAATGACTTAGTGAATCGCTTTAAAATTTTATAGATGCTTTAGCATTAAATAAGGAAAATTTAACTAAATTTTTAGTTGTCTGAGCATTTTGACATACCTCCATAACATCCTTAATAACTATCTTCGAATAGAAAGAAATGGATTTCATACTTGATATAAGCACAAAAAAATACATTGAATTGATCTATTATAATCAAAACATTTTTTCAAAATTTTAACAAATTTTTCTTTTTTGCAGGCCTGTGTAATGATCTACATTATTCATGCACTAGTTTCGCAGCTGGATCTTAGACTATATGGGTTTTGGAAGTCGAAGATTACAAATTTAGCTGCTCTACGTATTTACGAGACCAGGAGCTTAATCTTGAACTTTAATTAAATTGGTATGGATTTTAAACAGTGCGCGAAATTTCTAAAAAAAAAAATCCGGTAATGATATCAATTTCCATCGCCAAATCGTGAATCGTGTAATAAATAAGTGATCCTCAAAATCTGCAAAAGCCTCTCAAGTAAGTGATTTAAATTTATTTTGAACAAAATTCAACGAAAGAAAGCTCCAAAAGATGAGATTTAGGTGCTTTATAAGAATAAAAAGCTGAGAAAAAAAATCTTACATCGGTTCTCCCGTGTTAATATATTCTTCAATTCGCTCTTTCGACAATTTTCCAAAAGTAACATCCGCCTGTTCTGTGAACTTGTGAATAGTGCCATTCAACTTTAAGACCACTCCCGTGTAAACTGTGTTAGTTTTTCCTGATAATCTATGGAAGAAAATTTCTATTTATTGTATTCAAATATATATTCAGTTAGCATCGTATTTCATTACTTGGACAAAGTATTGAATGCATCTTCTCGATTTTTTGGTTTCCCATAGACAACGCCATCTAGCGTTACAATCGTGTCAGCACTACAAATCAGTGCTGGCGATTTCTGCCCGGTTTTCCCAATGCGCTCGTCCACTTCCACGAGCTTTCGCAATGCAGTTTCCTCGACAAATTCCGAAAACGTTGGAAAATCTTCCGGCTTTAAATTTTCCTCGAATGTTGATGGAATGATTTCGATGGTCTTAAATCCCTGTAAAAGCCAAAAGAGTTTTTAGGTTAGGAAAAGCCATGCAAGTTTAGTTCGGTTGTTCTTACGATTAATTGTAGAAGTTCTTTTCGACGAGGAGACTGGCTCGCTAAAATTACACGATTTTGGCAGAGTAAATCGAGAATTGGTTGAAGCATTTTGAAATGGAATGTTTTGGAGGTCCAGGAGCTCCAGGAGGTTCACATTGGGGAAATTCGGGGGCTTAGACGGCCGTAGAAAACTGCAATGGACTTATGAAAATGTTTGGGGGGTTTGGGGTATTGACGATAGCGATGATACGTTACAAGGGACAACTAAATGATTTTTTCTTTGTTTAGAATAAGAAATTTTCGTGGCATTTTCATTTATTTGTGGAAAATCAGTAGTTTAATGTAATTGATTTGATCATTTATTTATTTAGTTTCTTGTAGTATAGCGATACCAATTGTATCAGTAACTCCATCTGTATGTCGTAATTTGAAAAAAAAATATACCGAGATTAATTAGTAATTCCGGAATTCCCTGAATTAGGAATTAAAGCCTTGATAAATATAAAGTTTTATGGAATAAATAGATTTAGTTCAACATTAAAGTAAAAACTGGCATTTTTTGAGTTCCGACGATAGCAATGATACGTTACAAGGGACATCTGAATGTTTTTTTTCGTTGTTTATTTTTGAAGAAAAAAAATTTTTCTTGATATTTTCATTTATTTGAGGAAAATTAGCAATTTAATGTAATCGATTTGATCATTTATTCATTTAGTTTCTTGAAGTAAAGCAATTCCAATTGTATTAGTAACTCCATCTGTGTGTCATAATTCGAAAAAAATATACCGAGATTGATTAGTATTTCCGAAATTCCCTGAATTTGGAATTAAAGCCTTGATAAATATATAGTTTTATGGAATAAATAGATTAAGTTCAACATTAAAGTAAAAACTGGCATTTTTTGAATTCCTTGACTCCTTGATTAGAATAAAAACTAAGGTTACCAACTCTCCAGTTTTAGTCGGGAGACTCCAGAAAAATAATGCTTTTTCCAGACTCCAGTTTACAAAAATTATCTCCGGATTTTTTTACTACTATGAAAAATTACAGTGTTATTTTTACAACTTTTTTGGCAACTTAGGGTTGCCAACTCTCCAGTTTTAGCTCGGAGTTTCCAGAAAAAATAAAATTTCTCTGAACTCCAGTTAACAAAAATCAATCTCCACGTTTTTCGATTTAACAAAAAATACAAGTTTCTTCACTACCCTCCAGCGATAACAATTGATTCTATAGTAACAAAAAATTTATATTTGTTATATTTACAATATAGAACTAGCTAGTAAAGTTTGAGAACGTTATGATTATGAATACTTGTTTAATTCATAAATTTTTTTTAAATCTATTTTCATATTGAATACAACTCTCCGGATTTTCTGTAATTTAAAATTGGTAACCCTAATAAAAACCAAGGATAAACTCTAAATTTCCGAGGCCTTAATAAATCATTGCAAATTCTATGATAAAGTTTAACGATTTTTCAGATGAAATAAAATCATATTTTGATGATTATATCGGTTTCTAACAGTTGTTTGGACTTATTTGGTAAAAGTTGCAAAACCTACCAAACCCACGTACTGTATAATGAAATTTATGCTTCAAATAATTATTCTTCCCATCCAACCGGTTTCAGGGACAAGAAATGAATACTCAATCAAAACTAGAAGAATTACTTTTCCATTGATAATTTTAGAAGAGAACTTTTAAAAGTTTAATTATATTATTCATTTTATTGATATAATTGAGACTTACCGTTGATGAAAACGACGAATCTTCTAAATAATAACTTTAGTTTTCCATTCCTCATAGATTTGTATTCATTAGTTGTTGATAGTAATATTCTAAACTCTTTTAAATGGCCTTCATTTACTTAAAGGAATATTCAAGGACGTCTTTGTTCTCAGATTACATTTAACATTCCCAGGATATCTACTAGACCTTGTACCAGTATTGCCCTGATGTCGGGGTCATGTCCTTATTTGTTCAAAGTTTTCTTGTTTGTCCTAATTTTCAACGAAATAAGTATTCTTATACTTTCTCCAAATAATACAGCAACGATTAAAATTTAACATACCGACCATACAGCAAAAGAATCTACATAATCAACTTGTGCCCTAAGTTCTTTAACCCTTTTGCTATAATTAAACAAATATATATAATAAATTCCTGCCAAACATCTGCAATTCTTGATAATAAAGATATAAACTATTCTCTACAGATAAGGAACAAGTGGAGTGTTTTTTTGTAGTGATTTTATAGGCCAAACCACAGAATCACCTCGTGGGAATTTCAATCCATTCATTTCCTGAAATCCTTTGAATAGCATGCTGAACACCTGCTTATTTACCACCATTTGTTTCATCTTTATAGCTTAAGGCTATTTTTTTTTATTTCACAAAAGAATTCGCTACTCAAGTGTTAAAAAACATGATTAAACAATTACGACTTACAAACATTGATCTACTATCTTACTACCAGACACTTAAGTTTAGAACTTCATCTATGGTGGAAGAAAAACTTATTTAGATTCATAAGAAACTTAAGTTTTTAATGAAACATTAGGAACCATTTTATAGTAGCAAGGAAAAATTCTTTTAGACGTAATATTTTGGTAGGGTTCGTGATGTTTACATTATAGTTTTTGTGAATGGCTATAATAAATTATAACTACTTAGTGCATTGAAATCTCCAGATTGAATGATACCAGGATTGTTTTGATGTTTCAATTAGTACCTGCTGTTAACTCTATAAAAAAAGATAGGTGTGGTAAATGTTGTTTACATAAACATTGTAAGTTATAGTTCCTTGTCTCCCCTTTTAAATTTCATTATAATTTATGGTGCATTTGGTAACAAATCCGCATATTCACCTCAAGTATAAGTAAAAACCACGAATATCTTTAATCTTATTAATAAAAATAATGCATTTATAACATCCATTTTTTAAATTGGATACCTTAGCTTTAAACATAATAATTTCATAGAAATTTTATTATCAGGCCTAATTTTACGAAGGGTCGAAAAGAACCTTTTTTTAAACCAAATAGTGAATTTAAGTGAGCTTTTCGTCGTTTTTTCAAAGATGATATCAAAAATTTTCTTATTGACTTCAATTAAATGTCGGTTATTGATTCCATTACATATCACATATTTTCTTTGGTCTTGATCAACGAAATTTCTTTTTTTAGACTTAACAAAATCATATAACTGACTTACTAAAGAACTTTAGATAGTAAAAATTCAATTTTACAAAAGAAATACATATTTTTTGGTGGAACTAACCACTGAAATCATATATGGTTAAAGCATGATGAGCTTTATAATTGTCGTATTTTTGTATGCTATGCACTCCAAAATTGATTTGTGAAATTCTTAATTGTATTTCTGGAAGTTACACTTATTTTTTCCTTATTAAGTTCTTTTTATTACTTTTTATTACCCTCAGTATGGAGAAAAGCTCCCAAAGCTCAATTCTGCATGTCAAGTTTTAAATATTTCATTTTTTACGATACTTCGTTATTATAAAATCAACTTTGGACAGGCTATAGCTAAAAAATACTTATTTTTTTCTATTAGATTAATATCAAAAAGTTTCTTAGCCATTCCAGCAAAATTTTTTAGTTCCTCATGAAAAATTTGACCATTTTTTTGAATGTTTATCAAAAATTAAGTTTTGGAAACCTTCGTCATTTAATAATTGTTTTTGCATTTATGATTGAAATTTTTTACTTTTTATAGTTTCAACGATTGGAAATATCATTCAAAGATATTGGAAAGGATTGTACTAAAAATCAAGCTCCAAAAGCTCAATCCTACATGTGAAATATTTTATTTTTAAAATACTTAGGTATTTGGTTCTATTAGATTAATATAAATATATAATATCAAATTTTTGGTTCCTCATGAAAAATTTGATAATTTTTTTGAATGTTTATCAAAACTTAAGTCTTAGGGAAAACTTTGTCATCATTTGATAATTGTTTTTGCATCGTTGATTATAATTTTTTACTTCTTATAGTTTCAATTATTGGAAATATCATTCAAAGATATTGGAAAGAATTGTACCAAAAATTAAGCTCCAAAAGCTCAATCCTACATGTGAAGTTTTAAATATTTTTTTTAAATGCTTTGTTATTATAAAATCAACTTTGCACAGTATAATTATTAAGTAATTAGGTATTTGGTTCTATTAGATTAATACCAAAAAGTTTCTTGGCCATTGCAGCACAATTTTTTGGTTCCTCTTGAAAAATTTGATAATTTTTTTAAACGTTTATCAAAACTTAAGTTTTGTTGAAACCGTTTTCATCATTTGGTAATTATTTTTGCATGTAAGATTATAATTTTTACTTCGTATAGTTTCAACGATTGGAAATATCATTCAATGATATTAGAAAGAATTGTACTATTTTTTTTTATGCTTCGTTATTATAAAATCAACTTTCGATAATCTATAATTATAAAATTCTTATTTGTTTCTATTAGAATAATATCAAAAAGTTTCTTGGCCATTCTGGCACAATTTTTTGGTTCCCCATGAAAAATTACAATGATACAATGATCTCTGATTACAATTTTTTACTTCTTATAGTTTCAACGATTGGAAATATCATTCATTGATATTGAAAGAATTGTACTAAAAATCCAATAACAATAATCATTAAATGAAGAATTTTTTCAGCAGAATTGTATTCTTTACCAAAAATTCAAAAAAAATGATTTAATATTCAAGAGGGACATGTAAATATTCCAATCTTGACTTCAAAAGAAAATTTACAATAATCTATACAAATCCAATATCAATTGTATAATAACCGAAAAGCTCCTTAAAAAATGAAACCAAATGAAATTTTACCAAAGAAAATTTTTTGATTTACACCAAAAAATATAAAAATAACTAAAAGTTGGTAATATTTCAGTCTACTCTAGTAAATTACAATCCTATTTCATTTAAATTTCGTGGATTCACCGTAAGTATTCACCGTTTTCTAAGAGCTTCATTTTTATAGAGAAATTTTTGATTTGGTTACTTTTGTACAGTTTAATCGCAAAGCTTTATTAAGTTTTTTTTTTTTTTTTTTTTAAAACTACAGAAAAATTCTAGAAAAGAAAGAATGCGATACAATTGTAATGATTTTCATAATAAAAAATGTTTTATTGTGAATCAGAAATAAATCAAAACCCAATTAAATATTGCTTCTTCACAACATTTATTAAAACACTAAATATTTTTACTAAAAATTGATCTACTTTATATATAAAGTTTTTAATTTAATATAGTAATAATTATTAATTATAATAATAATGGAACGTAGTAATATATATATAATAATAATTATCTGTACAATATATTTATGCCGTAACAGTCTCCACCATAGTCTTTTTGATGATTTCACCAAAATTTTCATCACAATCGTCCGAGTTGCTATTGCTAATTGTAACTAAATTGGCATTGCTATTAATTAGGGCATCGTCAGCTGATTTTGGATCAATTGGCGAGGCATCCGTCGTAGGCAGTTCGCTACTATATGTAGCCGATGGTCCATCCATGGCACTAGTGCCGTTTAAGTCATCAAAAGCAGGATAATTGTATCTGCCCTGGAGAAGATCGGTGAAAGACTCTAGTTTGTTCCCCAGCGGCGAAACCGGGTCCAGACTTGTGTATTGATTGTTGGTCGGACTGTCTTTTGCAACGGTTATTGATTCGAAATTTTCACTGAACTCATAGCTGGCGCTCGACGTTGTCGACGACGAATGCCGCTGAAAATCATTAGTTCCATTATTCGATGAGCTCTCCGGACTCTTATTGCTGCAAAATTCTGGTCCATATATGTTGCCGTAATGACTAAACACTCCGAGACTGGAATGTGAATGATTGAAATCGTTGAAGCTGGTGGTGGGATAAGGATATTGATTCGCCTGGCTGGGTGAAGAGTATGTGATCGGCGTGGTGCTTCCCACTGAAAAGCTCAACTCGGGAAATCTTTGTGGTACGGAATTCGAAAAGAGAAAGCTGTTGGTCGATTGCGTTTGGTACGTTTGATGTTGCTGTTGCGGAATTGGCAGCTTGCGCCCCTGTAAACTTGTGCTAGTGTAATTAGTTCTTTGTGCTAGTTGTTCCACGCCGTTCTCCTCCGAATAGCAGTCTTCTCGAAATGTGTATAAGTCTAATGAGTCCTCTCTGGCCGGCAATTCACCCATATTGGTGAACGAATTCGCCATGCTAGTGCTGGGCGCCGAGCCTTGTCCCGGACCTTCACCTGGTGCACCATAGTGTAAATTTGTGAAGCTTCCATTATGCACGCACGACTCCACTTCCACGTGCGACGACAAATTCACATCTCGCAACAAATTTCCATTGTATTTTTCGCTAGAAGTTCCCGCAATCGGTTTGTTTTCGTAATTCATTGGCATGGCAAGTCGGTCGTCATTCATCCAATTCATTTGGCCAGAACCGTCGTTTTTTACATCCTCATCGACTTCTAACTTCTGCTTTTTCTCGAGTTCTAGCCGCATTAGGGTGTGAATAAAATGGGTGCGAACCCTCACCGGATTAAACTCGATTCGTCCGTTGGAATTCGCGCAATTGTCCCGGGTGCATCCACACGGGAAATTAAGTCGATCAACTTGGCATTTGATACCTGCTTGGCTACACGAACAAGTATCAGGATCACAGTAAACCTTACATCCGCATCCACAAAATTCCCGCGATGATCTAATATCGCGACATTCGTCCTTCTCGTAGGCGTCAATCTTCCGCACTCCGGCCGCCCGGAGTAAAGCTCGCCGTTGCCGCGTCGGGACCGGTTGTAAAAAGTAGTAACTATCTAAATCCATTTCCGATTCGGAACCTTCGCTGGGCTCTTCTTCGCTTTCGCTGTCGTCGCTCGATGAACCCGTGGTTCCGGGATTGGCGTGGCGTTCATTACGAATCTGTTGCAACAACTGTCGATGAAGACGTCGTTGTTCAATTGCATGTTCACTAAGTGAAAACTTTTGCACATGGCTATGCTGGGATCCCATCCCCAACGTGGAACCTCCTTGCGATGGAACACACGTAAAACCTTGGGCTCGAGGAAAATAATACACCGTCACACTATCAAAAGTGATTCCCCGTTTTTTCTTACACTTCGGTTCCGATTCCTCATCATTTGGCAACCTTCGTTTCAAATTACTCTTCGGAAAAGTTTCCGTTCGGCTAGCCTCATCCAGAATTGCACCCAAGTCCTTCTCAATCGTTGAACTATTCGCTTCTTCTATAGTCTTTTCGGGTTGAAATCCCAACTCAAAACCAGACTCCTCTTTCTTACCATCACCCACTATCGTTAAATCTCTATCTACTTTACGTATGGTCTCTTCCGGCTGTAAAATTTCATCGGGAATACGATCAAGAAAAGACGTTTCACTGTCACTTTCAGTCGAATGTTGAGCTCCCGAAGCGATTCTTTCATCGGAAAGTTCCGACCCCAAACCAGAATCACTACCATCGGATCGATCTTGAACTTCTTCATCCTGTACAGAAGTAACTGCCAAATCACTCGGGAGGCTTTCCGTAGCCGAATCTTCACCCTCCGTACTCAACGACTCGCCCTTTAAAATCGCATCGAAAGTTTCGCCATTTTCCTCGGTCTCATTCCCGCGCCGGATTTCGTCTTTGTCATGTGAAATTCGCGATCTAACTTCGTCGTTCTGTTGCGTCGCTATTGCTATGGTTTTATCGTTTTCTACAAGTTTAGAATAATTACGCTTTTCTATGTTTTGGGATAATGATTCAACAATACTGCCACCTGTACAACTACGTGGCGTAATATTGGCGTTAACAAAGGAGTTTCTAACAAGGGTATCGCTAGTGGTTGTGGTGTCATCGATTGTTGCTTTTTCGTCGCCGGTCGCCTCTAGATTTGGAGTCGTTGCAGAATTCGTTGAGCCCATGTTAGTAGTTGGTGACGGGGAAGAGGATAAAGTCGAGGATGGTGCAATAATGGTTTCGGGTGGCGATGGCGTTTCCACGGCTTCTGACAAACGGGACACAGTGGACGACGATGATTCCGGGACGCTATTAGGATTTATTGGGGACACATCCATAAAACTGCAGTCGGACATTTCAAACTGCAACAAAAAGAAAGAGAATTACTACCATTGCTATTATCCAATGTTAAATTTCGGTTGTTTTAAAACATGAAAGCTTAAATTTGATTTCATTACATTTTCCGCGGACAATATTTGATTTAAAGCTTCTTAAAGTGTCAAATATTGATTGGGAATCGATGAGGTGAAGCCTTTCAAATGTTTTTAGGCACCCCAAAAACAAAAGGATATCGGTTTAACAAGTATTTGTTTTTGTTATCGACGAAAGCTCGGCTTGCTAGATGCAAAATTGGTGATGGTTTTCAAGGTAATTACTTGCGAAAAAAAATGGAAAATTCTTTTGATTGGAAGATGTTTGATTCAATATCAGGTTACATTGAATTTTCTGCTTTGTTTTTAATTTAACTAGTGATTTTTTTTTTGTTAATTCAATAGAAATATCGAATAATTTTCTTTTATTACTAAATTTTCATTATGGTTGGATTTATGTGCGAATTTATTAAAAAAAAAAACTAAATAGGAAAGGTAAAGTTGCCGAATATTGACGTTGTTAAAAAGGACGTGGGCCATATTTAATTATGACTCAAAAGTATTAAATGTTTATTATTTGGAGCGCTTTTGTCGGGAATATAAAGATACAATACTTCGGGATGCAATTACTTTGTATTTATCAAAATATACTTTGGAATCATTACTATTTTAATATTTACAAAATTTCTACACATTTTTTTCAAAATTTCAATAGAATAAAAGCTATTGAAGGGTAGGTAAGGGCATAAAATTTTACAAGAATTATACTCAAGTTTGTGAAACGTAACTTAGTTGAAATATAATCCACAAAAATGCCACCAAACCCTACAAACAGAAATGTATAAGCTTCTGGTGCCACTTTACATTAAGAAAATTTTCGTTAAATTTTGGCAAAGGGAGTTTCCTCCCTTTTCTAGACGGATGAAATCTAAAATATCTGGTCAAGGAAAAACTATTTTCTTTGTAAAACTGTTTGCTAGAAAACATCGCAGTTAAATGATAATGTAAAAAAAAATCGTTCATCATTTCTATAGGCTACATATTAATGGTTTTCCTTGCCTATCCTGCCCCGTATTAACGAACTTGTTGTCTTCGGCCATGCCATATTTGATCGAAGATTAACTTTAGATATTCCAACAATTGGAAAATTAAACAGAACAAAGACAAAATAGAAAATGCGAATTACACAAATTTTGCACAGTAAATGAAATGTTAAAAAAGCACTTTTCTCTTATTAAGGATTTTTTTTTGTGTCAGGAAATAACAGGGATTCATGAAGAAAATTGTGGGAAATTTGGAAAAAAAAATTATATTTGAAGAAGAAAAACACGAAAATTTGTCCTGGAAAGACAGGAAATTTTGATTCTAATAATCTTAACTGAAACTTTATTTATTGCATAGCGATTTTCAATGTAAAAATTTATTTATAAAGACCACTTTAAACGGTTTATGAAGACATGCAAATTATTTCATTTGACAAACTGTTTCGCATCCTTCAAGGGTGAATTTTTATAGGTTGAGATGTAGAAAATACTAAAAAAAATCAACAGGGAAAGGGGGAGGGAGGCATTATCTCAAAAAAATCACCAAAACCTGTTGATACAATATATAAAAACTTATATATATGGCAATAGAATTTACAAAAGTAAACTATAAACATGAATTTAAAAAAGCTTAAACAAATCTATTTTAGCGTATTGGCTGGATACGTATTTCGATTACCAAGTAAATTTCATTCCGTAATTGAAAAAATCGATTTAGATCTCAAAAGCTCTTTAAAATATTAAAATTATTTTGTTTAAGAAACAATTTTGCACCCTTCAAGGGTGAATAATTTGAGTTGTAGAAAACACGGAAAATAAATCAATATGGGGAAGGGAAGGCTAGTCCCAAAAAGATGGCCAAAACGATTCAATATCGGAAGTATTTTGTGGTCATATTTATGTACTAAAATTTTCGAAAGTAAACTATAAACATAAATTGGAAAAAAAGCTCAAAACAAATATATTTTTTAACATAATGCCTAGATACGTATTTTGATTGCCAAGCAAAAAAATTTAAATTAATATCAAAAGCATTTTAGTACAATTTTCATGGAATTTGAAATCAACTATTATAAATTTCAAACTAAATATTTTTTTAATGTTATCTCAAAGCTTCACTAAACTATAAACATTAATTGGAAAAAAATCTCAACTCAAACAAATATATTTTAACGTAATGCCCAAATACGTATTTTGATTCCCAAACAATCTTCCTTAGTGGTCAAAAAACAGTATTGGATTGCTCCGTAACTGAAAAAATCTAATTTGATTTCAAAAGCACTTTAGTACAATTTTCATGGACTAAGACGAAATCAACTATTTTAAATTTCAAACTAAATATTTCTTTTAATGTAATCTCAAAGCTTCATTAAACTATAAACATTAATTGGAAAAAACTCAAGCAAATATATTTTAACGTATTACCCAAATATGTATTTTGATTCCCAAGCAATCTTCCTCAGTGGTCAAAAAACAGTGTTGGATTGCTCCGTAACTGAAAAAATCTAATTTGATTTCAAAAGCACTTTAGTACAAATTTCATGGACCTACACGAAATCAACTACTTTAAATTCCAAATAAAATATATTTTTTTTAATTTGCAATTCAAATATAATCTCAAAGCTTCACTTTAGTGATTTGTAATATAGAAATCTACTAATTCTACGGTAACAATGAAAAGAGAAAGTTTACACATTTTACATTGGCCAGGGCCATTTGCTTGGCGTTTTGAAATAGCTATAGCTATACCAACGCATTTTCTTAGTTCTATAGAAAAAAAAATTTTTGTTCTGAACTATCCTTTCGAACTTAAGTGGTAGTTAGTTGCAAAAGAAATTGATTTATTCCAACTAATAGCTAGGTTTTCAATGTAATTTTTCGTAATTATCTCCAGAGCCTTGAAATCGGTTTTAAGGTCAATCCAACTCGGTTTAGCTGAATCGTTTGAGGTTGTTATATGAATGTGCAATTTTCTTCTGACTATCGTTTGAATAGTACAATTTTTTTTTTGGCGATTTTTAAGCTTTTATTAACGGTATATCTGGGCGAGGTCACTGAACGTATAAGAATTCATTGTCGCTATTATTAATGTCAGTAATTGCTTGTTGAAAAAAAAAATCAATTTTGATTTTTTAATGATTTTTAGTGCAACAAAAGCGCAAGGTTTCCGATGACGAGGAGTGAAATGAAATAAAAATAAAGTAAAAACAAATTTTTTGAGGTCCTAAAATTTAGCATATTATGATTCAGGCAGTTGGGACAAACACGTTGCAGTGCCAAATCACAATTTTTTATCGCTTAAGTGCCAGTTGTAGCGATATTATTAATCTTATTGCAAACTTGTTGCAGTGTTTTCGACAATTTTCCGAGTCTAAAGGCTTTTTGACGGTATAAAGCTTATAATATGTTATTTTAAAACTCATCCGAAAAGAATGCGTTCTGCAATGAACTTTGCAGTTTGCAACTGGATGCATTTCAATGCAATTGATCTGCCTAATTTGAAAGTAGTGCATTCACTATCATTACTACCGTAATAAAATAATAATTATAATACTATACTGCAGTTTAAGAATCAGATAACATAAGCTGGGAATAATTTTTGGGGAAAGCTTAAGCAAATTTTTTGAATTGAACAAATGACATGGACTTAAAAAAAATCACTTTAGT
This sequence comes from Sisyra terminalis, assembly GCA_958496175.1. NCBI lineage: Eukaryota > Metazoa > Arthropoda > Insecta > Neuroptera > Sisyridae > Sisyra > Sisyra terminalis. Next base: position 44,830,381 of record OY292278.1, on the reverse strand, counting down.
GCATTAAATTTATCAAAAAAAAAAAAAAACTTAATATTTAAAATATTACTAAACAAACCAGAGTTGAAGAAAAACACCAACTATTTGTAGCTAAAAACTGTTTTTAGTCACTATTGCTTGCAATGTCAGTAACTGATTGAAATATATTTTATTGTTACTATAGAAAAAATGCAATCCTGATGGAAGGAAGTTTTAATTTTTGGAAATTTACAACCGCATTGTATATAAAACTCTTCAACAGTAAAATGTTCTGAAAACTGCAAAAAGAATTGCATTGCAGAAAACTTGATAATTGAAGAGAATCTAATGATTTAAATAAATCAATTTCTTGTTATTTTAATGATCCAGAACTTACTGTTTACTTTTTCATCAAATTTTATAGGTAAATACAGCGAATTTTTGTTGGATATACTGCAAGTTGCATAATAATTACATAGATTTTCTACTACTTATTATATAAGTCTAAAAAATGCAGTACTAAAAAGAGGAATCTTCCAATTAAAAACGAAAACTTCTGATTGTTGAACTTAAAATTTGGGGAAGTTTCTATTGAAACTATAACTATAGCCTCCATTACACGGAAAAAAATATATCAAAAATTACAATAATAATATCGCAAAATCTGCTGTATTGGAATGCTACTTATCACAGAAAACTTTTGATATAATTACGATATTACAACGTAAAAATTCTAATGTAAGTAGAAAATTTTTAAAAAATTTAGTAAAGAATAAAGCAATGAAAGTCTATTCTTAAATTAAGATGTTACTATCGTAATTTTTATATTTTTTTCATTTTTTTTAAATATTTTTGGGGTTCAAACAGCAACTGAAAAAATACCCGAATGAATAAAAAGAAGCGCCAAATTCAAATTTGAAAAAAATATCAATTTTTTATCGTTTGATGGATTCATTTATCATTATTATCAGTAATTAACGAGTAAAATTTATAAGTTGATGTCATTAGTTTGATTTGAGGTAAATTTAAAACAAGAATAAAGTAATAAAGAACGAGCAAGATGACAATTACTGGTTATATCAAAAAAAATTCCTATTGGAACCCATAACAGCACGTGAAATTTTAAGAAGTTATTTTAATCTTGCAATGGACGATGGGAAACGTGGCTCCACCACTTGTGTTTTTTTAGTACTAACTGGAACCGAAACTATATATACTTTCTGTAAGGTCAAGGTTTATAAATTACACAGGTGGCCTCATGGTGGCTATGTGATGATGTATCCAGAAGAAATTCGTACATTTGTTCAGACTGATTCAAATTTCAAAATTCTTCGTATGACGTCATATTTTTTTTTTCTAATGGGGCAACCTGTGTAATTTATAAACCTTGACCTTACAGAAAGTATATATAGTTTCGGTTCCAGTTAGTACTAAAAAAACACAAGTGGTGGAGCCACGTTTCCCATCGTCCATTGCAAGATTAAAATAACTTCTTAAAATTTCACGTGCTGTTATGGGTTCCAATAGGAATTTTTTTTGATATAACCAGTAATTGTCATCTTGCTCGTTCTTTATTACTTTATTCTTGTTTTAAATTTACCTCAAATCAAACTAATGACATCAACTTATAAATTTTACTCGTTAATTACTGATAATAATGATAAATGAATCCATCAAACGATAAAAAATTGATATTTTTTTCAAATTTGAATTTGGCGCTTCTTTTTATTCATTCGGGTATTTTTTCAGTGAACTCAAACGGGTAAGGGAAAAATAAATTATTGGTAACACTTGTATATTATAAAATTAGCGCTGCCAGTGATCTAGTGATAGAAAAGAGAACTATTATCATTTTTTGTAGAGCACTTTTTTTCTATAACTTATCTCTATAAAAGTTTTTGATATTTTACACAGGTCCTACGTTATTTGCATTAAATTGAAAATATTCGTAATTTTATTGTTTTAAATTAATAATACTCCCTGAATTATTATATTTTTAACATAAATATTTTTTTTCATTACTTAGAACCTGTAAAAAATATCAAAAACTTTTATAGAGATAAGTTATAGAAAGAAAAATGGTCTACAAAAAATCTATAAATTTTTTTCATAAAATTGATGGTTGCGTCAAAAAATTGAAAAAATATTAAATTTTTCTTTAGTTCAACTTTGACCTCGAATAACTTTTGAAAGAATAAATATATCAAAAACTTTTACATGATCTTTTTTGTAGATTGTTCAATTTTCTACAAGAATATACTTTTGTCATTCCGAAATATTGTCACCAACGTGAGCTATAAAATTTCGAAATGCAAGAGAATATTGTTCCCATGTTACTTAAATGGAAAATCGAAATTTGCGATGCGGCACCTCTTAATATTAAGAGCTTAAACTTTCACAGGATTTTTTTTTGTCATTCCCAACAATATTTTCGATATAATTAAGAAAAAAAAATTCATCATTTTTTTTTTGAATCAGTCTAATGTACAATAATTGATTGGGAAAAAGCCTACATCGTTTGAATTTCTTGTATCTATACTCCGTGAAATGAATGTTTTATATAAAAGTCGATTTTTTTTTTTCGAAGCTTAACTGTGGATGTCTATTATGTTTAGAGCTTTAAAGCTCATATTGAAAAAAAACTTAGTTAGACAATCTTAATTAAATAATCATGAATCATTTGCTTGTACTAGAAAATTCCAATTCTCGGAATAGAGCTTTTATTTATTTGCATTTTTTCTTTTCATTCCAATTTATAATTTATTTTCTATCCAAGCTTTACTATTGACAGAACAATATTCAAACCATATACTTATTGTTAGTTAAAATGATTAGAAATGAAAAGAAATGCGCTTATTACTTATTAATATTCTCTATTTTTCATGAACTATTGATTGTTGAATATAAATAAATTAGAAAAAATATTGATATCACAAACTTTGCTCTATTGATTTCAAACGTTGCAACAGAAAATGCAATGAGCTTTTTTTTAAATGGGTTCAACGTGTCGTTATAATTAGACTTTGATAAATTTAGTAAGCGATGATTTCTACAAAGCATTTTTTCTTGATAGATTTTCGAAAATTTCAACGAAAAAAAAAATCGGTTATAAAGAAGTCATTGACTCTTTGACATATTCCCATTTGGATATTTATAGAGGTTTCCTGATTTTCTCGATGATTAATACGCGTCGAACACATCTTTTTTTAGCCGAATCTTTTCTGGAATGTATATGGAGTGTTATTGATTTATTTTACAACTGGCTGGATTTCTCTGAATGTTTTACGTAATTTTTTGTCGTCTTTTTGAGATCCTTTCACATGTACGACGATAGAGAGGTCTATACTATACCTACATAAAAGAGAAACTGATAAAAAGTGAATGTATTAAGATGGTACATGGACCACTCCGATAGATAGCCTTGTATGTATGTGTAATGATCTATCATTCGAAAATGGGAAAAAAAATTAGCACACATTAGACGACAATATGATTGAAAGTTTCTACGGATATTTGATAGAGATCTAGTAGCGTTAGGGATGGATTGATGAAGATATGCTATTGCGGTGGATTTTCGACAAGTGACGATCGGTTTTATGGTGTGTAAGTGATATATGTCGATCGTAACAATATTTCAAAATCACAATTCGTATTTGAGAATTTCAAAAACGGAAAAAAAAACACACAGTAAAAGCATCATAAATCTTTGCTTTTATAACCCCAAAGTTTTCAGTCCTAATGATTTGATTGGCGTGCGGAAAGTTAGGCACGATCGTGCAGAAAGTTAGCAGGTGGTTGCCTATAAAGCTGCACTTTAACTTCTAAGTTAAAACATTTATTTTAGAAGAACTTTTACACAAACATGCAAAAGATTTCCGTTCGGAAAATTTGTCGCAAAAATAATTCTTTTTAAGGGCCACAAAACCAGAGGGTTGCAGGGGGAGGTCGATGAATATTTCATTGAATAAATAAATCAAATTTGTGTCACACAAATTGAAGATTTATCGTTCAAGTTTCAAATGTTTTTTGCGATTAATTTTTCTAAGTTTGTAAGTGAGGAAATAAATTTTTTCGATTTATGAAAAGCGGAAAAAGAAGAGGAAAGAAAAAACACTTCAATCTGTTAAAGTTTCTATTATGTGTGGAGAGGCTGCGGCGGGGGCAGCGGGGGCGGGGGCGGCGGCGGTGATTACGCATGCTGTGATAGTCACCAGATTAATCATCTGCTAGCTGGTTGTTGATTTGGCGGTCGTCGTAAGGTTTGGGAGAGTGGAAAACTAAAACGCACGTCACAACCGCCGCCACTGATCGTCCGCCCCCCTTGCCCCCGAAAATACTATCAGTCGTCTATTACTCTCAATATGCATATGTTTATAAATATGTTTTTATTTCACCCAATTCTCTACAGTGGATCATTTTTATGGCGACAAATTCCATAAGAGAAAAAAGGCGATTGCAGTTAGTGATTGGGGATTTGATGCAGTATTGCTTCTTTCTGGGATGATTCATTTTAAATATTTATAGTCTTTAGTATTGGCAGATCTTTAATGAGATCACTGCGCTTTTTTTGATCGGAATGAAAAACGAAACCAACCCAAAATCTGTGGGGTTTCTTGTATATAATATATACACAAACTTATCGCTAGGAATGATAGATAAATAAGTAAGTTTTGGGGTGGTTTTGCAAGGCAAAGTTTAAGAAAAATACGATAGGCATCTTTGTTCAATCAAAGGAAATTCAGCTAAGGATTTAGAAAAATAAATCCCATTTAAATAAGATTTTTATGCTGACTTTGAACAGTTATACTGTGAATACAATATATAGAATATATTGCGGTCCAATTTATGTAGTATAGTTTAATATAATAATATATTGAATCATACATTAAACATAAATTTGAACAGAAGTTCAAACAAAAATATTCGTGACGTATTGCCCAGATACGTATGTCGATTGCCAAGCAATCTTCCTCAGTGGTCATCAGGTAGTTTGGATCACTCCGTAACTGCTTTGTGATGATTTATTCATGAATCTGCTTCGTGAATAATCACAAAGCAGTTACGGAGTGATTCAAACTACTGAGGAAGATTGCTTGACAGTCGAAATACGTATCTGGGCAATACGTCACAAATATTTTTGTTTGAACTTCTATTCAAATTTCTGTTTATGGTATGATTTTGATATATTATTATATTAAATTATCTTACATAAATTGGACCGCAATATATTCTCTATATTGTATACACAGTAAATCTCATTGGTTTTATGAATAAACACTTTATAGTGTACTATAATTTGCCAGAAGTGGGATAGTTAGATTAAGGGGTTATATATGGTTCACGGCTTCAAAAAATCGACTTTTTGTCTTATTAATTACTGCAACATCTCTAGAAAATTGTCTTAAATTTTCAAGTTGATCCGAGTATCCGACTAGAAATTAGTTTGGGAATGCCTAAGATATGCATTGGGCCCTCATTGGGCCCAAATGGGGCATGCCCCCTCAAAAATTCTTTGTTAAATATGTATGTTTATGATAGTAAAAAGTATAAATAAAATATACACAAACTTATTGCTAGGAATGATAGATAAATAAGCAAGTTTTGGGGTGGTTTTCCAAAGAAAAGTTTAAGAAAAATACGATAGGCATCTTTGTTCAATCAAATGAAATTCAACTATGGATTTAAAAAAATAAATCCCATTGGTTTTATGAACCAAAAATTTATAGTGTACCATAATAGCCAGAAGTGGGACAGTTAGATTAAGGGGTTATATATGGTTCAGGGCTTCAAAAAATCGACTTTTTTATAGTCTTATTAGTTACTACAACATCTTTAAAATATTGTCCAAAATTATCAAGTTGATCCGAGTACCCGACTAGATATTACTTTGAGAATGTCCAAGGTATACATTGAGCCCTCATTGGGCCCAATTGGGACATGTCCCCTCAAAAATTCATTGTTAAATGTGTATGTTTATTAGACTGGGCCAAAAAATTCAACATTTTTTTTTTTGTTAAAGATATATATCAATAATATTATTTAGAATGACAAAAAATAAAATATTGTGATATTTTCAGCTCTTAATCTTGTTACTAAGAGGTCTATCATCGCAATTTTCGATTTTTCAATCTAAAGCGTATTTTTTGCTCAAAATTTTTGAACCATTACACTCTAAAAACTAAACAACATATATTCCTGAAGAATATTAAATGTTCTACAAAAATGTTTCATTGTAAATTTTCGTGAGATCAACCGTTTTTTTAAAATCAAGTTTGGAACATTAACTTATTTTTCTGATTTGATTTTTTAACTTTGGAATTTTGTACCTAATGAAAGAATCATCATTTAAAACATTTTTTTTTATATATTCTTGAAGGAAATAAAATGCTCTACAAAAATGATCTCGTAGCATTTTTTGATAAATTTACTTCTCTCAAATTTATTGAAGCCGAATTATTCAACTATGATCTTGAGAAAATTAAAATAAAATGAATTTATCAAAAAATGCTACATATGTTGTTTAATTCTTTCAGTGTGAGTTTCAAAAATTTTGAGCTAAAAAAATGTTTTGGATTGAAAAATCGAAAATTGCGATGATAGACCTCTTAGTATCAATATTAAGAGCTCAAAATATCACAGTATTTTATTTTTTGTCACTCTGAATAATATTTTTCATATATCTTTAACAAAAAAAAAAAATTGTTGAATTTTTTGGCCCAGCCTAATGTTTATGAAAGTAAAAAGTTTATATGGAAAAAAAATTGTTGAAAATACAACATTTTTTTTTTTTCCCCAATAAACAGCCCCCAAGAGCCATATCTTTTAAGACCAGAAACTAAAACAAAAGCTCTTGAAACTAGAAAACTTGAATTTTTTTTTAAATGATTTTTGCAAAAAATGGAAATCTACCAATTGTGCATCGACTCTTGCATTAAATAGGCGAAAATTTAAATTTTTATTTTTATGAAAATATAGAAAAACCGTACTGGAATATTGTACAAGACATTAAATCTTAGATAGTAGGGAAAAACTATATTTAATTACCCCTAATACCCGTTTAGTATCTAGCTTTGTTAACGTGAACCAAGTATTGCTTCTGAGGTACCCTTAAAAAACCAATTTACTAATGACGTCATGAACCAGAACCCTTAAAGTTTTCATATTAAAAGATCAAATTTTTTCATCTTTTTAATAACCATATTTACTTATTATTCTAGAACAACTTGGGACCCTTTAAAGGTAAAAAAGATTTTTAAATTGCTATTTTTATAGATCACAAAAAAGGTAGAAAAAGAATCAGGAAAAAATATATTTTAAGTTCAACTTCTTTTCACGAGAGGGTGGTAAGTTGAAAGTCAAAATTGAGGGCTTTGGAAAATCCATACGATTTTTTTTTTTTTTTTTTGAGTCCACTGCCCTTTTAAATAGTTAGTCACATATTGTAATAAATCATCATAGAAATCGAAATGAATAAACAATCAACGATTTAAAGGGGAGGAGAAAAATTTAAATCTTGCAATTTGCAATACTTTAAATAGTAATGCCAAGATTCAAGAAAAAGAATAGATGATCCAAAAATAGATTAATTAGAGGAAGGATAACTTAAAAATCGTCGAAATCTTTGGAATACTTCAATAAATGGAAACCATATAACGCATTAGATACTTATGTTCTCTTTTAATCATATAATACACAATAGGAGTTGTAGGCAAAAAATAGTCTCAAGTAAATTAATCACACATTTTCAACGGCCGCCATAGTACAAAGACCTCAAATTCATTTGAAAAACACCAACCGGGAACAATTTAAGTTGCCTCATTGTTGAAAATTACCGTTACATTTGCTGTATTTTTTCTTCGTAATACAACACATACATACATACAATAAGAAAACGTGAAATAAGACGTAACAAACTCGCTATCTTTTTGAGTCCCCAAATTACTATATTTTCTTGGTAACAATTCCAACAATTTGGTTACCAGGATTTGGAAAAATCACACGAAAAATCGAAAAAAAAATGCCTAGTTCAGCTAATTTATTTCACATTAGTAAAAAATCATAATAATTGTTGGCTAGAGTTCGTCGCTAATTTTGCGTAACCGAAAAAAGGTTATTGACCGTAAAAATCCCTATGTCATAAATCAGTGTAACTACCACTTGTGTTTGGATTACTTGTACTCTTATTACTTAATCCATGTTGTTTAAGTCCTTGTCTTTTTAAATATAATAATTAAATTGTGGGCAATAAGGACGAAGCAACTTGTAGAATCTTATTTATTTTTTCGCCAACGTTTCGTCAGTTATTCCTGACTTCTTCAGGGCTCTATAATGAAAATATTTTAAAAAAAATATTTTTAAGACATTTGTGGAGTAATTTTTAAATTTTGGTCAGTATTTAAATAATGGGATTGAAATTTAACTATTTTTTGGTTAGATTTCACATTCATTAACTAAGATTTATATAGACTAAGACTTATGAATTGTAATTTATTTATTTATAGTTTTGACAATAGTTGTCGCTATTTTTAAATGTTATGTATTTTCATTATAGAGCCCTGAAGAAGTCAGGAATGACTGACGAAACGTTGACGAAAAAATAAATAAGATTCCATAAGAAGCTTCGTCCTTATTGCCCACAATTAAATGCCAATTTTTACCATTTGTCAGTATTGGCTGTGGATATTTCACGGGAAGCTACTAGTTATTAGTAGTTGGCCACAATAAATTTACCGTCAAATATATATATTGCGGGCCATTCGATTAAAATCCTAGAATATGGGCTTCGACCTCTGCTATATGGTGTGGTGATGTTAAGAAGTTAAATCTGGAACAGGTTGCCCAGCCTTTTCTTTAACACCAATTCCATGACTTTCTACATGAAAATTCACTTTTTTCCGGTGTAAAACTTTTCGACTAGAGATTTTAAAGTTATTGTTAGATCTCATAACAAAATAATGCTTATGTACGTCTACATATTCTCAAAACTAAAAACTAGACAGATTTTAAATAAATTAAAACTTCCCAGATTTCCGTTCTTTCAGGTCTAAATCCATGTATAATGTAAATGATATGTCAGGATGTGGTAGACCAAACAAATTAGCAGTGTTTTACTTCATTTATTCCAATTGCAACGTTTCGTTGGTGTTATTCCAACTTCTTCAGGGAATTTGTAAATATTAAATAAAAACACAGTAGTCCCATGATTTATAACAAATTCATATGCCAGACTTGTTGGTGAAATTAAGTATTGGCATGTCAATTACCAGTGGTTATGGCTAAAACATTCTTAATATTAATAGATCTCTATAAAATTACAATTGACAGCAATTAAAATTAACCTATAGTTGCTTATTGCTAGTTACAACCAAAAAAAAAAAATCAAAATATTTACAAGTTGCCTGATGAAGTTGGAATAACACCAACGAAACGTTACAATTGGAATAAATGAAGTAAAACACTGCTAATTTGGTCTACCACATCCTGATATATCTTTTAAATTTTCCAGATTTTGTATCCGATTTCTTGATTTCCTCGATCGCTGGGCATTTTAATTTTCTTGAAAGTATTACCCGAAAAATAAAAAATGCTTAAGGATAACGTTATAAAGCCGAGTCTTATTAAAACGTTATTGTTACGTTATATGGGGGGGAAAGACGTGAAAATCTTATAAGTCTTATAAATTTACAACTACAACAAATTTTATAAATTGTTCGACGTAGTTATTTAATGGTTTCCTTATGGCAGTGGTCGGGGAACCGGGGTAAATTATCCCAAATGGAGTAAAAATGATTTTTTTTTGGGTAATAGGGAAATTTTTTTAATACTTTTAATGTCCCTAAATGTTCCGTAATGTTCGAAAAGTCCCAATTTTGAAGTATTAATATCAATCATGAAACAACATCATTTTTCCAAAACCAGTACTACAAATATGTAAATGTAAATTAATTCAATAAAAAATGTTTTTTTTCAGCATGGGGCGGGGTAATATCGACTTACGCAAAAATATTTTGGGGTAATGGTTAAAAAATTCCCCGACCACTGCCTTATGGTGACACCTTAGACTTGGAAATTAGAATGAATTAGTTCAAAAACTTTTTTTTTTTTGTCCAAATATTCCCAAAGTTCATGTTGGTTCTATAATCCAGGCACCACAATAGTAGGCGACGATTACCGAGGAAAAAAAATATTTTGTTGACGTAATTTTTTTTGAAAATTTAATTTAAAAAAAATGAGTTGGATTAAATTACACCGATAATATATTGCTGACGTACGTATTCGTATAAACAAAGCCAAAGAATAAGAGAAAGGTACCTCCATCTCTATACACAATTTAGTAGGAAAAAAGAGAAACTTCTACCGATATGACTTACTGGTTTATATGCAATGTGAAATATTTTTTTTTTTCGTTTAGATTTTTCCTTGAACTAATTTTCCATCGTATTGATTTTAAAGCTTTTAAAGCCAAATTGGAAGTTATAAATTTATTTATTAACTTTCTTAAGTTCAAACAGAGAGACCAACAAGAAAATTTTCATGGTCGACAAAAAAAGGTCAAAAAAATTAATTTTTCAATCGTAGAGAAAAAAATTTTTCAAACCACAACAATGGTAGTGGGAAACGTAAATTACGAAAAGCAGAAGACCTATTCTGAATTTGCATTATTTGAATGAAGTTTTCCTCGCTACAATAAGAAATAAAAACGAATGCCGAATAGAAAATGATATTGATTAACGTAACGGTTAAATATAGAAGCAGTTACTAAAATTACAGTTTCTATACATTGACACAATTCGCTGCAAACGAATATATACCAAGGTATCAAATATACGATCTAATCAAATTCTTTAATTGAAAAAATCGTAAAAGAAAAAAAAATGTTAATAAATGTTCTCAACTCATCACTGGTGAATAACAACCATTATAATTAACCCGTCACAAAGCTTTCACTTGCAAAAAAAGCTCCACTATGTATATATATAGAACCAGTGGTTATCTATATATACAAAATGGCTCAATTATTTTAAGCTTTGGTGTGTAATTTTAATTATTTCCAAGCTAAAATTGGCCGAGTTGCGTTGGTGTACATATTTGTATTATACGCGTGAAATGATTGAGGAAATTCGAGGAAATTGTTACAGTTTCACGCATTGGGAAAAGTGGGGAAAGTGGGACAGCTTGAATTATCCACAAATCCTTGACTTGGTCTCGTTTTTTTCAACAAACTCTTTGTTTTCATATTGAATTTTTGGATCTTTTTCATAAAAAATATATACGTAAATATTAGACAGATTCAAAAAAAAATGATGTTTTCTTTTTCTTAATTATATCGAAAATATTGCTGGGTATGACCAAAAAAAAATCCTGTGAAAGTTTAAGCTCTTAATATTAATATTAGGAGGTGTCGCATCGCAAATTTCGATTTTCCATTTAACTAACATGGGAACAATATTCTCTTGCACTTTAGAATTTTATAGGTCACGTTGGTGACAATATTTCGGAATGACCAAGGTATATTCTTATAGAAAATTGAATGATCTACAAAAAAGGTCTTGTACAAGTTTTTGATATATTTATTCCATCAAAAGTTATTCGAGGTCAAAGTTGAACTAAAGAGAAATTTTAATATTTTTTCAATTTTTTGACTGAACCATAAATTTTATGAGAAAATTTTATACGATATTTTTTGTAGAGCACTTTTTTTCCTATAACTTATCTCTGCAAAAGTTTTTGATATTTTTCACAGGTCCTAGGTTATTTGCATTAAACTGAAAATATTCGTAATTTTAATGTTTTAAATTAATAATATTCCCTGAATTATTATATTTTTAACATAAAAATTACTTTTTTATTTTAATTAAATTACTTAGGACCTGTGAAAAATATCAAAAACTTTTATAGAGATAAGTTATAGAAAACAAAGTGCTCTACAAAAAATGTCCTATAAAATTTTCTCCTAAAATTGATGGTTGCGTCAAAAAATTGAAAAAATCTTAAAATTTCTTTTTAGTTCAACTTTGACCTCGAATAACTTTTGAACGAATAAATATATTTAAAACTTTTAAGAAACCTTTTTTGTAGATCGTTCAATTTTCTACAAGAATATACCTTGATCATTCCGAATTATTGTCACAAACGTGAGCTATAAAATGCCAAAGTGCAAGAGAATATTGTTCCTATGTTATTTAAATGGAAAATCGAAATTTGCGATGCGGCACCTCTTAATATTAATATTAAGAGCTTAAACTTTCACAGGATTTTTTTTTGTCATTCCCAACAATATTTTCGATATAATTAAAAAAAAAAAAATCATCAATTTTTTTGAATCAGTCTAATATACATAAATAGACTATAAACTTTAATCAACAATCTATGATTTCCTATATCTTTTCAATTCAACTTATTGTTTTACATATAGAATCAGGTTATTTTCTTTTTGACTTTTTTTTTGGTACCATCGTGAAATTTTGTTGGAAATACCAAAAAAAAAATTCTCTGAAAGTTTGAGCCCTGAATATTAATTTTAAGTCCTCGTCCAAGACGTGTAAAGATTTCCCATTGAAAATACACGGAAAATCTGATTTTTTATTTTTAAATTTCTATATCTCAGCGGCATTTCATGGGATAGCTTTTACCGAAGATGGTTTTTTCTCAGAATTAAACGCTCTACAAAAGTGCCCATTGCGACAAAGTCGTAACTCACACCGGTGAGGTAGTACGGGACGGGTAGTACTGAACCTGATTTTATCATAAAATTCAAGGCTTAATATCTCGTTTAAAATTGATATTCGCGATTTGGTCTACAGGAACTTTTTTGTAGGAAATCAAATTCTCTACAAGTTTTTTATTTATAATTTTTCCGTAGCTCTTGTTATTTACGAGATAAATGCAAAAAAAACGCGAATTTTATGGAAAAATCAGGTTCAGTGGCCCATACTACCTCACCGGTGTGAGTTGGACTTTGTCGCTATGGGCACTTTTGTAGAGCGTTTAATTCTGAGAAAAAACCATCTTCGGTAAAAGCGATCCCATGAAATGCCGCTGAGATATAGAAACTTAAAAATAAAAAATCAGAGTTTCCGTGTATTTTCAATGGGAAATCTTTACACGTCTTGGTCGAGGACTTAAAATTAATATTAAGGGCTCAAACTTTTAGGGAATTTTATTTTGGTATTTCCAACAAAATTTCACGATAGGACCAAAAAAAAAATCACCCTAATATAGAATCTTTACATAATATGCTAACTTTAAATATCTCAAACTTTTCGGAATCGGTTGATTTTCTGCAATAAAATCTATCAAATCAGCATTACATCAAAAAAAAGAAAAAATGGAAACCAAATCTACCATCGACAAATTTAGATATTCAAATTGGACCGTTTACCTGAGATCTAAATTCAATCATCATTTACGTCATGGCTTAATTTTGCACACACCTCAACAGCAAAAATGATAACATAATGATTTTCTAATAGTGCAACTATTTATAATTAAACGAGGATGTAACATGGACCGAAACTAACGGAAAACGTGGGTGTATAATTCAAAATGATTTCGCATTATACCTACTACTCCACCATAGATCTAATAATTACTTAACGATCTTTCATAAATAAAACACAAAGGGATTCCTCTAATAAATTGTTAACTTTCGTAGCAAAAGCTCTACGATTCAAGGGATGGAAAACCCGCGAGTAAAGACGTGAATAATTTACCCACCTGTTTCCTCCAACAGGACATCCATACGTACATATAAACTAAAGGGAAAGATTTAAAATGCGCGCCAATTTTGGGAAAGGTTTGAGTGGAGAAGTTTCGACGACCGAAACTAATCGTATTCTCCGTAAAACGTGTAATAATTTAAAGTAGCGGTTCGTTTGCAGTCTTCTTTGGCTCAATGTTTTCGTAGAAACCTCCATAAAAAAAAAAGAATATAAAAAAAATACGTCACAAAGGTCAATGCATTAAAAAGTATTGTGTTTTTTTTTGGTTTTAGTGAATCTTTGACCGTTTAAGTGTTGAGGTGGAAAAATGCAAATTTTTTCAACAATTACCAAAAACATATGTTTTGATTTGGATTTCAGTAATATAAAGCAGGAGTACTTTTAGGGGTTCGAAATGAATTGATTTCTGCTAAGAGTTTTAAGTAGGATATCAGATATAAGGGTTGGGAAATTATTCGAAAGCAATTGATTGAAATTTTTTTCAAAGATTTGATTTTAAAAATCGAAATTTTATATCCATTTAAAATTTGGGAGAACCTTCTTTAGGGTTAAATAAAAAACAAGTATCATTTTTTTATGCCAATGTCTTCTAAGGCAATATCGGATTTACCTGCAGACTAAGTAGATTGGAGTCTAGGGCGGCAAATTTGGTCTAAAAATTTGCTAATTGCTAAAAGTTGATGTAATAACGGCAATGGAGCACAAATTGCGACATCATTGAAAGAATAAATGTAATTAAAATGATTGCGAAATAGGGTTTCGAATTTTAGAGGTCTTTAGGGGCGGCAAAAATTGAATAGCAAATTTGTAAATCTTCCTTTGCTCTAAAGGAGTAGAAACATTATATGCTTTAAGAAATAAAGTTAGTAAAATGTTTCTATGAAAAATATTTTCGTGGCGAATTTAAAAGATAAAATGGGGCATTTTTTTTAATATATGAAAAAAATCAACTTTAGTTCTCATCCCCTTAAAATACAGGGCTAAAAATTTAATACATCTTTTACTTTTACATCTTTTACTATTGTTTTATGGGGTTTTTAAGGGATTCTAGTAACTTAATTGTTGAATATTACGAACTAAGATTTCTTAACGATAAAGGACATATCATATAGAAGACTTAAAATTTCTTATTTATTTTTGAACAATCAAACTTTTGAATATCTTAATTTTTCATGAACCAATGATAGACGTGAAGTCTTTTATGCTTTAAAAAATTGAGTTAGTAAAATTTTTCTATGAAAAATATTTTCGAGGCGAATTTAAAAGATAAAATGGAGTACTTTTTGAGTAGATGAAAAAAATTCAACCCCAATTCTATCCCTTTAAAATACAGGGCTAAAAATTTAATTCATCTTTTACTATTGTTTTTCGTAGTTTTTAAGGGATTCTAGTGATTTGATAGTTGAATATTATGAACTAAAATTTCTTAAAGATAAAGGACATATTATATAGAAGACTTAAAACTTCTTATTTATTTTTTCAACAATCAAACTTATGAAAATTTTAATTTTTCATGAACCAATGATAGACGTGAAGAAAAATCCATTATACATTGATTCTATGGAAGTAATTTTTTGGAATAAGCGATTTTTTATCAAATTTTATAGCAAAACTTATTTGCCAAAAATATTTATTGTAAACCTAAGTATTTCATAAGCAAATAATTGTAGGAACCTGAAGGAATTTCGGGTTTTCCTGGGAGCATTTAGGGAGCAATATATTAAGCAAAAGATTTTTTTTTTACATTTTATAGCTAAATTTCTTCCCCAACAATGAAACTTTTGCAAATCTTAGTTTTTCAAAAACTGTGCAGATTGTAGATGTGCAGTAATTATGCATTTTGGGCAGCAGTGTTTGGGGAAGCGAGCTTTTATCAAAAGTCCTTAATCAGCCATTTTAAAGCAGAGCTTTTTACCCAACGTTCATTTGTTTTTTGAAGTCTAAATATTTAATAAGTCAATGTTCGAGGACCTGGAGAAATTTTAGATTCTTTTGGAGCAATTACGGAGTAATATTTGAAACGAAAGATTTTTTTATAAAAAGTGGAATTTTTTTTCTTTTAGTACAAAATTTCCTTTTTCAACAATCAAATTTTCCAAACCTTAACCAATCGGTAGACCTGAATCAGGATTTAGAGAATAAATTTAAGATAGTGGACTTATAAAGATAATATTTAGTTTAACATTTTCCAACTTAAAAATTTTCTTAATACGAGAGAGTTTGAAAAAAATCAACCACTTGTTTCATCCCTTAGGGTTGGAAATTCAAAGAAAAAAAATAATGGTAGATAATAACGTTTGATTGATTATTTGGTTTGAAAATCAAAATGATTCAAGTATCTTCGATTTATCTAAAAGAAAGATCTATAAGTAGATCGATTTCGATCGATAATTTTGGATTTTTCATCCCCAAAATTGAAGTTGCTATCCTCCTATGTTTGTTATAGAAACAAAAATTAACTATTTACCAAAATTAGAAGGAATAATTGATCTATAGGAATAGGAAACTATTGGATTTTATAGTCCCAAAAATATTTCAACCCACGTTAAATTTCTGTTGGAATAAGCTTTATTTAAATTATCTTAATTTGGTTCATACAACGCTCATATTTCGTTTATAGCAGTTTTTTCGCGATAATCGATTTATTCTTTCTTTAACGAGAAAAGTTTAACTTAATCACTTGTACATAACGCGTTATATGGGATCATAGTGGCGCGTTATATGAGAATATTCGTACAACATGTTTTTTTCTAACATGGAACTAATCTTTCGTATTATGACAAAAGATACCAAGCATTTCGATTACCAAGCATACTTCATCAGTGGCTAAAAATTTCATTTATGATTTATGATTCATTTTATGAATGTTTATCTTATGATTTAAGATTGATGCATTAAACTTGACTTGGATTATATTTTTTCTCTTTAAAATCTTAAGAAGCTTGAATTTTTCACCAACTGCTGGTACAATTTTCCTTTTTGATTCTCAGTTCCCAAATATTGAATTCCCAACAAAACATTGAAAAACTTACTACTTATACGAAAATTCTCAATAACAAATCGAAACTTATCATATTTCTACCACTAAACTACTTATATACGATTTGTCTTCTTTTCCCTTACAATCTTATGTCTTTCATTTATGAAACAAAGAATTTCACTACCTTCATAATAATTGAACAAAAAAACAACCCCTTCCCATTATTAAGTACATATAGTTCTTCAATTTTCTTTGGGAAAACTTTAAATTTCATCGTGGAACCTCCACTCTTCTATCGTGTCTTTGTTCTGGCAAACATCCGATTAGTTTTTCCGCCATAAAATCGCAATCCAGCTTCGGTGAAATAATCTTCAATTTGGTCCAAATGAGCGATGCTGGGATAAATGAAAAGACATTGGAAAGATACGAAGTGGAGGAACGATGAAGCGGATATAGCGAGGGTTTTAAAATTCGAGAACATCTGTTCACTGAACAAAAAGCATCAATTTACCATCATCTTGAAACTGAAATCGTCTCCATCAAACCGCATCATTTCGGTTGCATTTAGAAAATGCATCTGTTTCGTCATCATATGCAGGGAAAACTTTGAAATTTCTATCACAAAAAAAAAATGAGCCGTCTAAAATTTATCGTAGATCTTTTAATTCCTCAAGTGTTAATTGATCGGTTTAATATAAAACTTAACATCGTTATTTATTTTGGTTGTTTGAAACCATCAACGATACACGCAATAGTCACGTTAAGAAGTTCTTGGCTTCAATATGATCTCGGTGTTGATAAGTTTGAATTAAGCAATAGAAGGTAACACTTATGATCTATAAAAACCACCAAAAGTGGAACTCGAGGGCCATTCAACTCCGAACAAACATATAATTTTCGTACTGGACCAATTCTTTTTTCATTTTTGGTTTCTATTTAGAAGAATAAAATTATATTAGAAAACACACCGACACCTGCAACTTCGTTTCCATGGCACATTCTTATTTCATTTTAAAAGTTACAGCACATCTCTTCAAAAACTTAATATTATCTTTATGCTTAAAGAAATTATAGATCACCTGTTCATTTACGATTTTTATTGATCAAATTTCATAATTTAAGGGGGGAAGCTGGTCTAGAATTTTGAAGAAACCGAAATTTTTTTTTGTCTTAAAAGGTACTTTAGGGTCTTAAAAATAACATACCAAAGGATGGATGCCGGCAAAAATGTCTAAATGCCCAAACTTTCGCAGATTAAAGGTATATACGCATTTAATATGATTTTATAGAACTTAAAACTTGAAACGCGTTTTTCTCGAAATCACTTTTTTTTGAACTGGCCGAAGACATAACTCGAGCAAATCTTCACCGATCTATACGAAATTTTGACAGTACATCCGAAATATCTTTCTCCAGAGACATACCTACGTAGATTTTTTTTTTATATTGCAGTTTTTTTTTAATCAACAATTTTGTCGTTTTTTTTATTGTGAAAATTTTAATGTTTTGTTCAAACGTGTACCATTTCGCGAAAAAACAAAATATCGAAAAAATCCTACGTACGTCTCTTGCTGTTGTTATATAGAAACTAAAAATTTTCGGGATTTTGTTCCGGGACTAAAATTAAGGAGGCTACATCTTCGGCCGTGGACCCGTCTAAAAAATGAGGCGCCCCTGAAGAAATGCTGGACAGCCGCCATTTTGAATTTAATTGGCACGAAAAAATTTGTATTTGTATATTAAAACCTAAATTATAAAACCTCGTTCACAGATTTTCGATTGATCTTTTTGTTGAGTCACAAAAAATTCATAAATTATGCCTATTTTTTCACGCTCTAGACCAGCTTCCCCCCTTAAAGTCGCTAGTTTTAAAATTTGTGCTTGGAAAATCAAATTTTCCACGTTTATCAACAATTTCTGAAACGCATTTTTTCGTATAGATCATTGGTTTCCAACCACATTCTTTATTATCAGCAATTCCCAACAATGGCATCCCAACTTCTGCTGGACAGAAGAAATCATAGAAAACGCTGGTTAGGCTCAAGAATTGGGAACCTCTAATTGGATTATCAACATTGAAAGGTTTTGATGTATCGATTACTTATGTCGATATATTACTTATATTATCGATTACTTATTTACTTGAAGTAATATAGTATGCCTTAAAGGGATTTTTTTAAAAACTCTGAATTTCAACAACAGTGCCACCTACCGTATAAAAATGTAACTCAAAATCAAACAGGTGAACCCAATTAATCTATAAAAAAATGTCCATCAAAATTGATCCTTAAAAACAATTTTGGAGAGAAAGAATTGTGAACAAATACGAACTGGAATTTTATATACAAATATTCACTGAAAGAAATCGATTTTAGACGTAAATAGTGAACTAACGTTAACAAAGATGTTCCTATATACAGTAATGCCTATAATAATTAGGGATGCAAACGATACATCGAATTTTTCAAACATCGATATATCGTTTATTAACTTCAGTGTTTTGACCATCGATGTTTCATTTTCAGAAATATCGATGTTTTAATGAGCAATGTTTCATCCCTATCTATAACATGATACTCTAATAACGCGTTTTTATATAACGTGATTTCAAATCTCTCGTGTAACACATGTTTTCCCTCATACAATACGAGTATTTCTCACGTTCTATAAGTTTTTGATTTAAAATGTTCCTAATTTTATTTTAATTAATTCCTTAATATACGATTTAGTTATCAAGAAAAGTTAAACGTGAATCATTCGTCAACCTTTGTTATGCGAGAATGCTCCTATAACGCATAAATAATCTTACCATGTTATAGACGAAATTACTGTTTTATGACCAAAGATACGTATTTTGATTGCCAAGCAAACTGTATAAGTAATCACCAAGCAGTACTGGTGCTTTAAAATTGAGAAATATCATAAGAAAAACCAATTTTTTTAAGATTTTATTTTTATAGAATTGATCAAAGTTTTGGCTTCGTACCGCCAATAGTATGAAGAAGTCGAGGGTGTACATTTAGAAAGCATTTTTCATAAATAAAAAATCGATAAATTTTTCTTAAAATTAGTTTACAAAAGCTTTACTTTTTAATATTGAAACACCAAAATATTATAAACAACAGAAATTTTTAATTTACAAAATAACAATAAATTCACCATAAAAACAACCCTTCATATGACAAAGCTTTTGATGTTGATTGACAAACAAGCCACAGCATAAACTGATGGATCTATAAGTATAAAATTTTACAGAAGATTTCATTAGTATATATTATAAAACATCATAAATGTGCAGTAGGAAAACAGTTAGAAAGTTTGCTCTAAAAGTTGGACAAGAAATAGGGGATGAAATTTTTTAGAGAAGATAGAAATATGGAAATTGGTATTTAGACTAATATTGGCCCGTAAATTTTAACTACATTAGTGTTGTTTGATCCTCAAAAAGTAGATAAATTTTAGAAACAAATTCTGCCTAAATACCGTTAGTAATTAAAAAAATCCTCCCAATACTTATCCTCCACAGTGTTTTAAAGTTTTAAGAAGAAAAAAAAACAGTACAGTGTTTTAATGTTGGACAACTACTTAATCAGATTTTTTATCTTTTGCTTATCTCAACGTTTCTCGTATATGTTAATGACCCTAAAAATTATACATATATATATCAAATTATGACTTAATGGCAGAATTTATGAGGCAATCTCTACAAACACCTGTTGTCCCCACATTTGTAAGGGTAAAGACGGCAAAAATATCATTCCAAATTGTTTTGGCCTGGATGAAATTTTGCTTTAAAACTATTTCGGATAAAATTGTGAAAAATACATAGAACAACCAATTAAAAATTTCAAAATCGATCGAATAAACCTATTAAAAGACCTTGACTAATTTTTTTAATATTTTAGACCCCAAATTTTTTTATTGGAACTTTATTGGTTCAAAAAGTAATAAAAATAACTACCTTAAGATATATACTTTTCTTAGCTATTGGTTTCACAATGGTTTAAAAATGGACGAATATGAGGACCTTGAGGATATTAAAATGGGGAAGGCTAAATTTCCTTAAAAAAAAGGATTGGCCTTTAAAAAACTATAGGCTATATAGAATTAACGACAAAGGCATACTTCTAATATTAGTAAGGATCAAAATAAGATTTTTTCGCTGACTTTGAACAGTTTTACTGTGTATACAATATATAGAATATATTGCGGTCCAATTTATGTAGTATAATTTAATATAATAATATATAAAAATCATACCATAAACATAAATTTGAACAGATTGATGACCACTGAAGAGGATTGCTTGGTGATCGAAATACGTATCTCGGCAATACGTCACGAATATTTTTGTTTGAACTTCTGTTCACATTTATGTTTATGGTATGATTTTTATATATTATTATATTAAATTTTACTACATAAACTGGACCGCAATATATTCTATATTAGTAATGATATTTCTAATTTTTTAGAGGATAGAATTTTAGGGGTAAAATTCCATAATTTTCGAGTGTTATTGAATAAATGAATGGTGGACGCTTGTATGCTGCCAAGGTTTGTAAATTACACAGGTTGCCCCATTAGAACAAAAAAAAATGACGTCATACGAAGAATTGTGAAACTTGAATCAGTCTGAAGATATGGATGAATTTCTTCTGGATACGTCACGTAACCACAATGAGGCCACCTGTGTATTTTATAAACCTTGGTATGCTGCAACCTACTCAGTCTAGACGGTAAATCCGATTCATAGTACCTTGGACTTGATTTTTTTATCAATTGGAAAGCTTTAAAGCCCCGGTAACATATAGAGTGGGAGGCATAATCGATATAGTTTTTATTTTACAAAAAAAAAATCAGAAAAAAAAATCCACCAACTCTTCTGATTTTTAAGAATTGTCGATATCCTTCATTAGAATGATGATTTTTTTTTATATTACGTCTCTTTATAATACCTGATACATGATCGAAAATCACAAATTAAAAAGGATTTCCAGTGGTCGATAACATGAAATTAAAGCTTAATATATCAAAAGGGACTAAGAAATATGGTGGATAAGAATTGAACTTTATAGTTTTGTTTATTTTTATCAATTAGAAAGCTTTAAAGTTCCGATAACATATAGAGTGGGAATGACAATCGATATAGTTCGTATTGTAATAAATTTCAGAAAAAAAATCATCTTTTTCTTTTCTTCATAATGTTTCTTTACAATAATAGATTGTTGAAAATCTCAAATTAAACTGGGTATACACTTGTAATAAAGAAAAGATCGATTTTTGCAAATTAATGATAGATCAAAATATATCTTCTAGTGCACAATAGGACGTTCAAACGGCATTTTTTTTCGAATTATTGTGGTGATTTTCTACATAAAATTTTGTATTATTCTTGCTATATTTGATCGTATATCTCGAACTTCTTGATTTTTGAATTTGAAATGGATTAAGGATCATATATTAAGGAAAATTATTACAATTTTGTTTTTTTTTTAATCTTAAATAAACAACGTAGAAATACAAAATGTACAGTTATTTTTTTAACATAAATTTCTTGATTTTCCTGGCAGAAACTCAGGTTTTTCCCTAACCTTATTGATAACAAACTTGTCTCAGGTCAATTTCATACTATATTTAATTTTGATAACATCTACATCTTTCCTGATTGTTATCAAACCACAATAAAATTAAAAATTTTCAAAATTTTTGCCAAATTTCCTGACTTTTAGTTTGTTCCAATAAAATTTCACGATTTTCCTTTCCTTAAATTTTGATTTTGCAAAAAAATTTGCCAAAATTTCGATTAATTCGAAGGGAAAGGAAACTTGGAAATAATTCCAAAAATTTTCAATTTCCAAGTAGTGTGATAACAATTAGGAAAGATGTAGATGTCATCGAAAATAAACATAATATGAAAGAATGGGAATTTTTTTTTTCTAAAATTGATCTCAGACAAGCTTTTTATCAATACGGTGAGGAAAAAACGCGATTTTCAGCCTGGAAAATAAGGAAAGGGTCCAGCAGGATCCACATGGCCAGTTGGCCCCCAAATAGGAACCTATATTGAAACTTATGCCAAAATATCGGCTTGATATACAAACACATTTTATAAACTTTTCGCGACCAAATTCCTCTTTGACCTTGAGATATAGGCAAAAATGTCCCCCCGCATGGCTATTTTTCAAAGTGATATATCTCAAAAACTAATTAAGCTACAGAAGTGAAACCAACACGAGGCTTTAGATTATTTTACAGAGTATTTCATATATTTTTTTGAAATTTTTAGAAAAAAAAATTAAACAAAGAAATCCAAAAAACGAATGAAATATTTGTTTTTATGTGTTCTCTGAAAATGACAATCACGAAAAAATATATTTTTATGCTTCTACATAAGCACTATAACTCATAAAAATTGCGTGAAAAAATAGGTGGTGCAACACCTTGAAAAAAATTGAAATGTGATTTACGCCTAATAGTATACCTCGGTTTTATTTTTTTTCGAAGTGTTGCACCAACTTTTTTTTCAATAAACTTCCATTAAAAATAGGCCACATATAGGAACAAAACATATATTATTTTCATAATTGTTAGTCAAAGAAAACAAAAAAAAAAATTTTTTTTAGTTTTTTTTGTTTTTCTATATTTACTCTTAAGATGATTACTTTCAAGATCAAAATAATTGATCCCAAAAGAAAAAAAAACAACTAGTGTTCAATTTTTATTAAAATAAGAATAAAAAAAAATTATTATCACTGTTATAATTTATTAAAACTGGAAGACTATACGTCTCCAATTAATTCTGGGTACATATTGACGGCATCTGAATTACTTGGTTTTCTTCGTTTACCTTAGGATATTATTCACTGGCTCATACCAAAATTTTTACAGGTTCTACCTAAAGTGGGCGAATAAATTAACTATCAAATACTATTTTAAGTAATAGTATAGTATAGTATTTTAAGAAAAGTATATAAAATGTGTTTGTATATCAAGCCGATATTTTAACATAAGTTTCGACATAGGTTCCTATTTGGGGGCCAACTCGCTATGTGGATCCTGCTAGATCCTTTGTGTTAAAGAAACATATGGACATTTTCTAGCCAAGGAAGTTATAGATTTTTTTATATAAGATTTGAAAAAAATAATAGGAGTTTAACAATTTTTTTCTCAATAAAAGATCTTTAATCAATTTCAACTTCATAAATCAAGAACCTCGGCTTATACGATCAAATATAGTAAGACTGATATAAAGTTTTAAGTAGAATATCATCACAATAATTTCAAAGAAACAAAAAATATCTATTGAATACCCTATTGTATACTATTAGATATCTTTTGATCTAACTCTAATTTGCAATAATCGATATTTTTTTCTATACCAAGTGTACATCGATTGTTATTCCTATGAATAAATTAAAATTTTTGTTTTCCAACATTATTTTCTTCTTGTTAAGAATTAGAAAGACGTCTTTTCCACAATAATATTCTCTATCTCTCGGTCTTTTTTTTTAAATGGTACGCGTGATCTTCCGCATAATATACCTACGTACGTGGTATATACTTTCATGATTACTGGTTCTGGGCGATCGTTTCTGGTCGGTCGGTGCCTCTGTATTGGCATGAAATACTTTCATATCGTTCTGCTTTTACTAACGATGTTCGATGCATTTCTTTTAAAAATATCTTCTTCACAGAAAGTAGTTTTACCAGATTGTTGCGGAACTCTGATGAAAAAAATTTGGCCATGAAAACCACCATCCGCCTGGTTTTCCGTTTGATTGCAGAAAAAAATGCACTGCTAATTTTGGACTAGCTAAGTTTCTTAGGTTTTAAATTGGTTATCACTGTACTAAAAGATAAGCTTCTGGTCATTCCTTTTATCTTTGGCACAGTAGTTTTTCAACCACTTCACTCTAAACCTTTTTTTTGGTCCACAATTGAAATCCTTGTAAATCTTTTGGACTTATCAATTTGGTCTTTCAACACCAAAATCTAAAAGTATCAAAGTATCAAAAATTAAAAGTATATTATAAGTACTTCTTCTCTTTCGTTGTCCCATCATTTTGGGGTAAAACTTTCCTCGTTTGTTCCCCAACATGTGGAAATTCACTAGTTTTAAATTTTTCTTACACAAATATGAAGAACAAGAGATATAGTGGAAACATTAGTGGGAATTTACATTAGAGAAAGGCAGCAACACCAAAGTTTGCAAAGCGGTTAAGTCATTATATTGTTAAAGTTACATAGATAAATTATAATCGGTTTTACTAAGTACATGGACTTATAATATTTTTGGCATTTGGAAGTACTCGGATAGTAAGAACATTAAAGTCCTTGACCACTCGATTTTGCTTGGGTCTTAATTGAAATTTTTTTCGGCCGTGGCTTATTTACTTAATGTACTATATCACGATCTATTCAAAACGGCCATTTAAAATTAGCCATCAAGAAAAATATTAAAAAGAAAGTTAAAATTTAGACAAAATATGCTATGGAGATTAGGATAGAAAATATGGTAATTTAGAATAGAAGAACTAATAATATGGGAAGTTCTAACAATTTTCCAATTACGTTTCATCCAATAATTGCCGACTTTTTCAGGCGAGTCGTCAAAGAAAATTAATAAGGAAAATTTCTGTATTTAGCCGAAAAAAACATCGCTAATTTCATTTTCGATTTTGGCCAAATATGAGCATTTGAAATAAAAAAGTTTCATTTATTTTTGATGGATCCATTCGTGGATTCGATGGATACTTGGAGCTTTTATGAGTTTGGCTCTTTTTTTAAAGAAATATTTTTTTTTTTTTTTTAAATAAGAAGACAATTCAGGTGGTTTAAAATCGGTTTTTTTATTTAATATTTTTATTATTCAATTAGCGTTTCGAGGTGGGTCCCGAGATTGGAAATTTTTATTAGGTGGTTTCAGAGCTCAATTGATTTTAAGAACCACTGGTCTAGAGACTTAAAAAAAAGCCTTTAAGGAAACTTGAAAACATTTTTGACCAAAGAGGGAACTGCCCCATACGAATTATTCGCTTGCCAAGTTATGATTCAACGTTTCGTTACGTATCGTAACTTCATCAGGCTTCTTGATTCACAAAAATAAAATATTTTCAATTTAAATTCAAAAAAATATTTTATTTTTGTGAATCACGAAGCCTGATGAAGTTACGATACGTAACGAAACGTAGCTAATTAAATAATAGAAATATTAAATAAAAAAACCGATCTTAAACCACCTGAATTGTCTTCTTATTTAAAAAAATAAAAGCTGAGATTTGAATTTTATCATCTACAAAAGATAATCTTTTGAACCAATTCTTGAAATATTTCCGGATTAAAAATACTTTCCGCAACTACGACTTCGATATTAAAACGATGGCTTTAGGGATAATCGAAAGTTATTTTAATTGGTCAAACTGAATGCCAACTGATTTAATCAAAGGAAAAATTGGAAAGGATTCATAATATTTTAAGGCCTAGAAGAGTAGTTCCCAAACTGTGGATCACCAGCCAATATTGAGTGAACCTTAATGGGTATAAGACATGCATTTAAAATAGGAAGTGACCAAAAAAAAATGATACCTTCATTTCTATTAGATAGCTAAGAGATGGGTCCCAAGATTGGAAATTTTTATTAGGTGGTTTCAGAGCTCAATTGATTTTAAGAACCACTGGTCAAGAGACTTAAAAAAAGCCTTTAAGGAAACTTGAAAACATATTTGACCAAAGAGGGAACTGCCCCATACGAATTATTCGCTTGCCAAGTTATGATTCAAAGCTTTCTCAGATCTCTTAGGGGCCGTTTTTCTGACCCCCCCTCCCCCATTGTCACGCTGTGTCACACTTTCTGTGACCCCCCTAGAAATATTTCGTCACAAAACTACGACCCCCACCCTGAATATGATAAATTTCAATTAAAAGTGCACAAATTGCTATATATTTAAAAACTCTATATATTTTTTTTTAATATATAAAAAGGAAAGATTTGATTGTTTGTTTGCTTTGAATAGGCTCCGAAACTACTTGACCGATTTGAAAAATTCTTTCACTGTTGGGAAGCTACACTATTTCCGGTGAACATAGGCTATATTAAATTTTCAAAAAAGTAATAAAACTGCAATAATGTAACCTAAGGTCTGAAAAAATTACCAAAAAACATTCTTACATCGCGTGCGCTGCGAAAACTATTATATTTAATATTTACTAAATATGAAATAAATGACTTTTTATCATGATAGAAATTGAAATAGAAAAATAGTCGAAAGAAATATTAATTTAAAATTTTTTGACGAACGGCGAAAGTCACGTTACCGAAAACACCCCCCCCGCCACATCTTGTCACATCTTGTCATACTCAGCAAGACTCCTACCCTCCTTGTATGCGAACGTATTTTATGAACGGCCCCTTAGGTAAACCTGGACATGAGTTGGGAAAAATCCATAAAGATCTCAAATATAGACTTGAACAATTTGACCTTATAACAAAACTGGGAGGGGGAGGTAATAAGAACTATGATACTATCGTTAGATAGTATTTCAAATTGTAATTAAAACTGATTTATTTTTTTATTTGATAGCAATTAGATCATTAATTTTCTATAAACTTACACTTAAATAAATAAATAAACAAATAGAAATTTACAAAGAAAAACACTTCACATATTGAACCTTATAAGGCTCCAATGATGATTGAATGTTTTCTTAAACAGATTCTATCAACAAATACGAAAATAGCTTATTTAAAACAAATTAAATTAATTGAAAATTTTAAGATAAAAAACATTATAAGTTTTCCATGAAGTCTTAACATTTGACTTCTTTATTGATAAACTTTGGAAAACTTAAGGTGAATCCTAGGAAAGAAATATTTGCTTTAGTATTTCCTCTTCAAAGAAAAGTTGTATTCCAAGAGTTAACAGTGGGGAATTGGTGTAAAAAAATGGTAACTTAAAAGCTCATATGAATATATAATTCATTCATAAGTAAACATTGTGGGTTCAAGCATTATCGTATGGACGCGGATTATCTGTGGTAAAATGCAACTTTTTACAGAAAATTCGGATCAATGGTTATTAGTGAAGTCAAGCTAACGATTCAATCTAAAGAATGACTTCAATATACCAAACACAAATCGACTTGGAAACTATTTTTGTAGGAAATTTTATTAGGAACAACTTTAAAGTATCTAAAAGGAAAATAATCTTAGCAAGGATTTGGAATATATTTTCTTCAAATGCTTTAATTGAATAGTTGACCAAATTTTGCAACCAAGGTTTGTTAAATCTCGAAAAATTTTAATATTTCGTAATCATTGGGTAATAAAGTCAACTCCATTGAGTTTCCAAATCTTTTGTCTATGAACATTTCTTCTTTTTAAAATGTTGTTGAAATATTGGATAATTATTTTTCGTTCCAATTTGCAGTGAGATGATTTAAGGACAGTTTTAGATAAGATTCCTTGGTAGGCACCACTATCAAAACCAAAGCCAATCTTTAAGTTATTTTGGAAAAAAATGCATCTTTGGCTATTGCTATTACCAGCGATTAACCGATTCAATTTCCGGAAAGAAATTTTGAGTTATTTCGATTCAGAAACTCAAATTTGTACCACTCTCGAAAGTAAAAACAACTCATGCAATTTCTTACGAACTTACGACTCCTGCGAAGTTAAAATAGTTCCCGTAATGAAATTCTTAGATTGTTTCAATTGATTATCATAAGTACTGTTTTACAGTACAAAAATATTTTGTATGCCATTTCGGAATATAAAATGCATACATGCAATGATAAGTATTTTGCAAAGCAAACATGTAATTTTTGTCAACAAATACATGCTGATTTCATAATCAAGTTTCGGAACTTATGGTTAGATAAATGTGGAAACTTTTAATGTTCTTATATTAACAATAAATTAATTTTTTTATGAACATCTTCAAAACTTAGTCAAAGTAAGAATCGGTAAAATCGATTTAAGTTAATTCCCGAAATGATTATTGCGGTTCATTGTTTCTACACTGAAAAAACGATACATGCAATTTCTGCGTTTCAAGCTATTATAGCTTATGAAATTTAAAAAAAAGGATCTAACCTATCGCTATCGCCAGCGATATACGCTGTTTTAAATTCTAGGGACTTTGAATTTCAGGATTTGTTAAAATTTTTGAAAACATGCATAAAGAAAGTGCAGATTTTCAAAACTTTTCAAACGATTTAATTCCCGGAAAGAACTCGTGGTTTATTTCGATTGAGAAATCCTAATAAGATCACTCTCGAAAAGTGAAACAAGTCATGCAACTTCTGCAACCACCGCTCAATTGCATTTTAGCAAATTTCTTAAATTTAAGCCTGGGAACATTTAGATTTTTCTATTCTATAGGGACATTTTCTCACTTAAATTTCACGTAACGTTTTCTGGCATAAATAATTCAAACTCAAATTTCGGTTCAATAATTCTAGGATTTTTTTCAAGTTTCGAAAACATGCATGGAAGAAAGTGCAGCCAAATTTTTCAACCGATTTAATTCTCGAAAAGAAATTTCGGGTTTTTTCGATTTAGAAACCCTTATTTGTACCGCCCTCGAAGTAAAAACGATTCATGCATAATTTCTGCAACCCCTGGTCGTTTGAAGTTTTGCATCTTAGTAAATTTCGAAACATAACTGTTAAATTTAAGAGTATTTAGATTTTTCTTCTTATCTTTCCGCGTACCGTTTTATGGCGTAAATTTCGGAACTTCTATTGAATAATTCTAGGATTTTTTTTAAATACTCAAAAAAAATGCATTGAAGAAAGTGCAGCCAAATTTTTAACCGCTTCAATTCCTAGTTTAAAGAAATTTTGGGTTATTTCGATTCAGAAACCCTTATTTGTACAGTTTCTGCAACCACCGCTCGATTGCATTTTTGCATCGAAGAAAATTTCATAAACTTAAGTCTAAGAACATTTAGCATTTTTTATTCCATAGGAACTTTTATTCCATTAGAAATCTTTCCGCGTAAATTCCACGTACCGTTTTCTAGCATAAATGATTAAAACTCAAATTTCAGAACTCCGATTGAATAACTCTCGGATTTTTTTCTAGTTTTGAAAACATGCATTGAAAAAAGTGCAGCTAAACTTGTTAACCGATTTAATTCCCAGTTTAATGAAATTGTGGGTTATTTCGATTCCGAAACCCTTATTTGTACCGCTCTCGAAAGTAAAAACGATTTATGCAATTTCCACAACCACCGATTGTTTGCAATTTTGCATTTTAGCAAACTTCTTAAAACTTAAGCCTAGGAATCTTATGATTTTTCTATTCCATAGGAACATCTTTCCGCATAAATTCCGTGTACCGTTTTCTAACGTAAATAATTCAAACCTAAATTTCAGAACTACGATTGAATATTTAAAGGATTTTTAAAGTTTTCGAAAACATGCATAGAAGAAAGTACAGCCAAATTTAAGAACCGATTTAATTCCCGGTTTAAAGAAATTTGCAACTTCTGCAACCACCGCTCGATTGCATTTAAGCAAATCGCTTATAACCTAAGCCTGCTAAATCTAGGAACATTAAGATTATTGTGTTCCATTGAAAAATCTTCAGCATTAGATTTCGCGTACCGTTTTCCGGCGTAAACTTTCCAACCGATTTAATTCCCGGAAAGAAATTTAAGGTTATTCCGATTTAGAAACCCTAATTTGTTTCATTCTCGACATTAACTCGACAGTAGAAACGATTCATGCAACTTCTGCAACCACCGTTCGTTTGCATTTTTGCATCTTAGGAAATTTACTAGATCTAGGAACATTTAAACTTCAGTGTTCCAATGGAATATCCTTCGTGCTTAGAATCCGCGTACCGTTTTTGGCTGTAAATTATTCGAACCCAAACTTCGGTTGGATAATTCTAGGATTTTTTTCCAGTTTTCGAAAACATGCATAGAAGAAAGTGCAGTCAAACTTTTTAACCGATTTAATTCCCGGTTTAAAGAAATTTTGGGTTATTTCGATTCCGAAACCCTTATTTATACCGCTCTCGATAGTAAAAACGATTCACGTATTTTCTACAACCACCGATTGTTTGCAATTTTGCATTTTAGCAAACTTCTTAAAATTTAAGCCTAGGAACATTAAAATTTTGCTATTCCATAGGAACATCTATCCGCATAAATTTCGCGTACCGTTTTCTGGCGTAAATAATTCAAGAATTTCCAGAACTTCGGTTGAATAACTTTAGGATTTTTTTCTAGTTTTCGAAAACATGCATTGAAGAAAGTGCAGCCAAACTTGTTAACCGATTCCGAAACCCTTATTTGCACCATTCTCAACAGTAAAAACGATTGCATTTTTGTATCTTAACAAATTTCTTAAAACTTAAACCTGCTAAATCTAGGAACATTAAGACCCTAGTATTCCTTTGAAAAATCTTCAGCATTATAATCCGCCTGAAAAACCATCAGTACTTAAATTCCACGTATTGATTTCCGACGTAAATAACAAACTATGCAACCGATTTAATTCCCGAAAAGAAATTTAGGGTTATTCCAATTTCGAAACCCTAATTTGTATCATTCTCGACAGTAAAAACGATTCATGCAAGTTCTGCAACCACCGCTCGATTGCATTTTTGCATCTTAGCAAATTTTTTAAAACTTAAGCCTGCTAAATTTAGGAACATTAAAACCCTTGAATTCCATTGAAAAATCTTCAGTATTAGATTCCGCGTACCGTTTTCCGGCGTAAATACCAATCTTTTCACCCGATTTAATTCCCGAAAAGAAATTTGGGGTTATTTCAATCTAAAAACCTTAATTTGCATCATTCTGGACAGTAAAAATGATTCATGTAAGTTCTGCAACCACCGCCCGTGTGCATTTTTGCATCTTAACAGATTGCTTTAAACTTAAGACTCGTAGATCCCGAAATATTTTGATTTTAGTGTTCCACGGGAATATTCTAGACGCTTCGTTTCCGCGTACCGTTTTTCGGCGTAAATACCAAGCTTTTCACCCGATTTAATTCCCGGAAAGAAATTTAGGGTTATTCCGATTCAGAACTCCTAATTTGTACCATTCTCGACAGTAAAAACGATTCATGCAACTTCTGCAACCACCGCTCGATTGCATTTTTGCATCTTAGCAAATTTTTCAGTGGAACACTGAAAAATCTTCAGAACTTAGATTCCGTGTACCGTTTTCCGGCGTAAATAAGAAACTATTCAACCGATTTAATTCCCGGAATGAAATTTTGGGTTATTTCGATTCAGAACTCCTAATTTGTATCATTCTCGACAGTAAAAACGACTCATGCAACTTTTGCAACCACCGCTCGTTTGCATTTTTGCATCATAACAAATTGCGTAAAACTTAAGACTCTTAAATCCCGAAATATTTTGATTTTAGTGTTCCACGGGAATATTCTAGACGTTTCGTTTCCGCGTACCGTTTTCCGGCGTAAATACCAAGCTTTTCACCCGATTTAAGTCCCGGAAAGAAATTTAGGGTTATTCCGATTTAGAAACTCTTATTTGCACCATTCTCGATTCATGCAAGTTCTGCAACCACCGCTCGATTGCATTTATGCATCTTAGCAGATTGCTTCAATCTTAAGACTCTTAGATCCCGAAATTTTTTGATTTTTGTATTCCATGGGAGTTCCTAGGCGCTTAGATTCCGCGTACCGTTTTCCAGCGTAAATCATTAGCATTTTATTTGTAGCTTGTTGATCATAACTTGATCTACATAAACGTTATGTCCCCTATTTAACAACAGGTGTTCTTAATTTCCCTGCATCTGCATTATGACTTTCGGCTTTCTGCATTGTGGCACGTTTTTTTACGTTCGTTAGAAAGATGTTAGTGGTTCGGAAGAATGTAACTATGTATTGTATATATATATTTACCGTTTTCCAGTAACTTAGATTTCGGCGGTGGTGTCAAGTCTTGGTGGTTCGAAAACTTGTTGGTTTGAACACGTTTTTTTTACAGTGTCTCTTTTGTGAATTTGATAACGAATTTCTCTCTCTCTCTCTCTTTTCTCAAGTCTTTTCTTTCTTTTCTTTCGACCGTTCTAATAATATGTTTGTTGGATCGGTTCACTTCACTCTCTTTCTATATGTAGAAAATACAATAGCGTTCGGCACTGGAATTGGCCATGTATGTGTGTGTATATGTATATGAGTTTAGGTATATAGTTGTTTATATATTTTGTTTGAAAAATATATTATGGAATATACAAATGTAGTTGTAGGACAGAAAGAGAAGTGGGTTGTGTAAATTGCGTGCGTTAAAAAGAACCAGAGATACTGTTGCGTTTTATGTGTAAAATCACTAGTGAGAAGCTGTATGCGAGTTGTGAACGTTTTTTTGAATTGTCATATTTTTTCGTCAGTTGTTTACATTTATTTGAACTTTACATTGTTGTAACTAATAAAAATCAGCACTTGATCACATTTATCACCGTTTTTTCCCACTAAATTCAAGTTTGCAACCGATTAGACACATGATAAACACAAATTTTCACAGGGAAATTTATTTTTAACACTTTTCCAAAAAAAATAAATAAATTAAGATAGTTGTTTAAATTAGAAAGAAAATAGGAACATTGACAGTTTCTTTGGAGAGCATGAAAACAGTTCAACGCACCTGCTTAAACATTATACTACTACTGGGTCGCTTCAACGTATCGGGGGACAACCATACCCCAACTAGCGTATAGCCTCGACAGACCATCAACCACTCTGGCTGATAAAAAACCGAGACAAACCTAGTGGAAAAACCTGCATCACCCAATCTCCTGTCTTTCTCACCAACATAAAATTACATGTCCCAGCTCGACTAGTATTCACAAAAGTGAAACAGACTTCTCGACTAACTTCATACCACGAATCTTCCATCTCAACTCGTCGACATGTTTTCTGGCGAAGTGAAATGTTCAAGGTACAGTGTTGTAATACAAAGGAACGAGAAGGATAATGTCGCTATCGCGCTCTTTGTTTTGAATGTGACGAGATGCGCATGAGCACAGCCAATTTCGGCCACCACTTTGACTCCGCTTGTTTCTAGCTTCATGACGTACTATGCATAACCAGACAGACATTACGGAATTTACCCATAGTTCCCCGCACGTTTCCGTCAGTTTATGTCCGCACAAGTCGTTTTTTCTTTACAACTTTTACGAAAATTCAAATCGTTGTACCTACGCCGCTGTGTATCGTCGCTATATATATCGATGCAAAATTCTTTTGGAAATCCTTATGTTTTGATATTTTATTTTTCTTTAAGTACCAAAATTTTGCTCAATTTCGATGATTCAAGCAAAAAATTATCTTAATTTCTACTATACATATATTTCTATAACTCAATTCAAATGTAAACAATTAAAATTTAATCAAATTTCATTATTACCGATTATTTCAAAAATGCTATTAGTCGAATAATAAACCACCTGTTTTTATTAATACCATATAAAATTTACGTTTATATTTCAATAAGTACAAATTATTATTTCAGTTATAAATAAAATACCAATACATTGCTCTCAGAAGACTTAAAAGTCGTCATTTGTGATGTAACCTACAGCTTTACAAGTAAAATCAATTCTCTAATCACTAAATTATATAATTGTCTCACAAAAAAAATATAAATTTTTCTAATTTTTTCAGGAGAATTATAATTTTTAAAGCCATTGACGTAGGTAGGATTTTTTTGTTAATGGAAGGGGGACAAGAAACGACTATAATATGTAGGAAACCTTGAAAATTTTTTGATAAACATAAAATATAATAGGTAGGTAACATGGTTTTCGTATTAACCTTTGAAAAGTGGTTCTAAATAAATACAAATAAGGCGTCTGCTGGTAAGGGAAGTAGTGCCTCCCTGTTCTTAGCTAAATAGAGAACAGTTTAAGGGAAGGGAAGACCCCTTTTTGGGAATTTAGTCTTTAAATTTCACCCCGTAAGTTCATGGGTTGTATTTTTATTGTTCAATATCGATGTCGAAAGATTTGAGAATTCAATAACATTTTTGAATCTCAATCTGAAGGTACAATATTGAGCAGTGGGGTTCTTTAAATAAAAGGCTTATTTTAAATAATTTCTTTAGGTATGTTTTTTTTTTAATTTGTGTTTGTACTTTAAATTTAGCAGACAATGAAACTAAAATTAAAAATTTAACAGGAGTCTACTCTTCAGCGAATATTACGATTTACAAATAGTGCTTCTATAACTTCTTTTTATGGTTTCAAAAAATTAATTTTTTCATGAATTTCATGATTAATGAATTCATTACAATATCTCTTGAATATTGTCCTAAATTCTCAAGCTGATCTAAGGAATAGCTTTGGAGATATCTGTAGTTTGTTGTATCTGGATACTATATCTACTGTACTTTTAAAGAAATCGTTTTGTTTTATATATTTCTACAATATCTCTAGAATATTGTTCTAAAATTTTCAAGTTGATTTAAAAAACAGCTTCGGAATTATCTGTAGTTTCTTGTATCTGGATACTATATCACAATTTTCAAAAAAAAACATTTTTTTTATGTATTTCTACAATATCTCTAGAATATTGTCTTAAATTTTCAGGTTGCTCTAAGGAATAGCTTCGGAGATATCTGTAGTTTTTTGTATCTGGATACTATATCTACTATGCTTTTAAAAAAATCGTTTTTTTTTATATATTTCTACAATATATAAATATATAGAATATACAATATATAGAATATTGTCCTAAATTTTCAAGTTGATCTAAGTAAAAGTTAGGGAGATTTCTGTAGTTTTTTGTATCTGGATACTATATCTTTCTATATACTTGGGAAATTCAGCATGTTGCAGATATATCGGTGCAGTTGCTCATCTTTTGTCGCGTATTTCTCGAAACTGAGTTTTCGTAGATTTCGCGAGAACTACTGAACTGATTTTGATGAAATTTTATCCAGGTCTTCGAGATACAACTCTCAAGGACTTGGACAAAAGATTCTTTTTCAATTACACATGTTTAACATAAAAAAAATTTAGCATATATCACCAAATTTTGTATTTTTTGGTAAAAATGTTTACCAAAAATCCTTCATACTACAACGAATGTTACGATTTCCAAAAAGTGCTTTTAATATTTCTATTTAC
Organism: Sisyra terminalis; assembly: GCA_958496175.1. Lineage (NCBI taxonomy): Eukaryota > Metazoa > Arthropoda > Insecta > Neuroptera > Sisyridae > Sisyra > Sisyra terminalis. Next base: position 44,794,607 of record OY292278.1, on the reverse strand, counting down.
CCATTTTCTCTTTAAAGGGTTACATGGGTTTCTTGGCTTCAAAAAATCGTTTTTTTATGTATTTCAACAATATAACTTAAATATTGTTCTACATTTTCAAGTTGATCTAAGGAATAGCTTCGGAGATATCTATAGTTTCTTGTATCTAGATACTATATCTACTATATTTTTAAAAAAATCGTTTATTCTTTTAGATATTTCCACGATATCTTTAGAGTATTGTCGTTAATTTTCAAGTTGATCTAAAGAATAGTTTCAGAGATATTTGTAGTTTCTTGTATCTGGATACTATATCTACTATATTTTAAAAGAATTTTTTTTCCTTTATATATTTTCACAATATCTCTAAAATATTATTCTAAATTTTCAAGTAAATCTAAGAAATAGCTTCGGAGATATCTGTAGTTTCTTGTATCTAGATACTATATCTACTATATTTTAAAAAAATCGTTTTTTCTTTTATGTATTTCTAAAATATCTCTAGAATATTGTCTTAAATTTTCAAGTTGATCTAAAGAATAGTTTCAGAGATATCTGTGGTTTCTTGTATCTGGATATGATATCTACTATATTTTTAAAGAAATTTTTTTCCTTTATATATTTTCACAATATCTCTAGAATATTATTCTAAATTTTCAAGTTAATCTAATGAATAGCTTCAAAGATATCTATAGTTTTATGTATCTGGATACTAGATCTACGATTCATGGGAAACTTAGCCTGTAGCAGGTATATCGGTGCAGCTACTCGTCTATTGTTGCGCTTTTCTCGAAAATGCATTTTCGAAGTCGGTTGTCGAAGATTTTATAAGAACTACTAAACCGATTTTGATGAAATTTTACCCAGGTCTTCGACATATAAATCACAAGAACTTGGACGAAAGATTCTTTTTAAATTACAACTGTTTAGCATAAAAAATATAGAGCAAATATCAACGAAATTTGTATTTTTTGGTAAATATTTTTACCAAAAATTCATTTTTCAAGTTTTTTTTCCTTCGTCCAAGTTCTAGTCAATGGTCTTAACTAAAAACGTTTTATTTTCATGGATGATCAGGTCATGAGTTCCGTTGTTTCCTTTTTTCCGAAGGGTCACCGGAAATGACGTCACAATGGCGTAATTTTAAACATTTTTCAACGAAAACTTCAGAAAATTTCGCCTTATATACATCCTTTAGACAGTTAAAAGTTTATATAAAATATTTTTATTTTTTGTATGGGAAACAAATTGTTGAATTTAAACTGTTTTCTCTCCAGTTAAACCCATTTAACTTCTAAAATAAGTATTTGTTTTTAATTTAGCCCATTTAGTCCCATTTGGTCTATTAAGATGTGCCAATGGAAGCTTTGTCAATCTTTTTTAATTCCTGCCACCAATTTGGATTAAAAGGATTACGATCCTACTAACCAATATCTGTATTTAAAAAATAAGAGCAATTAATTTCGTAGGAAAAGTTACAGATAATGATTCACATATTTCAGGGTTAGCAATAAATCTGAACACAACTCTACTATCAACATATTTGTGTGCCATATTGATGAAGTCGAAAGTACCAACTGATAAATTTTATACGAGTAACAACTGGTCTAATTCTATTAAACCAGTACCACCCATTTCCCAAACAATGGTTCCCAAACATTCGAGTTTGGGAACTCGAAATCTACAAGAAAAAGCCGTTAAATGGAGCGCATGAGGAAATGAAATGGCCTAGGAAAATAATTAAAATTATTCTCAAGGTTATTTCTCATATGTTCTCTCCGACTCGCGAATATGTTAAATTGCAATTGGAGTAAACCGAAATGAATTGAACGTAGAATTCGTAAATGTACCACCAATAAAAATTGTTGGTTTATACCAACGATCATATAAAATATTATATTATATTATATACTATCTCCACCGATCTTGTCAAGTTTGCAGCCTTGATTTACGATTATACGATACATACACTTAGATATTTTGTGCGACCAATGAAAAATGCGGTCACTTTTTATGAATTGTTCGTTTTAATTGGGCCAAATTGAAAAGGAAAATGAAGAAATCATTTCGCTTTAATGAATAGATATTATTAGTGAATATTATCTACATCCATTACAAAAGTGGTATGTATGGAAAATGTGCGGTGGTGTGATGAGGGTGCTCCCAAAGATTGGGAACTTATGGCGTATGAGATGAAAGTTAAAAATAAGATTAAATGAGCGCACATTTAAGACGTTTGCATCGAATCACTGAGGAATTTCTATGTCGCAACTTTAATTTTAAATGTTGACAACGTTTGAAACAGAAACTCAAGACACAAACCTTGAGCTTGAATTTTAAAAAAAAAAATACACACAAATAGGAGACGGAAGTGCAGCACTTAATATGACTCTAACAAATTAGTGACTAATGACAATTTAAATGTCAAACTGCATAAATGAAGAGGTTTTGCATCCAATTATGTAGATATGCTTTAACTTCGTAATCGCGGAATTTTAGTTGCGGTAATCTCAAGGGGAAAAACAAAACTTAAATAAACTGCATAGAGTTTGTGGATAGCTATATTTGAGATTTTTGTTTGGGCAACGGGTCAAAAGCAGTGGCGTAGCTACTTAGGGGCTAGGCGGGGCAGTGCCCCGGGGCCCTCGAATCCTTACCAGAAATCTCGATCGAACTGAACTTTTGGAAATTCAGTTGGAAGTTCACCAATTATGTAAGGAAATAATGAGCAAATATGGAGTGCTAGAATGCGACCTAACGAAAGTAATTACAGCAATGTTATTATTCTTTACAATTCCTGTCACTTCTGCAGCAGCTGAAAGGTCATTTATCAAATTAAAAATAATAAAAAATTATTTAAGAAATAATATGAGCCAAACTCGATTTCGATATTTATCGCTAATAGCAATTGAAAAACAAAACCGTATCAAGCCTGGATTTAAACGAAGTCATTGATACTTTTGCGAAAACTAAAGCTAGGAAAAAATTGTAAATATAATTGTTATTTATTCAGTTGGTAGACCCGACCTTTATATAATAAACCCTTGAATCTTCTCTATTTCGTTTTATTAGCCAAACCTACACCAAGTATTAATTGTAATTTATATTGTTACTGTTTAATATTTTTATAACCTGTCCTGTAGTGCACAAAAAAGAGCTTAAGTAGCTTAGCATTTTTAAAGTATTTGTATATTTCATATTTTCATATATATAAATTGCCTGTCTTTCCGTGCGTCCGTGCAGAATGGGCTATGCGCATGCACTCTGTTATCTCCACTTACGCATTCAAAACGTTGGTACGAATACTCACTCACTAATGTATTTATTTGTGAATACGTATTTCGGATTTTCAGGTTTACAATATGTGAAAGCCAAAAAACATAATGCTCACTTATAAACTTAACTTAACCTTTTCAGATATATCTACTTAGAGTGTAAATTTGTAAGCAAACCCTAATTTTTTGTTTGTAATAATAAATCCACTTTGTTTTATACTAAGCATTAATAACGTCTCGCTTTTAACGGACTTTGATTGATTATTAAATTTGAAATTTCGATTGTTTATTAAACGTTATCCCTTACAAACTTTCCAGTCGTTTTTCACTCTTTTAGGGGAGGAATTTTCAAAAACCCTTTCTTATTATATATCTGCATCGTATAAGGAAAACACTTTCCAAATTTCATCGACACAAATGTGCACTTATATTTGAAAATACAATGTAAACGAAAAAAAATAATGACCTGCTTTATGTTAGTTAACATGACTAAAAAGCAATTCAATTTCGCACATTTGGACGTTGTACATACAGAATTGTTGGAAATAGGTGGAAAGCGTGGACTTAAATTCGAATATTTGATTTATTTTCAATAACAATAATTGGTTTTTAAATTGTTCTAAATACCGAGAAAAAGTTAGTATCGAAGATTTTATATTTGAATTGACTGTGAAATATATAGCAAAAAATTGCAACCTTAATGCTTTTCAGCCGAATATATACTTACTCCAGATCACAACCATTGATTCATAAAATTAAATAGATTTAAAAAAATTTGATTGTTGAAAAACGAACCAAAATTTAAAATCGCCTATTTGGTATGAGTACTACATAAGTATTAAACTTTCATACTAATTTAGTGAAATGATGTTATTTAAAATGTTGTTATTAAAATGATATAAAAAAAACACTTATATTTTATTTCTTAATATAATTTTAGATATTTTTTTTTATATTAACAACACTTTGATTATTAAATTTAAAACTTCGATTGTTGATTAACTGTACATTATCTCATATTAAACATTTTATTGACATAAAACCTTTAGTTGCGAATGCAACGGGCAACTACTAGTTATTTGATAAAACCTAATCAGTTTACATAGCAGTGGGGTCCCATTTTTTAATTTGCCCCAGGGCCCTTGGTTACCTAGCTACGCCACTGGTTAAAGGGAATGTTCTATAATAAAGCAATAGCGATTAGTATACATAAATGACTTCAAATTTAACAAATTCGTGGACTTATCAAATTTTCAATTTGGGTTTTTCCCATTGTACTTTTCATGATTTGCTTTGAACAGAATTGGAAAAAGATGAGAATTTGGGAACCGAAAGATTTTTAAGAAGCTGAAGCTTAAAAAAACAATATTTTTTTGGGAATTTCATACTTTTACCCAGATCTCTATTGCTATAAATTTGTATCTGAGTTGATTTTTGATGGTAATAATTGAACCGTTTATTTTGAAAGTGAGTTAAGTCATTTCAAAAACAATCCCTATAGTGTCATCATTTTTAACCATAGGAACATAAGTTACTAAGGAGGAGAGAATAATTGGCGTTTTTACAACTAAAATGAAATCAGAAATTTCTGAAAACTTAGCAGTTAAATAATTAACACACTTTGTTCTAGTTACAAGAAGAAAAATCACCATATAGACCGTCCTTGAAATGGACTTACGCCACTTTCAAAATAAACGAGTCAATTTATGATCAAAAAAATAAATTTATAAGTTACAACAATTGAGACTAAAGTCAAATCTGGTGCCGAAACTAGAGCATTAGTATTAAAAAAATTAGCTCCGGAGTGGAAACCGGAGCTCTGGTTATATCAACACAGACTAAAACGTAGTTATTATAGAGGTAAATTAAGAGAAAGGGTATAAATAAATTTAGAAAAGTTTTGTTCACAATTAGAAACAAAAAAGACTTTGATTGAATATAGTAAATTAGAGGGATGCCATTTCAAAATGGACATAAATTTTTCGAGAAGCAAAGTTTGGTTACCAAAACCAAGAATTTAGAATAAGAATCGAATATTGATCCAATAATTGGCAATAAAATATAAATTTGTCAGCAAAGACAAAGAATATATTGAAATGTAAATGAACACAACCATCCATAAAACATAATTTCACCCAAGAAACCAAAAAATGGCAACTTACAATAGTCTTGTTTTACCAAAGGCTTACCAAAGCTCGTGAAGAAGAATTTAAGATAATTAAACATATAGCCATTACTAACGGATACAACAGCTCAATCGTAGACAAAAAAATATTGAAATTTACTTAAAAATCCATTCTTCCAATTCCACAAAAAGAAAATAAAAAATATATAAAAGCAAATTTCAATAATATATTTAGTTTTACAATCGCCAACTTCCTACAGAAAAATAACATCAATATACCATTTTCAACAATCAACAACATGATTTAAATTCTTAAACCATTGGAGAACAACCAAATTTCAACGAAAAATAAAACCGGAATATATAAAATTAAATGTGGTTCCTGTGAAAAATTCTACATTGGCCAAACTGATAGATCTTTTGAAACAAGATATAAGAAACATACACCTAAGAAACGTTATTCAACAACAACTTCAAATTTTACAAAACACCTTTATGCCGAAAATCATCAATGCTTAAAATTTGAAAGAAATTTTATGCCACTGCATACAAAGAATACGGAATATACACCTAAGAATAATGTCATTGGTTAAAATCTATAAAGTTAAAGTAACAAATTCACTGATTGGTCGAATTAAAGATTGAGCTTTGTATGATGTGTTATGATTGGCCCATGCATCCTGCGCCATTCGTAACTACAGTGCCTTGATTTGTACAAAGTAGGCTTAGTATTTCTCGTTTAAAGTGACTTTTGAGTGCAGAACATTCGGAACGATATTTCGTTCGATTTATAATTCATATATCGCAAAGAAAATTATTGTTATTTAAATAATTTTTCTATATAACTCTTAATTATAGTCCGGAATTAATATTTTTCTATATAAAATTTACTTTTGAGGATGAAGATCGTTGATTTTGTAAGGGCTGTTTTTCTTCGCACAATTAAAACCTTCGGTCTTAATAAAGATCCGTAAACTGAGAACAATTAGAAATATTTTTTTGTTTTATTTTGGCAACTTATTTTCTTATTCCAATTTTGATCATTAATTCGATCAACGATCATTGGTCTTATTGTTTTAAAAGCGAAATTTTGACTTACGATTTGAAGTCTTTGAATGAAGTCCAATAACTCTCTTTCCCTGTTTGCATTTATGATTGTATCGCCTACGAATCGAAGGTTGGAAAATCTTTTTCCACCAATTTTAATTCCACTATTTTACTCCCATAAAGTGAGTTACAGTATAATCTTTTCTACAACTTCAAATTTTAAAAATCACCTTTATGACGAAAATCATCAATGCTTAAACTTCGAAAGAAATTTTAAGCCATTACATATTTGCAAGAAAGGATCACATATGGACACCCTGGAAGAATATGAAATATACAAAGTACACAAAATAGATCCAAATAGCATTCCTTAACGATAAACTATATAAAACAATGAACCTATATGAAATTTGTTTACAACTGACAAAATAATCATTACTTGATGATGACAGCCAAAAACTGTTAAAACGCGTCGTAATAAAGAAGAAATTAAATCATAGGACATATACTTATTATTATTCATTAATATATTTACTGATTGTCGTCATTTCTTTCAATTGTAGTTCCGATATCATTTAATTGCCAATTTTTGTAATTTGTGTAAGATGTAGAGTAGCTACGTTAATATTCCACGAACTATGGAATATAAGATCAAAATATTAAGATCACTAATATTGGTAATTGATTTCAAGAAGGAATTAACTATAACTTTAATATTTAGAAAGGACCATGGTTAATATATAATGTCTTAAAAGAACACAATAACCCGAAGTTACTACAGAGATCTTCAAGAAGATAATGTAAAACCAATATTTTTTTTTATTTCCACTTAATTTACACAATCTGCCTCTTGGCAATAATTGCAATTTGTCGTCTTGTCCTGCTCTTGAATTGGTTGTGTCCACCAACACAACTCAATATTTTTTTAATAATTATTTGTTCTTATTGACTAAAATTAGTTTTATCCACCTTTAATTAATTAAATTATTTAATTTGATTCACAAAACAAATATTAAAAAAAAAAAATCCCTGCCCCTTATTTTCGTCATTAGTCAAGAAAATTGGTAAAAAGACAGATATCTTAAAATTCTTGTTATTAAAATGTAAATATTTTTCGTAATTTTTTAAAGGCAAATTTTTTTGCGGAATTATCAATGCCAATATACCGCCAGGGGCCATGGCTCCCCGTGACCCACTACACTACGTTATTCACTATGATAGTAATCGTAGGTATGACAAGGTATTCATTGGCACATTTTTGTATGATTTTTATTGTAGGTCTTAAATATTTTTGGTAGGGAAATCCGGTCACATATGAATCGAAATGAATCAAAAAATTCTGTTTCAATAACAACAATATGGAATTGATTTGCTTTTATAGAGATAATTACGCAATTTAGCCTATTGGTAGCCGAGTAGTCTAGGTGACCGCTCCAAAACTAGTAAGAAGAGGGTTCGATCTTTATGCTAATTTTCAATATATATATCGATAACGGATTTAATTATTAACGGAATAGTTACGGAATTAACCCTAGAAAATCTTTTGAAAATCACCAGGATAGTTGAAAAAAGAGAAATGGATTGTTAATGGTATTAAAGATAGACAATTTTTTAGAAAGCAGTTTAGAAACCGGTCATATACGCCAAAATGCATCGAAACATTCTGATCCAATAACGATGGTACGAATTCGATTGGCTTTTGTAGAGATTATTAAGCAATTTGGGCAATTAAAAAGCAAAACTGAGTCATTTAACATAGTTTGTAAATTACACAGGTTGCCCCATTAGAAAAAAAAATGACGACATACGAAGAATTTTGAAATTTGAATCAGTCTGAAGATATGTACGAATTTCTTCTGGATACGTCACGTAGCCACCATGAGGCCACCTGTATATTTTATAAACCTTGACCATTTAATACCTTTGAAAGTCACCAGGAAAAGTTTAAAGACGAGAAATGGACAAAGATCGGAAAAGGTATTGAAGATAGACATTTTTTTAGAAAGCAGTTGAGAAAATTTGATATTTTTCAAAAATTTTGGGGAAATTACATAATGAAAACTCCTCGTTTTTATATCAAGAACTATGGAGAACTTGACTGTTATTAAAGTTGTGTTCAGGGATAATTAAAGCTTCAAAAATGAAAATCAGAAATCATACGAATTCAAGAAAGATATTTAAATGGCTATGACTAGTGGATCAAAATAAAAATTTTGGAAACTATTATATTGGATAAAATAAGAGGCAATTTTGGAACTACTTTGGAAGAATAGTTCTGGATTAACCAAATGTTGAATTAACAATCTAGTATGACATTTTTTATTGGAAACCGGAAATATTGTAGATCAAAACAGCAACGATTGAAGAAATTTAACCTACCTTGGATCACCGCTCTCTTTTCTGTAACAAAAAAATAAAAAAATTATAGGAATCATAATATGATTTTTCAATTTGAGGAATAAATTTAAAACATTTTCTGTAAGGGTATTTTTTTTATCATAGTCATCGAAAACTGGTAATCTCTATAAAAAATTTCACGGGATTAATTATGGAACAATTCCGAATTGATTGATTAAAAATTTTTTTGATGACAGAAACGATTTGTTGGAATATCGAAGATAACATTCACGAAAATTTTTCAGTCATATTTGAATTTTATCTTCCAAAAAAACTTCACATTCTACTATCATTAAGAATTTCGAATTTTTAGGAAACTCCTAAACAGTATCGATAACTAATGGTCCCAATAATTCAATGATATTATATTTACGTAGCAGAAGGGAAAAAACGGCCTTTCCTACTGACCGGAATTAATTCAATATCCTGGGCCCATCCGAAGATAATATAAGTTATAACTATGGGAATCTAAAGGGATATCCATTGATCCATTGAGATTTATTTGAGAAAGGAGGTTGACCGATTAGAAATTTAAATAAGACTCAATTAATCCCTTCATGATTGAATATAAACTAGCATAGAAAAAATATTTTCCTTGATTATCTCTAACAGGTGTTTTCGATAATTATGCCCGATATACATTTATCAGAAAATAAATTAATATCAAAATATTTGTTTTGTAGCTGTTAGAATACTTTTCCAAAGGAAATGATTAAATTAGCAATTTTAATTGTATTTTAAATGAACTATTAAATAATGAAGTTATTTGTAAACATGAAATTCTATTAAAATTTTTACCAAAAATGTTTTACAAAATATTAATCTTTTGATTAAAAAAATCTCAACATTCATTTTATCAATATAATCTAATTGTTTGACGGAAAAAAAAACTTTTCACAAGTATTGACTTCTAATACACTATGGTCATTTTTTTTATCTTATCATCTTATCATTTATATATTATTGTATAGGTAGTACTATTAAGTGAATTTTAACAAAAAAAAATCAACTTTTTTATTGAATAGTTGCAATAAAACTCTTTGTTATATTGTTTCCCTTATCGGAATAATTTAGCACAGGGTTTGTTTAATGTATAATTTTCGGGTTGCATATGGACCAATACGATTTTTGTGGGTCTTACGGAAACGAAGTATAAACGTATAAGAACCAGAATAAAAACCGTGAATTTTATTCATAACAGGCCTTGTATTAATCAAAGTCGGACAGCCTTAATCTAGTAAAAAGTAAGTTGATTGCGCTACTGATTTCATGTATTTGAAATTTCGGATTAACCTTGCATTTTTCAGGGTAATCCATCAAAAATGAACCTTATTTCTTTTCGAAGTTTCTAATTTCAACGTTAAGATTCTATAAAGTAGATTGATAAATATTTGTAGGCGGAAACCCTTTAATGCACTATATCATTGTTTCCTAATCTGTGGTCCGCGGACCTCTGGGGGTCCGCGGTTCCATTTGAAAAAGTTTGTTTTTTGTTTTTTAATTTAATGCAAGAATACTAAAATATAATATCGTCCGAAAATGGCACCTTTTTTTCACTCAGGGGTCCTTGGCATTATGCTTGACTTCCTTAGGGGTCCACGGCTAAAAAAGGTTAGGAACCGCTGCACTATATCCCAAGAATGAAAGTTCAAGAATATTTAGTACTCTTTTTTAAGAGATAACAACCCTTAATTCTACTGGAAATTCGGATAAATAATTATTTTAAATCTAAACGATTTTTTTCTTTTATATCATTTCAAAAATCTGAAGTCTGATGATTTATTTTGCAAATTTTAGCGGTCATCTACCCGCTTCACTGGACCAATTATAAAATCTTGATTTAAAATATGTTTGAAATGTTTCCTTTAGTAAAAAGGATATATGCTCGAAGGATTAAATCGTATTTTTAAACAAATTATTTATTTACTTCTGAAGAGTAACAATTCAATAATATTAACTTATTTTTGTTTTGTTTTTATATTTTTTATCGCTTGTAAAGTACGTAATTTCACAGTTGGTTTTTGTTGCAATAACAAAACATAATATAAGAGGGAATTGCAGTTTTATAAACAGGATTGAATACTTTGACGGTATAAGTGGTATTCATGGTATAATTATTGATTCACCTCGAATGCTTTCAGCAAATATAGTGGCCTGTACCAAATGTTAATGCAAAGCTTTTCCAGCTCTCCTGGTTCCATTGCATAATTTTGGTAAGACCCACGTAAAGTTAAGCATTGTTTATTTGGACCAAGTAACCTTTTGAATTTGACACCTTTGGTTTAAAGCATCATTCGTATGCACTGAAATGTCCAAATATTTGTACTGGTATTTTGGTCCTTCGAAGGATACCAACAAAATGTCTAAATTTTTTTTTTCCTTTGTAGCTGCAATAGTTTTATTTCTATTCCAAATTCCAACATTTAGATAAAGAAGTCATTAAATTTGAAATTTCGATTGAGGGTCCAGGGTACACGTTATCCCATGAAAACTTTGTCACCTTTTTGGCCTCTTTAGGGGAATTTTTTTCAACAATTATTTCGTATCGGAAACTTCCAATAAAATAAATAATACTTCCTCAATGTTTTACATTTCTTTGACCACTGGTTAAAGCTATGGGCTAGTTTATTAGTAAGACAATCAGAATGAACGGTTTTGTGTAAATAAAAACTAAAGCAAAAATCAGACCAATTCTCAAGAGGGGGAGGGCTCTAATTTTCTATAAATGGCAAAGATTCCATTAAAAAATCAATATTTAATAATTATTTTGAATAGATGATAAAATTCAGATCTCAGCTTGTATTTTTTAACTTGCGTTTCGTTACATATCGTAACTTCATCAGGCTTCTATAAAAAATTAAAATAATTACAAAATTTGTCAATCATACATAAATTTTAAAACTATAATAATATACATATAATATAGATAATATAAAATATTTGTTATTAAATAATAATAACTAACTCAAAATTTCAGAATGTGACAAACATTTTAAGAGATATTATTATAAATAATTAAATATATAATAATAAAATTAATGAATAAAATACCTTGATTCACAAAAATAAAATGTTTTTAACTTAAATTCAATAAATAAATAAAAATTAAAAAATTACACACTCTACCCATACACATTGCATGTAAATTCAGTGCCGCCTAATGAGCCCAACTAACATCCAACCGCGCGTTATTCAAACAGAGGTCCACCAATTTAAACTTTTTAACACTATTTTTTTTTAAATTTTCCAAGCAATAATAAATTTAATTAATTTAAAAATCGATCTCAAACCACCTGAATTGTCATCTTATTTAAAAAAATTATTTTGAATTGTTAGCAGGAAAGTGGAAATAAAAGGATGTAAATCCATATACTAATAGGTACATAACAACATCAGGCTTCTTAGTTTACAGCATCTACTGTAACACATAGTATTATATTGTAAATTAAGAAGCCTGATGAAGGTATAACAAAAGACCGAAACTTTGCGGATTTAATTATTAATGATTTACTTTCTTTTATGTCCACTTTCCTGCAAACAATTAAAGTTTGTTAAAATTAAATTTTTTCGTCAATTTTTCGAGCATTTTTTTTCAAAAATTCTTTCATATCAGAATCCTACATATTATAAAGAATACTTCCTCAATATTTTACTTTTTTATAACCACTGGTTAAAGCTGTGTTGATCCATTAGTTAGTCAATGAGGACAAACGATTTTGTATATAAAGGTTAGAGTAAATACCTGATCAATTATCTGGGGGGGGGGGGGGAACTCTAATTTTCTATAAATGGCAAAGATCTAATTAAAAAATCAAAATTTAATGTTTTCGTCTATTTTTCGTAAAATTTTCGTTCAAAAATTTCATTGTATCTGAAGCTTATATCATATAAAAATTACTTCCTCTATGTTATACATATCATTGTCCACCTGATCAATTTTCAGGGGAGAAGGACCTCTTATTTTCTATAAATGGAAAAGATGCATTTAAAAAATCATAATTGAAACTGTGTATAGGTACAATATATAAAATATATTGCGGTCCAATTTATATAGTATAATTTAATATAATAATATATAAAAATCATATCATAAACATAAATTTGAACAGAAGTTCAAACAAAAATATTCGTGACGTATTGCCCAGATACGTATTTCGATTACCAAGCAATCCTCTTCAGTGGCCATCAAGTAGTCTGGATTACTCCATTACTGCTTTGCGATGATTTATTCATGAATCTGCTTCGTGAATAATCACTAAGCAGTTATGGAGTAATCCAAACTACTTGATGACCACTGAGAAAGATTGCTTGGCAATCGACATACGTATCTGGCAAATACGTCACAAATATTTTTGTTTGAACGTCTGTTTAAATTTATGTTTATGGAATGATTTTTATATATTATTATATTACTCTATACTACATAAATTGGACCACAATATATTCTATATATTGTATACACAGTATAACTGTTCAAAGTCAGCGAAAAAAAATATCTTATTTTGATCATAATTTAAAGTTTTCGTGTAACTTTGGTACAATTTTTTTCAAAAATTCTTTCGTATCCGAAACTTACATCATACAAGAAATATTTGCTTTATGTTTTACATTTCTGATGACCACCGTTTTAGGCTATGTGTTGATCCATTAGTCAGTCAATTAGGACAAACGATTTTTGTTTTTAAAACTAAAGCAAAAACCTGATCAATTCTCAGGGGACCCTGTAATTTTCAATAAATGACCAAGATCCGATTGTTAAATCAAAATTAATGAATGTTTTCGTATATTTTTCATTAAACAAAGTAAAGAAAAATTTCCAAAAAAATCACTAAATGTGTAATACATGAATCTTTTTCTGAAAACTGTGGCTATGATTTGGTTCAAGAATAGTGTCAGAAGGAAATGCAAAAATTCCACTCTCTTCTTTTATTATTAACTCGGTTTTCTCGAGTATCAGATTTGCTTCACATCCGTTTCGATTTATCATCATCTCTAATGATCTCAGATCGGAAATTGCATTGTGTGAATGTGAGAGATAAAATTACAATTACACTATTGATAATAAAAATTCAGTGAACGTATTTACGTGTTTTCCTTTGGCTGCATTTAAGTTATGCACTCGGATTGCTCATTACCGTTATTGAAAAATTAAATTTTACATTAAGCACAAAAATAGTATTATTCAATTTTGCTTTAATTCTTACAAAAAAATTAGCAGAAATAATAATTACAGGCGTTGACGTAGCAGACTATAGTTCCACGATTTTGTTGTGGAAACTACATATGTGAGTTTTTATCACGCACGTCATTTATGGTTCAATATTATTTGATATGACGTTTTAATAGCCTTATACTGATAGCGAAATTATCATAAAGAATTACATATATACAAAATTGCATTTCTTGATTTGGATCATTAATTTTCATACGTACAAATGTTCAAATAGAAAAAAAATTGTTTAAAGCCATGAAAGTAATTAATCAATGAATCTATTTTTGGGAATCTAAAGTTTATGAATCAATTTCAAGGTTTGCAAAAGACTTAAATTATTACTTAAATAAATAATTGTTCTTTTTTAAAGAATTTTTCAAGAAGTTATCAATATTAATTTTCTTAAGTAAAAGTCTTAGATTAGAGAATTGAAAACATAGACTAAGATAAAGAAAAACTTAAATTTAAACAATTAAGGGAATTTAAAATCTTTATAGTTTAATTGATATAAAAGATTCAAATTTAATTGTTGAAGAATTGCAATTAAAGATTCGAACAAGTTCAACATAAAAGTTTTATATCTTAAAAATCTTAAATGAAATAAATTATTTGAAGTGAAGAAGATTTATTCAATTTAAAGCACATCCGTGATGTGACCGTATGTTGAACCCGGAACTAGAAATTGACAAAGACTAATTACCCAGATTCAAGCCCTGTAACGGCCTATTTTTTAAAACTTTTCGTACTACACTAAAGAAATAATAGTTTAAATAAATCAAACATTTATATTCTTCCAATTTTATTTTATGTTTTTCGAAATTTACCTATCCAGAATCAATCATTAATTTATTTATCAATTAGTATGACATCTAGGAAATCGTATCGTATTATTGTACGGTTGTAGATAAGAGGTGACATGCGCAATGTCGGACTGTCTAGCGCTGTCATTCAAAGCTTTGAAAGCTCGGAGAGATGCTTTGGCGTCTCGACGCGATGTCGCCACCGTCGTACGACAAAATCGATGCAGCATACACCGACGTCGATAGCGAATACATTGAAAGACCGACTTGTATCGAGCCCCAGTCTTAATTTATGATTATTATTTATTTTTATACACACGCATTGCATTTAACATCACATCCCACGTTCTTGTCGATAATTGCACTAGATAAATTTCATCTAAGTTTTTGGTACAATTGAACAATTACGGACTGAAATTAAAGTTGAAAACTGATCGATTTTTCATTGTTGCACGTTTTTTTAACAGAACGAGTTTTCACTTGAAGAAAACATATAAGAAAAAGTGCATTACAATGCAAATTTGAGTAGAGGTTTTCATTATTATAATCTTAGAATTTGGATATGAAAATTGCATCTTTCATTATTGCAGATGCTCATTAAAAAATTAATGTAATAGTTCATAAATTTTTTATCTCTAAGTTTTAAAAACTAAACATTTAAATTTGGGATAAAAGTAATACTTTTTTGATTGAAAATTTTAAGAAAAATCATTTAACTTGCGAATAATGATTTAATATACATAAAGTTTTACTCTACAATCGATTAAAAGTTTAGCTTTCAATTCAAACATCTATTGAGAACCGCAACAAGTTATCTCAATCGTAAAAATTGTATTGAATATGGCTTGGATTCCCAAGTAGTTAAAACCTTTGAATGTTTTTGGTAAATGTTAAGTTTTAGTTCCAAAAAAAAAGCCTAAATTTTGCTTACATCAGATTTAAGTATTTAGAGGCTTCTTCTTTTATTTATGAAGGGACTTTGAACTGTAAATCCACACTTAGGGAATGATCCCGAAAAATATTAGCTTTATTAAAACTTTTAAGTTTTATTGACGAAAAAAAACACCAAAACTTTTTAATAGTAACTTTTCAGAGACAAAATTTGGGATTTAAAATGACTTCAAAGTTTTATTGATAAGAATTTATCATCAAAACTTTTAAGTTGTAATTTCTGGAAGACAAAATTTGGGATCTAAAATAAAACACCATAAATTAACCCAATGGATTACTTAATTTATAAATTTTTAATATCTTTGTCGATTGTTGTTAACATTAATGAATATACAGTAAAGTTGCTCTTAAAAAAATTGCAAATATGTTAATTTGGTGGAAAAATATTTAGAAAAATTAACAATCAAAGTTTCGTGATGGCATTGTTATGATTTTTTCGATAATTTTCCGGAAAAAAGGAAGCAAAAACTTCATTGTTATACTCGTATGCATAATCTATATTTCAAGCATCCTTTCCATGAACTACACAACTTAAACAGTTCTTCGGTATAGCGGTATATTCAAACGACAAAAACCATTTTTTTTAAGTTTTCTTAGCTTTTTTGGTATTTTTATCCATTGACTTAAATTTACAATTATTTCTTAGCAAGTGGTATAATTGAAGATGGCATCTTTAGCAAGCGGAAAATAATCGCTATTAATAAATCAATAGCATTTAAAGTAACCGAATCCTTAAACTAAATAATATTATAATGTTTACTGCAATAAAAATTTTAATTTATTAATTTGACGATGGATCAAGAATAAAGTATTCAATTTTGTTTAATATCAGCAGAGTTCTTTAACGATTTGTAGTGAATTTTTTTAAAAGTTTTGTTCCCAAATATATTTATCATACTTTAATAAGCCTATTTTTTATTAGGGTTTTTTTTTACCAAATACTTAACAAGAAACCTTTATTAAATGAATATGTATTACACACCTGTGCAAGTAGATTTGATAAACTTTGGATTTCTTTTTACTATTTGGCAATTTTGGTAATTGTAAACATTTTTAAATCGTATCTCAAATTTTCAAAGTTAAAACCCCCTAAAATCATACACCACAGTTCTATATAAAAATGATAATTGTATGATTCCTTATGGATCTTTTTTTTCTTCTTTTAAAGGTGCAATAGCTCTTGCCAGGCTTAGGAGACCAAGATTATTCTGAAGTAATCTTCAATGAAGTAAGTCATCATAATTTCTTTTAGCTTATTCTTCGTTTTCCCTTGATTAGGTCTGCAAAAGCTCATGCCTAGAATCCATGCAGAATGTGCCCAAAGTATTCGAACATAAACCACTTTAAAGCTGCAAAAACTTGCCTATTTTTCGGCAGCCTTCAAAAAACATTTTCGTTTCTTTTTCGGACTACCCAGGAAATTCGAAAAATCCAATGGTATTTTCTCACTTCAAAATTTCCAAAAGCTTCTAAGCGACTTATTATCGATTTTTTGAAAATCCGTTTTTCGTAATCGTACCAGAGATTTAATCCTTTGTAGCCTGTAAAATATTTAATTCAAAGTTATATGGGAAAGGTTTTAAATATGATCAAAGTAAAAAAAAGATCCAATCTGTCCAATTTTTAGAGGAAAATATATAATGCGATTTTCAAAAATTTTGATAATTATGATATCCTCAATATTCTCTTCCAAATTTGATTAGTTATTGAAAATTGTATTCATAAATTTATAGATCCATTGTCGATATAATAATGAAAAAGTAACCATTGTATACAGAAGTGGATAAAGGTGCGGGCAAGTTGGGCGACTACCCGGGGCACCATATCAAATATAAAATTTTATTTTTTTCGCTTAATTTATAGCAAATTTGTATATTGTTATAACTGTTGCTTAAAATGGACGCTAAAAATTAATTTTTTTGGGGCGCTCAAAATTTTAGAACCAACCCTGATTGTATAGCCCAAAAACTTATTACAGTTTTGGAAAAAGACTTCTTTTATCAAAATAAGATTTTTCCGCTGCCTTTGAACAGTTATACTGTGTATACAATATGTAGAATATATTGCGGTCCAATGTATGTAGTATAATTTAATATAATAATATATAAAAATCATACCATAAACATAATTTTGAACAAAAGTTCAAACAAAAATATTCGTGACGTATTATCTAGATACGTATTTCGATTGCCAAGCAATCTTTCTCAGTGGTCATCAAATAGTTTGGATCACTCCGTAACTGCTTTGTGATGATTCACATGATTCTCATGATTCACGAGTGATCTTCATCTTCATGAGTGATCCAAACTACTTGATGACTACTGAGGAATATTGCTTGGGAATCGAAATACGTATCTGGGCAATACGTCACGAATATTTTTGTTTGAACTTCTGTTCAAAATTATGTTTATGGTTTGCTTTTTATAAATTATTATATTAATCTATACTATATAAATTGGACCACAATATATTCCATATATTGTATACACAGACTTCTTTTATAATAATTTTAATTTTTTTCGGTAGATTTAACTTTATGGAGTGAAAGCTTCGTGAAATATGTGCTTTGCGGGCTTAGCTTTTTACGTGAATCGTACAACGCCAATAGCAACAATCGTAATGATATTCAGTATAAATCATTAAAACTTTTCATAGTTTCGTCATTTATTTGCACTTATTGGTATATATTAGGTGCTTACAGGTATTCTGATCAATTTTTCACTGATAAAAAAATTGTATAAATCGTAATGAATATACTTTCTACAAACTATCGCGATAAAGTGTCAGAAGAATACAATGCCGATCTATTTTAACACTTCTTCAGCATTTCGAAACCATATGCCACCGAAGGCCAAGCCATGCTTTATCGTTCTTAATAAGTGGTAATCAGAAGGTACTATATTATCAGATAATTATTCCCATTCGAGTTGTAACCCTGAGTTCTTTACGACTCTCTTGACGTATTGCTGAATGTTATTATCCAAGTGGATAACTTTGCACCTGTTACTCACAATTGTTGGTCTTTTTTGCAACAATCTATCACTCAATTGATTCAATAAATATCGGGAAATATATTCAGTAATAGTTTCAATCGGTTTTAACATTTCTTAATATACTGCACCTTGATAAATGCACCAGAAACAATGCATGACTTTACGGCCGTGAAAATTTTGCTTTAGTGTCAATGTGGATGGTTCTTATGGACTAATCCATGAATTTTTGCATTTGGAATTGAGATGGTAGATTCACTTTTAATCGTCAAACTCAATACACTTCAAAAAAACTATTTTTTTATCTATCAAGTAAAAAAATTTGTATCATAATCCTTTCCCTATAGCTAGACTAAAATTGGTTTCCACTGAATAAATCAATAAAACTAAATAAAATACGATATTTTTGATAAAAGAATTATAAGCCTTTGAATTTTTCTGTTCGATTACGTCATTTGCATCGATATTTCACAATCTTAACTAATAGAAATTGCGGATCAAAATATATGCAAGCAATTAGTATTTTTAATAAAAGTAATTTAATTTTTTTTAAAGTTTATTTATTTATAATTTTAGAACAGTTGTAAGTCAATATTTAATAAAAGCTCTTCGAAAATATTTTCAAAACTAATTTTTACGTTAAAAAAAGTAAAAACGGCATTAAAAAGCTCTAGTATCGTCGAGAGCTTTATCGTCCCCGTTGGGAATCCATGGTCTAAGCTTTGCAACCTTAAGCGTGATATGAGCCATATTTCATGTTCTTTTTACCACAGTCATGGGTGCCAACTGAAATTTTATCAGGACAAAAAGAAGGCAACTTCTTTCAAAAAAAAGCTTCTTTTTTTTTGTAATTGAACTAAAATTAAATTAGAATTTTCTTAAATAAGAAGACAATTCAGGTTGTTTAAAATCGTTTTTTTTTATTTAATATTTTTTTATATTCAAATTACCTACGTTTCGTTACGTATCGAAACTTCATCTGACTTCTATGATTTTTTTTAATTTAATGTTCAAATAAAAAAACCGATCTTAAACAACCTGAATTGTATTCTTATTTAATAAAAGCTGAGATCTGAATTTTATCATCTATTAGAATTTCCTGATATCCAAAGAAGTGTATCCTATCTCTACTAGTATCCAAAAGTGTCCATTCTCTTAATCATAATGAAATAAATATATTTTCCTATAAAGTTAACAATAATTTTCGTGTTTTCCTACGAAACTTTTCACCAAATATTTTATGTTTCCCGTTAATTTTTCTCCACAAATGCACTTGTTTTCCACTATTTCTTTTTTCTGTAAACTTTAAAGCACCACTAATCCTCCAATTAGACCCTTACCTCCATTTTTAAGCTCCCCATTGCCACCACCGACGCCTTCGCGATTGACGTTTGCTTTTGAAACCGGTTTCTGGAAAAGGTTCTCCTCAACAAACTATTTTCTAAATAAAACTTCATCACTCGACTAATCCAAAACGGGCGATAATAAAGCCTCAATTACATTTACCAATGAATGTCTTTTAGCGTAATTACAGTGTACTGTGTTGTACAACCGTTAAATGCATGCATTTTTTTTTCGTCTGCTCGCGATTTTCATCTCCTTTCATCCCCTCACACCACCCCGTGTGCATGTTATTATAATTTCGCCAACTTTGTCCCTGAATGCAACCAGCCAGACGCTGTTAATTAAAAGTATGGGAAGGAAAACTGCAGTCTGGAAATTTAGTGAGAACTGGATATATATGTATATTCACATATACAAAGATATATTCATTTGTGTAGATGTGTTCAAAGTTAAAAAATGAATGAAGAAGGCAAAGTATTGGATGAATTGAAATAAAACTTTTAGCCTCATTCCCATTTTTCGTGTTCTTTTTTTTTGTGTGCAATGAATACAACACAACAGTGCTGAACACGAATATGAATTTGTTGAAAATTTATAATAACTGGAAAAATTAAAAATGACAGATAAAAGAAAAAAATTTAAAACATTTTTTTCTGTTGCATTTTCACCACTTCTTAATACTGCACTCAACAATGCATACAGATAATGGCTATTAGTAAATTGCAAGTATTAAAGTGCATTTGATTTTAATTACAACGGCTATCAAGGGATCACAAAATTTTGTTCTTAGTTCCCCAAGTCTTTATATTGAAAAGAAAATGTATTAAAGAACTTAGAACCTGTGAAAAATATCAAAAACTTTTACAGAGATAAGTTATAGGAAAAAAAGTGCTCTACAAAAAATGTCCTATAAAATTTTCTCATAAAATTGATGGTTGCGTCAAAAAATTGAAAAAATATTAAAATTTATCTTTTGTTCAACTTTGACCTCGAATAACTTTTGAAGGAATTAATATATCAAAAACTTGGCTAGAGACCTTTTTTGTAGATCGTTCAATTTTCTACAAGAATATACCTTGGTCATTCCGAAATATTGTCACCAACGTGAGCAATAAAATTCCAAAGCGCAAGAGAATATTGTTGCCATGTTATTTAAATGGAAAATCGAAATTTGCGATGCGGCACCTCTTAATATTAATATTAAGAGCTTAAACTTTCACAGGATTTTTTTTTGTCATTCCCAACAATATTTTCGATACAGTTAAGAAAAAAAAATTCATCATTTTTTTTTTAATCAGTCTAATAAATAGTATAAAAATGCCCTTTTAATTAGTTGGATGTACCATTAAATACAAGGGTGGAAAGGGGAGGGGGCACGGGGGTACGTGCCCCCCCAGGGTATTTTTGTGAACACTGGAGATTCTATAACAGTACATCCTATGAACAAATAAAATTATTAAAGTTGTGAAAATATATGAATAAAATAACATTAGGGAAACTCTAGTCTATTTCTGGCTGGAATAGCGATTTTTTTTTCGTGATCCCTATCACGCACTTGTAAATGAAAGATGATTTTGTACCCCCCCCCCCCTCCTCGAAAAAAATCCTGAATCCGCCCTTGATTAAATAAATCAATCGCAAAGATGATGAAATTCCCAACAAGAATTGAATTTAAAAAATCGAATTTTAACCCATTTGAAGTCCATCTTGTGTTCTTGGATTTACTATTAATTATTAAATTAAGATAAAGAAATATTACTGCCGTCGAAGACCTACTAAAAGAAGAAAGGTCTTATTCTTCGAATCTTGCTTCAAAGATTACCATTTATTCCCACATAAGAAAAAATCCCTATGGGGTGTTCAATTTTAAAGTTTAACTGATGTAAAATGTGCCATTCATAGGGTGGATTGAGAAAACATAGGAAAACTTCTGCAAAATCGGCTTAAAATATTTGGTTAATCATTGGGATAAATGTATTCCGTTAAATGGAGATTAAGTTTAAAAAATTCAATGTTAATATTGAGGAACATTAAAAAAATAATAATTATTCTAGCTTAATTTCCTAAATTTTAGAAACATCCCTCGTATTATTAGTCGTAAAATTTTGAGAAAGAATCAATGGGTTTAGCTACTACCACTATCCAAAATCTTATAAGAGGATATCTCCGTATATTAACAGGAGAATAAGGCAATTATTCGCCCCTTTCTTTCGTCCTCAACCCTTGATTTGCACTATTATAAAACTGATTTTTTTTGGACTATATATGATTGTAATTGATTAAGAATCTTTTAAGATATGAAACCATGGATATAATTTGATCAATTCCTAAGAAAATTGTACCATATTTTCATAAATTTTATAGGCCAGAAAAATTAACAAACAATAGCCAAAAATTTGGAACAAATTTTATAAAAATTGAATAGAACCCTTTGTATAGAATAGAACATTGTTGTCTTGTTTTTAGACTTCTGATTTTAAATGAGCTTGTGGAAAAAAGATTTTTTTATGTACAGACTTTTTGAAAGTACACAGTATACAGGAAGGGAGGACTAAAAAGCACAAGCTTTCTTTCTTCAACTCATTAATTATGAATACCGAACATTGTTGTAATGTTTTTCGTCTTTCAATTGTGTATATTCCAATTGACTAGTGAAACGAATAATTTTTAATGTACAGATTTTCTAGGAGTACTTTATTAGGGGGGGGGGGAAACTTAAAGCTCAAGTACCTCCCCCAAAAGTATTAAAAGATTTGTGGAAACTCACTATGTGAGCAATTATATTGTTCCCCTTGGTAAAACGCACCATAAAAAGGATCAAGTCTTGTCCCAAAGAAAATTCTGGAACCAATACTTTTTTATATTAGTCCTTCTTTTCAATTACCTCCCCTCATGGAAAAGGTGCCCACAAAATCGGATCATTAGAGATCTAAACAAGAAAAAAGAAAAATTTGGAATTTTACGAGCATATTCTAATACTCATCTTTGTCGTTTTGGTTGTTAAATGTTCATGAAATTTTAAAAAATTAGTATTGAAGAATTTGTTACAATTGGTTGTTATATCCGATTATATCAAATCTTTATATCAAAGAAATATTCATAGAACCTATGCTTAAAATTCCGAAGATTAAAAAGTAACATTATGAGGAGTTCCGAATATTGTTGTATTGTTTTTCGTTTTTCTTCCACGGTTTTTTTGTTTTTCACCTACAGACTTTCCAGAAGTATTCAGAGGGGGAGAGGCTAGAACCATATGTACCTCTCCTGAAAGTATTAAAAGATTCGTGAAAATCTATCAAAGGAAACTTACTATGTGCACTATTTTATTGTTCCCTTTGGTAAAACGTACCCTAAACAGGACCAAGCCATTTCCAAATGAAAATCTTGGAAAAATTTCTACTTCTTTGAGTGAAAAACAAGTATTGGTTCTTTTTTGAACCTATTACTACCCTCCCCATAAAAAAGGGGATCGCAAAATTTGACCTTTTGAGATCGAAACAATGGAACAAATTGTCTCGGGGTTTAAAATTCAGATCCTTTTTCGTCTTTGTCGTTATATGTACATGGAATTTTAAGAAATTATTACAGAAGAATTTATTACAATTGGTCATTATATCCGAATTCAGCGTTACATGCAAATATTTATTGAGCTTTACCTTCAAATTCCACGGATTTAAAAGTAACGTAGTGAGGAGTACCTAAAGCTTTTATATTCTTTCTGGTCTTCCAGGGGAATAATTTTTTTATCTACAGACCTTCCGAAAGTACCATATTCATATCCATGGAACTAGAAGCTCGTTCACTTCCCCCCCCCCAAGTATTAAAAGATTCGTGAAAAGCTATAAAAAAAAACTCATTATGTTGGCAACTTTATTGTTCTCCTTGGTAAAACGTACCATAAAAAGGATCAAATCTTTTCCAAAAGAAAATTTTGGAACCACTATTACTTCATTATGAAAAATGTTTTATTTTTTTTAAATTACCTTCCTGCTTTGAAAAAGCATACCCCAAAATCTTACCATTAAAGATTTAAACAAAGGAAAAGAATGGATTGGAATTTTATAAGTTTTTTCAAATCCTTACCTTGTTTTTGTAATTAGTAGTAAAGAATTTGTTGTACCCAATTTCAGCGTTTTATGCAAATATTTATATGATATATTTTATGCTCTAAATTCAAAGAGCTTAAGAGTAGCATTGGTATAGCTAAATGTTTTAAGTTGTTGTAAACGAAATACATAGTATAAAGTTTGTGAAATGATAAATATTCATTTAAATTGATATCTAGAATGAAAAAACAACCCCTGGCTATAAAAAATGTAGTTGGTTTAGTTAATTTTCAATTAAATTTTAATAAGCAGCAAAAACACGATTGCAATACGTTTCTTAATAAGCGAGACTAACTCATCGTTTATTTTTTTTTTGCATCTCAAAAAAAAAACATATTTTTTATTAACTCAAATCAACAAATCTCATTTATTTATAATTAAATTTTCTGAAAGGTGCAAATTTTCTATACCTATATATAAAAAAAAAAAACTTTAATAAACCCGGTGCCGAGTGTTGAGCTGCTTACGATCCAACTATATAGATAATGAAAAGCTCTCCCCAGCTTGTGCTGGATTTCTAACGAATAGCGAATGGAAATATCAACGGTTACCATGACGATTTTCTGACGTACTCCAAGCAATGGACCAATAATCAGGGACTCAACGTAGTTTTGTGCGTTATTTTCTATTGAGTTTACGCAAAACCGGGTGCACATCAAACCACGTGGTCCCCGTGCATTTGCATTAGCCGTGCACCTGGTAATGAGTGAAACGAGCTTTACGAGCCGAGCTTTCCTAGCTATTACAATTAGCAAGCTAATGCAAGCGTAGTTTTCTATTTGTCATTTTTTTCCCTCATATTTCAAAGATCAATAAATTCAATGAAGGATATTTGTTAGAGAGAACTTTGTAATGGGAAATTTTATGTGGAAGTTTTTTTGAAACTTTTTTTATTCAATCGATATAAGATCAGTAGCTACAGGTGTACTTTTTATGTAATGACCGAATTCATTTCCGAAACAAATTGGTTGGTAAACAAAGCGATAACGTTGACGTTTTGTACGAGATCCATAAAATTTCGAAAGTTATGCCCCAAATTTTGATCTTGTTACATAAAAAAACTTATATTTTATGGATTAGAACAAAAAATTTTATAATATTGAACCGTTTTTTTGGGAAAAAATGGATAAAAGATATGCAATCCTAACATTTAAACAGTAATTTCGGAATTAAGGAAGAAAATTTTTAATAAAAATCACAAATTTTTACATTTCAATCAAAAATTTCACTAAATTCTAAACAATTTATTTATGGTTCCAGTCAATTGTTATACACGTTTTATATTGAACTAGCTGATCCCCGCGACTTCGTCTGCGTAACGTAGGTGTAGATTTTATTTTTCTTTTTAAATTTGCTATTTGTAGTGGCATATGAAAATTATTATTTTTCCTATTTCTTTTACGAAAAACATAATCATACTTAAAAACACTATTTTGTCAACTTTAAAAAGACTCATTTAATAAACTGTTACTTAGAATAAAATAGTTGTATATAATGGTCAATTAATTTTCAAAAATTATTTATAAATATCTAAAAAGAGTATGGTCTATTCCATATACATACAGTAGTTATAAATATTGTGAACCAATTAACCCGTAAATCAATCACCATCTATACATCAATAAAACCTATCGTTAAGTTCAATAAAGTTAGTCATAATTATGACTTAAAACAGTCAAAAGTAATCAAAACACTCGCCTAAAAATTTAGAATACTAGTAGAAATCCCATTTCATTGTCTCAACTCTCGAATAAACCTTTTTCTCAAAATTTTTACACTACTGAAATGTACAAAACTACGGCGAAATTAAAATTTGTTCAAATGCACGAAACCCAGTTCCTCCATAATCAAGTATAACCATTGCGTATCTATGCACTTATTATTAAAATATCTGAATTTCAACTATATAATTAAACCATTTTCTTTCAGTTCGCCGAGTTTAGCCATTACGCTATTAACATCAATTATTTGTTTTATATTTATATATAAAGGTTTATATTTCAAAGAGGCAATTTTTTAAAAATCAAATTGAATTTACTGTGTTTTTTATCAGTGCAACTGAAAATATTTTTACAGATTATTTTCTAACTTTAAATTACCTTTCCAATGATATATAACTCACCTGTCTAGTGTAAAATTTTCTGTTTTCATCCTTAGGACATATCTTCCCTTATTATTTTTTTGAAATGATAAGTAGCCTATAGTCTGTGGGAAATTGTGTTGTATCTTAAAACTAAATTTCATCAAATTCGGTTGTTCCGTACTTTAGTTAAATTGGGACACACAGACAGACAGACAAAAATTTTAAAAATGTTAAATTTGTAATAAGGGCTTCTTGAAACAAACATTTACCCTAAAATTGGGTTCAAAATCTAAATGTACAGACAGACATAAGATTTTAAATATTAGTATAGATACAATAAGCAAAATTTTCCATTACTTAAAATTGGAAAAATTGTGGCTTATGCAAAAAATTGCATTTTACATGAAAAATAGCTGCATTTTCACTATTCCACGGTTTGAAAAAGCTAGCACTGCATCGAGAAAATTCACTTTTTTGACCTTTTTCATTGATTGGGAATCTTTTTGTTTGAAAACCTATTTCATCGTTATGGGGAATTTTACAAATCGGGAGTATTACACAATATATTTCACTTGTACGGTGCAATAATAATATTGAAAAATAATAGTCAATGGAACAAATTTAACGACTGCAAAGATTACACACGGTAATACTTTATCTTTTGGATTGAAAATTTGACTAAAAAATGACGTTTATTCGATAACAATACGTTTGATTTGAAAAATATAACAATAAAAGTCAATTCCTTATCAAGTTTGCAAAAGATTGCAATCCGATTTTGCCAATCATTTTTCTCATATATATCTATTGGAAAAACCAACAAATACTCGTTCGTCACCATTTATGACCACAATTTTTTGAAATTATTTATTTGCTAAAAATCCTTCTAAAAATTTCCTAATTTTTCTTTCCTTAAATGCTCTTCTATTCAACTGTACTTATTATCACATTAGAACATTTTAGCCTTCACCATGCTAGAATTAAGCCTGCTACATTACACCATATTATATCCATAAAATGATACATTATGAAATTGGGCCCACATTATTGGCTATATTGAAATTCTTTTCTTAAAGTAACGCCGGAATTTCGATTATTGAATGATAGATTTGAAACATAGAAAGTTATTAAGAGAGTGTATCCGGTGCATATAAATTTCCGGTCTTTATGACCCCTAATTTTTTAAGGGTTACCTGAAGGACAAAATTATCACCGAAAAACTTTGGACAAATAATAGCTAAAATAATGGCAAAAGATCAGTTGTAATGAAGAAGAATAATGTTATACTTCATACTATCATAAAATCTGCAAGATATCCTATAGCTATTATGATTTAATTTAGTAAAAAAATTATACACCAAACATTAAGGACCGATTAAACCTTCATAATTTTTCAGCCATTAAGTATTTATCGTTCATTTATCCTCTCCTTTAAAAAATTGATTTTTTTAGTTCCAAACTTTTAATATGCTTGGTCGTTTGTCAAATGAAAATGATTTTTTAAAAAATCCATAGGCGTGCCAATAGACACACTTGTTTGTTAACTTTAATTCTGGTACATCTTTAAGAAAAACATTTTTTTCTTCTTTAAACGCTCCATATTCGACCATATTAATAATCATATAAGAAAATTTTAGCCTTCACCATGCTAAAGTTAAGCCTGCCATATTGCACCATATTAATGGTTTAATGATTTATCGCCACATTAATGGCTTTATTTAAATTCTTTTAAAAATGTAATGCCGGAATTTCGTCTATTGAATGATAGATTTGAAACAATGATAGTTATTAAGAGAGTTAATCCGGTGCATATAAATCTCCGTTCCTTATGACCCCTGATTTATTGAAGAGGGTTACCTAAGGAAATAATTATCGCCGAAAATCCTCAGAAAAATAATGGCTAAAAGACGTTAAAAGTAGTAAAGAATTTAGTGGAAAATGGACGACATTTAAAAGATGCTATACTTCTTACTTACTATCATAAACCTGCAAGTTATCCTATTGGTTTTATGATTTAGTTTATTAAATTAAACACCAAAAATTAATGACCGATTAAAGCTCTTTCATAACTTTTCAACCATTAAGTATTAATCGTTCATTTATCCTTTCATTAAAAAAATTTACTATTTAGTTTGATCAAAACTTTTAATATGTTTTTCTTCTTTGATATAATGCCATACAGAGTTGAGATATAGTTGTTAATTTTCCTAAGATTTACGTCAACGCATTGCGATTGCAAGTTCATGCATTTTTTTATATTGTTTAACCATTTTTATGGGGGAATGGAAATTGATTAGGTCTCGAATTTCAAGGTTCTTGTTACAGCACCATCTATACAAAAGTAAATGTTTTAGACTGGGCCAAAAAAATCAATTTTTTTTTTTTTTTGAAAAGTATATCGAAAATATTGTTCAAGGTGACAAAAAAAATATTTGGAAGGTTTGAGCCCATAAAATTAATATTAAGAGGTCTACCATCTTTAATTTCGATTTTTTATTTGTGCTTTCATTTTTACGTCAATACTGTCAAACTATTAAGGTAAGAAAATTCATCTCCATATATATTAAAAGAAAATTAAATTCCCTACAAAAAAAGTCTCTTAAAAAGTTTTTGCCAGACACGCCGTTTTCGAATAATCAAGCTTTAAACATTGATAAATTTTTTAGATTTATCTTCTTTATTTTGGAATTTTGTTACTAACGAACAAATAAATATATAGAAATCAACAATATAGATTCTTGAAGGTAATTTAATGCTCTACAAAAAAGGTTTCTTAACGTTTTTACGTAAAATCTTTTTTTCAAAAGTTATTCACAATTAAAGTTGAAGGAAAAATTCAATTATTGTTTTTTTCGTTGTTGAACCAATTTTGAATGATTGATTTTATGTAAAAACGTTAAGAAACCTTTTTTGTAGAGCATTAAATTCCCTTCAAGAATCTATATTGTTCATTTCTATATATTTATTTGTTCGTTAGTTACAAAATTTCAAAATGAAGAAGATAAATCTAAAAATTATATCAATGTCTGAAGCTTGATTATTCGGAAACGGCGTGTCTGACAAAAATTTTCATAGAAACGTTTTTTGTAGAGAATTTAATTTTCTATAAATATATGTGCAGATGCATTTTCTAACCTTGATAGTTTGACAGCATTGACGCAAAAATGAAAGCACAAATAAAAAATCGAAATTAAAGATGATAGACTTCTTAATATTAATATTAAGGGCTCAAAACTTCCCGATATTTTTTTCTTGTCACCTTGTACAATATTTTTGATATACTTTTCAAAAAAAAAAAAGTAATCGATTTTTTTGGCCTAGTCTAATATGTATGAAAAAAAGAAAATAAATCAATTTTTTTTCTTTCATTTACTTATAAAAATGCACAAAAACTTTTTTCATTTTCAAATATAATCTGTGGGAAGAAAATTTTTGGTTTTCTAGTACAATATTTTTGCTATACTTTTCAAAAATAAAATAGTGGATTTTTTTGGCCCAATCTAATATGAATGAAAAAAAGAAAACAAATCATTTTTTTTTCATTTTCTTATAAAATCACAAAAAAAAAATTAAAATATAATCTGTGGGGAGAAATAACGATAAAATTTTTGGTTTTCTAGCATTTGAAAGTTTTAAATAAGAAGACAATTCAGGTTATTTACGATCGGTTTTTTTATTTTATATTTTTAATACTCAATTAGCTACGTTTCGTTTGGTATCGTAACTTCATCATAAATAATTATTCGTTTATTGAATTTAAATAGAAAATATTATATTTTTTGTGAATCAAGAAGCCTCATGAAGTTACGATACGTAACGAAACGTAGCTAATTGAATATTAAAAGTATAAAACAAAAAAACCGATCTTAAATAACCTGAATTGTCTTCTTATTTAATAAAAAATTGAGATCTGAATTTTTTCATCTATTTGAAAGTATAATACAAGGGCTGCATTTTTACAATGATGCATGTTTTACAGTAATCATCCCTTATGTAATCCTTAATTTATAATTGATTACGTTCAATTTTATATTTATTTGTATAATGAAAATGTTATTGATTAATGTTAACATATCTATAGCATACTCCATCCACTCCATATAGGTAGTAATAGAGTATAAACTGACCTAATTCAACACCTGAATATATTTGGAAACCGCTCATCACCCTCGTCAATGGGGGATGAACGGCCGGTTATATAACGACGCGAATCCACGTGGTGTGGCGCACACGCCGTTCGATCGAGCTTTACGTCGAAACAAATACGAGCGAAAAAAAAGAAAAAGAAAAAGGAAAAAGGAAAAAGGAAAAACCCCCGAAAAAGAAACGGTCCATCGGCAATGCAGAAGGCCGCAGTTGTTTGTTTCCTTGCTTATTTACATGTGTACGCAATATTTTCACATACCAACCCCTTCGCCCCAATGAAATATGTATCCATCCTGCTACACATATGCATATAGCACCGAAAATGCTAACTGCAGATAAAAGCTTCCTAAATTATTGTTTTATAGCGGCCAAACAACATCCCTTACAAATTTGCAAGTTTGCAAAGGCAAAAGGAAAAAAAGGATACTAATTTATTCACGGTTGTAATTTCCAAACAAATTTCCCCGAGATAATTTATTGTCTCGTTTTTTAAACGCTTGAACTATTGAACTCAAAAACGTTACCGAAAAAAAAAAAAAAAACACGGGAAATGGAAAAAATTCCGAGAATTTTTTGCATTGGAAACTGATGTGAATAGCACGTGCTTATCAAGTTATCACACTCATTGCCCACGTGAATAAGCAGAAAATTGTATGATGCAGCCTATTGGGTTTGCATAGATTTCCGATTATTCGGTTCGATTTCGAATTAAGGGATCAATCATTGGCACTTGGGGTGCAATTTTGATTTTTGCCGCAGGCAATCGGGACAATTATTGGGAATGTTTTGGGGACGAGAAATTCAACGCATTTACGAATGGTCGCGTGTTGTGAAGAATGGTAAATTGGCTGAGAAATCTCCGTTCGGCGGCGTTGCGGCCACAATGCTGTGAACTTGCAAATTAAATGCTCGTTAATGAATGACCATTGAATTGAATTTACATAAAATTGAATTGAGTTAATGTATTCAAACGATGAATTGAGAAGGAGGTTTGTCAATTACCAACCAATTTAATTACTTACTGCGAATGTTTTTCTGTATTCTTAATCGAATAAAATCAAGAAAACTTACCATTAATTTCTTTAACTATGCAATTTATTTATACAAATATTTAAATAAACATTTTGACCAAAAAAAAAGCTTTGACAAAAATTTGCTCTAAAAGAATTAGTAGATGAAATCCGGAGTTTTAAGCTTTCGATGACGTATATTGATGAAATTGAGCTTTTATTTTAGTATATAGCAGTGCATAAGCTTTTTTTAATCATTGATCTTATGATTCACATGTAAATCATCACAAAGCAATTACGGAGTGATGCAAATTACTTGATGACCACTTAGGAAGATTTCTGGGCAATCGAAATACGTATCTGGGCAATACGTCACAAATATTTTTGTTTGAACTTCTGTTCAAATTTATGTTAATGGTATGATTTTATATATTATTATATTAATCTATACTGCATAAATTGGACCACAATATATTCTATATATTGTATAAACAGTATAACTACTTAAAGTCAGAAAAATATTTAAATCATTTTTAATGTAAGTCCAATTTATGTAGTATAGAGTAATATAATAATATATAAAAGTCATACCATAAACATACATTTGAACAGAAGTTCAAACAAAAATATTTTTGACGTATTGTCTTGATACGTATTTCGATTGCCAAGCAATCTTCCTCATTGGTTACCAAGTAGTTTGGATAACTCCGTAACTGCTTTGTGATGATTCACAATTTTTCATTTTTATTCAAATGAACTTCTGTTCAAATTTATGTTTATGGTATGACTTTTATATATTATTATATTACTCTATACTATATAAATTAGACCAC
The DNA here is from genome assembly GCA_958496175.1 of Sisyra terminalis. Taxonomy (NCBI): domain Eukaryota; kingdom Metazoa; phylum Arthropoda; class Insecta; order Neuroptera; family Sisyridae; genus Sisyra; species Sisyra terminalis. The sequence goes on along the minus strand of OY292278.1, from coordinate 44,762,309 downwards.
TATATATTCTATATAATGTATAAACAGTATAACTGTTTAAAGTCAGGAAAATATTTAAATCATTTTTTATGTTGGTACTAAACATTTTGGCATCCCCTTTTTACTAACTTTCAACCTTCAATAAAATTTTTATTTGGGAATCGAAAAATAATTAATTTTCTCCACAAAGTACTAAAGCGATTTTAACGAAATTTGGACACTTTACAAAGGTATAATATAGCTGTAATCCGAAAAAAGAAGAGCCCTTACTTTTAATTATAACTTTTTGATAAAAGATTTCTTATATACCAAAATAAATCATAACGAAACCGTAAATATTGTATATTCAATTAATATTGAGAAAGGAAAGAACTTACCATAATATTATCAAATATTATTTTAAGCTTAGAGAATTTACATTTCCATAAAAAACCTAACATATTACACTTTATAGTTTTAATTCATGAATAAGAAAAAATTAGACCAAATATATTGTATGATTACAAACTCAAATGTTTTTCTGTATTCTTAACCGAATAGGAAAAAGGAAAACTTACCATTAATTTCCTTAGCTATTCTATTTATTTATAAAAATATTTACATAAATATTTTGACTTAAGAAAAAAAGCATTGACAAAAACTTGCATTAAAAGAAATAGTAGATGATATCCGCAATTTTTAAGCTTTCGGTGACGTATATTGATGAAATTGAGCTTTAATTTTAGTATGTAGCAGTGCATGAGCTTTTTTTATCATTGATCTCATGATTCACATGTGAATCATCACAAAGCAGTTACGGAGTGATCCAAACTGCTTGATGACCACTGAGGAAGATTGCTTGGAAATCGAAATACGTATCTGGGCAATACGTCACAAATATCTTTGTTTGAACTTCTGTTCAAATTTATGTTTATGGTATGATTTTTATATATTATTATATTAATCTATTCTACATAAATTGGACCACAATATATTCTATATACTGTATTAACAGTATAGCTGTTCAAAGTCCGCGAAAAAATCTTATTTGAAGAATGAATCAATTTCAGAAAAATATTTATATTTTATGCTGGCACTAAAAATTTTGGCATTTCCTTTTACCAACTTTTAATCCTCATTAAAATTTTTGTTTGGAAATAATCCAAAGAAAATCGAGGAATCGAAAAATATTTTTTTTCTTCAATAATTACTAAACCGATTTGAATGAAATTTGGACACTTAACAAAAGTATAACATAGCTATAGTCTGAAAAAAGAGCACTTACTTTTAATTATAACAAATTGATAAAAGAGTTCTAATATACCAAAATAAATCATAACGAAACCGTAAATATTGTGTATTCATTTGATATTAGAGAAAGAAAAGAACTATGGAACTACTTAATATTATTTTAAGTTTACAAAATTTTCATTTCCAAAAGAAAACACCTAACATATTACATTTGATAGTTTTAATCGATGAATAAGATAAAATTATACCAAATATATCGTATGATTATAATGTCAATATCTTTCGAAAATGTTAAACATTTTGAGCTATGGTAAACGAAAAAGTTCATGAAGTGATTTTGATTGATTTGTGTCTATAAGATTCTGACACCTGTTACTCTTTTAGTGCAAGGGTCGGCCATCTATAATCCGAGAGTCAGTCTCGGTGATATATTTGCTTTTATTTATTTTCAAATTCAAAAATTAATTATGCCTTATTTATCGGTTAATATATAGATTTGAATACTAGGACTTATCCAACGATTAATTTACTGTCGAATTATTAAGGAAGAGATCTGGTTTGAAGAGGAAAATTATTGAACTGTTTATTTTTGTTAACCTAAATAAAGATTTATTTAAATCTTTGGAAAAATTAATACTTCATAAAGCACCCACTATGGCACCGGTTATCCTTCCCTAAGTCTAGCCAAGAAATGAATTCATTATCTGATGAATATTTTAATTTATTACAAAATTATAACATCCAAAAGTCGTCATATTGGAACCTTATTTTTATCCTATTTCAACCGAAAAATTTCATGATGGTTATATACTCTAAAGGTACCAGAAGTTGTACACAGAACTTGAAAATTATTAAGAACTTGAAAAATGGTAAGTTTTAACTTTAGAATACTTTCAGGCATCTAGAAATGTAGCGAAGCAATTAATAAAGAAATTAAAAGAAGATGAACCAAATTTGATTGGTGAACTGGAGATATTCAATGATCCAAAATGCTTCATGGAGTTTCTTAAAGGGACAATTTTTTTAGGCAATCTGATACCATTAATTCGAAAAATTTATGACATTGGAATATTCCTGAATCGAATTAATAGAAAATTGGATTTTAAGAAACTATATGAAGCACCTTAGATCATTGAGTATCTCCAGTTTATCCACAAAATTTGGTTCATCTTCTTTTATTTGCTTTTATTTTCAGACTTCGAAAATCATTCTTAAGTTAAGATTTAATATTTTGTTCATAATTAACAAGTGCTGTGTATTAATTTGGTTAAGACATTAATTTGGCGAAAGAATTCAACAGACTAAAAGAGCTTTTAGATAATAAGCTCATGGTTTACCAATCATTGATATAGCCCAGAAGAAGTCTAAAGCAGCCAAAGGCTGCAATTCGTCAAAATTTATTGTGATTGCTCCAAAAGTGCAAATATTTGCAAAATTCAGCAAAATATTGAAAAGCCTTTGGCTTGGGTTAACTGTTATGCCATTCTTTTGACATCAATGAGAATGTTAGATTTAAAGGTAGTACAACTTTTGGACTACCTTCATAAAAAATTTTCAGAAATTGGTCCAGTAAAATTCAGAATTTTAATTTTAGAGTTGTTAAGTATAATCATAGGCTTACAAAAGTAGTTCAAAATCCAACATATTTTCCAAAAATCCAGACTACCTCTGGAAATTGGGAATGATTATATCAAGGAACTTATCTTATTGACATTTGAACTAGTGGTTCTCAAATATTTGAGTCGCAATAATAAAATTTAAGTCACTTCCTTGACCTATACAATTTCGGTTTTTCTTTGCCCTTTTTTGGGAATTATGAATCCTAAATATCCAAAGCCCAATAAGTATGTTGTTCAAAATTCTAGTTATTTTCCAAAAACCTAAACTAAGAATGTTAGATTTAAAGGTAGTATATCCTTCGGACTACCTTCAAAGAAAATTTTCAGAAATTAGTTCAGCAAAGTTCAGAATTTCAATTTTAGAATTGGTAAGAATCATAGGCTTACAAAAGTTGTTCAAAATCCAAGATATTTTCCAAAAATCCAGACTACCTCTGGAAATTGGTAACGATTATATCAAGAAACTTATCTTATTGACATTCGAACTAGTGGTTCTCAAATATTTGAGTCGCAATAATAAAATTTAAATCACTTCCTTGACCTATACAATTTCGGTTTTTCTTTGCCCTTTTTTGGGAATTATGAATCCTAAATATCCAAAGCCCAATAAGTATGTTGCTCAAAATCCTAGTTATTTTTCAAAAACCTTGACTAAGAATGTTAGATTTTAAAGGTAGTACATCCTTTGGACTACCTTCAAAGTATATTTTCTGAAATTAGTTCAGTAAAGTTCAGAATTTCAATTTTAGAATTGGTAAGAATCATAGGCTTACAAAAGTTGTTCAAAATCCAAGATATTTTCCAAAAACCCAGACTACCTCTGGAAATTGGTAACGATTATATCAGAGTACTTATCTTATTGACATTTGAACCAGTGGTTACCAAATATTTGAGTCACAATAATAAAATTTAAATCACTTCCTTGACCTATACAATTTCGGTTTTTCTTTGCCCTTTTTCGGGAATTATGAATCCTAAATATCCAAAGCTCAGTAAGTATGTCACATTTCTCGTCTATTTGTAAATGTACAAATGGGACACGACAAGTTAGTGACGGTGATCGACCCGTTTGAGCCCTCATACTTGGCACCCTCTCGCTTTATCATCCCTTATGCTTACCGAAACGCTGATATCGATCTCTACATTTCGTGGCTGCTCTTTGTTTACAATTTGTATTCATTTTTTTCAATTAATCATCCTCGATTATTGGCAACAATAAAAATTTTCCACTTTGGATTAGAAATTTTCACGAAAATCAAAATAGTTTTGAAGAAAACGACCGGATGTGGTCGGATGGGATGGCGGGTGAGATTTGTCTGTTGTGTATATTGAATCTAGAGGGCCGGTAATGTAGCGTGGGTGAGATCCCCTGCGTCCCGGTCGACGGGGTTGGTGTGTGTGTGTGTGTGTGTGTGGGGAACGGGGTGAGGTTTTCGATAGGGGTTGGTGGGAACAGTATTTGCAAACCGTAACCCGCTACCACGATTCGCCACACTTTGCCCAACATATTGTTGAATCTATTGATGTGCTGGTTCGGTGGTTTTCGCTGGGCTTCGTTCTACGAACTCGCCTACGGCACTGAGAGCTTGTATTATTGATCTTACTATATAATATTATCCCTAAAAACCCTTTTCAAATGGAGATTTCGATGTGAAAACGACTCCGACCCACGTCCGACCCGACAACCTATCCTCCCCCTCCTCCCGCTTTCATTTTATGATGTGGATGCGGTGTTCACAATTTACCAGATAATGGACCAAACTTGTATTGTGTGTATGTCTGTCTGTCTGTCTGTCCGTGTTTTCATCGAAGAGCTTTCATTTGGACAAAATTATCGCAATCATTACACATATAAACATTGGACAATAATCACGGGAAAATTATTAATATTTCGATATAGTGGTGCAAGGGTGTGAACGGGGTAAGGGAGTGGCACTTCTACTAAAAACATACCTCTATATCATCATCATTGATTGGGCTAATTAGCGAGATAATTAATTATTTCTCGGTATGGTGTTGAAGCTCTATTGTTACACGTGTGCGCGAGCTTTCGGCGTGCACGTGTGCGTCTGAGCTTTGAGCTTTACGATGCGTACGGATTGCGGCTATCAAACGCAACGTCGCTAATGTTTCCCAACAAGCCGAACAATGCGTTATATGATGAATTTTGCACAATATTTACCGAAATCGCATTTGGTGGTTCCAAAGCGCTCGCATAGGTGGAGCGCACCAATGAAAAATTCAATCTCGCCATTGGTCAATTCCACGAAGACACCAACGCCAACTACAAATCAAACATCAATTACACAAAAACTTTTCCAACAGGAAATTTTTCCTTTGTCAACGGGTATTGGCATTACGTTTGGAAGTTGAGCTTGTGCAACAAAGCTCAAAGCTCTTTCATGTTACATCATGCTGCATTCTGTTTACGTCGCTATGCTACGATCGTTGCTATAGCGACATAGTGCGCGTATAGACATTGATTTCGCGTATAGACGGAATATATTATTGCAAGCATATTCGGTTCAGGGTTTGATGGAATAGCTACTACGTGGGGGTGCACCAGGGGGTGTGCATGGGGTGCAGGGTTTGCAGCATGTTTGGACGTTCTCTCTTTTGATCTATGAGCTTTTCTTTTGCATTCATCGCAGCTTTTGCGAAAAGGGGCGAGGGGGTGGCACGCAAGCCACAAGTGGCACGCGAATGTTGTTTGATTCGGGAAAATAGGAAAAAATAAATAAATAATATGTTTAAGTTGCAATTGATACTTGGGACAATGTAAAGAAAAATGGAATAAATTATGATGGTGGAACGATTCCTGCAGATATTTGTAATTGAAAGCAAACTTTGAATAGATCTTTTTGATATTTTAACCCTTGGAATACTCATTAAAAAGTTTCAGTCATCTGAAATGGAATTGAAAGGTTTGAAACATTGATGAAATGTAACAAAGTTAAAAAATCAGCGGGCCTATAGATCAAACTCTTCATTGGAATTTGAACATGGAAAAAGTTACAAAGATATTCCAGGTTTTGTACGATTATAAGTCAAAATATGGTCCCAAACATTATAAGTGCATCGAACAAAAATCATGAAAGGCCCTCGCCCAGATAATATGGTCTAAAATGCCTCCATTGCAATCGGGCTATTTTTTTTTTTTTTGAAAATACCTTACAGTATGGACAACATCTCAGCCAAATTTCAACTCTAAAATATGACGCGTTTTTGTGTAAAAAATAAAACATTTTTTTTCAAATTCAATATTCTCTGAAACTGTTTGATAATACCGAAAAAAGTGCTTATGAGTTTCAAGATATTACTAAGTAGTATTCCGAGAAAAATTCGCTCATGAATCAGATCTATTGATCATTGTTAAAAATACGATTTATTTTTTCAAAAATTTTTTTTTATGCCAAAATTGTTTGATACACCTTAGTTTTTTTTCTATATAATCCTCTATCATCATTCTACAATATATAATTTTGTAAGATTTTTAAAAATATTAGACAATTGTTAAAAAAAAGAAGTATTCTTTAAACATTTTTTTGAGTGCTAAAATCTTTTAGTACCATCACGTAATTTTTTGTACATCATTCCCTTGTCTCAGTTTACTAAATATGATTTTTTCGTATTTTTAAAAATGTTAGATAATGGTTAAAAAAATTAAACATATTTTTTAATTCAGATTTTCAGCTCTTACGTACTTAGTTTTTTTTTCTAAATATAAATATTTTAAAGTTACTTAGAAAATGAATAAAATAAATGTTGATGACTAAGTGGATGAATTATTATTTTAGAAAAAAAAAACTAAGTACGTAAGAGCTCAAAATCTGAATTAAAAAATATGTTTAATTTTTCTAACCATTATCAAACATTTTTAAAAATACGAAAAAATTATATTTAGTAAATTGAGACAAGGGAATGATGTACAAAAAATTACGTGATGGTACTAAAAGATTTTAGCACAAAAAAAAATGTTTAAAGAATACTTTTTTATTTTTAACTATTGTCTAACATTTTTAAAAATCTTAAAAAATTATATATTGTAGAATGATGATAGAGGATTATATAGAAAAAAAAACTAAGGTGTACCAAACGATTTTAGCATAAAAAAATTTTTTTGAAAAAATAAATCGTATTTTTAACAATGATTGGTCGATCTGATTCATGAACAATTTATTCTCGGAATACTACTTAGTGATATCTTGAAACTCATAAGCACTTTTTTTGGTATTATCCAACAATTTCAGAGAATATTGATTTTGAAAAATTTTTTTTTCTTTTTTACACAAAAACGCGTCATATTTTAGAGCTGAAACTTGGTTGAGATGTTGTCCATACTGTAAGGTATTTTAAAAAAAAAATTAGCCCGATTGCAATGGGGGCATTTTAGACCATATTATCTGGCAAGGGCCTTTCATGATTTTTGCCCGATGCACTTATAATGTTTGGGACCATATTTTGACTTATAATCGTACAAAACCTGGAATATCTTTGTAACTTTTTCCATGTTCAAGTTCCAATTAAGAGTTTGATCTATAGTTTCGTAGTTTCCTTAACTTTGTTACATTTTATCAATGTTTCAAACCTTTTAATTCCATTTCAGATGACTGAAACTTTTTAATGAGTAGTACAAGGGATGAAATATCAAAAATATCTGTTAAAAGTTTGCTATCATTTACAAATATCTGCAGGAATTGTTCCACCGAACTGGAATTGTTCCATCAAACAGATTCAGAGAATATTGAATTTGAGAAAAAACTATTTTTATTTTTTACACAACAACGCGTCATATTTTAGAGTTGAAACTTGGCTGAGATGTTGTCCATACTGTAAGGTATTTTCAAAAAAAAAAAAAATAGGCCGATTGCAATGGGGGCATTTTAGACCATCTTATCTGGCGAGGGCCTTTACTATAACATATGGTGGAAGATAATGAAGAGATGATTGTAGAAAAGCTGATCTACAAGTATTAAATCCAAATAGATGATTAAGAAGCCAACTTTTAATCAGGAACCCCTAAAAGTTTTTATAAAATTCATCGAAAAAGCTTTTTTGCAGTTTACAGAATAAAAATAAGGCTTTAAAGTCTACAGGCGGGGACACCACTTCTTTTCCAAGAAAAAAATCTTTACAAAGGTTTGAATGATAAAAATCAATTCATTTAGTAAATCATGAGGACTAAGTTGTATAAATGTTTTCTAAATGACAATTTAGCCAAGATTTAAACCAACATTTATAATTAAAAGAAGTGTCAGGTAAAAGGAAAGACAACAAGGAAATACAATAAACTTACAATTAGTGGTAATTAAAAACCTTTGTTCTTCGAACCCAATGATTATAAATCTTACCGTTTGTCGATTTATATGTATGAATTTTCTTCGATAAATTCGTCATTAATTAAAAATAAATATTAAACAGCGTATTTTTAATAGAAACATCATTCGAGTGCTACATTAACAAAGAATTTCGGATGATTCAACAAAGTGATTGTTGGAATTGAGCGTAAAAGTGTTCATTGAGAGACCTACGCTAAGAAACGCCTACAAATTTGTATAAAAATAACGTCAATTGCAAACATATTTATTTGTGGTCCTCTTATTTTCGTATTGAAATATGGAAAAGTGCATTTTTTATGAAAATTAAATGGGGAAAATGTACAACTAGATTTTGGGGGACCGGAAAGTATTATAGTTTTTAAACCTATATTAGGGTGATTTTTTTTTTGGTCCCATTGTGAAATTTTGTTGGAAATACCGAAAAAAAAATTCCCTGAAAGTTTGAGCCCCTAATATTAATTTTAAGTCCTCGACCAAGACGTGTAAAGATTTCCCATTGAAAATACACGGAAACTCTGTTTTTTTATTTTTAAATTTCTATATCTCAGCGGCATTTCATGGGATCACTTTTACCGAAGATGGTTTTTTCTCAGAATTAAACGTTCTACAAAAGTGCCCATTGCGACAAAGTCGTAACTCACACCGGTGAGGTAGTACGGGCCACTGAACCTGATTTTTCCATAAAATTCGCGTTTTTTTTGCATTTATTTCGTAAATAACAAGAGCTACGGAAAAATTATAAATGAAAAACTTGTAGAGAATTTGATTTCCTACAAAAAAGGTCTTGTAGACCAAATCACGAAGATCAATACTAAACGAGATAATTTTCGAGATAATGATTAACGATTAAAAAAAATCGTAGATAACCCTTAAGTTTTTAATGGTTAGTTGGCAAAAGAGTAAGGAGATATTATACCAGGAGATTATACCAGTGTACTATCTAAAACTTCAATTGGAAAGTTAGTTTAAAGCTCAATTGATATAATGGTAAATAAAGCTTATAATACTTAAATTTAAGAATGCTTTGTTGGATAATATAAAAATTAATTTGAAATATTTGATCTTCGAAAAAAAATTACAACCCTGAAATGCGATCGATACAAAATTGTATTTAGAAAGAAAAAAAAATTACAAACCAAAGATAACAATCAATTATTTTGAGTTTTCTTAGCTTTTTAAATTTGTAAAATATTATCATTAACATTTAAAATATTATTTTGAATATTCTCAAGAGATTATCATTTGCTGAAGTTTCAACCCTTATTTTCCACAATTTATTGAAATTTTTAACTTTAAATCTTTTTCGTTGTAATTGAAACGAATAAATGGGATAAGAATATTTATTAAAATAACGTAGATATCCCTTAAGGTTTTAATGGCTGATTGCCAAAAGTTAATTTTGGTTTAATAATATAAAAAAAAAGAACAGTGTACTAGCTAAAACTTCAATTGGAAAATTGGATCAAAACTTAATTGGCAAAATGGTTAGTTAAGCTTCAAAAGTGTAAAAAATTTTTATTTGATATTTTAAGTTTGAACCCTTATTTTCCACAATTTATTGACGATTGAAATTTTCATATTTAAAGCTTTTTTACCATAATTGAAACAAATGAATGAGGTAAAATTATTGAAATAAAACGTTGACAACCCTTAAGTTTTTAGTGGTTAGTTGCCAAACGAATAATAAGATATAATTATGTACAAAATAAGTGTACCAACAAAAACTTCAATTGGAAAATTAGTTCAAAGCTTTATTGATAACATTTTTAAGTAACTTCTTATACTTAAGGAAAGCTTTATTGGATATTGGAAATTTTAACCCTTATTTTCCACAATTTATGGACGATTTGAAATTTTCAACTTCAAAGCTTTTTCACCATAATTAAAATGAATGAATGAGGTAAAATTATTTAAAAAAAAAGTGTTGATTACCCTTAATTTTTTAATGATAAGTATCCAAAAAAATTATATGATATATTTATGTTGAAAAATAACAGTGTACTTACTAAAATTTCAATTGGAAAATTAGTTTAAAGCTTAATTGATGAAATGGTTAACTACGTTTTGCTTTATTGGATATTATACAATCAATTTGAAATATTTGATTTTCTTAAAGAATATTTCAACCCTGAAATGCGATCGATACAAAAATGTAATTGGTAAAAAAAATTACTAACCAAAAATAACGGTCTACAATTTCGAGCTTTTTCAATTTACAAAATATTATCAAAAAAGTTTACAATATTTTTTTTGAACATCCTCAAGGAATTTTTATTTGTAGAAGTTTCAACCCTTATTTTCCCGAATTTATTGACGATTTCTATTTATCAACTTAAAAGCTCTCTTACCATACTTAAAACAAATGTTTGAGATAAGATTACTTTAAAGTAACGAAGGCAACCCTTAATTTTTAATCGGATAGTTGTCAAAAATTATAAGTCTATAAAAAAATAACAGTGTACTAACCAAAGCTTCATTTGGAAAATTAGTTTAAAGCTTAAGTGAAAAAATAATTTATTACGCTTTTGCTTTATTGGATATTATACAATTAATTTGAAATATTTGATTTTCTTAAAGAATATTTCAACCCTGAAATGCGATCGATACAAAAATGTAATTGGTAAAAAAAATTACTAACCAAAAATAACGGTCTACAATTTCGAGCTTTTTCAATTTACAAAATATTATCAAAAACGTTTACAATATTATTTTGAACATCCTCAAGGAATTTTTATTTGTAGAACTTTTAACCCTTATTTTCCCGAATTTATTGACGATTTCTACTTTTCAACTTAAAAGCTCTCTTACCATACTTAAAACAAATGTTTGAGATAAGATTACTTAAAAGTAATAAAGGCATCCCTTAAATTTTAACCGGTGAATTGTCCAAAGAATAATAAGTTATAAGTTTATAAAAAAATAACATTGTACTAACCAAAGCTTCATTTGGAAAATTAGTTTAAAGCTTAAGTGAAAAAATAATTTATTACGCTTTTGCTTTGTTGGATATTATACAATTAATTTGAAGTATTTGATTTTCTTAAAGAATATTTCAACCCTGAAATACAATCGATACAAAAATGTATTTGGCAAAAAAAATTTTCACTAACCAAAGATAACAATCTATAATTTGGAGCTTTTTCAATTTGCAAAATATTATCAAAAACGTTTACAATATTATTTTAAACATCCTCAAGAAATTTTTATTTGTAGAAGTTTCAACCCTTATTTTCCCCAATTTTTTTGACGATTTTTAATTTTCAACTTAAAAGCTCTCTTACCATACTTAAAACAAATGGTTGAGATAAGATTACTTAAAAGTAACGAAGGCATCCCTTAAATTTTAACCGGTGAATTGTCCAAAGAATAATAAGTTATAAGTTTATAAAAAAATAACAGTGTACTAACCAAAGCTTCGATTGAAAAATTAGTTCAAAGCTCAATTAATAAAACCATTTAATTAAGCTTCTAAAATTTCATTAAAAAATCAGCTGCATAAGTTACCCGCCACCGCTCCAATTTCCCCATTGCGACCGAGCAAATCTCGAAAGCTTTCCCGAAAAGCTCTTATGTAAATTAATCTTTTGTATCGAAGCCCGTAGACAGGTGGTGTATGTGTGTTGATGGTGGCAATATTGACGGCACATGCGCACCACGACCATCCCATTTGATTGGTGGATGGCTTTTTTTTCGCGCCATTCAAATTATTGATTAAAAACAAAAATAAGTATTTATGAAGTAGATTTTTTTCTATTATTATAAAAAATGTACTAAGATTACGGTTTTCCATCCATCTGGAATGTAAATGGGTTAATTTACCATTTTTCGAATGTTTGCGTACCTTTTTTTTCATTGATTATATGTCACGTCTCGTTCTCGATGATACTATTGGCAAATTGGCAATGTTTTCCATTGTTAATATTAGTTTTTCTTTATTTGGTTGATTTAACAAATAAGGATAGTTAAATTATTTTTTTAGGTTGTGACTTTTTATTGTTTTTTATTGGCCAGAAGTTTTTTTTTTTTTGTTACAATTTATTGTTATACAAATTTCGTAAATCGAAATATGTTAGTTTGTTTTTTTTTTTATTTGATTTCAACAATATCGTTTATTTTTATGATTGGACTTTTTTAGATTATGTATACATGTTATTATATGATAACGAGACTGGTAACCGACCGCTTTCTTTGCATGAAATGCCATTTTATTTATATCATTACTGAGCCATGTTTGTGACGTTTTTGGTGTGCTCAGCGACTTTTGAACTATACAAAATAAATCCAACTGAAAGAATTTGTTTTTTATTAATTTAATTGCAATGTTAGTTAAATGATAAAGATATTTCTAGAACTAAGAAACACATGTCGATTGAGTTCTAAACTAAGTTGTGTTGAAGTTATAGAGAGAAATGTTTTTAAATAGGCAACAATGGAGAAGATTTAATCAACAGTAATCATAGAGAATAGAAAAAAAATTCGTACCTATTTTTTGTTGAGATGTAGGTCTTTCGATGACCGCAATTTTAGCCAAAGAATAAAAGAGTGGAATTCGCGAAGACGAGGCGTTGGAAACGCGTGGTGTTCAGCAATGAAAACAAAGTGTGTGATGTTTGTATTTCGGACGCTCTCCCGGACTCACATTGTTGGAACCATTTGGCCGGATTGTTGTTGGTGGAAAATTAGCGGAAAAGTGGCCAAGTAGTTTAGTGACTTGGGGGTGCTGAGGTTTCCACTGCTGGCTGCCACCAACGACTCTAAACTAATAATGCGGAGGATGGATTGGAGAGGTTAGTGTGCGAAGTGGGCACACTCCGCTCGGCGACTAGTTCCCGTTGCCGAATGCCGTAACGTCGTCGCAAATTCGCGCTTCGATTTCGATTGCCAAGATTCGAGAGAAATGGCAGATACATGTGGCGCTTGGGGACGTGGTGCTGCATTTTGTTGGTGGAATGGAGAAAGCTAGCTAGCTAACTTCGGCGATGTTGTGTCGGTACTACGACTTGCTTGTCGTAGTCATGCGGATTGAGACCATTCTTCGCTTTGTCGTATATAAGCTATATTGTTTTGACGTCGGCCTTCCATCCGCTTGATATGTGATGACTGGTACAATGCGATTTTTTTAAAATGCATACTTCTGTGAACACAATTGTTGTCATTGGAACTCCGAAAAACGAATATATTGTATAAAATATTCAATTTTTGATTGACAAAGGAGGATTCACTAGTGAATCACCATCAAAAATTAGTTAATAATCTTTGGAACAGAAAACCAATGACCACTGAGGAAGATTGCTTGGCAATCGAAATACGTATCTGGGCAATACGTCACAAATATTTAAACTTCTGTTCAAATTTATGTTTTTGGTATGGTTTTTATATATTACTAGCTAAACCCGGCACACGTTGTCCTACCAGCCAATAGTTGTAAATAGATAAATTGAATTTAAGAAAAAAAAGGCTTGAGAATTATTAGAATCACCTCCCTTGTCAACCCGCAGCATCTCTCGTTGTACCAATTATAACTCACGATCATAACCATGAAGTATTGACAGTTAACGGCTACTGTATTGACTGTTGAAAAAACTGTTTTTTTTTTGCGTAAGTTACGGACGCAAGAAAAGATAAAAACAATCATTAAAGCGGATTATATATCGTGACAAAATTTGAGCTAAATGGATGGAAAAAATTTTGAGCTTTTGAAATCTACACAAACCAACAAAACAATTTTATATAAGTAGATAAAACATAGATTATTCATTGTTTATTTATATCAGATTGTCAGAGGTGGCCAACCCACGAAATGTATACATTTTATACATGCGATGGTACATTGCACTACATTGCAATTGTAATATTCCTGTTCTATGTACAGATGCTTTCCATCTCTGTAGAATATCTACTGGAAGTAAAATAAATAAAAAAATAAATAAATAATGACCATAGTGGTGAAAATCAATATATTATAAATGTTTACAGTATATCTAAATTTAGTGTACAGAATTTGAGATATAACTTTAATGGTGGCCCGCGGAATTATGATGCATTTCCGAAGTGACCCGCAATACAATTTGAGTTGGCCACTCCTGATTTAAAATATGCTGATTGTTTGGTATCTTAAAAAAGAACATGTATATTTAATTAAAAAGTCCAATTTATATCCAATTAATGAATGTCCATTTAGTTATTTAATTCGGGCTTCTTCTAAATGCAACTTTTATTATTTATAATTAAACGCAAATAGACAACCTTTTCTTCCGAACAAAAATTACTTGAAATGATAGCAATCATTCTAACCGAAACTAATGGATATTATGTGTATATAATATATAGAATATATTGCGGTCCAATTGATGTAGTATAATTTAATATAATAATATATAAAAATCATACAATAAACAGAAATTTGAACAGAAATTCAAACAAAATATTTTTGACGTATTCCCCAGATACATATTTCGATTGCCAAGCAAACTTTCTCAGTGGTAATCAAGTAGTTTGGATCACTCTATAACTGATTTGTGATGATTTACAAAATAAGACTTTTTCGTTGACTTTGAACAGTTATACTGTGTATACAATATATAGAATATATTACGGTTCAATTTATTTAGTATAATTTAATATAATAATATATAAAAATCATACCATTAAAATAAATTTAATTTCTAATTACATCTTATTTTGATAATGGATATTAGTCTTTTCGGTGTCAAAGATTTATTCTTTGATCCAGAAAACTGAGCTTTCAATTACTTATCTTGAGAAATTTGGCAAGGTAAACCACCCCTTATTTTAAAAATGGCTTTTTTGTTTCTCAAAATTTAGTATTCCTATATAAAAAGATCCACTATGTTTTGTATGAATATTCAAAAAATACTTTCATAACTAACATTATCCCAACAATTTACTTCCATAAGACAAATAACAACCACCAAAATCAACAATCTTTGCTTATATCGATGGCTGGTTAACATTTTTTTTAGGCAACTGCAGTTGTTTTAATGAAAATTATTGGCAATACATCTTTTTAAATGCATACTATATTGTGAAAACGATTTTTGCCATTGGAACTCCGAAAAACGGAGATATTGTAAGAAATAATCAATTATGGATTGACAAATGAGGATTCACTAGTGAATCCCATCAAAAATCAGTCAGTAATCATAGGAACAGAAGACTTTAAGAATCCAGGAAATTTGCATCAATACTTTTCAATCATAGCAATTATTCTTACCGAAACTAATGGATAATAGTCTTCGGATTCAAAGATTTTTTCTTTGATCCAGAAAACTGACCTTTCGATTACTTATCTTGCGAAATTTGGCGAGGTAAACCACCCCTTATCTTAAAAATGGCTTTTATGTATCTCAGAACTAAGTTTTTCTTTATAAGAAGATGCATCGATTTCTAAAAATACCACGTGAAATAGCCTTTATCATCAAATTTGCCTTAAAATTGGACGTCTTCGAGGAGTGACTTTTACTTATAAGGACTAATTTTATCAATGGATCTTTAAACAATGCCCTTACGTGAATTGTAATATGACAAAAAAAAATTGTCCTGTGTGCAAAACGACACCCGCGATATCGTTTCGAAGTTTCAAAAGAGAGTTTTTTTTCGTTTGATTTGACCTGAGTATTATTGACCGAATCATCCTTATCGATAAACCGATAAAACAACAAAATTTCTAAATTTGAATTTTCCAAAATTTTTTTTGCCAATCGATCGTTTCGTAGTGAAAATTAATTATTTTGTCATGGGTATAGTGAAATGTAAAAAAATTGGCTCTTAGCGACATATAATAACAAAAAGGCTGGAAAATTTAGAAAACTGTTGTTTTAATTATAAAGGAAAAAGAAAAAAATAATGAAAACTCGACTAAGCCAATTTTCAGAACTGCGTATGATATTTTCCAAGTGTGAAAAACGAGTTTATTGTTGTTTTGATTTTTGTCAGCTTGGAAAATTTGGCTTAGTTGGAAAGTGTGGAAAATATTTTTCAAATCCCAGACAACAATTAGTAGTATTACTTCACATGTTTATATTCATTAATTTTTTGAGGGAAAAGTTGATTTTCACAATTGATAAAAATGTATGTTTGAAAAGTGTTTTCAGGTGTTTTCATTTTTGTTAATTTGGAAGAGGTTGCTGGGTTGAAAAGTCTTTAAACAAACCTAATATATTTACCCACCTATTTATAATCAATATTTTTTGTGGGAAAAGTTGATTTTCACAAACGATGAAAATATTTGCGTGAAAAGCGTGTTTAATTTCGTATCAATTTTTGTTGTTTCGGCAAATTTCGTGAAAATATAGTTTAAGGAACGAAAGAAACTTTTTGGTTTGGAGGAAGTTTTGTTTAGTTTTGTTTAGTTTTCTCTAGTTTTTCTTTTTGTTTCATTAATAAACAACAGTTTTCTAAATTTTCTTGCATTTTTGTCATTATACTATGTCGCTAAAAACCCTATTTTCTTAATATTTTACTATATCATTGACAAAATGATTAATTTTTCGTAATAAATTAATAACTTCTAAACTATTTTATCACAAACGAAAAAGTTTTTTTCGCAAACCTCTGCGAACGATTTTCCATCGATTAGCTAAAAAATATTTCGAAAAATTCTCAATTTAAAATTTTCTTAACTAGTAGGCTCATAAAATATTAATAAATGTTGGAGCTATGCAACCCATGTTACACTGGTGCATTACGGTTGCGATCCAAATTTATTTTGACCACCCAATATTATCGCTATGGCTGCTATGATTTGTATATTGTACGTTTAAGGAGTTGTAAATCTGTTCGGACTTTATGATTTTTTCTTCATTCTTGTTAAATCGAATTTATGAAATTTCCCTTTATTATACTTTTGGCGTTTGGAGGGAAGAAATAATTTTGGTTCATTCAAAAAATTGGTGAAAATTTCAATGAATTTTACAGATCTGTATAATAAGAACTTTTAGTATAGAAAAATTGAAAATAGATCGTCCAACTTTACTATAAAGCCTACATGGTTTATGTATTAGAATATTTATAATGTTGGTTTAAAGTATAATACGTCTTATAGCCTAATAGATATAACACAAGCAATGACGGATAACCGTAGAACCTAGATTCGATTCAATGCATTTCAATTCCTTATAAATAATAATAGCACTTAATAATATTAATTCTTCGGGGGGAAAATTCAACGCGTTATATTACCTTTATTTTTGCTCTTTTATATAACATCAGATAATATCGATTAAACTTTTCTTTAAAAAATGAGGATTTTCGATTTTAATGAATTCAGTTTTAGGGATAGTTTTTGGTCCCAAATCCAAAAATTTTTTCTTAAGTCTGCCTAAATTTCAAGGCAATAAAATCAATAAGTATGAGACATACATTAACGATGATTGGCTTATTCGACAACTCTTAAAAATCTCCATTAATTACTTAAAACTTTTGACTTCATGTCTTAAGAAATTTTGCCTAAAGAAAGAAAATTGTCTGGAATTTTATTTTTCTTTAAAACCTTATAATGATCGAATCAACAGGACGTTTTGTTGTTATCTGAAATATGTTATCTTCGTTGTTATTTGAAATATTGATATTGAATCGATAATTTATTCACCAAAAAAAAAAAAACGCGTTTTGATCCATAAAATTCTTAATATTTTTAATCGATTTTCTGGGCGATTCATAGATAAATTATGATCCTAATATTTTCAAAAAAACAATGAAATAAATCACCCGGAAAATATTTTCTTTCTTACTTATATTTTTTGTTGAAAAAGCATTGAAATTTCCATAGATATTTTCGACCAAATGTTGTTGATGATACATCCGGAAAATTGCTATTTTCGCATTTATTGAATTACAAACAATGCGGGTAAAAACATTCCATCCATAATTTGTATTTCTCGGATGCATAATCTGTGGTTTAAATATCATCACCAAATCAAGGAAAATAATTTAAGGGGAATTAAAAACCTACAAAAAATAGAAGAAGTATCTACAAAAAGGAAATATTTTTAAGGAAATTTGGACAAAGAAGAGTACATTTCATTCAAAATCCAATTAATTAAAAATTCACAAAAAAAATTGTTTTACTTTACTGTAACCCAAAGGGAAATACATTTTGGTTCCATTCCCATTAACAATGGTAAATCTTACAACAAGTTGAAGATGAAAAATTTTAAGTGGAATAGTTGAATACTTTATAAGAGCTTTTCAGACCAGATTTAATTATCCCAATATAAGTTGGTGGTTTGTAACTTGTAATTCAAATAAATAAAAAAAATAAATAATAAATCGGAGGAAAACAACGGAAACTAAAATTTCTCCCTCGTTTACGTAAACGATGACGCAAATGAGAGCGTCATTCTAGCGTGTTATATGTATGTACCTAGGCAGAGGTGCATGTAGACGGTGGAAGCGAGATTTTCCACGGTGGTGACAAGCTTTCGTATTTAGCAACTGTGGAAAGCTCGTGAAAACTCTATGAAAAACTGTATGCAAAAAAAAAATGGGAAAAAAAAAAACGCCTCCGCTTTTCACAATTCCACTATACTATATAGGTAGTACACATGCTATATGTTTATTCGTTTCCAGCATATGTGAGAATAAACGAGTATTACTCATGTAATCATCAAGTACTCTTTTTCCATTTTCAATTACAATAGCTTCTAAAAAGAAAATAACATGGCTGTTGAAGCTCGCTCGTTCCGATACGATTTATTTGCAAAAAAAATAAAAGAAGTGCAAGATGAATTCAATAGGAAATGGTGAAATTCATTTCCGTTCAAATTTGACAGAAAAATGTGCAAAAAATTGAAATCAACTTCCGGCGAGGAGATTGAAGAAAAATTGCGTTTAGCTTTGCACAAAAATGTGTTTTTTCAATTACTGATGATTTGAAAAGTAAATATTAGTCGAAAAAGTCTTAAGAAATATTTATGCAAATTTTCCTAGTCCATCAGATGTCCAACAATATGAGGGTGTAGAATGAAGAAAATTAAAGAATATCATTGTAAACAATAATTTTTTATAAAGAATCTATAGAATTTTATTGTAATTTTTTTGAGAAGTTTATCTTAAATAATGTATGGGAAATATAAAATTTTGATCTGGAGAATCAGAAAAAGGTTAAAAATTTGTGTTAAAGAAAAAGCTGGGCATTTGGTTGTCCTTGGAATATCTTTTTTGTTATTTCAAAAAAATGATGAACTTCTTATTGGATAACTCCTTCATACGACTATTCTTTCTCAATTTTTAAAGAAACAAAATATTTTTTTTTCCAATTAGACTAAATTAATCTTTTTCTTTTAAACTATTAAAGTCTTTAGCGACTTTAGAGTTAAAATAAAGTCGAAAATCAAGAAATATTTTAAAAAAAATCGATTTACCAGTCACTGGTAGATTAGCATATAATACATTTAAATTTTCACTTTGATGACTTCTTCTGGTACTTTGATAGTCGATTTCATCCCTTAAACGTGGTTTGTTTTCAGAAAAATTTGCACAGCATGTATGGTTGAACTTATAGTTTCGATTGACAGCATAAAAAATCAAATCGAAAATTTGACGATTTTCGTGAAAAATCAACGATGGTTAACCCATGGTTTTTTTTTGAAGAAAAATTTTTTTGTTTCGAATTCGAAGTTGATTGTTATAATATCTTTTAATACATTGTTACGAATTCTATACAGTCTTTGATTCGAACATCTTCCCTTATTTAACAACGTTATAAGATCTGGAAGTTGGATGGTTTGAAGATTTCTTCTGGCACTTTGATGGTCAATTTCATCCCTTAAGCGCGGTTTATTATTGGAATAATTTGCACTGCATGTACGGGTGGACGTATATTTTCGATGGGCGTCGTAAAATTTTTATTAGAAATTTGACGGTTTTCGTGAAAAATTAACAATGGTTAACCACTGTCTTTTTGACGAAAAATGTATTGTTTCGAATTTTTAAAGATTTGTTATATTATAGTTATTAAGAAACCGAAACTATGCTTGACTTCAAAATCGTCCCATATATAACGATGTTATAAGCTCTAGAATTTCGGATGGTTTGTTGACTTCTTCTGGCATTTTGATGGTTGATTTCATCCCTTAAACGTGGTTTGTTTTCGGAAAAATTTACACAGAATGTACGGGTAGACTTAAAGTTTTGATTGGTCTCATAAATAAGCAAACTTAAAACTTGATGATTTTCGTGAAAAATCAACGATCAACGAATTATCCCATGATTTTTATTTTTACGAAAAATATTTTTGTTTAGTATTCAAATTAGATTATTATATTATCGTTTAACACATTGCTACGAACCTGAAACTATGCCTGGGTCGAAAATTATCACTTATGTAACGAAATTATATGCTCTAAAAGTTTGAATGGGTTAACGATTTTTTCTGGCACTTTGACGGTCGAATTCACCCCAAAAACGGGCTTTGTTTTCGGAAAAATTTGCACTACATATAAGGATGGACTTATACCTTCAATTGGCTTCGTATTTTTTTTTTTTGAAACTTGAAAATTTTCCGTGAAAAATCAACGATGATTAACCCATTTTTTTACGATTTTTTTTTTGTTTCGATTTGGAAGTAGATTATTATATTATCGTTTGATATATTGTTACGAACCTAAAACTGTCTTTGGTTCAAAAATCATCCCTTAATTAACGATGTTATATGCGATTGAAGTTTAGATGGTTTGATGATTTCTTCTGGCACTTTGATGGTCGATTACGTCCATTATACGAAGATTTTTTCGTAAAAATTTGCACTGTATATACTGGTGGACTTATACTTTCAATTGGCATCATAAATAACCAAACTTAAAATTTGACGATTTTCGTGGATAATCAACGATGGTTAACCCACGGTTTTTTTGAGGAAGTATTGTTTTGTTTTGAATGTTTAATGTTATGTAATATTATCGTTTAATACATTATTATCAACCCGAAACTTTGCTAGTTTCGAAAATCATCCCTTATTTAACGACGTTATTAGCTCTTTAAGTTTGGATGGTTTGATGATATCTTCCGGCATTTTGATGGTCAATTTCATCCCTTAAATGTGGTTTGTTTTCGGAAAAATTTGCATAGCATGTACGGATGGTCTTATACTTTCGTTTGGCATCATAAAAAAAATTTTGAAATTGACGATTTTTGGTAAAAAATCAACGATGGTTAACCCACGGTTTTTTTGACGAAAATTTTTTGGTTTTGAAATCAAAGTAGATTGTTCTATAATTGTTTGATACATTGTTACGAACCCGAAACTGTATTTGGTTCGAAAATCATCCCTTATTTAACGACGTTATAAGCTCTAGAAGTTTGGATGGTTTGATGATTTCTTCTGGCATTTTGATGGTCGATTTCTACCCTTAAAAATGGTTTATTTTCGTTAAAATTTACACAGGATATACGGGTTGACTTATTTTTTTGATTGTCACCATAAAAAATCATACTTAAAATTCGACGATGTGTTCTAAAGTTTAAACTATTGACTGTTGTTAAATATTTCAATAATCTAATGGAACAAAATATTTTTCTATTTAATGTATCGTTATTGAACTTAAACCCTTATTTTTCTTAGTCAATTTACAGTTGGGTACGCCTTGAGACGTAGAAAATTGAACCGAAAATTTTAACCGAAAATAAAGTTATGAAATTGCTCTTTATCCTATCGCATTTGCTGCAAAAAATGCAAGGGATTGTTAGGAAGTCCTTAATGACCTTAAAACTTTTTGCAAAAAAATTTGAATCAAAGTATTTGTACAATTAAGATATGAATTTTTTCCTAATTTTGGATACAAAGTCAACAATCAACCTCGGTATTCCAACATTAGTGGACGATTTTTATTGACGATTTTTGGCAAAACATTTTATGATACAACATTCATTCTTCTCTAATTAAATTTTTAATTTATCCCAAACCTGATTAATCAGAATAAAATCAAAATTGGATAAAGGAGTTGAAATGAAAAAAAATGTCCTGGATGGTACTGGACAGTACTGGAGTACTTGAAATGAAAACTATCACTACTGGAATAACACCATTATGGATTACTCTCTAATATTATTAGTGTTCCAAAACTTATGCTCGAACTTTCTAAACAAGCTTTATCGTATCATTACTGCTAATAAAAAAAATCCTTTCCAATTTTTTTTGTATTTTCTGCTTTGCATGTTTATAATTTTAATTAAATATATTAGTAAATATACGGAAAAAGGTTTTTTTTAATTTTTACATGCCTTAAACTGCTTACTACTTCTTAATTAGTTTAAAGCTTTGAGAGCTTTTCTTTGAAGTGATTATTTTATCAATAAAGGAATAATCTAAAGTTGATTTGGTATCTTATTAAGTAAAGTTGATTGAATTAATATCGTCTTTGTTTTCTTGCACTTTAGTGTTTAAATTTACGCTTTTGGGATTTTTTTTTAAAACTTTTTTGATTTGTAAAGGTTTGCTTTTTATTTCAAGAACAAGTATTGAATTTATAAACAACAAAGAGAAATACAATGAAATTTAGTTAGAAAAAAAAGAGAATATATTATATTTCATGAACCAGAACAATTTGATGAAAAAAGATTAAGAATTTATCATAAAATAATTAAAAAAAAAATACAACTTTCCAAACGTTTCCATTCAATATACCGAGAGTATACATTCCCGGTTTGAGCTGTTCAAATTTTAAATCAATACTTACAGGATATTGCTTTATTTTTGTTAAGCTTCCAGCAAAAATCAGTTTATCTTCTTTCCACCTCAATATTTTACTGTGGAAATTTATTTCAATTCAAAAAGAACGTCATTAAATTGAAAAAAAAATGGTCAAAATTGTTGAGGGTTTTGCTTAATCAATGCATAAAATCAATTAGAGCTTTAAAGTTTGTTTTTTTTTTCGTCAGTGTAGCAGTAACTCTTTTCAATTATCCTAGATGGCTAATAGTTTGTCGCTGCAACTTGTTCGCCCGGTTTTCAACGTAACCTCACTTTCATGAGCTTTTGAAAGCTCTGTTTGCAATCCGGGTAAATTTGATAGTTTTATATATTGTTTCACCAGGAAAGTGACCTTGTCAATCTAAAAATACTATAAAGTAATGTTTTAATTTTCTTTTTTATTTATTTAAGAGATATTTTTGTTTAAGTCTTATTTGGATTGTTTTGGTTTGAGTCTTTGCTATATATTAATAAATAGAACTTATCTTTGTTAAGTTTCAGTAACATTTTTAGCGGTAATTTGATTTTACGAAATCATTTAATAGAAGTTCTAATAACTTGAAGAATATTATTATTCTTTTTTACTTCTCATGCTATTTTAATTGCATTTTTTTTTTGAATCAATATTTCTTATATTTAACTTTGAAATTAGGTACAAAAAATTATTTTTAGCTGATACTTTTTTTAACTAAAATTTCCAAACTTCTAAAAGAGTATCAGATAATTTAGATTTAGTTTTTGACGTACTAAATTTGAAACGGGAACTAATAATTTGAAAAATTGGAGGGTGGTAAGTCATTCAAATATTCGATTTTAATTAAATAGGATTTAGGGAATGGCTTACTTAGGCAACGATAAGCCTAAAAACCAAATCCTACAGTTGAAATTATCATTTTTTGGAGAAATTTTTCGGCTAAAATCCGAAAAAATGTATGTGTGTTTTGTTGGAAATTTATTGCCTTATTCAACGCCATTACAAGCACTTGAAAGTGGAGCCGATTTCTGGCAATTTGACGATCGATTTCACCCCTAAAACGGGCTTTGTTTTCGGAAAAAATTACTTAGCATGAACAGGGGAACGTATATTTTTGATTGGCATTGTAAAAAATGATTTCAAAGTTTGACTATTTCGTGATAAATCAACGATGGTTAATCCACGGTTTTTTTTTTGACGATTTTTTTTTATTTCATGAGCTATGCTAAGGACGATTCAACCAATAATCTTCAGCTTAATTTCAGTGAAAAAAACCATCCCTTATATCCTTATATTTCTGTAGAAAACAATCCTTTTTGAAACTTTGAAATAGAATTGTGAGCCTCCTGTTACCCACAGGACTAAAATGTTTTCACATTACTATTCATTTAAAGGCCTTGTTTCATAATCCGTTTAGAAAAATAGGCCTCATAATGAAATGTCACCCTCTTAAAATGGCCCAATTTCGGACGAAATTTGTCGCATAGATTTTCAACTTCTTAACTTCCCGTTTTAAATTCCTGGCGTATTTTCCCGTTAAAACCAAATATGGTGCATGAGCTAAGTGAAGGATAATTCAACCAATAATATGCAGCTTAATTTCAACGAAATAATTCATCCTTTATATCCATATTTTTCTGTTGATAATAGTCCTTTTTGAAACTTTGAAAGGGAATTGTGGGCCTCCTTTTACCCACAGGCCTAAAAAATTTTCACATTACTATTCACTTGAAGGCCTTGTTTCATAATCCGTTGAGAAAAGTATGCCTCATAATGTGCCTCGAAATTTGGCACATAGACTTTCAACTCCTTAACTTCCCGTTTTACTGGCATATTTTCTCTTTAAAACCTAATATTATGCTTAAGACATGATAAGGATGATTCAACCAATAAAATTCAGATTAATTTCAGCGAAATTAACCATCCCTTATATCCTTAAATTTGTGTTGAAAATAGTCCTTTTTGAAACTTTGAAATGGAATTGTGAGCATCCTGTTACCCACAGGACTAAAATTTTTTCACATTACTATTCATTTGAGGGCCTTGTTTTATAATCCGTTGAGAAAAGTAGGGCTCATAATGAAAAGTCACCCCCTTAAAATGGCCCAATTTCAAACGAAACAGGTCACTTAGATTTTCAACTCCTTAATTTCCCGTTTTAAATTCCCAGCACAATACCCCGTGAAAACCTAATATTATGCATAAGACATAATAAGGATGATTCAACCAATAATATTCAGCTTAATTTCAACGAAATTTTCCATCCCTTATATCCGTATTTTTCGGTTGAAAATAGTCCTTTTTGAAACTTTTAAATGATATTACAATTGTCTTTTTGCACATAGGATAACTCTTTTTCCCCACTTTATACAAGACTGGGAATCGTTTTTTAATTCAATGGAAAAAATAACCCATATCAGGAAAAGCAATCTTGGTATTTTCCTTTTTTTTCATCTAAATGCTGAAATTAGGCAACCAATGCTTCATTTAAGTTAAGGGGTAGCGGATTGTGTTCCTCAGTCGACAAGTTAATGTAACTAAAGGAAGAGATTTTTTAATAATAGTAAATTATGTTTTTAGAGACCCAAATTAAGTATAAGGACTTTATTTTCGCCTTGAAGATAGTATTATTTTTGGGGAGTGAAAAGATTACTAAGTATCATTACTTTTGAGCCCTCTAAATTAATTAATTTATAAAATATCAAAAAAGTCAAAAGCCTTTTATTTACTTTGTATGTTAAAATGATTGTAACAATCGATACTATTGCTTAAATCATTCATAAAGTATATATTGTATATAGATTGTATAAATTATATAATTTGTACATGTTATCTTTTATAAATTTTAAGAAATAATAATTTGTTAATATGTCAAAAACTCATATTGTATGATATTATAAATTTCATTGATATTTTAGAATTAATAAATTAATTTTAGTAGATTACATTGTTTCAATTCGATTTACCCCACCTATCCTCTTGAATATTATATTTCAGAGCTTTTTTTACAGTTTGAGTAATGAGATGAGTTAAATTAATAAAACGATAAGGTAGGTACGTTATTTTGGTAGGTATCGTTAGCTTATTCGATATAGAATATATAGTTCGAATATGATCGGGAAATTCTAATTAATTCGATCGAAAAATATTTTCAATTTTCTCCAAATCTCATAAGAATTTTTTATATATGAGTTTTAACGTCATTTACATATATCATCTGATAGCCGAGTCGCTAAGGTCGCCGCCGCAGCCGTTGCCATGCCGAGGTCCCAGGTTCGCATCCCGATTGGTCCAGGATTTTTATAATTTCTAATAATTGATTTCTATTCCTTACAGCTTCTAATATCACTAATTAACATTCATAATTGTTTCCAGACATTGTATCATAGAAATATTCGATCGAGAAGTTCCAGCCTTTCGGGGTTGGAAATGATCGATCGATCGATGCATTATATTTTTCATTTTATTTTTGCTTATTGGTTTTGTGACGTCACTCAATTTGGCGCGATTTTTTTTTCGAAAAATGAGGGGGAGGACCACGAATTTTCGAATTTAGCGAAATAGGATTTCGGGAATGGTTTAGTTACGCTGCGGGATGCTTAAAAATCATATCCTTAAATTGAATTTTTCATTTTTTTGGAGGAAATTTTTCGAGCAAAATCCAAAAAAATCTGTAAAATCGGCCAAAATTGACACTTTTTTGCACTTTTTTCAACTTTAACGTCAATTTCTGCGAAAACTATCGATCGTAGGTTAACGATCGATAGCTTATTCGATAGCGCTTGAATTACTCTATCGATGGTGTAAATATGGTCCCGGAAAAGCTTAAGGGGAAAAACTTTTTTTTTCTAGCTGTCAGAAATTTCATTTCGTCGACCCGATGCACGTCGATTTTAATAAAAAAAATTTCGAATAATTTTTATTCGAATTTTCCAATGAAATTCACACCATAGCTGCATTACGTTACGATAAAAGCATAATCGAATAGAATCTCAACTTTTCGATGTCGTTAATGATTTTTTCGATATTTAAAATTCATCTTTTGTGCAAGGTAATGCTATTTAAATAAAAATTTGTTTTGTTAGAAAAAGGATTAAGGACCCTAAAATGTGACAATTTTATTTTTCAAATTTTCCAAACGCCACATAAAGAACCTATGGTATACATATTTCCGGAAAATTTCAAGAAAATCTCAAGGTCAAATTTGTTCACCAAATCGATTTTCGTGGAATTTTCCGGAAAAATTTAAACCATAGGTTCTCCATGTTAAGATCGGAAAAGAAGTCAAAGCACATTGCATCATGCAAATCAAACGAATTATTAATCAATGCTTCTACAGTTTCCATGTTTTTTGATTTATCGTCTTTTATAATTCGCAAGAATTTCAGTTATGAATAATTTTGGGAACTTCAAATTATTTCGAACGAAAAAATTTTAAAGTCTCGATTGATTAAGAATTGTTTAAATATGAGTTTTAACGAACAATAGATATAACTCATGTGGCCAAGTGGATATAAGCGCCACCTCTCGAGCGGAAGATCGCGAGTTCGATTCCCGGATGGACCAGGACCCAGGTTTTTTTTCAAATATTATAATTAATAATTATTCCTTACAGCATATAATATCATGTAATAACATTAATCCTTGTTTCCAGTGATTGTAAGGACGAAATATTCGATCGAGAAGTTTCAGCCTTTCGGGGTTGGAAATGGATCGATCGATCGATCGATGAGTCATAATTTTTTTTATTTTTTTGATCCCGAATATGTGACGTCACTCAGTGACGTCATCAAATGACGTCATTCCCGAAAAAATGAGGGGGAGGATATCGAATTTTCGATTTTAGTAAAATAGGATTTGGGGTATGGCATAAGGATGATGCGGGAAGCCTAAAAATCATATCCTTTTTTTGAATTTTTCTTTTTTTTGGAGGTAATTTTTCGGGCAAAATCCGAAAAAATCTGAAAAAGTGACCAAAAGTGACACTTTTTTGCACTTTTTTCAACTTTAACGTCAATTTGAGCGAAAACTAACGATCGAAGGTTTTCGATAGTTAGCTTATTCGATAGCGCTTGAATTACTCTATCGATGGTGTAAATTTGGTCCCGGAAAAGCGTAAGGGGAAAAACTTTTTTTTTTACCTATTCAAAAATTTCATTTCGACGACCCGATGCACGTCGATTTTATAAAAATAAATTCGAATATTTTTTATTCGAATTTTCCGATGAAATTGGCACCATAGCTACACAATGCCACTATACCTAAAAATCTCCACTTTTCGATCCGCTTAATCGTTTTTTTCGATATTAAAGATTAAAATATTGTGACGTAACTTTATTTGAATACATTTATGTTTTATGGTACAAAAGGGATCAAGGACATTAAAACTATGCAATGTGCTTTGACTTCTTTTCCGATCTTAACATGGAGAACCTATGGTTTAAATTTTTCCGGAAAATTCCACGAAAATCGATTTGGTGAACAAATTTGACCTTGAGATTTTCTTGAAATTTTCCGGAAATATGTATACCATAGGTTCTTTATGTGGCGTTTGGAAAATTTGAAAAATAAAATTGTCACATTTTAGGGTCCTTAATCCTTTTTCTAACAAAACAAATTTTTATTTAAATAGCATTACCTTGCACAAAAGATGAATTTTAAATATCGAAAAAATCATTAACGACATCGAAAAGTTGAGATTCTATTCGATTATGCTTTTATCGTAACGTAATGCAGCTATGGTGTGAATTTCATTGGAAAATTCGAATAAAAATTATTCGAAATTTTTTTTATTAAAATCGACGTGCATCGGGTCGACGAAATGAAATTTCTGACAGCTTGAAAAAAAAAGTTTTTCCCCTTAAGCTTTTCCGGGACCATATTTACACCATCGATAGAGTAATTCCAGCGCTATCGAATAAGCTATCGATCGTTAACCTACGATCGATAGTTTTCGCAGAAATTGACGTTAAAGTTGAAAAAAGTGCAACAAAGTGTCAATTTTGGCCGATTTTACAGATTTTTTTGGATTTTGCTCGAAAAATTTCCTCCAAAAAAATGAAAAATTCAATTTAAGGATATGATTTTTAAGTATCCCGCAGCGTAACTAAACCATTCCCGAAATCCTATTTCGCTAAATTCGAAAATTCGTGATCCTCCCCCTATTTTTCTAAAAAAAAAATCGCGCCAAATTGAGTGACGTCACAAAACCAATGAGCAAAAATAAAAAGAAAAATATAATGCATCGAACGATCGATCATTTCCAACCCCGAAAGGCTGGAACTTCTCGATCGAATATTTCGATGATACAATGTCTGGAAACAATTATGAATGTTAATTAGTGATATTAGAAGCTGTAAGGAATAGAAATCAATTATTAGAAATTATAAAAATCCTGGACCAATCGGGATGCGAACCTGGGATCTCGGCATGGCAACGGCGGCGGCGGCGACCTTAGCGACTCGGCTATCAGATGATATATGTAAATGACGTTAAAACTCATATATAAACAATTCTTGTGAGATTTGGAGAAAATTAAAAATATTTTTCGATCGAATTAATTAGAATTTCCCGATCATATTCGCACTATATATTCTATATCGAATAAGCTAACGATACCTACCAACCTAACGTACCTACCTTATCGTTGTATTAATTTAACTCATCTCATTACTCAAACTGTAAAAATAACCTCTGAAATATAATATACAAGAGGATAGGTGGGGTAAATCGAATTGAAACAATGTTATCTACTAAAATTAATTTATTAATTGTGAAATTTTAATGAAATTTATAATATCATACAATATGAGTTTTTGGCATATTAACAATATATAATTTATTAAAATATATAAAATATAATATGTCCAATTTATATAATTTATCCAATATATACTTTATGTACAATTTAAGCAAAAGTATCAATTGTTACTATAATTTTAACATACAAAGTAAATAAAAGGCTTTTGACTTTTCTGATATTTTATAAATTAATCACTTTAATCACTTAATCACTTCACGTTCACTGATTTATTAAAACACAATTTACACCACTGATTGTTATAGTAAATTCAATCGTAACAATTGTAGAAATGATATCCTTGATGAATTTCATTGATGATTCTCGAACGATCCACATTTATTACTCAAACGTCCATTTGAAAATGTTGAACAATTAAAATCCAATGAATAATTTTCTGTTGTCATCGGTCAGCTTCTTCTGTAGCGAAAAATTCAATTAGAATAATATTTAGAGGTCTCTAAAGTAATGGTTCTTACTAATTTTTTCATTTTCAAAAAAATGATACTATCTTCAAGGGGCAAACAAAGTTCTTATATATAATTTAGGTCTGTAAAAACATAATTTACTTTTATTAAAAACACTCATCCTTTAGTTACTTTAACTTGTCGGCTGAGGAACACAATCCGCTTCCCCCTTAACTTAAATGAATCATGGGTTGCCTAACTTAAGCATTTAAATAAAAAAAAGGGAAAATACCAGGATTGCTTTTCCTGATAAGGGTTATTTTTTCCAATGAATTTAAAAACGATGCCCAGTCTTTTATAAGGTTGGGAAAAAAACTTATCCTATGTGGAGAAGGTCAATTGTTATATCATTTAAAAGTTTCAAAAAGGACTTTTTTCAACAGAAAAATACGGATATAAGAGAAGGATAATTTCGTTGAAATTAAGCTGAATATTATTGGTTGAATCATCCTTATCATGTCTTAAGCAAAATATTATGTTTTATCGGGATATTGTGGCGGGAATTTAAAACGGGAAGTTAAAGAGTTGAAAGTCTATGCGACAAATTTCGGCTGAAAATAGGCCATTTTAAGGAGATGACTTTTCATTATGAGGCCTAGTTTTCTCAACAGATTATGAAACAAGGCTTTTAAATGAATAGTAATGTGAAAAAATTTTAGTCCTGTGGGTAACAGGACGTTCTCAATTCCATTTCAAAGTTTCAAAAAGGACTATTTTCAACAGAAAATTAAGGATATAAGGGATGTTTTTTTTTGCTGAAATTTAGCTAAATATTATTGGTTGAATCATTCTTAACATAGCTCACGTGAAATATTTGGTTCTAACAGGATAGTGTGCTGGATAGTTAAGACGGGAAGTTAAGGAGTTGAAAATGTATGTGGTAAATTTCGACGGAAATTGGGCCATTTCAAGCGGGTGACTTTTCATTATGAGGCCTAGTTTTGTCAACGAATTATGAAACAAGACCTTGAAGTGAGTAGTAACGTGAAAAAAATTTAATCCTTTGGGTTACAGGACACTCACAATTCCATTTCAAAGTTTCAAAAAGGACTATTTTCAATAGAAAAATAGGGATATAAGAGATGTTTTTTTCGCTGAAATTAAGTTGAATATTATTTGCTGAATCATTCTTATCATGTCTTAAGCAAAATATTTGGTTCTTACAGGATATTGTGCTGGGAATTTAAAACGGAAAGTTAAGGAGTTGAAAATATAAGCGACAAGTTTCGTTTGAAATTGGGCCTGTTTAAGGGCGGTCACTTTTCATTATGAGGCATACTTTTCTCAACAGATTATAAAACAAGACCTTAAAGTGAATAGCAATGTGCAAAAATTTTAGTCCTGTGGGTAACAGGAAGCTCACAATTTTATTTCAAAGTTTCAAAAAGGACTATTTTCCACAGAAAAATCAGGATATAAGGAATGGCTCTTTTCGCTGAAATAAAGCTGAATATTATTGGTTGTATCCTCCTCAACATTACTCATGTAAAATATTTTGTTTTAACGGGATAGTGTGCCGGGAATATAAAACAGGAAGTTAAGGAGTTGAATATCTATGCGACAAATTTCGTCTGAAATTGGGCCATTTTAATGGGGGACATTTCATTATGAGGCATAGTTTTTCAACGGATTATAAAATAAGACCTTCAAGTCAATAGTAATGTGAAAAAATTTTAGTCCTGTGGGTAACAGGACGTTCTCAATACCATTTCAAAGTTTCAAAAAGGACTATTTTCAACAATTTATATTTTATAACATTAACATATAAGGATATAAGGGATGGTTATTTTCGCTGAAATTTAGCTGAATATTATTAGTTGAATCATCCTTAACATAGCTAATGCAAAATTTTTTGTTTTGACAGGATAGCGAACCAGGAATTGAAACAGGAAATTAAGGAGTTGAAAATCTATACGACAAATTTCGTCTGAAATTGGGCCATTTTAAGAAGTTGACATTTGATTATGATGCCTAGTTTTCTCAATGAATTCTGATACAAGGCCTTCAAGTGAATAGTACTGTGAAAAAAGTTTAGTCCTGTGGGCAACAGGACGATCACAATTCCATTTCAAAGTTTCAAAAAGAACTATTTTGAACAGAAAAATATGGCATTAAGGGATGGTTTTTTTCGCTGAAATTTAGCTGAATATTATTGGTTGAATCATCCTCAGCATAGCTCATGAAATAAAAAAAAAATCGTCAGTTAAAAGTCGTGGGTCAACCATAATTGATTTTTCAGAAAAATTAAAAAAATTCAATAAAAAATTTTACGATATAAACCAAAAATATTCGTTCCCCCGCACATGCTGTGCTTCAAATCATCAAATCTCAAAAATGTTTTTTTTAAGTTGCCGTTGAAACGTTATCGTCAACTATCGTTAACCAACGATCGATAGTTTACGTGAAATCAAAAAGAGGAAAAAATATCAAATTTTCAAAGAAAAGTTTTCTTCTAAAAATAAAAAGTTATAATTATAAAGCAAAGAATTTACGTCAGAGCCTTTAACAATGAAATAATTTCTAGTTTTGAAACTTTTAAAAACTTTCAGTTTATTGACTTTAATTTATACAAATATTTCTGTTTCCATTATAATTATTTAATTTAATTACTTATAACTACGAAAGTTTGTTACATTTGCACGGATTGAAACAATTTATTGTTTTAATTGAACTTTAAAAGAATTTATTGTGTCAACAATACATTTGTTAAGTTCTAGTAAATTACATATTGAATTACAATTTCATGTTATTTTTTTTGTTATAATATTAATAGATTTATTGTTAAGAGGACGCTATGAAATTATCACAAATTTAGACTAGAGCACAACTATACATTTGTTATACGGCTTAAATAAATTATTTTTTTCCTATAATAAATATTGCTTCATGCGTATCATTAGATTTTTGTTGGAAAATATAAATGAAATCTTACACTAAATACCTACAATATTAAGATTTCTATATGATTTAGGAGTTCATAATTTATATTTTTTTTTCTTAAAAACATATTCTTTAGTATAAACAAATTTTGGATTTTTCACCACTACATAAGTTCTACTTATACTGTAAGATTAATAATACTTAAAGTAAAGCTCATAAAATTTTCAATGAAAATTTGAGCATCAATTTGTCATAGTTCTAATACATCATCAGCCATTTTTTTTAAGTCTTATTTAAAATATTAAATCTTATTATAGAATACTGTAGAAACTATTTTTGTTACGAACTATTTCTATTGACAATTAGGCGCAAATTTAGCCTCAATTTTTTTTCTAAATTAATTTCCAAGTTTTGTTCTATTTTTTTCTGTTCAAAGTAATTGTATAAAAACTATTTTAATATTATCTTATAATTGCTTATTTTAATTGGGTGTTAATATTAAAACCCACAAATAAATATAGCTATGAATTCAGCCATAGGATAGCTCTTTAAATAAACTTTTATTGACTAAAAATAGTTTTAGGAACAAAATTTTTCTTTCTATCCTTAGGCAAAACTTCTAGTAACGTTCATGAATATGAAAAATCATCAAAAATATTTATTTTAACATTGAACTTTTCTTTAAGATTAAAGTTTTCCTAGATCAAATTTTAAAATAGTCATTAATCAATTTTGTCATTATTCAAAAAATGTTAGTAATTTTTCTTTTGATGCAAATTTAGCTATCGAAAATATATTTGACTAACCAATTGACATTAAAAGCTTTTATGTATTATAGTAATAATAAATTGGGACCAATTGTTATCCAACAATGATTCTTTGAAACTATGAACCAAAGTTGCCATATTTCATAGTTTCCCTTTGTAATGCTTTTTAAAGCTTTTTTATTGCATAAGACTTGCATTTTAATGTCAGAAAAATAAGGACGAAAATACAAATAAAAGTATGCAGCTTTATCAAAATTAGTTAAGGATTAATTCATTGATAATTCAGGTAAATTTGAATATAGTAAACTACCGTCAAAAAAGATGACTTAAGGATGGATCACCGTCAGAACGTAAAAAAAAATGACTTTTTTAAAACTGCTGCCATATTTTGTTTTTTAAAGATATTAAAAAACGGTCTTCTACATGTAAAAGTTGAAGTTTTTAACTATTTTTTTAAATTTTATTTGCTCCGATATGTCCCCGCCTCCCCCTTTTACAGTGCTTTGAAAAAGGGTCCTCAAAAATGAGGAGGCAAACGGGAGACAAGTTTTCTCGGAAACCGGAAGTTGAATCATGATTTTTCAAAGAATGTAGGGTTTGGTAATGCGTCTTCTTGGTACTGAACTTCAAAAATCCGAAAAAAGTTGAAAATTCACAAAATGGCGCAACTTTGAAAAAAAAGTTAAAAAAACGACCTTTTTTTGGACCTTTTCCACTCTCCCACTTTGAGGGGGGGGAGGTTTGGCCAATTTTAGAGGTTCAGTACCAAGAGGATGTGTTGAACTATAACACTCTCCAGTTTCAAGCCAATCTGTCGGATTGTTTCTGAGAAATCTTGTTTCCCAGTTTTAAAAAGTTAATTTCGAGAAAAACGCATTTAAAGTTTTTTTTAAGATATTTTTTTATGTTATTATCTATTTATTCAATTTTTACCAGTGAAAATACATTAGTCAGCTATTCCAATCCTTTTAACACGTTATTCTTGAATGTTATAAGAAGACATTTATGAAAAAAAAAATCGATTTTTTTTTTCTGACGGTGGTCCACCTTTAAGGATCAAAAAGTTGTTAGAATTAGCAATAATTAGTTCACAAATCATAATTTTTTTGGCCAATTGGTGTCTAAATTTATCAACTATCGATAGCTATTTCCACTATGAATTGTATGAAATTTTATGGGGTGGAAGATTATAGAATAATCAAGAAAAAATAATTGTATTACATAAATATTTACACTTATTCTACCTCTTATAGTAATTAAATAAAAGAAAATGCCGTTGGCATTTTCTTATTATTTTTCATCTACGTTTTGACTGGTTTTGGCTCGAGACATTTCAATCATTTGATTGATTTTTTCTTAACACTAAGATGAAGATAAAATTTTCAATTCTTCATAAAAAAAAGAATATTTTGTCGATATTTAATAAGCTGTTTAAATTTTGTAAGATAAAATGGAAATTAACCATTGGTTATGAAATTGAACGTCGAGATTTGCATACAAAAAAAATGAAAAGAATTTAATGCAAAGATTTGGAGCAAATTTCGGAGATATAAATAAGAAAATTAGTCACAATAAAACTTTAAACGTAGCAATTTATTGCAATTTATTTTCGAGGCATTGTTTTGAACTTGTAGCCAAAAAAAATAGTTTATTAATAGAAATAAGAGATATCAAAAGAAAATTTTATCGTCATCCAAACTTACATATAACTACAATTATCTTACTATCTAAACTACAATTATATTAATAATAATTACACATATAAATATAATACGCGAAGGTACATTTCGTTTTTTCTTTCACATCTAAATAATTTGAGGTACTATTCGGAGGAATTTCTTTTCATTTGGGATCAATAGAATCTCCGAATTTTCTACACTAAAAGTATGAGCATTCGTTCAAGTCAGGAGTGTCCGTTAGAAAGGATTTTTTTTTCTCGAAAAATTTATCAAAAACCTATATAGAGATTATTCAATTATTGTTACACAAAACGATTGAGGAAAATTTTCTGTTTCCCTTACTATAATCGCAAGTGTCTACCTTTATACAGTGTTTTCCTTTGGTTTCTCACTAGTTATTATTTACAATAAATACTTTGATTTCTACTTAATTGAAAATTGCAATTTTCTTTAGTAAGTAAAATAAATTTTCGTCCTTTGATTTCCATAAAAAAAGCTTTCAAATCATAGAATTATGTATTGGAAAAGTTAGTGTCCACGTTTTTGTATTAAATTATGTCATATTTTTTACTCAGTGATTCTCAAACTGTTGGAATCTATTCCTTTAAACAACTCTTTACCTTGAAATTTGACTTAGACAATATCTCCAAAAGTTTCATTATTTCCAACCCAATTTTGTAATTATAGTTTCAATTTCGCCCCTTTTTTTGAAGGAGCTGATAATTTTCTACAATTACAGTTTTGAAAACCATATTTTATTTTTTTGAAATATGGAAAAAAGACCCTACAATTCCTATTTTAATTTCCCCAAAATACCAGACAGAATTATTTCTGTCTGGTATTTTGTTCATACCTCTAATTTACACTTGGTTAGTTGAAATTATAATTGAAAATTTGGTCGTAAATATTTATATTTTGAGAAGCACTGGTTTAATTAATTTAATTGACTAGTTTAATTTAAATAACTTTCAAGATCGAAGAGTCGAATTTACAAAGAAATATGACTACTAGAAAGATGATTTTTTCGATTATTTTAAATCGAATTGAAATATTTAAGATTCCAAAAAAAGATAGCCACTGTTTAATGACTTCTGGTTTGTAAACTAAACTTTACATATCATATATTCACTTTTATAAATTTTTCTTTGAAAAATGGAGAAATAATTTTTTTTAACTGAGTCTAAAATAGATATTTTAATTTCGATCGATTTCCAATCGAAAAATATTCGGTTCCCCAGTCCTTCTCTTACCATTTAGCCCAATTTGGATGGTCATTGATTTTTTCACAATATATAAACAGGTAGAAGTTAACTTAATGAACGTACCACCCTTAAACATGTACAGTTAATCATGTCCCTATTGAAATACTAAGTTCAAAGTTTTGGGGTACAAACTGCCATTTTTTTCGGTGCTAAAAAATCATACTTTTTTGATATCGAATGAGAGAGCCACTGATTGATGACCTCTGGTTTGTTTACGAAATTTTACGAATCTTCCCTTATCAAAACTTTTTTATAAAAAATGGATAACTGATCTTTTTAAGTTTAGTCAAAAATAAATATTTTACATTCGAATGATTTCCAATTAAAAAATTTCCAGTTCCCAATTTCTCTTCTTATCATATGACCCATTACGGATGGTCATTGGTTATTCTACATATTAACAGGAGGAAGTTTACATACTGAACATACCACCCTTAAACACGTACAGTTAATCACGTGCCTTTTGAAACATTAAGCTCAAAATTTTGGAGTACAAATTTTATATTTTTGGGTGCTTTTTGATATCAAAATGATCCACAAAATTTGTATTGTTGCTACTTATTTTGAAGTATAATCCCCTCTCCCCTTGTTAAAGGGGAAAATTGGGAAAAATATTTCATTAAAAGAAAATTTTTCTTAGATGAAACTTTAAGTCGAAAATCAATTTTTCTATGAAAATCTTTCTCAAAGGTATGATGTTTAACTTTGGATTTCTGGATCTATTGTTGAAGTTAGATGACTTCTTCGTAAGTGCCAATATGCTGGAGAATATTACGATTAATACATCAATAAGTACGGCCATGGCTTAGAAGAAGAACCTTGGAATGTTGGTCCATATGTTGACCGAAAATCCCAGCGGTTTTAGTATTCCAAAAGGGATTGAAAAGATGAATTTCAAACGTTGATAGATAACGTAAAATAACGGTCCAATGAAGTGGACAACTTCACGAAAGATTGAGTCAATATTTACTATAACATTGGTCCATATTTGGAAGGACCATTATAAAATAAACGACCCAATTTAATATCCAAAAAAAACTAAACTTTTTAAGACTTACAAATGACTTCTTGTATTTCGTGATTATCAAAGTTTGATAGTTACTTAAGAATCGAAAATTCATTCTTAATTTAGTTTTCGTTCTAGTACTTAGTAAATATAAAAATCTCTTTAAATTCCGTCCAATACTTTAGTAAATATGGTACTAATATAAATAATTGAAAAATCATAGTTTTTATGATAATATTGCTTTAAAGTATGATGTTTAACTTTCGATTTTTGGACTTAATGTTGAAGTTAAATGACTTCTTCGTAGGTGCAAATATGCTGAGGAATATTAGAATTAATACAGCACTAAGTATGGCCATTGCTTTGAAGAGGAACCATGGAATATTTGTCGAAAATTCTAGAGGTTTTTGTTTCCCTAAGTAGATGGAAAATATTATTTTCGGACGTTGATAGACAACGTAAAACAATAGTACAATTAAGTGGATAATTTCACTAAAATTACAGCCAATATTTACCACAACATAAGCCCACAACTTAACAAAATATTGATAACAAAATATTCAATTTCTGGACTTAATGATGAAGTTAAATGGCTTCTTCGAAATTATCAATATGCTGGTGAATGTTGGGATTAATACAGCAATAAATATTTTCATGGTTTAGTAGAGAAACCATGGAATATTGGTCGAAAATCCAAGAGGTTTTTATTTTCCTAAATGGATTGAAAATATTAATATCGAACGTTGATAGACTACGTAAAATTTAATCAATTTAATCAAGTGGATAACTTCACAAAAGTTTGAGCAAATATTTACCAAAACATTATAAATTTTCAAAGACTTACAAATTATATCTTGTATTTCGTAATAATCAAAGTTTGATAGTTACCTACTAAAGAATCGAAAATTCATTCTTTTTACCCAAGTGAATTCTATAGTTTACCTTAGTACTTACTAAATATAAAATTTTCTCCAAATTCCGTGCAAAACTTTAGTAAATATTTTACTTATTCAAATAATTGGCAAACCATAATTTTTTATGATAATTCTTCTTAAAAGTAAGATGTTTAACTTTTGATTTCTTGATCTAATGTTGAAGTCAAATAACTTCTTCATAAGTGCCAATATGCTGGTGAATATTGGGATTAATACAACAATAAGTACGGCCATAATTTCAAAGGGGAACCTTGGGATGATGACCAAATATAGAAGTGGTTATAATATTCCAAAACGGATTAAAGATATTGGTTTTAAATGATGATAGATATATAATAACGGCCCAATAATGTGGATAACTTCACAAAAGTTTTAGCCAATATTTACCGTTAATGTGGAAGGACCATTGAAAAAAATATG
This sequence comes from Sisyra terminalis, assembly GCA_958496175.1. NCBI lineage: Eukaryota > Metazoa > Arthropoda > Insecta > Neuroptera > Sisyridae > Sisyra > Sisyra terminalis. The sequence continues at coordinate 44,723,243 of OY292278.1, read as the reverse complement.
ACTCAACTTAACACCCAAAAAACAAAGCTAAATTATCGAAGACCTCCAAATTAGTTCTTGGGTTTCATGATTATCAAAGTTCTCCAGTCAATTAAGAATCAAAAATTCATTCTTCTTACGCAAGTGATATCTGTAGTTTGCCTAAGTTAATAATTATTTTTCGTTAAATTCTTAAGTAAATCTTTTGACTAATTTCAATAATTGGAAAACCGATATTTTAAATGATAATCTTGCTTTGAAGTATGATGTTTAACTTTGATTTTCTGGACTTAAATGACTTCTTCGTAAGTGCCAAAATGCTGAAGAATATTGGAATTAATACAGCAATAGGTATGGCCATTACTTCGAAAGGGAACCTTGACATGATGGCTAAAAATCCGATGATAAACAGCAAAAAATGATAATCCAATTAAATGGACAACTGTACCAAAATTTGAGTCAATATTTACTAAAATAATGGGCTACATGCGCAAGGACCATTATAAAATACGACACATTTTATCACCCAAAAAACAAGAGTAAATTTTCAGAGACTTAAAAATCATGTCTTACATTTCGTGATAATTAAAGTTAGTTAGCTACTTGAGGATCAACAATTTATTCTTTTTAAACAAGTGACATCTGTAGTTTGCCGAAGTAAATATAAAATTTTCGTAAAATACTGTTATATATTTAAGAAAATCTTTTACTAACTTTAATACTTGGAAAACTGATATTTTTAATGATAATCTCGCTTAAAAGTATTAAGTTTAACTTTGATTTTCTGGACCTATTGAAAAAGTTAAATGACTTCTTCGTAAGTACCAATATACTGGATAACATGGGGGTTAATACAGTAATAAGAATGGCCATGGTTTAGAAGAAGAACCATGGAATGTTGGTCGAAAATCCAAAAGGTTTTTGTCTCCCTAAATGGATTGAAAAGATTCTTTTCTAACGTTGATAGACAACGTCAAATTATGGTTCAATTAAGTGGACAACTTTACCCAAATTTGAGCCAATAACAATGGGCTTCATGTGGAAGAACCATTAAAAAATATGACACAATTTAACACCCAAAAAAATTTCAAAGACTTATCAAAGTTTGATAGTTGTTTGAGGATCGAAAATTTATTCTTTTTTACCAAAGTGACATCAGTAGTTTGCCTTATAGTTAATATAAAATTCTCGTAAAATACCATTAAATACTTAAGTAAATCTTTCGACTAATATAAATAATTGATTAGTATATTGACTAGATTTTTTGCTACACAGCAATTAGTTTAAACATTAAATCATATTTGGCACATGCTTATTCACTTTTAAATATTTTCCTCTTGGGAAAATATTTGTATAATCAAAAAAAAAAAATCATATGATTTATATCATAAAAAGCATAGTTTAAATATTATTTTTTTTGTACATAACTAATATTGTTAACTAACTTCAACGTTTCTACTACAAAATTTGAAACTGTAGGGACTTTTATTTTTGCGACTTAAGACATAATTTTACTAATTGTTGTGCAATTTTTATAATTTTGTCTTAAGTTTGTAGATCTATGATTGGATACCTTATTTTACGCGGTTCGATCCGGACCTCCGGTTAGGTCACCGGAAGCACTCGGAGGCATATTGGTGGAGTTGGAGGAAAGCTCGGCAGCCGCGGCTGCGGCTGCTGAGCTTTGCATGGCTTGTTGTTGTTGCAAGAATTTAGCCGCCGCTGGAAAGCCTTGCAGGTCGAATCCGGCCGGGGCTACAATTCCAGCGGCCGTCGCTGTACCTTGCAGGTATGCGATGAGTCGTCGTAGTTCTTCGAGTGCATTGGCTTGCATTAAAATGTAATTTTTGGCCAGAAGAAGGGTGGCAATTTTTGATAGTTTCCGAACGGATGGTGAATGGGCATAGGGGATGACACTGCGGAGTTCATCGAGGGCATCGTTTAAATCGTGCATTCGGCGTCGCTCCCGGGCGTTTATATTTAACCGGACTGATTTTCCTTGTCGGGTTTTGGTTTTTCCCGGAACGGAGTTTTGGTTGGATGGTGCAATGTTGGATGGTGATCGCGATTGTTGAATTCTGAAAAAAGGAAAATGTTAACTAACGAAAAAAAAATACACAAAAATTGGTATAGAGTTTAAGTGATTTTATTTAGAACTAGCTGATCCCCGCGACTTCGTCTGCGTAACGTAGTTCATTGGGGTGTGCGAATATTCGAATTTTCGAATTATTCGAGTTGAATCGAATTCGAATATTCCAATAATCACTTATTCCTGTAATTCAAAAACCGTTCGGTAGATTTCAATGAAATGTATACAGCTTTTGAAAAACATGAAAAACTAGTGCCTGATCGAAGGATTTTCGATTTTTTTATAAACAATTAGCTATAGGTTTTTCCCGAAAGTTCGGAAAAAAAATTCCTGAGGCCGTCATTTTGTTAATTTTTTTTTTTAAAAAAAAAGCTTCGATCAGGCACTAGATTATCTATTAATAAAACTATTTTTTTCTGTCCGATTGATTTTTGATGATTCTCCAAGGATTTGTGATGATCACCACAAGGGACTTCTGGAGAAACTGGGTCCACACAAACATAAAATTAAAATTATTTATTAAATTATTTTTATTAAAACATAAAATTAAAATATTTTAAAATTATTGATTTTGTTTTGTTTTGAAATTTTCGTGAAGTCAAGTCGAAACATAACGTATTAACGCTATATTCTTACTTTTGCAAAATAAAATAATTTACTAGCCAAAAAACTTTTTCATGCTTCTGACTACCCCTAACCCCTTAAGTCGAATATAACTAAAAAAAAAACTTTTCTATCGATATTGATTAATTTGGTGATAGAAATTATTATTTGAATAATTCGAACTATTCGAATTTAACTATTCGAACTATTTCGAACTTTCGAAATTTGAAATTTTGATTGTTTAGTAGACCTAATGCCGTACAAACTTTGCTACAATTTTTCACTCTTTTAGGGGAGGAATTATCGAAAACCCTTTCTTATTATATATCTGCATCGTATAAGAAAAACATTTTCCAAATTTCATCGACACAAATATGCATTAATATTGGAAAATACAATGTTAAACGAAAAAAATTATGACCTTTATTTTGATTATCATGACTAAAAAGCAATTCGACTTCGGACATTTGGACGTTGTACATACAAAATTGTTGGAAATAGGTGGAAAGGGTGAAAATAAACTCGAATTTTTTATTTATTTTCAATAACAATAATTGGTTTTCAAATTGTTCTAAATACCGAAGAAAAGTTAGTTTGGAAGATTTCATATTTTAATTAATAATGAAATATATGATTAAAACTGCTCCCTTAATGTTTTTCAGCCGAATAAATAATTGCTCCAGTTCACAATAATTGCTTCATAAAAATTAGTTTTAAAAAGTTTAACTGCCGAAAAACAAACAAAAATTAAAAACTTCCTCTTTGGTATTTGGTATAAGTACCTATTACCTAAACTTTCATACTAATTAAGTGAAATGACGTTATTTAAAATGCTGTAGTTAACATGATATATCAAAAACAGACACTTATTATTAATTAATTATTTATTTATTAAATTCAAAATTTTGATTGGTGATTTACTCTAAATTTTCTCATACAAACTTAGTCACCCCCTATTATTCTTTAAGAGTAGGAATTTTCAAAAAAAAAATTCTTTTTAGATTTCTACTTCTTATAAGGAATACATCGAATATTAAAATTTCATCAGCCAGAGGGGATATACAAATACAGGATTTTAAGTATATACGGTTTTAAAAACGTATTTACTTTAAGTTAAATTACTATTATTATTACTACTACTATTACTTTTTTTCGTTAATATTTCCTTATTGAGCAACTCTAAGGATTTATTTACAACAATTTTGTAAAAGAAAAAAAAAATTTTACTGTAAGATTCGAACCCACGTCTTTATAATTAGGAGAATCACAATGTCAGATACGTAAACCATTATGCTATTAACATCAACTACGTGTTTTATATATATAAACGTTTATATTTCATAGAGGCAATTGTTTAGACTTTAAATTAAATTTACTGTACTTTTTATCAGTTCAACTAAAAATATTTTTACAGATTATTTTCTAACTTTTAATTACCTTTCCAATGATATATAACACTACTGTCTAAAGTAAAAGTTTCTATTTTCATCCCTAGGGAATACCTTCCTTTATTATTTTTTAGGGATGATAAGTAACCTAATGTGAGTGAAAAATTGTTTTGTATCTTAATACCAAATTTCATTAAATTCGGTTGTTTCGTTCTTTAGTTAAATCGGAACACACAGACAGACAGACAGACAAAAATTTTAAAAATGTTAAATTTGGAATAAGGGCCTCTAGAAACAAATATTTACCTTAAAATTGGGTTCAAAATCGAAATGTAGAAACAGACGTAAGAATTTTATAAATTAGTATAAATAAATTGGATCATTCCTTAAGGCTTGGGGATTGAATTTTACAAGTAGTGCAAATAGAAGAAAGTAGAATAAAAGGATGTAGATTTAATTAAAATCTTCAAGAAAAAAGCTCTATATGACTCTATCAAAATTATTTCAATTGATCGAATATTGAAAAGTCTACCCAATTTTTTTCAATTTTCCACTAAACGAATTAAATGGAGTAATTTCCTTTTTCCAACTACCGATTCAATTTTAGTAAATATTAGCCAAGACTCAAACCTATGGGGTTGTGATCCATGCGGTCCAACCGAGGCTGGTCGGTTTTCATCTGTTACTGAATTACTACTTATCGGAAGTATTCCCGACGAACATCCCGAAGGAAAATAAAATCCTCCCAACGTCACCGCACTAAGTGGCGTTCTTCGTCCGGGAACTTGTTCCGGAGTATTTGATTGCGGATGCGTGGGATAATGGGGAAATGCGCCCGGTTCCATATTTGAGCTGGAAGCTGGTAATATACTAGTAGACGGTGCCGCCTTTAATAAAAAGAAAACAATTAATTTATGGTTTTAAATGAATTAATTATGCAGAGAAAATAGTAATACATACGGTGGTGTTCCACCCCCAAGTGGCATCCGATCTACCCCAAATATTTTCACTAACTTGTCGCGAGATGGCTACCGCGTCTCGACGCCCTTGTCCAACATCCTCATCATCATCTGACGAGGAATCATACGATTTCATTTCAATCCCAACGAAAAAAACAACCACCCACCCTAAAATCCAGAACTATCATTACATAAAATCCAAATAAAACCACTGATTAATACACTTACAAGTCACATTTATTGATAAATTTGATGAAAATTCCTGGTGAAATTAATTAATTTTGATTTAATAGAAAAACGGGGAAACGGATAAAAAAAAAGATGTAAACAAAAAAACGGGACTGTGGGATTGTGGGACGCACTCTGGACTAACAGCAGCCAAAATCTGATCCGCGAAAATTGACAGATGTAGTCTCAGGAGGGAACGGTTGCTACGCTACCCCTATGGTTACCGGGAGGGGATGCGCGTCGCTGGGGTGAGGTATATATTATATTGTTCATCCCGAATGCGACTCTAGCGTCCAGGCGAGAACAAAGGGATGTGGTCGTCATGGCAACGGGCACAGCCACCACCGTTTGGATCGGAACACAATTTTCGGCAAGTGCTCGGCAAATTCTAATTCAATTTTCGAACAATTACCAAATTGTGTACTTGAAACTTGGTAATATTTGGCGAGAGGAGAAACTTTTTGTAGTATTGAGTACTTAGGGATGATTTTTTTTTGTTAATTTTAAATGCGTATTTTATTTCACGAGAAACAACGTTGGGGTGGAAATAATTAATTTTATACATTTTATTGATTTGAAACGAGAAATCGAATGAAAAGAGACGCCACTAAGTTTGCGTGGAGTTCATTGCATTTTTAATTTATATTTCATATTACTCTTTTTTTAATAAATTTTTATTTGGTACTTAAATTGTCAATTTTTTTTGCTGTAATGCTACAAAAAAGAAAGATTTATTCTTTATTGTCTAAAAAAAATTTTTTGCTCTTGGATTCTCTGAATTTTCATTTAAAACTTAAAAATGTCCGTCTTATATACATAAAAATTAAAAACCAATTAAAAAAATGCAACAATTAATTCATAAGCTTGAAAAACTACCCTTAACTTTTAAGTTAAAAATAGTAATTAAAATAAAGTTAATGAAATATTTTGATCACATTTTATTAAAAATTTTAAGTGACTAACAATTTAAATATTTTCATTACAATAAAATGAACTATTTTAGAGACTAGAATGGTAAGTAAATTTAGTTTAAATGTCAGTGCCATCTATGCACAAACTCATACACTTCTCTTCTATTTTAGACATATTGAATCTTCTTTATTTGCTGAAATTTTAATAAAAACTTATTTTTTACCAACATAAACGATATAAAATTGTACTTAGACCACCAATTTGAATAATTAATCGAAGTTTTACAAAGAAAATTTCATATTTCCACCAAAAATAAGATTTTAAAATAATGTACCAGAAAGCTTCAACAATAGTGCGTAATATTTGTCCTAGATGGCGGCAAAACTTTATAAGTTTAAATAAATATTTAGATACGGTTATGGAGAAGTATTTAATTCATTTATACTCCAAAAATAGAGAATCTGAAGTGCCAAAGTGGTTGAAGATGGTTCATAAAATAATGATCCAAAAGCCAGGAAAATCACTTCAGAAGAAGCTTGGACTGGTCCATTAATCTAGTAATGGTATTGGGCAAAGTGTATTAAATTATCCTACTAGGCCGCAAGAATACTATCCATTTTTGAAGAAAGCTTTTTCAACATTTAACTCGGAAATAGATCCATAAAATTGCCAAAGTCATCAGGAATGCACAAAAAAAAAACACATAAAGCAGCTCAACTGCGTTCTTTGATGATTTTCAGGCATCCGAAGAAATGTTATTCCAATCAATGAGGATTCTTCTATAAAATCATAAAGAGGATTTTGGATTATCCGAAAACATAATCGGACTATCAGAAGGGTTGTTTTTATCAGATAAAAGTAAAAAAACGTAGGGACTAGTTTACGCTGGTTACGGCAAGTGTTCCTCAGGGTAGTATGTATCCCTGCTATAATTAATATAGACGAGTGATATCCTAATTAATGGTGAAGAACTAATGGCCACATTTCCGAAAACACTACAATTTCAGCGACGCTAGAAACATCAGAAGAAATTAACAAAAAGCTCCAGAGTTTCTTGGATGGAATAGCATAGCAACGTGGAAAATGGCCAGGAAAAATCAACACCAGAAAATCCACTCACTTTACATTCCCATCTTGTAAAGGTACTTTATTTCTAGTAGTAATGTATGATCCAAAACTTCCCAAAAGAAATACATCGCTAATTTCTGGGTATGCTTCTAGAAAGGCAGCTTATATAAAAAGAATAGAAAACTACTTAATAAAATATACTAGAAAATCTATTAGCTGATGGAAAAACCACCCTTATTGTTAACAAAAAAACAAGCTTTTTATCTACAAGATTATACTAAAGCTCATCTGGACTTATGATATAAAATTTTGGGGTTCTCCAGAGATTCCAATAAAAAATACTCCGATTAATAATTAATGCTCTTTGGCATATAAACAACACCAAAAAGCTGTGGGCTAATCATCGTTGATTTTTCACGAAATCGTCAAATTTCAAAAACAAATTTTAAGGATGCCAATCAAAAGTATATGTCTTTCTGTATATTTTGTGCCAATTATTCCTAATTTCTGGGTATGCTTCTAGAAAGGTAGCTTATATAAAAACACTATAAAACTACTTAATTAAATATACTAGGAAATCTATTGGCTGATGGAAAAACCCTCCTTATTGCCAACAAAAAACAAATTCTTTATCTACAAGATTATACTAAAGCTCATCTAGACTTATAATATACAATTTTGGGGTTCTCCAGAGATTCCAATAAAAAATACTTCGATTAATAATTAATGCTCTTTGGCATATAAACAACACCAAAACTCATGATGACCAACAATGAAGCAGAAAATTCAAAAAATACATCAAAAGCTCAACAACCATTCCAATAATTAAGCAGACAACTTTTTCGAAAATAGCAAAACAATATGGCAACCTCAATGATGGTCCTTTGCAGATATCCTTGACTGGATTCTGGATAAGAAAAAAAAAATAGGGAATTATTATATCAACTCTTACACGTCACCCTACATTTACTTCTTAAGACAATTTCAAAAAGACACATGTCCTTCTTAAATCGTTGTAAATTAAAAATATGTAATAACAATTCTAACAAATTTGAAAAGTTACGTGCTAACTTTATGGACGTTTATTATTTTGATTTTTAGTAAAGTTAATCAAAAATATTTTCGGCGATGCAATGCGAACAAAACCTCAGTACTCTATAAAATAATCAAATAATTGTTACATGGTTAATAATTCTAAAATTTTATTCCTTCTTTCCATATCCTCATTTGTGCAATCAAAGGAAATAAGTTTGACACATAAAACCTTTAAAAAGCTGCAAAAACTTTTCACTTTTTTATTGCTTAACTTGTAATTGAAATAGTTGTCTCATAATCGTTTTCCTTGCATGAAGAAAATGCCTCACAAAAATAGATTATTAACTCACCCATTGTTTTGTTCCGCTAGATTGCGCAATTTTCTTATATAAAAATAAAAAATAACAATAAGCTTTTTTTGCAAAAACATTTATTTGCGTAATATGGAGAGAGAAAAAAAAACGTAAATAACGTTATGTAATAAAATCGTAAAATAAAATTCAATTGCATTTCGGCGATGGGGTGAAGGCATATTGGAGGACGTGAAACGAAAAGCACGAAATGGCGGGATTTGTTGGTCGTAAATTCACGGGAAGGCCAGTTCGCAATGTAAGGAAATCGTTTGACTTTTGGTGTTTACAATCGCAGTTTCTTTGTGGTTGTATCTAATCGATTATTTATATAACTATCGAAAAGTTCGAGACGACGACGCACGGTGAAGTGAATTCGAGAGCGAATGATTTATTCGCCTCTAAAGATCCATTTTTTCCGTTCACCCGAAATTGAATTTGCTTGTTCGAAATGGAAAATTGAGCTTTAGGCTTTCGACACGAAGTGGCTCGGGATTTTCGACGGAAATTTTTACGGGGAAAGTTTCTAGATGGAATTTTCTTTTGGATTGTATGAATACATATGTGTGTAAGGGAATGGAGTAAATTTTATTGGAAGTTGAAGTGGTTTTAATGTCCAACTGTAAAATACAAAGGGGTTGTATTTTTTTTCCTAGATAATAGAATGAAATAGGGTTGCCTTTTACTTTTAATGAGTTCAGGGATATTCTAATTCTGATACCCTTTAATAAGTTAAAAAAATTAATATGGGTAACTTGTAAATGAATATGATTGATATATTGCTCATTATAACACTTAGTTAAAGATAATGATTACATTGTGATTATTTAATATAGGATTTACTAATGAAATTAGCCTAATCTCTAATTTAACTTTTTAAAACACTTTGACTTGGAATTTTTATTTGTTTTTTCTTAACTTTACAACGGTTTAAGAAGCACATGTGTCTTTTTGGAATTGTCTTAAGAAGTAAATGTAGGGTGACGTGTAAGGGTTGATATAATAACTCCCCTATTTTTTTTTCTTATCCAGAATCCAGTCAAGGATATCTGCGAAGGACCATCATTGAGGTTGCCATATTGTTTTGCTATTTTCGAAAAAGTTTTCCGCTTAATTATTGGAATGGTTGTTGAGCTTTTGGTGTATTTTTTGAATTTTCTGCTTCATTGTTGACACCTCAATGTTGGTCATCATGAGTTTTGGTGTTGTTTATATGGCAAGGAGTATTAATTATTTGTTGGAGTATTTTTTATTGGAATCTCTGGAGAATCCCAAAATTTTATATTACAAGTCTAGATGAGCTTTAGTATAATCTTGTAGATAAAGAACTTGTTTTTTGTTGGCAATAAGGGGGGTTTTCCATCAGGCAATAGATTTTCTAGTATATTTAATTAAGTAGTTTTATAGTGTTTTTATATGAGCTAGTTTTCTAGAACCATACCCAGAAATTAGGAAAAATTGGTACAGAATATACAGAAAGACATATACTGTTGATTGGCATCCTTATTTTTTTTTTTGAAATTTGACGATTTCATGAAAAATCAATGATGGTTAACCCATGGTTTTTTTTTTGACGAAAAATGATTTCTTCTGGGACTTTGATGGTCGATTTCATCCCTTAAACGTATTTGTTTTCGGAAAAATTTGCACAGAATATACAAAAGAACGTATACTTTTGATTGGCATCCTTAAAATTTGTTTTTGAAATTTAACGATTTCGTGAAAAATTAACGATGGTTTACCCACGGTTTTTTTTTGACATAAAATGATTTCTTCTGGTACTTTGATGGTCGATTTCATCCCTTAAACGTGATTTGTTTTCGGAAAAATTTACACAGAATATACAGAAAGACATATACTTTTGATTGGTATCCTTAAAATTTGTTTTTGAAATTTGACGATTTCGTGAAAAATCAACGATGGTTAGTTCACGGTTTTTTTTTTGGCAAAAAAATTATTTCTTCTGGGACTTTGATGGTCGATTTCATCCCTTAAACGTAATTTGTTTTCGGAAAAATTTGCACAGAATATACACAAAGACGTATACTTTTGATTGGTATCCTTAAATTTTTTTTTGAAATTTAACGTTTTGTGGAAAATTAACGATGGTTAACCCACGGTTTTTTTTTTGACAAAAAATGATTTCTTCTGGGACTTTGATGGTCGATTTCATCCCTAAAACGTAATTTATTTGCAGAAAAATTTGCACAGAATATACAGAAGGACGTATACTTTCAATTGACATCCTTAAAATTTGTTTTTGAAATTTGACGATTTCGTGAAAAATCAACGATGGTTAACCCATGGTTTTTTTTTGACAAAAAATGATTTCTTCTGGGACTTTGATGTTCGATCTCATCCCTTAAACGTGGTTTGCTTTCGAAAAAATTTGCACAGAATATGCAGAAGGACGTATACTTTCGATTGGCATCCTTAAATTTTTTTTTTGAAATTTGACGATTTCGTGAAAAATCAACGTTGGTTAGTTCTCGGTTTTTTTCTTCGATGAAAAATGAATTCTTCTAGCACTTTGATGGTCGATTTCATCCCTTAAACGTGATTTGTTTTCGGAAAAAATTGCACAGAATTTTCAGAAGAACATATACTGTTTATTGGTATCCTTAAATTTTTTTTTTTGAAATTTAACGATTTCGTGAAAAATCAACGATGGTTAGTCCACGGTTTTTTTTTGACGAAAATTGGTATCTTCTGGTACTTTGATGGTCAATTTCATCCCTTAAACGTGGTTTGTTTTCGGAAAAATTTGCACAGAATATACAGAAGGACATATAATTTTGAGTGGCATCCTTAAAATTTGTTTTTGAAATTTGACGATTTCGTGAAAAATCAACGATGGTTATCCCACGGTTTTTTTTTTTGACGAAAAATTATTTCTTTTGGTACTTTGATGGTCGATTTCATCCCTTAAACGTGATTTGTTTTCGAAAAAATTTGCACAGAGTATACAGAAGGACGTATACTTTTTATTGGCATCCTCAAAATTTTTTTTTTGAATTTTGAAGATTTCGTGAAAAATCAACGTTGGTTAGTCCTCGGTTTTTTTCTTCGATGAAAAATGATTTCTTCTAGCACTTTGATGGTCGATTTCATCCCTTAAACGTGATTTGTTTTCGGAAAAATTGGCACAGAATATACAGAAGGACATATAATTTCGATTGGCATCCTTTAATTTTTTTTTAAAATTTGACGATTTCGTGAAAAATCAACGATGATTAGCCCACAGCTTTTTTTTGACGAAAAAATGATTTCTTTTGGCACTTTGACGTTCAATTTCATCCCTTTAACGTGAATTTTTTTCGAAAAAAATTGCACAGAATATACACAAGGACGTATACTTTTGATTGGCATTCTTAAATTTTTTTTTTGAAATTTGACGATTTTATGAAAAATCAACGATGGTTAGTCCACGGTTTTTTTTTTGACGAAAAATGATTTCCTTTGACACTTTGATGGTTGATTTCATCCCTTAAACGTAGATTTTCTTCGAAAAAATTTGCACACCATGTACAGAAGGACATATACTTTTTATTGGTATCCTCAAAAATTTGTTTTTGAATTTTGAAGATTTCGTGAAATATCAATGTTGGTTAGTCCTCGGTTTTTTTCTTTGATGAAAAATGATTTTTTCTGGCACTTTGATGGTCAATTTCATTCCTTCAACGTGGATTTTCTTCGGAAAAATTTGCACAGCATGTACAAATTTTTTCAAGAAGTAATCGATTGAATTAATCGAAAAAAAACAAACCTAAATTGATGATGTTTTATTAGCATTAACCAAATGTTTTATAACATTTTTTTAGGGGTTCTAATGAAGAAAAACAGTTCATCCATTTGTTCCAAGCAATTACCGAAGAACACTTTACATAAAGCGCCACTTATTTAAACTCTTGTCCAATAAATATCATCAAATTTAATGCAACAATTTCGGTGGCCATTTGCCTGTCGTAAAGTTCCTTTTTAAACAGTGGCTATTACATGCAGTAGTAGTAGTACGAAGAAATGTGGAGTAATTGCGAACACTATAACTGGGGGAAGGAACAGATATGCTTGAATTAAATAACGAATGTTCCTGTTATCTTCTTACGCTTTGTTAAGGGGGACACTTCACATCCATATATATTCCACATTTCCGTATAATCGACCATTTAGCCTCGTTATTCTGGCAATTCTGGCGTTCTTTTTCCGACGAATATAAAAAGCCGGGAAATAGGTTCAAGTGTATGGCCGTTTCTCGGCCTTAGTAATTCGGGAATATCGATTGGGAATTTAAGATGACAAGATGGAATTATCTTGGGAGAGAATCTTTTCAATTCGGTCGGGATGATTCTTTTTTTGACGACGCGACGAAGCCGAAGAAGTGTTTCATTTAGTTTTTTTTTTTTAGTCCACGTAAAAGAATCTTTTGGGTTTTTGTTTGAAGATATTTAAAAGTTGTGGGCTTTCCTTTACATTAACGAACTGGGAATACCGGTGAATGTAAGAGCTTAGTATATTGGTGGCGTATTTCAATGATCTTTTTCATGGAATAGAAAAAGATTTCTTCCTCTTTGAAACTAATTTAATTAGAGAAAAAATATGAAATCTTAAAGACTTTACGTATAAAGATCAAAAATAGTTTTCTATTTCATTTCTTAACTTGAAAATTGGATATTTTATAACAAGAAAAATTCCATACATGTCAAATAATTCAATAAAAAGTTTGTCTAACTATGGAATTTACGAAACATGTAGTGATTTTATTATATGGAAACGTTTGTGAATAAGTTCGTTTAAATTTCGATTACGTAAACGTGGAAGTTTCAAACTATTTCAATTATTATTTTAAAAGCGAAAATTTATTACATAACATCAACAGCACTGAATTATTTACGTCGTGTAATTAATTTTAGTCAATTAAATAACACAAACAAACTTTCCCACACTAAATATGGAAGAAACTGCTAAAATTTGAATTATAATTTCTAAATTTAGTTTGACAAAAACTCGATAATAACAAGTCATTAACAGACAAATTTATTCATTAACGATATCGAAATATTAATTAGAGGTACCTCTTTTTTTCATCGAAATCTTTAAATGAAGAATATCCATCAAACTTCCTTGATATTGAATTTGAGATTATGCTGTACAAAAGACTGATTCAAAAAAAATTATGATTTTTTTTTAATTATTTCAAAAATATTGTTGGGAAAGACAAAAAAAATCCTGTGAAAGTTTAAGCTCTTAATATTAATATTAAGAGGTGCCGCATCGCAAATTTCGATTTTTCATTTAAATAACGGGAACAATATTCTCTTGCACTATGGAATTTTATAGCTCACGTTGGTGACAATATTTCGGGATAACCAAGGTATATTCTTGTAGAAAACTAAACAATCTACAAAAAAGGCCTCTTACAAATTTAGATATATTTATTTATTCAAAAGTTATTTGAGGTCAAAGTTGAACTAAAGAGAAATTTAAATATTTTTTCAATTTTTTGACGCAACCATCAATTTTATGAGAAAATTTTATAAGACATTTTCCGTAGAGCACTTTTTTTATATAACTTATCTCTATAACAGTTTTTGATATTTTTTACAGGTCCTAAGTTATTCGCATTAAACTGAAAATATTTGTAATTTTATTTTTTTAATTTAATAAGATTCCCTGAATTATTTTATTTTTAACATAAAAATTATTTGTTTATTTTAATTAATTAACTTAGGACCTGTGAAAAATATAAAAAACTTTCATAGAGATAAGTTATAGAAAAAAAGTGCTCTAAAAAAAATGTCCTTTAAAATTTTCTCATAAAATGTATGGTTGCGTCAAAAAATTGAAAAAATATTAAAATTTTTCTTTAGTTCAACTTTGACCTCGAATAACTTTTGAAGAAATAAATATATCAAAAACTTGTACGAAGACCTTTTTTGTAGATCGTTCAATTTTCTACAAGAATATACCTTGGTCAGTCCGAAATATTGTCACCAACGTGAGCTATAAAATTCCAAAGTGGAAGAGAATATTGTTCCCATGTTATTTATATGGAAAATCGAAATTTGGGATGCGGCACATCTTAATAATAATATTAAGAGCTTAAACTTTCACAGGATTTTTTTGGTCATTACCAACAATATTTTCGATATAATTTAGAAAAAAAAATCATCATTTTTTTTGAATCAGTCTACTGTACAAATATTATCTTTGAGGTGATGGAAAAAATGAATCCGGGTGAAAATATTTTCTAGCTTTTTGTGCTAGACATCATTAAATCGATTTAATCATCCTGGGGCACCATAGTGCCCCCTAAGAACCAACACAAAGCTTCTCTACTTCATAACTTTTCTTGAGATATTTCGTCATATTTTTCGACCTTAATACTTTGACTTGGAAAGCACTATTTGATTGATTAACTAAATTCATTGATTCAAATTTTGGATAGTTGACTGTAATTCCCCTGGCACTGTTTAATCTAAACATGAAAAATCGCAGCATGATTTTAAGTTATTTTTAAGATTGAAAATTCAAAACTTTTCTTGATACATTTAGTCGTATTTTTGACTTTCATTGTTTCGACTTGAAAAGCACTAGAAAACTTTTATTTTCAGAGTAAAAAAAGTTAATAAAATTATCAAAAATTCCCAGTTTTATTTTTCCAACTTTAATAGTTTAGATCATATTAATCCTTGAAATAAATCGATTTTTCCTTTGACTCATCAAAAAATTTAAGTTTCTTCCCATAATCTTAGAAGACTGAAATTTGAGTGTTAGACTAAATTTGCAAACAAACAATAAACCAACTAAGAAAAATACTTCTTTAAGAAACTTTTACTTTTCATCTCTCATAAAGGTATGGTTTATATTATGAAATACAAAGATTGCATTATTTTAAGAAAAAAAAACAATAAAATATAGCGATTAAAGGACTTTACAAAAAAGAATTTTATAATAGCTTGACTTGATGTAATAATTTTGGATATTTGACTGTAATTCCCCTGGTACGGTTCATCTAAACACGAAAAAATTCTAGCAAGATTTAAATTTTTTTTATTAGATTGAAAGATTGGAATCAACCATACCGTTTCCACGAAATAAACTTTAAAATCTTTCTTCCAGATGAAATTTATTAATACATTTTATGACAGGAGAAATTGTAAGAAGCTTTAAAAAAATGAGCTTTTATTACAATTTGACTACTTTAAAGATTGAAAATACAAAAAGTTCTTGAGGAACAGTTTTTGTCATTCTTTCACCAAACTACCTGTTGAAAATTTTTTGACTTCAAATGATGAAAATTCATTAAAATGGTAATACAAATTGTCTATCCTTGATTGTTGCATTTTTTGCATTGATTTTATATTATCAAATTATATGAATTTTCCACTTAAATAATAAAAAAGTTTGCAGTTACTGTGGCTTATAAAAATACAGCAATTTTTTTTCAGAAATCCACTTTTGCTAAAAGACACGGTAAAACGATTTTCTTGTGATAATTGTGCTAAAATTTATTTTCATGAAAAATCAGAAAAGTGCCTTGTTTTTTTTAAAAAAAAATTATTTCACACCATTTTTTGTATATTTTTGGCTAATTTAATAAAACTTATTAAAGGAATTTTTGAGCATTCAACTCTGTACGAGTAATTCCCCTGTTTCTCTTAATCTTGGAACTAAAACAAAACATTTTTTTCAAAAACAAGTTTTTGAACACTATCTTAATTTTAAAGTAGAAATAACAATTCTTTTTTGATTCTGGAGCCTAAAAATTCCAATTTTAGATACCAAAGTGGCAAAATTTGTAATGCTTTTGGTGACAAAATAAATTATTTAAGGTCATGAATAACTGAGCTTTTATTTCTTTCAAGGTTGAATATCTCAATAAGCTTGACGCATTTTTTTTCAACTAAATAATCAATTTAAATTTTCAGACATTCTAATAATAAAAAATGTTAGAAATAATATAAGATTTTTTATATTTTCTTCGCAACTTAACTTTTAAATTTTTAAAGGGAAATTATATCATAGAGTTGTGGAATAAAGTTCTTAAAAAATCCCAATATATTAACTATGTAAAGGTCCCTTGTTTATCAAATTATTAGTACAAAGTTTTACGGTTTTAAAAGTCGTATAAAATGAGCTTTTAGCATAAGTGTACACATCCCACATATACGCACGTTTCACTCCCTAATCTAATTTGTATTTTTTTTTTTTTCGTTACCTAAGGCTCTTATTGTCGTCGTTGTCGCACGAATATTACTGTCATGTTGTTGGTTTAGACTTTTTGTGGTTTCTTGGAGTCATAAACTGCAGGAGGCGCTCCACCATGTTTGCAACTTTTCCAACGTCACATTTACTTCAGGCCATATTATTCATGTTATAGGTGGATGTCATATTCTCTTCTCTCCATTCTTCGTTCCTCGTGTTCCCCATATGAAAAGACATGAACATTGCCGGCTTTTTCATCCGCATTTGCATTTTTATATTTAAAGCTACATGATTTACAGCAACGTACGCCAGATCTTGGAATACTTTAACTGACATAGCTATACTGTGGAAAATTTATACAGAAAATTTCATAAGTTTTTGATACAACTTTGATGGCATGAACTTAAATATTAGGTAGAGGATATTTTGTATGAAGATTATGGGAAAACTATTGCTAAATTTTTGGCTACTAGTGCCGAGGTGACTAATGAAGTCAAATAATAAAACTAAGAAGGATTTCATTTTCGTTTGTGAAGTATCAATCAAATAACTAATTCTTTTTTTTAATTAGAGATTTAGTCCCTAAATAGAAATGCATATGCAGTAATGCTTTCAGGCAATAATTTAACTCAAATTTTCAAGAGCTTTTGCAATTTTTATAATTTTCGAATGTTTTTAAAGAAAGGGGAACCTAGAGCTTAAAAACGATTGTGATTATATAGAAAAAATATTTATTTTAAAAATTCTTCGAAACAAACGAGAAAAATAGCAAATTGTAAAGAGGTGAAATTTGAGATACAATAAACAATCATGAATGTTTATCCGGTGCGTCTATTTATCTTGTCACAGAGTTCCAATAATAAGAGCTGTAACGGCCTCGTTTCGCAGCGTTGATCGTGAATGTTAGCCCCCATGGGGGTAGGATGAGTTAGTGGGGTTAATGTCGGTCGGTGTGTAATAGTGGAATAAATGACCGATGGCATCGTATCTGAGTTGTTGGAGGATATATCTGAGGGTGTCGCCATTATCTCGCCTCAGGAGTCCACGTAGTAGCTATTTACCGGACATTACAGGCTATTCGTTGCCAACTCCGGAAGACTAATGTCGCCCAAAGAACGTCTTTCACACAAATTTCACTCGAGTGTATTTATTATCAGTACTGTGCTCCATCATTTTCATTCTGTTGCAACTGACTTTTCCATAGTTTTTTATTTTTTTTTTTTATCAACAAAATTGCATGGAACTTGATACCGTTTGATTGATAACGAGAAGATTTTCCACTGAAGTTGCAACCGATTCAAAATCCCATATAAATGTTTTGTTTGGAAATATTTTTATCTTTTTTGAAGCATTAAATGTTTAAGAATAATCAAAAATTTAATCTACATTCATGTTGGCTTAAAATGATCACTTTTTGCCTTAAGGATATTATGGAGGTATATCCAAATTCTATCAGATAACTAAAATAATCCAATGAAGGCGTAATATTAATCATTCCGAGATTGAAATTGTTTAATATTCTGTTAAAAACCAATTAATTTACGATAGAAGTTAGATTTTAACTCCAATTACATGGTTTGGATGCTTTAGTCTTGAGGTCTTTTACATAAATTTTTGTTCAATAGTTTTTAAATTTTTTTAGAATTATAATTTTGGAACAGCTTGAAAATCCAATAGCTAATAAAATGACAGATTAAAATGCATAGTAAGTGCATTTTATGGTTGAAAATCATTTTTTTAAAGATTCTGCAAGCTACTTTTTACGATATTTTCTTTAGCGATGTAAAAAAGATTAGCTTTTATTCCAAATTTAAAATGGTAAACTTCAAAAAAGCTTACTTTTCGGTCACTTAGCTTAGCGACATCATGATTAGTTAAAAAAAATCTGGAGTTGCATTTCGATCTTAATTCCGTGGAATGGAAATACTATTACGTGAAGAGACTTTTGACTAAGGAAAATTATAACAATTTGAATTCACCTCACTATAATTGCCATCATTTGTAGGAAAAGTAGCTGAATATAATGATTAATCGCAATTCTCAGTTGGTCTATTTATTATTATCATTTTGAATCTCGTCCATTGATTTAATAATTAAGTTTTTTATCTTGGGATTTGGACTATATAAATGGATATGCCTAATTATAAAAATTGCGATATTTCGCAGACTTTATTTCTGCTTCTTCAGGCAAACTAAAAAGTTTATTATATGGTTTTTATTTTATACGTCATTTTATATATTTGAAAAAATGTCAAGAAAGTTTTTTTAAAACATTAATACATTTACAAGGAAGAGTACAGCTGAATAACATGCTGTATTACTTTATATGTTAACTTTAAATGTAATTATTATTATTTATTTAATTTTCTCATGTTCATTTTTTAGAATTGATTTGTTAATTATTTATTGTTCGTATTTTTAGTTTGCCTGAAGAAGCAGAAATAAAATGTACGTAACGTCGCATATTTTATAATTTGACATATTCATTTATAAAGTCCAAATTCCAAGATAAAAGTCTTTATTATTTTCTTTCTTTTCATTTTCATCATGTAAGCTTCTTTTTCTTATTGATTTTCAAGTTTTCTTGCAAAGGTACTGCTGATAATTACCAATTTGTCCAATCGACCCATTTTTCTTTGATTCAAAAGAAATGGCATATCTTCGTCAATGGTCATTATAGTAGGTGTACCGAAAAGTAACTTTTTTTAATTTTAATTCAATCATATATTCAGCCTCAATAGTATTAACATTTTGACATCTACTGTGCAAATGTTTAATGCCATATTGGTAAAAATTAGTTAAATGCTAAAGAAAATATCAACGAATTAAATTTTAAACATCAATTAAGTTTTCAATCTTTGTACCACTTAGATATTGTTGTAATGGGTGACATAAATAGAAACCAGATGAAATAATTTTGGAAAATTTTAGTGAAAACGGCAATATCACTCCCACTCTTTAATTTATTTGGTTTTTCCTGGGCTTTTCTTCCGCAGAGGAGCTTTGCATTACCGTGTTGCAGCATAGCATTTTCTTTGTTAATAGTTCTTCGGCATTTCTGGGTATTTGATTGATCGACCAAGATTGATTAAGATTTTTTGACAACTCTTCGACTTTCTGGCATATATTTGAGACCATTTCCTCCCTCAACTTCTTATTGGTTGAATATTTCGCCATTTTTTGTTGGTACCAGTTGCAGAACTGAAAATTATCGAATTTAAACTGAAAAATAATTCATTTGGCATTAATGAGCATCTAATGCACTTATATAAACATTGAAAATGTTTTAAGTCACAACTTTGCGTCGCTATCTTGTAAAATTCGAAAAGCATTTAATACTGAATTAGTATTCCTTCGGGTTTTTGGTCTTACCATTTTAATATGAATTTCGGAAAAAAAAATTGTAAATTAATTAGACATTTTAATCGTAAAATGTTTTCAGTTCTACTTGAAACAACTTAAAAGCTGAAAAATGGCAATTGAATGACTATAAGCTTAAAAACGATACTTCTTTTTGATACAGCTAGTATTTAAAGTATTAATGTGAGAAATATCAATAACGATATTTATTCAAATTATTAAAAATAAAAACAGATATTGTACTTAATGAAAGTAAACTATATTACCGATAATTTTGAAAATTTGAAAGTCGGTAATGACCTTTAAAAATCTCATATATAATCAAATTCATATTTTAGTAGAATAAATATTACTAGGTTGCCCCAGAAGTCTTTGCGTTTTTCCGAACGTTTGCTGAAATGTATAACTATTCGACAACTACAGTTACATATAATGTTTTTTCGGTTTTCGTTAACAATGTACGGTGGTTAAGCTGATTAATGGAATATTTTTTTTTCAAATTTTGGATCCTAAAACAACAATAATAGTGAAGATAAAAGAAATTCTTTTGCACTATATTTTTCTCTATGAGTTTGAGCTTGACTTTTGTGCAACAATAACACTTAAAAATATTTCTAATGCAATATGCAGTTAAATAGAAAAAATGACAAATTTGGTTCAAAAAATTTTGATGATCAAGATTATACAAGAGCAAGCAAACTTTAAGTGATTTCACCAATTTATAAGGATTTAAGAAAAAAGGAAAGATGTCAATTTACGGAAAAAGCGTACCACATAAATTGTCTTAGGTAAACATCGCACAGCGGATTTCAATAAGTCAATCATTAATGATTCATTAAAATAATGGATTTTCTTGGGATCTTCTTTTTCATCTATCGTATTTTCTGGACGATTAATGCCTTTTAAGATCTTTGCAGGACTTTCTTAGCGGAAAACAACATCAAACAATAACGGATGTAAAAAAACAATATTGACTTATTTATTCCTTCAAACAACCAATACTTTTTTAAATTAGTTATCAATTAACTAATAAACAGGTAGAGAATAATTATAGTTAAAGATGGATAATATAGTTTTTAAGAAAATACGTTTCTTATTGTCCTTTAATTCTACTTGAACAAAAAAAAACGCAGACTTATAAGACAACCTAATATTACGGGTTAAAAGTTAAAGACATAAAATTTGAAATTTATTATTCAGTCTAATTTATGTGTAAATCATAATAAGAAAATGTCAATTGCTTATTTAATCTTATAATAAGAAAAATTGTGCTTCAAACTTAACCGA
This sequence comes from Sisyra terminalis, assembly GCA_958496175.1. NCBI lineage: Eukaryota > Metazoa > Arthropoda > Insecta > Neuroptera > Sisyridae > Sisyra > Sisyra terminalis. Next base: position 44,701,780 of record OY292278.1, on the reverse strand, counting down.
TTTTAAAGATTTCTAAAAGGATCAAATGAGAACAAAAGCTCAATTTTTACTGCTCTAAATAGTTTGTTCTGTGGCAAAATATATGATAAATTTTATCAGTTATGGATTTGAAGAAAGAATTTTGAAGCTCATTACCAAAAACTATCAGAATTTTCTTTAAATCAATGCCAGGGGAGTTACGGATGAATGCTAGAAAAAACGTTTAATTAATTGCATGATAACAAGATAAATTTACTATCCAAAAAACGAAAAATATGATAATATGAGAATTTACATAATTTCTGGCATTTTTATAATTAGTATTCAACAATAATAGTATTTAAATGATTAAGTAGTTTCAAAGATTGAAAAAAAAGAATTAAAATTGATTATTTAATCCAAAAATTTGGAAAATTGTGCTTCAAATTTTATCGCTTTTTATGATTTCTAAAGGGGTCAAATGAGAACAAAACCTTAATTTTCACAGCTTTAAATAATTTGTTGTTACAGAAAACGTGTTAATTGTTATTAATTTTGATTTGAGGATAAAATTTTAAAGCTCTTGACCAAAAAAAACCCACCAGAAATTTCTCTAATCAATGACAGGGGAAATGCAATTGAATGCTAGAAAAAACCTTTAATAAGTTTCATGTTAACAAGTAATTTTTAACATTCAAAAAATTATGAATGTCTTAAGATGAGAATTCACATAATCCCTGGCATTTTTATTATCAGTTTTCAAAAATAATACTAATTTAACAGTTAAATAGTTTCAAAGATTGAAAACAAACAATTAAAATGGTTATTTATTCCGAAAATTTGGAAAATTGTGCTTCAATCTTTATCGCTTTTTAAAATTTCTATACAAGTCAAATGAGAATAAAAGCTCAATTTTCACAGCTTTAAATGATTTGTTATGTTACAGAATACGTGTTAATTGTTATTAATTTTGATTTGAAGATATAGCTGGAAGCTCATGACCAAAAAACATCAGAATTTTCTTTAAATCAATGACAGGGGAATTACAATTGAATGCTAGCAAAAAGCTTTACTAAATTTTATGTTAACAAGTTGAATTTACCATTCAAAAAATGAAGAATGTTTCAATATGAGAATTTACATAATTCGTGGCATTTTAATCGCAATTTTTCAATAATTATAGTATTTTAACGATTAAACAGTTTCAAGAATTGAAAGTAAAGAATAAAAATGATTATTTAATCCAAAAATCAGGAAAATTGTGCTTCAAACTTTATCGTTTTTTAAAATTTCTATAGAGGTCAAATGAGAATAAAAGCTCAATTTTCACAGCTTTAAATAATTTGTTATGTTACAGAATATGTGATAAATGTTATTAGTTTTGATTTGAAGATATAGCTGGAAGCTCATGACCAAAAACCATTAGAATTTTCTTTAATCAATGACAGGGGAATTACAGTTGAATACTAGAAAAAAGCCTTACTAAATTGCATGTTAATAAGTTAAATTTACCATTCAAAAAATGCATAATATTTCAACATGGGAATTTACATAATTCTTGACTTTTTTAATATCAGTTTTCAATAATAATAGTATTTAAACGATTACATAGTTTCAATGATTGAAAAATAATCGACCATACATAATAATACGTAAGGACTTATGGGACAACCTAATATTATGAGTTAAAAGTTTAAGAAATTAAATTTATTTTTATTTAATAAAGTTTATTATTCAACCTAATTTATGTGTAAATTATAATAAGAAAATGGCAATTGCTTATTTAATTTAATAAAAAGGAAAATTGTGCTTCAAACTTTAGCGATTTCTAAAGCAATCAAATGAGAACAAAAGCTCAATTTTCACAGCTTTAAATAATTTGTTTTGTTACAGAATATGTCATGAATATGTATTCATGACCAAAAACCATTAAAATTTTCTTTAATCAATTTCAGGGGAATTACAGTTGAATGCTAGAAAAAACCTTTTTTAAACTTCATGTTACTAAGTTAAATTTACTATTAAAAAAATGAAGAATATTTCAATATGAGAATTTACAAAATTCCTGGCTTTTTTATTATCAGTTTTCAATAATAACAGTATTTTAATTTTAAAATTGAGAAAAAAAATCGACTATAACTTTTAAAGCATAAAAAAAAGTGCAATTTTTCTTCCTACAACTTTTTTTTTTAATTCCAAAGACATATTTATATCAACCCCTAAATTCTTCATAGAAAAAAAAACAATTTATGTTTGCAAATAAAAATAATTTATCTGTTTTTGTATGAAACGATAATAAAGAGTATGATGGCCGTAATTTGATAACGTTGAAGGTTGTTCAAGAAATAAATACAAAGGAAATCACAACTCTGGAAAAAAATATTCCACTTTAATTTCTTACGCAAAAAAAAATCCGCTTAGAAAAGTTATGTTAGATTTCGCATTTCCATCTCATTTTTCCCCGCAAAAGTGAAAAAAGAGCAAGTTTTTAGTGAAGGGGTTGTGTTATTTTTATTTTTTTTTTTAGTAAATTTTAAAGTTTTTGGTTGGCGAAAAAAAAAGCATGGGAAAATGGGAATTTGTATCCTCGTTAGTGTTTCTTCAGTTATAATATGTGAGATTTTCTGAAGAGGGAATGTGAATGGAGCTTTTTGGGGGGATGGGGGATGATGGCGCGTTGAGTTCGGATGGGAGTCGGTCGCGTTCCTTTCCTCTGCTGTACATGATTGCTGTATTGATCTCAGCGGTTGCTAGGCGACGCGTCTGGTGGAGGTTCCTCCCGTCCCCGTTCAGCATCCTGGTGGAGCTGCACGCCATTGCCCTACCATTGCCGAAGCTTTGGTGTGTGGCCGCCCGCCATCGAGCGAGCTTTTCTAAAGCTCGATTCGTCGTTCGTTAGTTCGCTGGCTCGCTGTGCCGCTCGTTTGCCTTCTGGCCCCAAAGTAGCAGGTGCCTTTGTGTATATATATATATATATATATATATATATATATATATATAGATATATAGTTATATACATATATATAAATGGATATGTATGGGTCTACTTTCCAAATATGGGCGCTAAGAGCTACACAACGTGGTCGATATCACAAACAAAACATGTCGTCATCCTCGTCGGAATAAAGCTCGCCACCTTCCATTCGCTCGTCAACCTTCACACACTAGGACCTACAATGTTGCCCCGCAGCTTCTCCCGCTCGCATCTCGCGTCAAATCATATCTAAATTGTTTCCACTCCAATCCACTTGTGTTATTCAAAATGATTCCAAATGGTCAAATCTACGTATTATTTCGCATTCGCCTTTTATTTTGTCACAGATTTTTTACGAGTCCACTTCGTTAATTTCGAGTTAGCAAAGCATAAAATATGCCGAAACGTTCACTTTTGTTTCGATTCCATTCACAGTAAGCGGTGTTTGCCTCTTTCTCTCGCCCGTTTCTCATTGTTCCACGGTTTAAACGTAGAGCTTTCAGCTTAAAACAAAGAGAAAGTTAAACTTACTGTAATGACTTCCACGAAATTTTATTTGACCTTATATTCCTAAAAGATCTGATATTTTGATGATATTTAGTAGAATGAACTTCTAACTAATGAACTTCTGATATCCTGGAAGTTTTAAATCGTGATCTCATTTGGATCTAAAACAAAAGTATAAGTAATATGAGAAAAACAAAAACTTTAAGATATTTACCAAAAAAATGGCTCGCAATATCATTCGAAATGACCATCCCTGACTTAAAATATGCTGATTTTTTGACATATTAAAAAACAACAGAGATAATCAATTCAAGGGCTTAAATAATATCTAACTACTTTCAGCTTAAAACAAAAATAAAGAAAGTTAAACTTATTTTAATGACTTCAACGAAATTTTATTTGACCTTATATTCTTGATATTTTGATGATACTTAGTAGATAAGTACCAATGAGCTACTGCAATCCTGGAAGTTTTAGATTTTCATCTCATTTGGATCTAAAGAAAAAGTTTAAGTAGTATGTGAAAAACAAAAACTTTTAGATATTTACCAAAAAAAAAATGCTCTTCGGAAGAATGTGGATTGAAATCTTGCATTTTCAAAATGGCTCGCAATATCATTCGAATTGGCCATCCCTGACTTAAAATATGCTGATTTTTTGACATCATAAAAAACAACAGAGATAATCAATTCAAGGGCTTAAATAATATCTAACTACTTTCAGATTAAAACAAAAAGAAAGTTAAACTTACTTTAATGACTTCCATGAAATTTTGTTTGGCCTTATATTCTTGATATTTTGATGATACTTAGTAGATAAGTACCAATGAACTACAGAAATCCTGGCAATTTTAGATCTTCATCTCATTTGGACCTAAAGAAAAAGTATAAGTAGTATGGGAAAAACAAAAACTTTAAGATATTTACCAAGAAATTACTCTTCAGAAGAAGGTAAATTGAAATTCTGAATTGGTCACCTCTGACTTTAAATATGCTGATTTTTTGATATCTTAAAAAACAACAGAGATAATCAATTCAAGGGCTTAAATAATATTTAACTACTTTGAGCTTAAAACAAAAAAAAAAGTTAAACTTACTTTAATGACTTCCACGAAATTTTATTTGACCTTAAATTCCTGATAGATCTGTTATTTTGATGATATTTAGTAGATAAGTACTAATGAACTACAAAAATCCTGGAAATTTCAGATCTTTATCTCAAAAGTATAAGTAATATGAGAAAAACCAAAACTTTATGATATTTACCAAAAAAAAAAAAATGCTCTTCGGAAGAATGTGGATTGAAATTCTGCATTTCCGAAATGAATCGCAATATCATTCCAATTTGCCATCCCTGACTTAAAATATGCTGATTTTTTGACATCTTAAAAAACAACAGAGATAATCAATTCAAGGGCTTAAATAATATCTAACTACTTTCAGCTTAAAACAAAGAGAAAGTTAAACTTACTTTAATGACTTCCACGAAATTTTATTTGACCTCATACTCCTGATAGACCTGACATTTTGATGATACTTAGTAGATAAGTACCAATGAACTACTGCAATCCTGGAAATTTTAGATCTTTATCTCAAAAGTATAAGTAATAAGAGAAAAACCAAAACTTTAAGATATATACGAAAAAAAAATGCTCTTCGGAAGAATGTGGATTGAAATTCTCCATTTCCAAAATGGCTCGCAATATCATTCGAATTGGCCAACTCTGACTTTAAATATGCTGATTTTTTGACATCTTAAAAAACAACAGAAATAATCAATTCAAGGGCTCAAATAATATCTAACTACTTTCAGCTTAAAACAAAAAAAAGAGTTAAACTTACTTTAATGACTTCCATGAAATTTTATTTGACCTTAAATTCCTGCTAGATCTGACATTTTGATGATACTTAGTAGATAAGTACCAATGAACTACTTGGAAATTTTAGATCTTTATCTCATTTGGATCTAAAGAAAAATTATAAATAGTATATGAACAACAAAAACTCTAAGATATTAACCAAGAAAATGCTCTTCGGATGAATGTGGATTGAAATTCTGCATTTCCGAAATGGCTCGCAATATCATTCGAATTGGCCATCCCTGACTTATAATTAATAGTTAATAATTAATAGGAATAATGTAGCTTCTCAACAATGAAAGAATTTTTCAAATCGGTCAAGTAGTTTCGGAGCCTATTCAATGCAAACAAACAACCAAATCTTTCCTCTTTATAATAATAGAAGATAACTATACGTAAATACTAAATACGTACTCTTTTTTTTTGAAGAAAAATTAAATGAACTTAATTACAAAGTTTTTATCAATTCAAAAAAGCTGTCTTTAAATTAGAACCAAAAGTATAACCAGAAAATATTAGTACATCTATTTAGATTAAACTTATATGTGACCTTTATACTTTGGCGAAACACTAAGATGTACCTGAAAAAAAATATTATCGAAATAAATTAACCTGTTTTGAAATCGTACGAAAGAATGCAGGTAGGCAGAAATCGAAGTTCAAATTATCAACCTTTGTAATATAATGATCAATATTGTGACCGAAACTGATAAAATTCCAAGCTGGTGTTAAAATCACAAAGAATTTCTACCTGGTTTCAACTGATTATACGAAATAACATCGTAAAAGTTTGAAGTCCAAAATATGAGATAAAGGTAAATTCAAAGGTGCCAATAATAAATTCGGAAAGAGGTGTTAATGTATTTATAATTGACAACAAATAATAAATACCTTAAACTGGTTCCAAATTCCACAACCGACATTTTATACTTGCCATTCTCTTGTTTACATTTTGGACTTCAAGGTTTTACTATGTTATTTCATATTAAAAGTTGAAAGTACGATATTTTGCATTCCAAACTACCTAATGAGTAAACTGGTTTTGTTGTACTTTACGTGTGGAATCCAAACTGTCAAAAGCCATAAAAAAAATAATAAATACTTTAATATTTATTTATCCCTTACTAACTGAAGCCCGCAACTTCGTCTGCGTGACAAAAGCTGATGGTATTATTTTTTTTCGAAATTTGCATATATGAGATTTATATATCAGAAATTTTATATTCTTACGAAAAATGTATTCGAATCTAAAAACTGATATTATCCACGTTCTTATCTATATATTATAACATTAAATAAATCTCTTTTTTTGGATAATTGATATTTTTATTTCATTTTCGTACAACGATTCGCTAGTTTCGTAGCTTCTTTAGGTCCTACAACAGACAGTAACAATACCACAAAGTTAATTATATAAATATACACAATTATTCAGTGAAAATTTAATAAACAGATTTAACTAAAAATTAAGGTATAAATAAACATACCATACCTCAATTACAAAACATCAATTGTTAAATTCATGTATGCTGATATTATTATAGTACTGATGAAGCTACTTTGTAGTATCTAATAATGCTACAAAAGTAGCGAAACGTTGTACTAAGATGAAATAAAAACATCAAGTATTGACTACACCGGCACACAAAGAAAAAAAGTGCTCTGTAATTTTGACCGGGCCTACATAAATCTACGTATTTTGACCCCCTAAACACGAATCCGGGGTCGGTTTGACCCGTACACCCTCAAAAATTCGAGAAAGCTTAAAAAAACCGAAAAAAATGGTTAAAATCGGCAGTTTTGGAGACATAAAATTTTTTTTGAACTAAGCCGAGCATGATTTTCATGTTTTTCGATCCGCTGAATACAAATTCGAAGTTTATGTAGACCGCATAAGCCGTTTTTTTGTAAGACAATTGCAAAAAACCCTTAAAAATTGTAAAAAATTGCGGCTATTGTTCTAAAATTCGAGATTATATGATGAAAATAAACTTTTAAATCTCTACAAAGGATATTATGCATATTATTCTATTTCTGGAATATGATTTTGAAGATTATTTGGCAAACCGCGATTTTGTTATTTCTATAAATTTTTTACGATTAACAAATTTGTTTTTTAATTCCGGATAAATGTACTTCAAATTTATATTCAACAGATTTGCCAACATGTCAAATTTATTATGATTTCATTAAAAATTTGATATTTATCACAAGAACTTTGGTTTTTGCTGAAATTTTCAGGGTTTTTTGCTATTTACATGGATTTCTAAGAATGGCTGGACCGAATACCTACAAGATTTATATTATGCGGATTAGAAAACATGAAAATCACGATTAATCTAGCTCCTTAGAATTTTTGTACTCAATTATTGCAATTTCTTGCAATTTTCAAAGATTTTTTGCAATTTTCTTACAATTAAAACAGTTTATGATCTAAATGAACTTCGAATTTGTATTCAGCGCGTCAAAAAACATGAAAATCATGCTCGGTTTAGTTCAAAAAAATTTCTATGTCACCAAAACTGCCGATTTTAACCATTTTTTTCGGTTTTAAAGTTTTTTCGAATTTTTGAGGGTGTACGGGTCAAACCGACCCCGGATTCGTGTTCAGGGGGTCATAATACGTATATTTATGTAGGTCCGGTCAAAAGTACAGACCACTTTTTTTTGTGTGGTGGTGCTATCCAAAAAAGGAGATTAATTTAATGTTACCCTAAAAATTAATATTTTATCGCTTTTAAACAGGCACACTTTATCAAATGCTGACTTTTTTTAAAAGAAGTCACTGTATTTTATTAGAATAATATATTCTATTAATTTTTAGAAAATATCCATATTTATATATGTTATTATATATATTAATATATTTAGACTAATTCATATTATGGCAATTAAAAGGTAAGAAAAGGCAAATTGTCAAAACACAAAATATTCGAATAAAAAATTATTAAAAAAAATAAATTCCATATGAAATATTTTCGTTAGAACAATACGACGATTGGATGGAAAATTTAATGTAAAATTTTGCAAGAATAAACCCCTAAGGTGATTTGAAATTGGAAGTTGTTTTTCTCTTGAAGATTTTTAATATTGAAAGGTTCTGATTTTTGGTAAAGCTCGATATCATAAGGCAAACATTCTTTTCAAATTTAAGTGTAACCAAATATTCTTAAAGTTGGTAATGATATTTGTAATTATAGGTAGTATTGTACTTAACGGTGACAATAAATTTTTCAACATATAATCTCAAAAAAAATGCAAGGGAAATGATTCAAAACTCATGAAAAAAAAATTTTTTTGGGAAGATAGTACTTAAAATTCTGTTTAAAATATTTTTGTAAGAACAATACTATAATTGGATGGATATTTGATATAAAGTTTCCATAGGAAAACCCCCTTAGGTAGTTTGAGATTGAAAGTTGTTTTTCACTTGCAGATTTATATTATTGAAAAATTCTTTTTTAGTTAATCTCGATGAATAAAGGCAAATATTTTCTATCAAATTTAAAGTCAAAAGATCGTTCGGTTGGTTGTGATGTTTATAACTATCAAAAGTTCTTTTTATAAGAAAAAAATTCAGGTTATTTAAGATCTTTTTTTTTTTATTTTTTATTTAATATTTTTATTATTCAATTAGCTACGTTTCGTAACAAATCGTAACTTCTTCAGGCTTCTATAACATATTAAAATAATTACAAAATATGTCATTCATACATAAATTTCAAAATTATAATAATATGCATATAATATAGATCATATAAAATATTTGTAATTAAATAATAATTATATGTATATTATTATAATTTTGAAATTTATGTATGATTGACATATTTTGTAATTATTTTAATTTGTTATAGAAGCCTGAGGAAGTTACGATTAGTAACGAAACGTAGCTAATTCAATAATAAAAATATTAAATAAAAAATAAAAAACAAAAAGATCTTAAATAACCTGATTTTTCTTCTTATTTAAAAAAATATAAAAGCTTAGACCTGAATTTTATCATCTACTATCAAAAGTATTACACCTTAACCTAAGGGCGGAAAAACTACATTAATGATAGGATAAAAGGAAAATTAAATTCAAAACTTAGAAGGATTGATATAAAAAATTAAACCTTAAATTAAACTATAATTAATTTAACTAAATTATTTGTTAAAGAAATTCGGTGTATATTTTGATTTTTTGGCAAAACTCGAATGCCTTTTATAAAAAAATTTGGTCACTTCCTACAATGTAACGACAATACTACGATTGGATGGAAAATTTGTTGTCAAATTTTCCAAAGAAAAACCCCTAAGGTGGTTTGAGATTGAAAGTTGTTTTTCTTTTGCGGATTTCTATTTTCGAAAAATTCTGAGCTTCGGATAATCTGGATAACATAATCATTTTTTTTTCAAATTTACGCAAAGCAAAATGATTGTTTGTTTGGTTGTGATGTTTGTACTTACATATGAGAAGTATTACACTTAAGGACTTAAGGACGTCAATAAATGCATCAATCATATAAACCAAAAGAAAATGCAAGGAAAATTGTTCTAAGCTTATGAAAAATAAATTTTTGGGAACCTAAAATTTAGTACAAAAACAAATTATAAGAGCAATACTACAATTTGATGTAAAATTTCCCAAGGAAATGCCCTTAAGGTGGTTTGAGATTGAAAGTTGTTTTTCTTTTGCGGATTGCTATTATTAAAATATTCTGAGTTTTGGTTAAGTTCGATAATAAAAGGAAAACATTTTTTCAAATTTATGGAAAGCAAAATTATTGTTTGGTTGTGATGTTTGTAATTTAAGAAGTTTTATACTTAAACTTTCGGACGTAAATAAATATATTCATCAAACCCAATAAGATTCAAAACTTTATAAAAACGTGTTTCAAAAATAAAACACAAAATTCCAACAAAATCATTGCATTTTTTTAAGGACTGCATTTTCAATTGGTTCAATTGAACTTTGAACTCTTTCGTTGCATCTTTTCCTTGTTCCTTTTGCAAAACTCGGATATTTTTCTTGAAAAATTTGGTATCGATTATCGCAAATATCGGTGTTGATTGCTAAAAAAACAAACTATATAAAATTCTCAAATTATTTGTCGATAAATCATAATTTTCTTTTGACTTGCTTGGGAAAAATTCGTTCCAAAACTCTTATATATTCAACTAAGTCTTACTTTTTGGTACTTAGTTTACAGAGAAAATTTGGGGAAAATTATGTTTTTTTCATAATTTGTTGCGATATTTGTATTTTAAGAAGTACCTTACTTAAACTTAAACCATCAATTGATATACGAGTATTCATAAAAAAATTTGAACCCAATAAGATCCATAACTTAATAATGACTAATTTTAAAAATAAAACTTACAAAATTTCAACAAAATCGTTCCATTTTTTAAGAATTGCACATTCAATTAGAAGATTTGACTTTAAACCCTTTTGTTGCATTTTTTCCTTATTCCTGTTGCCAAACTTGGATATCTTTCTTGAAAAATTTGGTATCGATTACTAAAAAAAAAAAAATCAAAAAAAATCAAAGTATATTTAATTTTCGAATTATTTGTCTTTAAAACATAATTTTCATTCGATTTGCTTTGGAAAAATTCGTTCCAAAACTCTGATATATTCAATTAACTAAGTCTTACTCTTTGGTACTTAGTTTGTAGGGAAACTTTTCGGAAAACTTTTCGGAAAACGTGGAGGAAAATGATGTATTCAAAGATTAATTTTTATCACTTTTCCCAATAAAGTTTACTTTCTATTAAATTCAAAAGAAAATCTTGTTATCATTAGAAATTTGCCAGTACTTTTGGATATCAAAAGACAATTAAAACTTTTACTATTGCCCGACAATTAAAAGCTTTACTTGCAACAATAAACGAACTCAGTTTTTCATGGCATTATTTGACGTTATTCGTATACTTTTCTTGCTTGGAAAATTTATAACTTCTTAATTTTTCAAGTATAGTTCATCAAAAAGAAATTCAAAAGCTTCATCAAAGCTAAGCTCAAAAAACAAGCATCAGACAATCAGAAAAAAAAATTTGATCAAAATTATTAAAAACGTTGACCACTTGATGCTGTTTGCAAAAACGAAGAATAATTTTGGAATATTAGTGAAATTATGACAAAAACCAAACTTAAGTTCCGATGATATTTAAATTAGGAAAAGCTTAACAATCTAATGTGCAAAGTTTAAGCCCAATCAATATTCATTAAGTTAAGTATTTAGAGCAGCGGTCGGAGAACCGGGGTAAATTACCCCAAATGGGGTAAAAATAGTTTTTTTTGGGTAATAGGTAATATGTAAATGCAAATTAATTCAATAAATAACACTTATTTAAAATTTACATTGCTTGTTTTCTTTGCAAAATGGGGAGATGGAGTAATATCGACTTACGCAAAAATATTTTGTGGTAATGGTTAAAAAAGTTCCCCGACCGCTGATTTAGAAGATAGCATCATCGAAAATATTTTAAAAAGATTTAAAGAATCATGCCAAAAATAGATAAAATGAATTTTAGAAATAAAAGCACAAAATATTTTCAAATAAACTAAATTTCAAGCAATCACTTGAAAGCTCAAAGCTAAAAATAAACTCACTAAAATATTAACAAAGGTTTTTCCACTGATTATACTTTTGTATTACTCTAATGTTACGCTCGTGCTTCCTTTTACGGCAATAAAAAATTTAAACTTCTTAAAAAATTGTAAATTATAAACGACGGTAAGATATTTTTGAGATTAAAAAAGAACAATTTACAGAAACTTGTTGAAAAAGTTTTTCACAAGAAAATTAAAAAGTTTTTGTTCCGTTTTAATTATAATATGAGAATGTTCATGTGAATTTAAGTACTTAAAACAGTTAAAAGAATACTTTTATTGTTGTTTATAATAAGTCGATGAAATTTTTTTAAAGAAATTGAAAAAAAATTAAAATCTTGACAGATAAATCGATTATCTATCAGATATGTATTAAAAAATGATTGGAAAGGAGAACAACGTTGAGCAAATATTGAATATGGAGAGCATCTTTGACTTGAGCTTTATCAAGGTTATATATTCGAAAGCTCCGGAAATAGATTGTAGCCCACCTCACATCATCGACTAGCACGACAACTGTGACGAAATTGATTCAAGATTCAAGCCAACTTGGAGTTATATTAGAATACAACCCTGGACGATTTCTGAAAAAAAAATAATACTTTTGGAATAATTTCACATGAGATAAACAAATGTAAATTAAAAAAAACTCGGCAAGATTTTTGATTTTATCAAAAAAAAAAAAAAATGAAGAATAATCTTTGGGTTTAATTGCATACTGTTTGACAAGTAGCCATTTGAAATCAAAAATTGGTCAATTTCTCACTTGTACGTGGCATACTTTAGTTTTGTATTCCAAATAGATAAAATAAGATATGAATAGAAATAAATTTTGCCTTATTTGGTAGAAAAATTTGGCCCAGCCAAATTAGAAACAAAAAATTGTTTATTTAAAAAAAAAGCTCTGATTTGAACCCCCAAAAAATGATGTTTAGGAAAAATATAAAAAATCTAATATTTTGAGAAAAGCATAGTTTCTATATCTTTGTTAATTAAGTCTAGTTAGTGTCATTCCATTATTGCTACCTCTCTTGATAATATGATCTTTTTAAAATATCATATTTACAAAAATCAAAATAAAAAAAAGTATGAAACCTTTTCTTTTGATCATGTAACCCATCCAATTGATTTAATTTATTTAATTTCTTGCCATTAAATTTCCTTACTATCCTGATATTTCAGTTTTAAGTCTTTTAGGTCCTCGTTTTTACACATAGCACTTTAGTAACTGTTACCAAACTTTAAGTATGAATTTTCTTGTTGATGAAGGAAATTACAAAAAGGCCCTAGGGGTATAAGTATAGGGAATTTGCCCTTGAAAGATATCGGCATGATACTGAGAGGGTTTAGGTACTAATGAGATAATAAGATCCTGAAAGTTTCAGATCTCTAACCCAATCGGTTTTTGAGAAAAAGCAAAATATGTAATATTCAGAAAAAATGGATTTTCTCAGGAACGCGTGAATTGATTCATCTGAATTTTGGATATGTTTTGGGGGCTGATAGTAGCTTCTAAGAAAAAAATTAAGAGCTATATCGGTTAATAAGAACCTAGAACAAAATGGCATTTTTGTTTTAATTTTGATTTTTAACTATGATAAACAATTACTACAATTACGAAACCATTTTTTTTTGGATTACTCATCCATTTTTCTATGGATTTATGATCCTTTTAGATTTTAGGAATTGGGACTTGGGAATTGGGAATTAATTTTTTCTAGAAGCTACCATCAGCCCCCAAAACATATCCAAAATTCAGATGAATCGATTCACGCGTTCCTGAGAAAATTCATTTTTTCTGAATATTACATTTTTTGCTTTTTCTCAAAAACCGATTGGGTTAGAGATCTGAAACTTTCAGGATCTTATTATCTCATTACTACCTAAAAACCCTCTCAGTATCGTGCCTATATCTTTCAAGGGCAAATTCACTATATTTATACCCCTAGGGCCTTTGTATAATAGAATTTATAATACTAGAATAGCACCAACCGTTTATTTTATTTTATTTATACGAATATTATTATTACTTTTACTTATCGCATACCAATTTATTTTGATTCTTTGTATTTTTTTTACTTTTTGTTCGATTAAAATCATATTGTGCTTTGTATGTATTAACAGATTATATTGAATTATATTGTTATGTAGTCGCTAATGACCACGTTGTTGAAGCGACTTTAAATAAATTTAAATAAAAAAAAATCAAAATCCGAAAGGATAATGTGTTTTCCATTTATCAAAACTATTATAAATGCCCTTTAAGGAGAATATTACAGATATTTACATTTTAAAAGTTTGTTTATACCTTCTTTAAGAGCAGGTGTTTAATAAACTCAACTTTCAGTGCAAAAGATGCATTTCACTAATGCTTTTTTAATGTTGTAAAATTGCCATAGTCCAAATATATTTGTTTGTTTAAATTACTTTAGTGTGTTTTAATATAAATTGGATTTAATGAACATAAAAACAAATACATTTTTTTAGTATTCAGGATGCATATTTTTATATATTATATTTTTTTTTTAATTTTGCCAGTTGAGTTTTAGTTCATCATGTAAAAGAAGCATTTACTATCCTATTAAAAATAGCGACAATAATTTCAATATCAATCCTCAGTGAAAAATTAGAACCCATTACGTCCAGGTATGAAATTGATCAATTTATGATTTTAAAAGGCTACTAATCAAAGATCTAGTACCCCAAAGATTATCTCAATTTCTTTTTCTACGAGCTTTATATTAAATAACTCTATAAAAAACCTACCTTTATTGTTACCAAAGAATTTAATGCCATAACTAGACTGTTATCTTTATTCTAATAGAATTGTGGAAAAAAAACATTTCTGGAGTATTAGTTGGTCTTTTGAATTATCATGATAGTCTTACATTAACCCTTTGTTTTCTATGACACATTGGACATTATACAGCTATATTATTTTTGTCCCATTGCTTAAACTTATATAAAAAATTGGCGAAAAATTAAACTTTTGGTAGTCCTGTTACGATCTTCTATCCATACTTTTAATACCACTGATATTAACTAAAAAAATATATTTAAATCCTCGAAAATGACTAAATTGTCCTTTTTCGACTAAAATTTGAGTTTCTATAACTATTTCTGTCCATTACTATTAAATGGATAGTACAAAAATAAAGCTCATAATATAATCATCTTTATGATTTAGTAAAATCACATTTTCTCGCATGGCGATAAATTGAAATCATTTAACGAACTATTTATTAGCAAAGCTCATCATTTATTGAACGATTTTCCAAAGCTCAAAGCTCGCACAGTTCAATTAAAGATTCAATAAAAGCTAGGATTTATCACAGACAATTATACAGTTTTGATGATTTCGAATAAATTTTTCTCTGTGTTAACATTTTTTTATGGAAAGACTAAAAGTTTTTTAGGCAATTACGAGAGCTTTTCATTCCTTTGACTCATTAATTGTTTACCAACAAATAGAAACTTGAAAAGCTCTTTTTCTCTCGACGATCAAAAAAAAAAAAGAAAATATTTTCAAAGATTAATTAAAGGATTTTTCCATGTATAATTGGAAATATATATAAATTTGTTTTGCAAGACAAAAGAAAAGCGAGTGACGAGCGCAGCAAAAAAACAAAAAAAAAAAAAACAATTAAAGGATTACGTGAAGCTGTTTGAAAATGCAATTAATTTATTTTCTCCTTAGACATCGCTTTCAAGTTTAAACAGTTTTCTGTCAAAGCTTCTTTGTAAATTAAAAGTCACGTGACGAAACTTTTCGCGAATCGACTCTGTCCTGATCTGACGTCACTACGCCCGAACTGTAACCATGACGACCGTCTAGGGATGCTGCCAAATGGTTATCCTTGTTCGGTGCATGGCGGTGCTTTATGGCGACGTCCCGTTCCCGCTTGGAAGTCAAACGGAACGATTTTTGTGTCCTTGTCGGTTCGTGGAATAGACGGAAAACGTTACAACCACCATTGTGCTCTATTTTTGCTGCTCTATCGCCAACTTCCAACTACATTTTCCTTGTCAAAATTCCTAATTTATTTTTGACGTCTCCGTCTCTCACTTGAACGTAGGATATATATATATATATATATATATATATATAGGAGCCGCATGAATATGCACGTAGTTTACGTTCAACGTAGCAAGGAGTCGTCGTCCCGCCACCCGCACCTCGGTACCGTGCACCAGAAGAACCACGAGAGGAAGAGCTTTGAGCAAATGTTGCTTTAAAGCGTAAATAAATAAGATATGAAATTAAAATTTTAATTAACATTAATATCCTCTATCAGAAAAACCATCTCGTCCACATATTTCCTTCCCACGTTTTCTACCGAATGTGTAGGAGACCAAACACCTTACGTTTTCGATTTGACCTAGTTCTCAAGATTGAAAACCAGTGGCGTATTTTTCGGCAAGTTCCCAATCAGTACTCCCACTTATCTTAAAGCTTAATTCTATTGAATAAATCATACACCTACCAAAAGCTCCAAAAACTTGAACCTCCGATAGGATATTGATCCCTCTAAAATTTTCTTGATATTACAAAGAAATTACAAGGAAAATCATCCAAAAAAAAAAAAAAAAAAATACAAAACGCCTCTGAGTTAAATAGAAAAAAAAAACACTTTTTTCCTATAGCCAGAAAAGAACAATAGCCAGTCGTAGAAGAGACAAGTGAAAAGCGGTTGTTTTGACTTTTCTGATGGCAAGTAAAGCCCAAGCGGATGATGAATTCCAGTAAGTAGGAGAAAAATGGCGACAAATAACACAAGGAAAGGGGATGAAAAACAAATGATTACGTCAAGTGACAAACAATAGACGGATCATCTAACGAGAATGAAAACAAATGATGTGCCATAGATTTTCTCTTGTTTCAAAACAAATCGTGTTGCGTTGTTTCTGGTGAGAAAAACAAAAATGAATGGAAACAGGCATGCAACGATGAAAATTCATTGAAAACAATGAAAATCTACGAAAATTTTACCAATCTTACGTGTTTTTTGATGCTCTAGAGCAGGGATGGTGCACCGTTTTGAGACGTGGATCAAATTTTTTTCAATTTCTTTAGTACTAGTGGGGCACCAATTTGCATGGGACCCATTGGTGTCTTACAAGGTGAAACAAAGAAGGAGCGATACTAGTGCAATGCAAGTTTTTTTCTACAAACTTAATAAATAAATAGTTGCCTAACCATCGGGGGTCAGTTAAAAAACTTGCATGGATCAATGTCTTTTATGTTATGTAAAAATTGAGTTCAATTAAGATGTTATATTTGAAGTGTTGTTTAATTTAACAAAAGACCAATTGAATGAAAGAAATATAGAGTTTTGCCTATACGTAAGTCAACTAAAATATTTTGGTAGGTAGTATTTCAGGATAAATTTCTGATTTTTTTTAAAACTTCAATGAAATTACTTTTGGGTGTCATATTCTGTATTTAATGTGCATTACTCGTGCATCTACTTGATGGATTTAGAAAATGTGGTAAACTGGAAATCCTTTTAGGTAGTAAAAATACCCACGGGTCATAGATTCGATATCACTGCTCTAGAGTAAAAACAGTATGCAGTATATCCACAAAAAGATCAATCTACTATGATCAAAAGATCTACTTTGATCGAAAAATGGTTCTTATTTTAATTCAAATGTTTGGAACTCTAAATTTTTATAATTCTGACACTGACTTTTAAAGGGGTTGTTGAATCTGATGAAAATTTTGATTCATTTTCTTAAATGCATAAAAATATTTTAAGTAGCTTTGAAAAAGAAACCCCCAGTAAAAAAATGCGGTGGTTATGGTCGTATGGATCTATGGTCAAGGACCATAAGTCTTATTTCCCCTACTGTTTACTGTTAAATTTTTGGCTCAATATAAGTTAATTTTGGTAATTTCCAAGTACTTTTTTTAAGTGAATTTTCTCAAGAGTTTTATGATTTTCCTCTTGAGTGATTTTCAATGATTTTGTTATACATTGATTTCATTTAGTATAGTGGTTTAGAACTTCTACTTTTAAATGATGAATGGTGACAATAATACTTAGGTAAGTATCAATTATTATTTGTTGTCCCGTAAAACCTTTGACAAAAAATTTTCAATATACTGCATCTGAAAATTCGTTGAAAACAACGAAAATCTACAAAAATGATACCAATCTTACGTGGTTTTTGATGCTCTGAAGGAAAAACATTATATAGTTTATCTGCAAAAAGTTTAAACTATGAACGATAAATGGTTTTTATATTAACTCAAATGTTTGGAATCCTTAATTTTGATAATGTTGGCATTGACTTTTAAAGTCGTTGTGGCATCTGATGAAATTTTTGAATCATTTTATTAAATGCTTAAGAGTATTTATTTACAATATTTCTTTACTTCACAAAAAAAAATGCTTTTTGAATATTACAATAGAAGTTTTGGAAAAGAAACCCTCAGTGAAAAAATACAGTGGTTATGATCTTCTGGACTAATGGTCAAGGACTATAAGTCTCTTTCCCCATACTGTTAACTGTTAAATTTTTGGCTCAATATAAATTAATTTTGGTATTTTTCAAGTACTTTTTTTGACTTTTAATTTGATTTTCTCAAGAATTTCAAGATCTTCCTTTTGAGTGATTTTCAATAATTTTGTTATATTTTGATTTCATTTAGTATAGCGATTTAGTACTTCTACCAAGTACCAATTATTACTTTGAAAATCCCATAAAATAAATATAAAATACTACATCTGAAAATTCATTGAAAACAACGAAAGTCTAAGAAAATGATACCAATCTTACGTGGTTTTTGATGTTCTGAAGGAAAAACAGTATGCAGTATTTCATCTTTAATTTCGATTTTTTATTTGTGCTTTCATTTTTGTGTCAATGCTTGGATATTTAAATTCCCTACAAAAAACGTCTCATTGAAAATTTTTGCCAGACACACCGTTTTCGAATAATCAAGCTTCAGACATTGATATAATTTTTTGATTTATCTTCTTTATTTTGGAATTTTGTAACTAACAAACAAATAAATTTATAGAAATGAACAATATAGATTCTTGAAGGAAATTTAATGCTCTACAAAAAAGGTCTCTTAACGTTTTTACATAAATTCCCTCTTTCAAAATTGGTTCAACAACGAAAAAAACAACAATTTAATTTTTCCTTCAGCTTTAATTGTGAATAACTTTTGAAAAAGTGATTTTATGTAAAAACGTTAATAAACCTTTTTTGTAGAGCATTAAATTTTCTTCAAGAATCTATATTGTTCATTTCTACATAATGATTTGCTCGTTAGTAACAAAATTCCAAAATAAAGAAGATAAATCTAAAAATTATATCAATGTTTAAAGCGTGAATATTCGGAAACGGCGTGCCTGGCAAAAATTTTCAAAGAAACGATTTTGATAGAGAATTTAATTTTCTATAAATATTAGGGCAGATGAATGTTTTTACCTTGATAGCTTGACAGCAATGATGTGAAAATGAAAGCACAAATAAAAAATCGAAATTAAAGATGATTGACCTCTTAATATTAATATTAAGGGCTCAAATCTCCCGATTATTTTTTTTTCACCTTGAAAAATATTTTCGATATACTTTTCAAAAAAAAAATAGTCAATTTTTTTGACCCAGTCTACAGCATATCTTCGAAAACATCAAATTAAGAACGATCAAAGGATCTTATATAAATTCAAATGTTTGGAACCCTAAATTTCGACAATTTTGGCGGCCGACTTTATAGGGGTTGTAGCACCTGATGAAATTTTTGTTGCCATTTATTTAATATATATGAATATTATCCATTATATTTCTTTACTTCACATAAAGAAATACTTTTCGAATGATGCAATTGTAATTTTGATTAAAAATTCCACAGTAAAGAAATGCAGTGCTTCAAGAACCATTAGTCTTATTGCCTATACTGTTTACTGTTAAAGTTTTGGCTTAATGATAGTATATTATGGTAATATATATTTTTTTTTAAATTAGCAATCACTTAGTGCAAACTATGAGCTAATATATTGTCTTGGCTGGTGCTCTTGAGCTTCAAATAGCTTGATGAAGAAGTTCCCAGTGGAACATCTTCCTGCTACTTTGATGTCAGCTCATACGGAGTTCTTTATGGTAATATTGACTTTTAATTTCATTTTCTCGTTTCAAAATCATCCCTTGAATGATTTTAAATGATTTTGTTATAATTTGATTTTATTTAGTTTAGTGCTTCTACATTTAAATGATGAAACGTGACAATAGTACTTTGGATAACTATTAATTATTGCATTGAAAATCCCGTAAAAATACTGCATCAGATAAAAAGCGTTCATCTTTCAAACATAAAATAAACGTTTGGTAACAAAACTACAAAGCGAACAAAGAATTTTTTTGCATACAATACAATGGTGTTTTTTCCTCCCAACACATAACGACAATGCCAACCCTCTCATCAGATTACCATTAAATTTTAATTTACCACCACCACCACCACCAGGGCACGCATCTTTGTATAATACATTCCCGGCTTATGGATAGGTTGATTTAAATAAGGATTCCCGCTGTGTGGCACTTCAATGAAAACTATTTCACAGAAAATCGATTGCAATATCACTCTCATTGGCCGGCCGTTCACAGGAATTTCCCACTCGGGAAAAAAAAGTGCATTTTACGCACATTTTCCACGTTTGTTGTTAATATAAATATATCGAAATATGTATCCCGGATGGCGTGTGGATGGGATGGGCGAGTGTGGGGGACGTGGAGCAGCTCAAAAGGGTTGCAACCATTCAGGGTGAAAAATCGCAGTATTGTTTTGTTGCACTGATTTTGTGATAAAACGGGGACAATAGCGGGAATGAATTCGGAACCAGAGGCGGATTCAATGAAATACTGGCTTTGCAAAGGGTTATCAGTTTAATTATCTCTCCTACCAATCCTGTAATTAATTTCACTTCATATTTGCTCAGTTTTTACTATTTTGCATAATATTTACATTTAGTCGGCAAAATAATCTGTAATATTTTCCTGTTTATTGCTTTTATTTTTAATAAATTTATTTATTTTTTTTGGTCAACCACACTTTTATTGCCTTTCTCCTGAAATTTTCCGAGAAGGCTAAAACCATTTTTACTGTATTTGCGTTTTCATTTCTAGTAGTCTTAAATTAATATTATGAGCATAAAGTTTGATAATTTGAATATATTTTTATAGAACCTCGTAAAGCTTTAACTTAGGAAAAGGATTTGTAAGCCAATGTAAATTAACATTAACGTTAATTTCTTCGTATAACTATTGAACAAAAAAATATTTTCCCTTGATTTTAAAGTCAAGCTTTTCCAACACCAATGCCAAATAATTAAATTCTTGCATACCTTTGGATTTTCTCATTTTATTTCTACCAGATTCTTTGTTCCTTTCCATTTTTTGAAAATAATTGAGTATACCCCAGCTCTTCTTTACTGCAAGAGGAATGAAGTTTCCAAATCAATACTTAATTTTTTATGTATGTCCAGAATAGTCTAAAACTCGCAAAAAAGTTATATTTTTTCACTAAATAATTGGTGTATATTTTTTTTTAAATACTTAGTACTAAGTATAATACCTTTTAAACTTCTTCCATTTTCCTCTGACTTTTTTCGACGACATGGTTCATTACAATTATTAACGTTGTTGGATCTGCTACTCTAATTTCAACACAAAAATTTTTCTCGAATTTGGAGTCATCCATGGTTTATATGCAAAAACTTTTTTCTTTCGGTATCCCTAAAAATAAATAAATTAGGGGCCGTGATCTTTTCGAGATTATTCGGTTACCAAAAAATAGATAGGATCATCTTGCTGAAACCATAATCCTGGTCTATATTTCATTGCAGGTCTTATAAAATTTTGAAGTATGACCTTATATCGTTATCCATTTACTTTCACTGAATTATCATAGTCATTTTGGGAACAAAACGGTCCAAGTATATCTCGTGATGTTACTCCACACTAAATCGTAAATTCAATAGAGTAATATGTAATATGTAGAGTAATTTGGTCTAATCTAATTTATACTTTAGAAAAGATAGTCTTAGCAAAATTAGTCCAATTTATATAAGTCAAAAGATTCGGAAAAATCGGAATGGAGTTTTTCTAAAACTTATCGAATGACATATCAAAATTTCAAACGTATCTTAAGCACTTTAAAAGACAAACCTAGATATTCCAAATATTTTTGAATCAAAGGAAAATTAAAGATATGAAAAAAAGATTTGAAAAGCAAAAAATAAAGAAATATTCATAAATATTAATAATTACGTTGGAGCAAGTGCACTGAATCGTAAAAATAATCTGAGATGTACCAGAATTGGCATCGGAGGCCTTCTGGAAAATTTAAAAAGCAATTGGAGAATATCCGGAAATTTTTCATTGTTATTGGATGATCGAATCTATTGAATCAAATTACGGGATTAAATAACGTCACTGAAAATAGGAGTTTTTCAAGGTATTGTATTGAGTGCATTGTTATACTTGCAGTATACAGCTGATATGCCAAAGACGTTTGAAATTTTCGCAGCTGCATATGCAAATAATACAACGATTGTATCAACGGTAGAAACTCCAAAAGATGCGAAGTGAAACTACCTTATTTTAGTTACCTTTAACTACCTAAACAAAATCAAGAATGGGCTGGAAAGTAGGGAATAAAAGCTTGTTCCAAGAAATACGTAAGATTTAAAAAATACATAATAAATAGGCTAGACATTGCCACAAAAATACGGTCAAATATTTGGGCATGCATCTTGAAAGAGCTTTTACTTGGGTGCATCACATAGAGCTAACATAGCACTAAAATAAGAAATTTGGAAGGATTTATTGTTCATAAAGTTATCCATTCTTTCCATGGAAAATAAACTCCTGACTTACTAAATCTTGTGTAACCAATAAAGGCTTGTGGATTCCAATTTTGGAAAACTATTTCCAATTCCAACAATAAAATTCTCCCGAGGTTTTAGCCAAAAATGCTTTAATGATTGGTTAATGCCCTCATGGCTAATGTTATAGGAAAAAAAATGCATAATTTTGCTTTAAACCTATTGGGCAATAGTTAGACCAAAAGAAGACATCATAGGTGAAATATCAATGGATTAATCTGCTGGTGCTAATACATTTATAGGAAATACTACATAAAATGCACTTATTTATATTCAAAAAATATTTGTAATTAAAAATTAACTAACTTTGAGTTGGTGCCAAAAAAACCATCAAAAAAAAAATCTTAGATTAAACTTACAATAGATTTGCATTGATAATACAAAAATTAAAGTCACCTTATTTAATATACTTCTGTGAGATTTAATTTTTTCTTTAAGATTCCCGATTTGAAAGTTCAAGCACTTGAAAGCTCTTTCCAATACGCAAAGTTTGAAGAGATATTTTGCAATGCAAAAATAAATTTTCCTTTTCATTTCACACGAACTTGGAATTAGATGGAAAATTTAAATTTTAAATATGAAGAAAAAAAATTTATTTCAACACCCCGTCCCCAAGGTGGATAAACATTTATTCAAATTTATAATTATGCACGCACATAACGCGGCCACAAGATTTATATATATGTATTTTAAATCCCACAAAAGTGAAAACTTCATCGTTCAATATAATCCGTTGGAAATTATTTACATTATTATCAGCTGCGCTTCTTTCATACGGTGGAACAATAGAAAAGAGCGTAAAAACTCCAACATTTTTATGTTTCCTTCGAGACAAATTATATTCGGTTGTTGTTTTGAATATTTCAATGCTAGGTGAAATTATTTTGTTGTGCATTGCAATTTTGCTGGGATTTTTCTTTGCTAAAACTGGTGCAATCAGAGGTTAGTCAGGTGGAAAAGGGACGAGGTTGAGATTAGCATTATTGGATTAATTTCCGCGCTCAGATGACATAAATTGAGTTCATAATGCTAGACTGCAGGAATACAGGGGACACAGGATGATGAGGACGAACATAAATATATTTTGATGAAAATTAACTTAGATATTACATCAAAGACTAGTTTTCCTCGAGTTTTCCACTTCTTATAAACTAATGTTAGATGAAATATTCAAGAGAGCTTTTCCCAAGCTTTCGTACTCAATTATGTTCCAAGAAAAAAATTAATGGATTCGCATTTACTCAAAATATGATTTTGCAAAACTTTAAAAGCTATTTTAACTCATTTCACTTGAAAAGCCAGTGAATATTTATCGAAAATGTTTACGAGAAATAAAATTGAACTATTTACAGAAAAAAATATATTATGAGGAATATACTTAGAGAACTAGTACTGGTTTATTGGTTCCCTTCTTAATTTATATATATATAAAAGAAAGTTGTGTTAGTTACACTATTTATAACTCAAGAACGGCTGAACCGATTTGACTGAAAATTAGTAGCGAGGTAGCTAAGAACTAGGGGAAGGACATAGGATACTTTTTACCCCGTTCCCGTCGTTCCCGTGGGACGTGCCTTTTTGAAATGTAAATGTTTTTATACTTAATAAACACTTACTAGAATTATACGGTACTAGCACATTCGTTTACGTATCTGATATTCTAATGCTCACAATACTAGAGACGTGGGTTCGAATCCTAGAGTAACCTTTTTTTTATTTTTTTTTTACAAAATTGTTAATTAAAATTAAAATAAATCCTTAGGGTTGCTCAATAAGGAAATATTAACGAAAAAAGTAACAGTAATAGTAATAAAAAATATATTAATAAAGCTTAAAGTAAATACGTTTTTAAAACCGTGCATACATAAAATGGTGTAAATATATATTTCCTCTGCCACATGAAATTTTAATATTCGGTGTATTCCTTTTAAGAAGTAGGCATGTGAAAAGATTTTTTTTGGAAAATTCCTACCCTAAAAGAGTGAATCGGGGTGATTAAGTTTCTTTGAAAAAATGTAGAGTTAATCAACAATCGAAATTTTGAATTTACTAAGTGTAATTAATAAATAAATAATTAATTAATTATAAGTTTCTGTTTTTGTTATATAATTTTAACTACAGCATTTTAAAACACGTCATTTCACTTAATTAGTATGAAAGTTTAGGTAGTAGATACTTATACCAAATACCATAGAGGCGGTTTTTAATTTTTGTTTGTTTTTCAACAATCAAACTTTTAAAAATCTAATTTTTATGAACCAATGATTGTGAACTGGAGCAATTACATATTCTGCTAAAAAGCATTATGGAAGCAATTTTTGTCATATAACAACAATTGGTTTTCAAATTGTTCTAAATACCGAAGAAGAGTTAGCATAGAAGATATATATATTATTTATTGATGATAATGAAATATGACAAAAAATTGCTTCCATAATGCTTTTCTGCAGAATATATTATTGCTCCTGGTTGCAATCATCTATCTATTATTATAAAGAGGAAAGTATTGATTGTTTGTTTGCTTTGAATAGGCTCCGAAACTACTTGACCGATTTGAAAAATTCTGTCACTATTGGGAAGCTACACTATTTCCGGAGAACATAGGCTATATTAAATTTTCAAAAAAAATAAGGATCCATACTAAAACTTCAATAATGTAACCCCAGGTATGAAAAAAATTACCAAAAAAACATTATTTTATCGCGTGCGCTGCGAAAACTATTGGTTATAGAACAAAATAATGTACTACAATTTTGCAGAACATATTATTATCTACAAAAAATAGAGCGACAGCATATGTCTAACTATTACAGTTATGTCACAATAAGTGTTTTTTTATTTTAAAAAAATATAAATAAATGCCACTGCTATAAAAGCTCTTTTATTTATACTTTGGGATTAATTATACGTTCATAGCGCATTCGCTTACGTATCTGACATTCTTATGCTCACAATAAAAGAGACGTGGGTTCGAATCTTACATTAGACTTTTTTTTTACAAAATTGTTTTTGGAAAAAGGTTCATTCGGGAATCGAAACAATGAGATGGGATTCCAACTAATATTCAAAAATCTAAACTCTGAACTTCTGTTATTTTGACGCGAGTATTTTGATAACTTTCGACTTTTTTTAGTCATAATTTAGACCGACTTTATTGGAATTGACGATATTTTTTATTTATGTATAGATACTGATTGATTTATGGATTATTTGTTTAACGGTAGGTATACCTACTGTAGGTATACGCAATTAAACATAATCTTTTTAGATATTTATAAATATTTTTTGAAGTTTAATTGATGATTACATGCAACTATTTTATTCTAAGCAACAGTTGATTAAATGTGTCTGTTTAAAGTCGACAAAGCAGTGTTTTAAGTATGATTATGTTTTTCGTAAAACAAATAAGAAAAATTAAAATTTTCACATACCACTACAAATAGCAAATCTGAAAAGAAAATATAATCTACACCTCGTTACGCAGACGAAGTTGCGGGGATCAGCTAGTCATTAATAAAAATATGACACAAGAGCAGTTTAGAATCTCAAAACTTTATGTATCGAAAAAATTACAAAGCTTATGCTTATGCATTTCATAGAATATATATTTTAAATGCATCGTTCGTGCAGGATTCAAACACAAGCTTCATTTTTATCCGTGCTCTCGTCTCTCATATTTAATTTATATTTTATTAGAAACAAAGTAAAATTTTAATATGCAAAATAGGAGAATTTATTTCAATCTCGTTTATATGCTAGATTCTCTATATGTTGATGTTCTATTTCATCTCATCTTATTTGGTAGGAAAAGCACGATTATAATCGTGAATTTTCATGATCTTGTTACGCGAAACATTCAACTTCAACACATGTAGCAGACAAGCTGTTTTTCACTCAGAAAGACACAAAAAGGTTATGTACCGTTCACCCCGTTTTTTTTTTGCTTTCCATTTTGTAATAGCAAATTTTATATTGAAATTGCTTAACACAAAAAGTAAATTAATTATATAGTGAAAGATCTATTAAATTGAAATTCTTTGTGCTACGCTTTTGTTGTTAATAAAGAGCTTTATATTCAAAAAGCTAAATTGAAAATTTAGTAATGTTCAAAAAGGCAATATTTTACTATTAAATTCAATTTTATACTTTTATGAAACCGGTTTCAATGAATATATAAAAATAATTTAAATCAATAAAATCTGTTATTATATCACACTACGCCAAATTTAGAAAGAAACCAATACTGCTTGATTAAATAAAAACATTAGTACGTTTGGTTTAAAACTAAATGTAATTTATAATGGACAGTTATTTTGCAGTATGTCAACAGTACAGAGATGTGAAAATTATTAGACACAAAAGAAGATTTTTACCTTTTTCCAGCAATGTATTGCCCAAATTATAAAACATCCAACATCAGTTATGGTTTGGACCTGCATGTCAGCAAAGGGTACCAGTAGGATATACATTAGAGTGGTTTTTTTTTCGGAGCTATTTTTTTTTGCTCCCATGCCGAAATTTTGTTGGAAATACTTCAAAAAAAACTCCCTGAAAGTTTGAGCTCTTAATATTAATATTAAGTACTCGCTCACAGCGTGTGAATATTTTCCATTTAAAATTCACGTAAACTTTGATTTTTTTTTAAATTTTTATAGCCCAGCGGCATTTTATGGTATCGCCTCGCTCAAAGTCGCGATTTTTTTACAATTGTATGCTCTACAAAAGTGCCTATTTTTAATAAAGAATAAAAAATCAATATTTTCTTAAATTTTACTCAATAATCCGTAAAAATTTTATAGTAAGAGAAATTCAAGGCTCAATATCACGAGAAATATCGATCTTAGCAATTTGGTTTTCTGGAACTTTTTTGTAGGAAATTAAATTTCCTATAAATTTGACTTTTACATCTTTTCTGTAGGGCTTGTAATTCATGAGTTACTGAGAGAAAAACGATAAATCTATGAAAAATCTAGGTTTAGTGACCCGTACTACCTCGCCCATGTAAATTACGATTTGCCGCAATAGGCACTTTTGTAGAGCATACAATTGTAAAAAAATCCCAACTTTGAGCAAGGCAATACCATAAAATGCCGCTGAGCTATAAAAATTTAAAAAAAATATCAAAGTTTACGTGTATTTTAAATGGAAAATATTCACACGCTGTAAGCGAGTACTTAATATTAATATTAAGAGCTCAAACTTTCAGGGAGTTTTTTTTGAAGTATTTCCAACAAAATTTCGGCATGGGAGCAAAAAAAAAATAGTCCCGAAAAAAAACCACCCTAATATACATAAGGTTACCAACTATAAATTACAGAAAATCCGGAGATCGTTTCACTAAATCCGGAGAGTTGTATTCAATATGAAAATAGATTTAATTTTTTTTTTATGAACTGAGCAAATATTCATAATCATAACGTTCACAAACTTTACTAGCTAGTTCTATATTGTAAATATAACAAATATACATTTTTTGTTACTATAGAATTAATTTTTATCCCTGGAGCGTAGTAAAGAAACTTGTATTTTTTGTTAAATCGAAAAACGTGGAGATTGATTTTTGTTAACTGGAGTTCAGAGAAATTTCATTTTTTCTGGAAACTCCGGACAAAAACTGGAGAGTTGGTAACCCTAAGTTGCATACATTTTGTTGCGACAGAAAAATAACACTGTAAGTTTTTAAAAAATTAAAAAATCCGGAGATTATTTTTGTAAACTGGAGTCTGGAGAAAAAAATATTTTTCTGGAGTCTCCGGACTAAAACTAGAGAGTTGGTAACCTAAGATATACATTGTGGAAGGCACTATGAGGCAAGACCAATATATACAAGTCTTGTAAACGAGGTTGTTGCCTCAAACTAAAGAGTAGTTTTCCGGAAGAAAATTTTATCTTTATACAGGATGGAGCTCCTTGCCATAAAGCCAAAAAAGTTATGGATTTCTTCAAAAATTCTAACATTAATGTGACTTCTTGGTCAGGAAATAGTCCTGATGCTAATCCCATGGAAAATTTTTGGGCCATTGTGAAGAAAAAAACCTAAAAAAATAAACTATTACAACACAGGTGGATCTGATTACCAAAATTAAGATTTGGCATCATAATAAAATATAAATGAAAAAAATAGTATAGAGCATGCCAGGATGATAAAAATAAATTATAAACAACAAAGGGTACCACAAAAAATATTAGATGAGTGAAATTATTCTATTTTTTTAATTTATGACATTTAAAAACAAAAATTTGTTTTTTTTTTCTTTTTAAATCAGTTGATTCTTTTTAATCTAGAATCAACTAGAATCAAAATCAACTATGGAGAAAAGCTTTTCTCAAGCTTTCGTACTTAACTATATCCCAAGAAAAAAATTAATGCAATTACATTTACTCAAAATATGGTTTTGCAAAACTTTAAAAGCTTGTTTTAACTTATTTCACTTAAAAGCAAGTAAATGTTTATCGATAATGTTTTCCAGGAATAAAATTGAACCTTGAACTGCTCCCAAAAAAATAGTTTAGGTAAAATTGTAATTAGCCATTGATAACACAGGTCTACCGCAGTAGCTATTTAAAACAATTATACAAATGATTATAAGTATGACCAAGTTAAAGTTCCCCAAGGAATTATTTTTGGGCCTCTTTTTTTATTTTATATAACAATGATATATTTAATGTACTGCCGAATAATAGCTTGGTTTTTTTATGCTAACGATACGACTATGTTATGTTGTGATAAGAACTGGGGAGAAGTCAATGTTCTTTTATCTGATTGGTTAGAAATATCGGATATTAGGGATAGAAATAATCTACTATCTTTGAGTACAAATAATTCTTCCTTTATTACTTTTAAAAGTTATTTAGATACTATTCCATATAAATCAAAAAATGTTATTCAAGATATGGAATTAAAAAGAGTAAGCATCTACAAATATCTTGGTTTTCCTTTACTTTGATTGTCATATGAATTGGAGTATAGGTGCTATGGAACTTACAAATCAAATAGTTTACGTTTCTATTTTATAAAGTAAGCAAACTATTTCCAAACCACTGTTCTAAAATCAATTTATCATGGTATTTTTGAAAGAATAACTAACAATGAAATTATTGCCTAAGTCAACTAGCTAAGGACTACTAGCTAACAATGAAAATAAGTTAGCTAAAAAAACTTGGTAACAACAATCACGTGACTACCACTTTAAAAATAGTATCCCTAAAAACTAAGATTTCATTCTATAGTCTCTAGACTTAACTTCCGATCACATGTTATTTAAATTTGGGAAGTTGACTTTATATTTGACTATTTAATCACATTCACTTAATCACATACTAAATTTGAGAATATATTCCAAGTTAGTAAAACTTACGTCGATTGAGCTGGAGTCTAAGTAGATGAAAAAATAAGGTGACAAAAGTTTATGTACCAATATTTAAACTCGTTTGAATTACGGGAAGTGTGTAAATAATCATCATCAAAATTTATCGTCCTCAAGAACACGAAACCAATGTAAAGGATTTATTAAAAAGTCTGCAAAAGAAATATTAATAAGAAATAAAGTAAAACTTAACATATGTCAATCAATCGTTAAAATTATTAATAGAGCAACAAATCAATTTACCATTGATTAATCAATATCTTCAATTATCACCAACTTCACGACGTTCGATCTTGATATCCAATTAATTGTCCAACAAATTATGATTATTTTCATAAAATTTATCACGAAATGTTAAGAATAATAATTTCCACATGTTTATTAACAATTTATTCGTCAATAATTAAATAGTTTCAAATTCAAATGGAAGTAAATTGTAAGAAATTAGCGAAATAATTACTGTTCAAATTGCAAGTCGACTTGTTTATTAAATTTTGACCTTCAATTTTTTTTCAATTCGGCTACGTTCGATCATTGCAAATTGGGATTACATCGTTCGCAATGGGAACCGGAAAAACAATATATCTATTCTTGTCTTACATTTTGAATTTGTTAATTTACCATCTTTGCCACTTTAAAAATTATTTGAAACAATTAAATTTGAAATAGTTGTTCTTGTCTTTCACATTTAACTTTTAAATTCTCCGTTTCTGTCACATCACAATTATCGATAAATTTAAATAATATTTAAAACCAGAGGACCCGATGAAATTCGTGCCACCTAAAGTTGAATTGCGAAAGTTAATTGATATTGGCAATACTGCGATATTTTTAATTTAAATATGGATTTAATTAATATACCTACTTATGCTTGATTATAACAAATTAAGTGCGTTTTTTAAATAAATTCA
Organism: Sisyra terminalis; assembly: GCA_958496175.1. Lineage (NCBI taxonomy): Eukaryota > Metazoa > Arthropoda > Insecta > Neuroptera > Sisyridae > Sisyra > Sisyra terminalis. The sequence goes on along the minus strand of OY292278.1, from coordinate 44,670,707 downwards.
TTTTAATTTGTATATTTAGATTTATACCAATAAGAATATATTAAAACCCATATGTATAAACCCGGTATAAGTCTATATTTATCCATACTTTTATTTTTAATTGTTAGTTTCCCTCAAAATTGTATTGTTTTTTCGGCTATTCACTCCTAAATTCACTATTTTTCAGAAATTGCATACTTATTGGAAATGTTTCTGTTTTCTTCAGTAATTCTTTAAATAGAACATCTATTTTTTAACCATTTAACACTTCAGTATGTAGTTAAGGTGGCCTCTGCATTAGTATAATGCAACTGTATAAATGTGCTACAATGATGTCCCAATTTTATTCTTCTATTTTTTTTTATCCTTTCAGTACTGTAGTTTGGAGTGAACCATATTCTTTAGGCCTTCATAGGATGTGTAATATATTAGGAGTTACTTTATGAATTGGTTTCCCTTCTTTTGATAATCTCTTCATTTCTTGGTACATATATTGTTCTTTCTTTAGATTTTAAAAAGACGAAAAAAGATTTAAACCATTTTCTTTTTAATTAATTTATCAGCCCTCTAGTTACCCTTTTCGTGACCTGGTACCCATTAAAGTTTTGGTGATTCTTGTAGTGTTTAGTACTGTTTCTGATTTTAAAAATAATTTCTACCCTTTTACTACTCTTTACACTTCTAACGTATTAGTAAAATATAAAAAAAAAATATTCATGAAATCCTATCACCATTTCAGCCCTTAATTCTATTAATATCAGGACGAAAAATATTATGAATATTGGTATTGTTTTATAGGAAACATTAGCTCTTTTAGGTCGTGGCATTGTTCTTAATAATACTATCACTATAAGGTTGATTATTAATAACACTCATATAAAATGTGAATTAATTGACAAATTTGATATTTAAATTCAATGAATAAAAAAGTATTTGTTTTGCAAACCATAGACATCAATGATTACAAATAATGTAAATATGTATGTGATATGAACCTAATTTTTTTAAAAAGACATTTTATTTATAATTTTCCAGATATTCTAATAGTTATTCTGTTAATCAAGGAGTAAATGAATCTAATAAATAATAGATCATGAAAATCGGATTTGCCATTCTTCAGTTATAAGTAGTCTAAATAATACGACTTTGTTTTATATATTATATATTGTATATAAAGATTATGGATGGTAACTTGTTTATAGATCTTCCGTAAAAATATTTTAGGAGAAAATTATCATCAACGCAAAAATCTACTTTTTATAGAAATTTAAAAATAAAAAATCAGAGTTTCCGTGTATTTTCAATGGGAAATCTATACACGTCTTGGTCGAGGAATTAAAATTAATATTAAGGGCTCAAACTTTCAGAGAATTTTTTTTTGGTATTTCCAACAAAATTTCACGATGGGACCAAAAAAAGTAAAAAAAAAAACACCCTAGTAAACAGGTGTAATGCACGTCTATAGAAGTATCACCAGAAATAAAAATGCAGTTTGTAGGCTAAAGATTTTCATGAAAATTTAAAAAGTTTCCAAAATTATTCATTCATAAAGGTTACCAACATAGTAAATACAGAGGTAACTACTTCAACTACTTCAAAAGCTTATGTTTGGATGCTAGTTGAAAGCTACGCCAAACTTATTCCCATTTTTATTTTCAACAATTGTTTTCTTTTTGGATAATTTTTTTATTGTTATTTTATAATACTTTTAAGCGAATGCAGTGTTTATAACGTACAAAAGTTGCTAACGGAAGGAAATATTATAAAGCCTAAAAAAGTTTCTTCTTTTTAATGTGCAATAAAAAAGGAACTTTAAATGTTTAAAGTTGATATCCACTTCAACAAAAACATCAAATTTCTTGCAAAAACATTTTCCTTAAGATTTGGGATATATTGTGAAAAATTTATTGATTTTTTTTGTTTATCGGTTATTTCAATATGTGGCCATTTCTTTTGTATCGTAAAAATTATATCAGAGCTCTAATTTAAGCTGCAAATTCAAGCTCAAATGCTTGATATTTTTGATGAATTTTTCAATAAAAGCTCATAAAATACTGTAGTCTTAATAGTATATAAAGATTATTGATCAAAAAATTTTCGTAAAAATTAAATCAGAGCCCTAATTTAAGCTGCAAATTCAAGCTCAAATGCTTGATATTTTTGATGAATTTTTCAATAAAAGCTCGTAATATACTGTACTTTTGATGGTATATGAAGATTATTGATCAAGAAATTTAAAATAAGATTACAATTTTCTTGGAAAAGCCCAAAAAAAAGAAAAGCAACCCATAAAAATCGATTGTGAATATTTGATATCTTTTTTTTTATGATACCAACGTTGGAGCTTTTTATTATAACGTCTATTGTCGCGATAAAGCTGGAAACTTTTTCAAGGTTTTCATTGATCAAATTTATTACGTAAGGCTTTGTTCTTCCTTCCCTGTTTTTTTCTGCTTGATTTCAAACGAGAATTTCATTTGATTCAATATTAACGTTTACGAACCCAAAATCTAATTTCATCGGCTTTTGTTGTCAACATTTTTGCCATTCGAAACTGTATAATAACTTATGAATCATACATACTCCAATTATAAATACGTTGCTATTAGGTTTTGGTTGCTCGGAGCTAAATCGCTATTGAATATATCGAGGGGGTGGCAAAAAAGCAGGGGATGTCTGAATTTTTTTTTTTGGAATTTTTAATGTGCACCCTTCATGTTATTTAGAGACGAGGGCTGGACCGGCAATGGTAAACTGATTTAGTCGTATGCCAATGAAAGGATTAGGACAGGAATAGACGAGGGGGGTGTGTGATGGGGTTGGAGTGGACCTTGGTGAGTGATGCACTAATGGATCACTATGCGATTTTGATACACGGGCTTTATTATATACAACGCAAAGCTGGATACATATATATATATATATATATATGTATGGGGCTCTCAAAGCTCAATAAAGCTCTGATATAGCTCCGATAATCTCAGCCCACTTATATGAAATATTGGGAACGAATGCAAGGGTGCTTCAGCGCCCATTCTGATGGTTCTTGTTGATGAGCAATTCGAGGTTCAGTCCCAAAAATGTATTTGTACACGAGGGTTGAATGGATGTTTATAATAGGCAATGCAAACTCAATTGATTTAGTGGTTGTTTATTATTGATTTTATGCATATAAAATTAATTAATTGCGCCTACATTGGAACGAAACATAAAGCAGAAAAAAATGATATGAAAATCCTATAGCAGCTCGTGTACATGGTGGAGTATCCTTTATGAATAATGGAAATTGTCGCTCATAAATAATAAATTTCGAATCTTATTTAAAAATAAATTTAATTACGTTTGAGAGGCGTCATATTTCCCCTTTTTGCTTGCGCTAACTAACGAATATAATGAACAATGTAAATATGCAAAATACATTTTATTTGATCTCGAATTTCGGCGTTTTTTTTCCCAAAATCAAAACAAAATGAGATTTTTGCGTTAATGATAATTTTCTCTTGTAATATTTTTACGGAAGATAAAGTGGTCCAAATAAAAACTACTCCTTTTGATTTTTCTAAAATTTATATAATGGTCCAAAAAAACTTTCAATTATTGGAGTTTAACGACTGAAATTAAATCTCTCACCCTTATCATAAAACTCAGCAAAGCTCTAGAGTTAACTAACAGGAAAGTTACATATGGAACTTTCTAGAAAGATAATAATCTACAAAACAGCAAAATTTAGCCAAAAATGGTATAACAAATATACCAGGACAATGGAAAGTGGTTTAAGTTATGGTACAGAAATCCGGAAAACTACTACAAGCAGTGGCGTAGTTACCTAGGGGCTAAGCGGAGCAGTGCCACGCGGCCCTCAAGCTCAGGGGACCCTCGAATCCTTACCAAAAATCTCGACCGAACTGAACTTTTGAAAATTCAGTTGGAAGTTCATCTATTATGTACGGAAATAATGAGCAAATATGGAGTGCTAAAATGCGACCTAACGGATGTTTTTACAACAATGTTATTATTCTTTACAATTTCTGTCACTTCTGCAGCAGCTGAAAGGTCATTTAGCAAATTAAAAATAATAAAAAAATATTTGAGAAATAATATGGGCCAAACTCGACTCCGACATTTATCGCTAATAGCAATTGAAAACAAAACTGCATCAAGCCTGAATTTAAACGTAGTCATTGATACTTTTGCGAAAACTAAAGCTGGGCAAAAATTGCGTTTAAAAATCATAAAGATTAGATTTCATTTAGCTGCAGAGGTCGTTGGATAAAAGTTTTATTGGAAAGTCACAGCAATTTCATTATACCCACCACTGTTTTTCCGGAGTCTAGAAGTCGTTCAAAGACTTTGTCTAAATCTTCAAAAAGTTTCTTTTTCATAATCTTTAACTCCAATGAAAATCGCCATTTTTGAAAGGGTTATTGGGAACTGACCACTTTGGTCCCGAAGTTTGGTGGCCATAAAAGTACTACTTTTTGGGTGCACATTACTATGCAATTATATCAAGTAGTAAACTAATATTAAATTAAATATCAAATACAAATACAATTTTTTTCATTGAAATGGTAGTAATTAATCGAACTCTTTGTACCATATAGTAAGAAAAGGTAAGTTTATTGTGCTACGAATTATGGTCCTAAATCACAAGAAAATTTAGAACTAAGTTTACTCAATGATTACAATTTTGTTACAGTCAATTTTTTTTTCGGGAAGAAGTAAAGTTTTTCCTAATTTCGAATCTTACCCAGTGGCGTAGCTACCTAGGGGCTAGGCGGGGCAGTGCCCCGGGGCCCTAAAGTTCAAGGGGCCCTCGAATCCTTACCAGAAATCTTGATCGAACTAAACTTTTTGAAATTCAGTTGGAAGTTCACCAATTATGTACGGAAATAATGAACAAATATGGAGTGCTAGAATGTGACCTAACGGAAGTATTTACAGCAATGTTATTATTCTTTACAATTCCTGACTTCTACAGCAGCTGAAAGGTCATTTAGCAAATTAAAAATAAGAAAAAATTATTTAAGAAATAATATGAGCCAAACTCGATTCCGATATTTATCGCTAATAGCAATTGAAAACAAAACCGCATCAAGCCTGGATTTAAACGAAGTCATTGATACTTTTGCGAAAACTGAAGCTGGGAAAAAATTGTAAATATAATTGTTATTTAGTCAGTTGGTAGGCCCGACCTTTATATAATAAACCCTTGAATCTTCTCAATTTCATTTTATTAGCCAAACCTAGACCAAGTATTAATTGTAATTTATGTTGTTACTGTTTAATAAATTTATTACCTGCCCTGTAGTGCTCAAAAAAGAGCTTTAGTAGCTTAGCATTTTTAAAGTATTTGTATGTTTCATATTTTTATTTGATAAGACTTTATCAGTTTACATTGTAGTGGGGCCCCATTTTTAATTTGTCCCAGGGCCCTTGGTTACCTAGCTACGCCACTGGGTAAAAAGGCATAGTGAAAAATACCTGGAAAAACGGGATGAATATTTAATCAACTTTGCCAGAAACCTGCTGGATAACGTAGACGAAAAGAAGACTTCAAAAGTAGAATACCCTTAATTTACATAGTAGATTTTGAGTACCAAATTACAAGTATAAATTAGGTGCACTGAGTTCATTGCAATTATTGCACCACAGTGCAGATTATGGAATAAAAAAAAAGATAAGAATTTGGTAAACATGGGAAAACTTGATTTAGTAGTAAATTGTTTTTTTTTTCGTTAACTTTACTAATTTAACTGTTTATACTTCTTATCTGTCGTTAAGATACTCAAAGCTCATTTTCTCGACTAATAATGTTGCGACTTGACTAAGTTAAACAAAACTTTTGACGTTAAAACTTCAAGTGTTGAGTGCTTAAGATTAATCTAACGAGGAAACAATTTATTGTAATTTATTTGCTATTTAATTTTCATTGTTTGCCAACAAAACTGTTGTTTTTTTTTTGACAACAAAAAATCAAACAATTATTTCCCATTCATTGCGTATGAAATTTGAGGCGTAAAAACGTTTTAAAATTGTTGAAACGACTGTACTTTTGCGATTAGATCTTGTTTGTCGTTTTAAAGCTCACCCCCCCCCTCTCCCCCGCCACCGTATCTTGTTCCTTTCGAAAATTTTCCTCAATAACGAACCAAGCGGGAATCTAGGCGAGAGACGCGAGAGCTTTCCACATAAAGAGGGAGAAATCACAGAGTTTCACTAGAATGATGGGGATGGGGTGGAAAAAGGGGTGGATATTCTAAATAGTACTTTTCAACAAGTTTATCTCAGCTTATAAGAAGACGTAGAAAACTCGTTAATCAATTATGTGTACTCTATAAATGGTTTCTATTGATGAAAATTTATATCAACATCCCAACTTTTCACTTCGTTGGGAAAGTTTTGCCGAGCTGTTTTTTTTTTCTTCTTCTTTGTGTCGGTGCTGTTTGCGTGTTGTAGGGAAAGGACGAAGAGGTGGAGGAGGAGGAGGGTTTTTTTTTTTTTGGGGTCGTTCGGTGAAATCTTATAAACATGAACCGAGTGTGTAGGTTCAGATTATGTCAAGTTTTCACGTCCCTTTGGTACATTTTTCACCATTTTTCCGTTGATTCGATAAAAATTTACCTCAAAACTTGTTGCCCGGAAGAAGTACGAGGGTTGAAAAGTTTATCGTAAGATTCTTTTCAATAAAATACCATTGTTTAGGGCTTTAACTTTTATCGTTAAATATTTTTTTTTTATGTCGAAATGTTAAGCAGATTTATGTTGAAAAGCGATGGAAAAGTATTTCCATATTTTTTTCGGGGAATCGTTTGTATTGTAAGAGACTTATAAAACTTTTTTCTTCCTTAGATACCGATCAAAAAAAATATTCATTAAGGGTAAATTGTTGTAGAGAAAATTTTTTACAAATGCAGCCAAGAAAAATATCTCATTTTAATGCTAGTAATTAGACTAATTCAAAAAAAAAAGATGATTTTTTTTTCTTAATTGTATCAAAAATATTGTTGAAAATGACAAAAGAAAAATCCAGTGAAAGTTTAAGCTCTTAATATTAATATTAAGATGTGCCGCATCGCAAATTTCGATTCTCCATTTAAATAACATGGTAACAATGTTCTCTTGCACTTTGGAATTTTAAAGCTCACGTTGGTGACAATATTTCGGAATAACCAAGATATATTCTTGTAGAAAATATAACGACCTACAAAAAAGGTCTCTAACAAGTTTTTGATATATTTATTCCTTCAAAAGTTATTCGAGGTCAAAGTTGAACTAAAGAGAAATTTTAATATATTTTCAATTTTTTGACGCAACCATCAATTTTATGAAAAAAATTTATAGCACATTTTTTGTAGGGCACTCCTTAGTATCTTATGTTCCAATATTTAAAAATGATAATACTATGGGGATTGTTCTTGAAATGGACTTAACTCACTTTCAAAATAAACGGTGCATATCATTACCAACTTTCTGTGATATCCCTGTTAAAAAAAGGGATTTTAAATGTTCAAAAAACCAATTAAAAGCATTTTATGTGTAAAGATCCAAATGGCTTTAAATGCCTTTCCTTATAAACATTTTTTTAATAGTTCAACCTAAACGATTTATGGTTTCAAAAAGATAGTAAATAGTAAAGATTAGACTGATTCAAAAAAATGATGATTTTTTTTCATAATTATATCGAAAATATTGTTGGAAATTACAACAAAAACAATCCTGTGAAAGTTTAAGCTCTTAATATTAATATTAAGAGGTGCCGCATCGCAATTTTCGATTTTCCATTAAAATAACATGGGAACAATATTCTCTAGCATTTGGAAGTTTATAGCTCCCGTTGGTGACAATATTTCGGAATGACCAAGGTATATTCTTGTAGAAAATTGAACGATCTACAAAAAAAGTCTTGAACAAGTTTTTGATATATTTATTCCTTCAAAAGTAATTCGAGGTCAAAGTTGAACTAAAGACAAATTTTAATATTTTTTCAAATTTTTGACACAACCATCAATTTTATGAGAAAATTTTATACGACATTTTTTGTAGAGCATATTTTTTTCTATAAATTATCTCTATGAAAGTTTTTGATATTTTTGAAGGGTCCTAAGTTATTTACATTAAACTGAAAATAAAACCTTAATTAAATAACTTAGGACCTGTGAAAAATATCAAAAATTTATATGCAGATAAGTTAAAGGAAAAAAAGTGCTCCACAAAAAATGTCCTCTAAAATTTTCTCATAAAATTGATGGTTGCGTCAAAAAATTGAAAAAATATTAAAATTTATCTTTAGTTCAACCTTGACCTCGAATAACTTTTGAAGGAATAAATATATCAAAAACTTGTACAAGACCTTTTTTGTAGATCATTTAATTAGCACAAGTTTTTGATAAATTTTTTCCGTCAAAAATTATTCGAGGTCAAAGTTGAAATAAAGAGAAATTTTTAATATTTTTTCATTTTGTTGACACAACCATCAATTTTATGAGAAAATTTTATACGACATTTTTTGTAGAGCATTTTTTTTCCTATAACTTATCTCTATGAAAGTTTTTAATATTTTTCACGGGTCCTTTGCAATAAACTGAAAATTCCCTGAATTATTATTGTTTTTACATAAAAAATATTTTTTTTATTTTAATTAAATAACTTAGGACCTGTGAAAAATATCAAAAACTTTTAAAGAGATAAGTTATAGGAAAAAAAGTGTTCTACAAGAAATGTCGTATAAAATTTTCTCATAAAATTGATGGTTGTGTCAAAAAATTGAAAAAATATTAAAATTTCTGTTTAGTTCAACTTTGACCGTGACTAACTTTTGAAGGAATAAATGTATCAAAAACTTGGACGAGACCTTTTTTGTAGATCGTTCAATTTTCTACAAGAATATACCTTGGTCATTCCGACATATTGTCACCAACGTGAGCTATAAAATTCCAAAGTGCAAGAGAATATTGTTCCCATGTTTCCAAAAATGGAAAATCGAAATTTGCGATGCAGCACCTCTTAATATTAATATTAAGAGCTTAAACTTTCACAGGGCTTTTTTTTGTTATTCCCAACAATATTTTCGATATAATTGGGAAAAAAAAATCATCATGTTTTTTTGAATCAGTCTAGTAGAAATTCATATGAACCATCCACGTCATAGGTCAACATGATTCATCTTACGAAAATCCAAGAGTTCCCCAACAAATATCGATTGATTACTAATCGTCTTAGTTATCTCCCTCTAGCATATTGGATCAAACATCGAACGATAATATGGCCATTTCGATTTTATGGAGTAACGAACGGATGACGGCCAAATGGTGAAACGGTGGCGAAGTGCTCTCTAATACAAATTTCATTATCTGCCTCGTATGAGAAACACGACTGGGATTCGATCAAGGACAATGGATGGACGGACGGACGGACGGACAGACGAGGGATGAAAGCTCTGCTAGTCCACTCGAGCTTGGTACTCATCACACATCGATATAACGCATCACCGATGTCCGAACTAAACAATCTCATCAACGAGTTTTCATGTCACTCCCAGTGCTCCATTCCGGCCACAAAAGCTCTTTATCTCTCCAGCAATGGGAGCTTTCCGAGAGTTCATCCATTTCCAATTCACAGATTTAACGTGAAATTGGAAAATTTTAGTTTGTTTTTAGTCTCTTTACGATATGTCCAGAGAAAAAAAGACGAGAAAAAAAGAGGTTTTTTACCGTAAATGTTTTATACAGTGGAATGCGACATCAAAACTAAAATCACTTCATTATTTTGCAGTCTTTAATGCCCAGAAATGTATAACATAGCCAAGAGAAATCATCAAATTTTCTATTTATAGTTAGAAACTAAAAATTATTGTTTTATTTTTTTATACTTAAAATTTACCTCCAACACTGATCACAAATGGTGATTTAATTCTATCGTTAAACTAAGTTTAAAAAAAATATTGACCAAATATTGCAAGTATTCAATATTTTGCCTGATTTTCAAAGTATCTTACAAATAAATCTTTATTAACAAATAAGTACAGCTCCTACCATGGAGTTATTCTAAAAAAACTACCAGAAAATAAATTTCCTAAATTAATTGAAATTTGCTGCACCAAAAGGATCTAACCGATAAAACATTTGAAAACTGCACTCGCGTTTTATAACGGAATCCTACTTTGTTTTTATTGTTTTTCTTCTAAGATAGCCATACACTTAAACTCACACCCTAACTCCGATAGTATGGGAATAATAGGGATGACAACCCTTAACGTAAATATTTTTCTCAGTACCTAAAGATGTCTTCATGAAATTGAAACTATACATGACTATTAATAAACTAATTGTAATATATTTTCTTAAGAATTTTTGCAATATTGGAAACTATAGAAAGCGAGAAGTATATTTTTTGAGGATGGTTTGTTATACCAACCCCCATACTAACACCTATTAAACAATTTCTGCATTGTATTCTGCTGATTTTCATGATCCTTTATAAAGGCAATAATAGTATCGAAAAGTTCTAAATCAAAGTTCAATCTTCTACCAACAGTGTTATTTGAAAATTCAGTTATTTTGCACAATAATTTTGCCACAGGTTGAAGCTAGTTGTCCAGAGTATTATGTAATAAATTGTATTTTTTACCATTAGTGATGTACAACTTCAACAGCTCAACATACTTTAGCTACAAATCGTAATGCATTTGCATCTTCAAATAAAATTTGTGTAGTCGAATGCCATCAAATCATATTATATTTGTAATGATAATTCATTAATTTTTTGTAGGTTTACATATTTTGACGACAATAACAAGTCTTACGAACGTATTTATGATTATATATAGAGTACACAATTGTTAATTTAGGTTTTGGTAAAAATGGTTATATATACATACACGTATCCTTAATTGATTTTTATTTTTTTAAACTATGTTTCACCAATCTGACCATTTTGTAACTTTAACATGTTATAGGAAACTAATTAACACATAAGATATATTTTTTTGGTAGGTGTCATTTTGGGGGTTGGTATAAAAAATCACCCCCAAAAAATATACTTCTCGGTTTTTACAGTTTCCAATATTGCAAAAATTCTCAAAAAAATATATAACAATGAATTTATTATTAGTCATGTATAGTTTCAATTTCATGAAGATATCTTAAATAGGTACTGAGAAAAAAAAAATTACGTTAAGGGTTGTCATCCACATTGTTCCGGTACTATTGGGAGTAGGGTTGTGAGTTTAAGTGTACGGCTATCTAAGATGAAAATCAATAAAAAAAGTTTTGCCATGCTTAATCGGCTAGATCATTTGGTATAAAGAGAAATTCTGTACAATTATTTTATGGGAAGTTATCGTCAATCAAAGTCAAAAAATCTATTTCCATTTTGATAAAAAATAACTCGAGAATTACTGTTCATCTTCCTTTTCTTCTACACTTTAGGTTTTATACACTTTCCCTGATAAAATACCTATGTTTTTCGGTCTGTTAATACTTTTTCTTCTTTCTACGAATTTTAAATTCCATTTGGCATTTCATTCAGCTCTATTCTTATATCTTGGTTTCTTATTTTATCTTGAAGTTCAACTTCAGCGTTCACAAAAGCATGAGTTGTATATTTACTTCATGGATAATGAAGATTTGCAAAAGATAAATTTATATAATGTATAGAGATACTATAGTCAAAGATACTTCGGATCAATATGTAGATATGAAATAAGTCATTTTTTTTATAAGTACCAAAATTTACTTTTAGTATCTGGTTATTCTTAAAAACAGGAACTTAAATGATTAAGTTACGATTTAAGATAATTAAAAAATTTATTTTTCATCGTTAATTTGTACACTAAGTATTAAAACGCAATAAGTAAAGTTCCTAGCTAATCAAATAATGTGTAACTCATCTTTATTAATTTAATTTAGGAAAAAGGAAAGTTTGTAGTTCCAATTCCCTATAAATACAACACTATCTTATACATGAAATCTTATGGTACAAACTAACATAAAACTCTGAATCTTATCCTTTGATATTAAAGTTATTTTTCAGTATCTAAGATACTTTTAAGTTACACAAAGCCATCGGATTTCTATTTATTTCAATCGTTACAACATTTACAAACTATTTAAAACAATTCCAAGCTTAAGTTGGCTTAAGTGATATTCAATATACTGGGCCAAAAAAAAACGACAATTTTTTTTGGAAAAGTATATCGAAAATATTGTTCAAGGTGACAAAAAAAAATCGAGAAAGCTTGAGCCCTTAATAGTTATATTAAAAGGTCTATCATCTTTAATTTCGATTTTTTATTTGTGCTTTACTATCAAGGTAAAAAAACTCATCTGCACATATATTTATAGAAAATTAAATTCCCTTCAAAAAACGTTCTACAAAATTATTTGTCAGACACGCCGTTTCCGAATAATCAAGCTTTAAACGTTGATACAATTTTAAGATTTATCTTCTTTATTTTGGAATTTTGTAACTAACGAACAAATAAATATTTAAAAATGAACAATATAGACTCTTAAAAGGAATTTAATGCTCTACAAAAAAGGTTTCTTAATGTTTTGACATAAAATCACTCTTTCAAAATTGGTTCAATAACGAAAAAAACAATAATTTAATTTTTCCTTCAACTTTAGTTATGAATAACTATTGAAATAGTAATTTTATGTAAAAACGTTACGAGACCTTTTTTGTAAAGCATTAAATTTCCTTTAAGAATCTATATTGTACATTTCAACATAACTATTTGTTCGTTAGTTACAAAATTCCGAAATAAAGAAGATAAATCTAAAAATTATATCAATGTTTAAAGCTTGATTGTTCGGAAACGGCGTGTCTGGCAAAAATTTTCACAGGGACCTTTTTTTGTAGGGAATTTAATTTCCTATAAATATATAAGTAAATAAATTTTTTACCTTGATAGTTTAACAACATTGACGGAAAAATGAAAGCACAAATAAAAAATCGAAATTAAAGATGATAGACCTCTTAATATTAATATTGAGGGCTAAAATCTTCCCGATATTTTTTTTTGTCACCTTGAACAATATTTTCGACATACTTTTCAACAAAAAAAATAGCCGATTTTTTTGGCCCAGTCTAATATTCAATATAGAATTTTTTGATATTTTCCTTGGTAATTAATTGTTTCTTACTAATTTGGCATTACAATTTTGTACAGTTGATGTCAAAACATTGATACTATTGAGGCTGAATATATCGTTTATTAAAAATCAAAATTTGCTTCAAAATTTTGTGTTTTAATTAAATATTATAAAAGATATGATTTACCGGCATACCTAATATATAAATTCAATAAGCTCATTATAAATTAAGTCATATGACAAACTAAAATTTATTAATTACTTTTTGTGTGTTGCAGTAAAAATTTTGTGGAAACTCTAAAAGTAGTTAGATTATTGAAGACATAGGAATTGCTTCTTAATCAATATAAGGTTGGAACATATAGTTTTACTGTAAATTTTCGAAAATCTTAAAATTATTCAAAAGCCCAAAAATTTTTGAGAAACTAGAAATTTCAAGCCCTGATTGTGGAAAAGTGATGCTACTAACAATTTTTTACTATATTTGAATGCTGAATTACTGAATTTTCGTGAAAAACCAACGATGGTAACCCACGGTTTTTTTTTTTTGACGATTAATGTATGTACTAAGTTTTAAAACGCAATAAGTAAAGTTCCTAGCTAATCAAATAAAGTGTTACTCATCTTTATTAATTTAAAAAAAAAGGAAAGTTTGTAGTTCTAATTCCCTATAAATACAAAACTATCTTATACATGGAGTCTTATGGTACAAACTAACATAAAACTCTGAATCTTATCCTTTGATATAAAAGTTATTTTTCGGTATCTAAGATACTTTTTAGTTACAAGATATGGTTGCATTTTTAAAGTATTTAAGATTTTTTTTGATTTTTACAATAAAAAGGAAACTAAAATTAAGAAATTAAGATTCTTTAAGGTAACTAAGATACCCTTTTCTGATAGTTCTGCATTTAGCTAATTTATGCTGCAATCCGCTAATGCAAGGCTATTCTGCTGAAGAAAAGCCCTGGAAAAAGTAATAAATTAAAGGGTTGGGATAATATTGTTGTACCCATGTATAAATTTCCAAAGTTATTTCATCGGATTTCTATTTATTCCAATCGTTACAACATATACTAAGTGGTTAAAATGGACTTATGGACTTGTTATATAAGAGATGCCGGAAAATCGTTTTGTTTTTATAATAAATATTTAAAATACAAAATTTTGTTATAATTTTTGGTTTGAAATCATTGATATAATCAGCCTCAATAGTATCAACGTTTTGACTATCTACTGTGTAAATTTTTAATGCCAAATTAGTAAAAATTGATTACTTAGGAAAATATAAAAAAAAATATACATTTTAATATTTTCCTTAGGAATCAATTTTTAGTAATTTGGCATTAAAAGTTTACACAGTAGATGTCAAAACGTTGATACTATTGAGGCTGATTATATCAATGATTTCAAACCAAAAATTGTAACAAAATTTTGTATTTTAAATATATATTATAAAAACGAAATGATTTTCCGGCACACCTCATATATATAGTCCATAAAGTCATGATAAATTAAGTCATATGACAAACTAAAATTTATTAATTACTTTTGGTGTGTTGCAATAAAAATTTTGTGGAAACTCTAATAGTAGTTAGATTATTGAAGACATAGGAATTGCTTCTTAATCAATATAAGGTTGGAACATATAGTTTAACAGTAATCTTTCGAAAATCTTAAAATTATTCAAAAGCTTAAAAATTTTTGATTAACTTGAAATTTCAAGCCCTGATTGTGAAAAAGTGATGCTATGGAAACTCTAATAGTAGTTAGATTATTGAAGACATAAGAATTGCTTCTTAATCAATATAAGGTTGGAACATATAGTTTTAACTGTAATCTTTCAAAAATCTTAAAATAATTCAAAAGCTTAAAAAATTTGAAATTTCAAGCCCTGATTGTGGAAAAGTGATGCTCCTAACAAATTTTTACTATATTTGAATGCTTGAATTACTATATTTTCGTGAAAATTCAACGATGGTAACCCATGGGTTTTTTTGACGAATAATGTTTTTGTTTCGAATTCAAAAAAGCTTGTTATACATCCCTTATTTAACGATGTTGCATAAAATTGAAGTTTGGATGGTTTTCTATGATTTTTTTTTGGCATTTTGATGGTCGATTTCATCCCTTAAACGTGTTTTTTTTTTTTTTTGGAAAAATTTGCACAGAATGCACAGATGGACGTATACTTTCGATTAGCATCCTTGAATTTTTTTTTTGTAATTTGACGATTTTCGTGAAAAATCAACGATGATTTTTGACCCACGTTTTTTTTTTGACGAATAATATTTTTGATTCGAATTCGAAAAAAGTTGTTATATTATCGTTTAATACATTGTTATGAACCCGAAACTGCCTTTGGTTCGAAAATCATCCCTTATTTAAAAATGTTACATGCGATTGAAGTTTGGATGGTTTTCAATGATTTCTTCTGGCACTTTGATGGTCGATTTCATCCCTTAAACGGGTTTTTTTTTTCGGAAAAATTTGCACAGAATGCACAGATGGACGTATACTTTTGATTGGTATCCTTAAAAATTTTATTTGTAATTTGAAGATTTTCGTGAAAAATCAACGATGATTTTTGACCCACGATTTTTTTTTGACGAATAATATTTTTGTTTCGAATTCAAAAAAAGTTGTTATATTATCGTTTAATACATTGTTACAAACCCGAAACTGCCTTTGGTTCGAAAATCATCCCTTATTTAACGATGTTACATGCGATTGAAGTTTGGATGGTTTTCAATGATTTTTTCTGGCACTTTGATGGTCGATTTCATCCCTTAAACGTGTTTTTTTTTTCGGAAAAATTTGCACAGAATGCACAGATGGACGTATACTTTCAATTGGCATCCTTAAATTTTTTTTTGTAATTTGAAGATTTTTGTGAAAAATCAACGATGGTTAACCCACGGTTCTTTTGGACGAAAATTTTTTTCGAATTCGAAAATGCTTGTTTTATTATATTTTAATACATTGTTACGTTTTAATAGACTAAAAATCAAACATTTATATCAGCAACGTTCATTATCTGTTCATACTCCGTTGAAATAACTTTTAATAAATGCTCACTAAACTTTTCATTTCCTACAATGCAATAACGATTTCCTGTCATCGTATTTGTTATAATTACCAATTAAAAAAATATAAACTTTGAAAATTAATAAACTTTTAATTGGTATGCATCACAATTGGAAAATATATCTCATCAAATTTTACACGTGAAAAAATTCAGGGTGTATATATATCTTAATTAACGAATGTTTGTCGAGAACTAGAAATGTGCAATCAATCAATTATATTTCTGCATGAAAAACGTCCATATTGAAACTGTAAAAACAATGCAATTTTTTTTCAAATATGAATAGAACAAAAGGTTTTCGTATTGTAAGGAAAATGTTGAGTTTATTAAAATTGAAAAATGAAAACTGGAAATGGCAAAGATCGAATTTCATTAATACGAAATATTACCTAATTTGGATATTAACAAGAGCGTTCAAAGAGTATCCATTTACATAGAGGGAATTAGAGAGAATCGGCAATGTCTCATTTGCATATTACCTTTGCATTTCCCTCGATGGTTTCATGGGAAAATCGTTTGTCTCTATCAGCAATCTATTGACCAATATATGTACTAGTTGGGTAATATCAATCAGTGTTGGGCGTTTAATGCGAATATAATAGAATGGGACAGAGTTTGTCCGCCGTTACAATGGTCACGTTCGAAATATTCGCACAAAGGGATTGATTCTGTGTAGGGGCAGCCATCGATTTCATTACCAACTTTTCCAAATCAAATATTACATAATGGCAAATGGAAAGCCGTCATAGAAAAGCGTTCCCATGGCGCGCAATTATTTCCAGTCGATAATAGCAAATGGGAATTAACGATTGGTAGTTAATTAACGCTTTGGAAAAATGTAATAAAAAAAAAAATGATGTTGTAAGGGATGAAAGCCAACGTTTTAAACGCGGATGCCAAATGCAACGCATTCCAATTGGACAAAGACCAGAAATGAAATTGCTAGTAAATTAATGAAAAATATTTTCGCGAACCGAGCGAATTTTCACCCGCTTGTGTCTCTCCTCTCTCCCGAAAAAAAAATATAATAAATTTGGAATTTAATATGTGTCCATTGTGTCGCAAACTTGAAAGGTTCACCGATTTTCACGCGAATTATTATATTATTGATGGAATTCTCACTATTTAATATCAACTCTAACAAATACAATCGTAATATAGTCGGAAATTTTTTGCCCTTCGATTCCAAAATTGAAGAATAACTTTTGAAAACAATTACTAATTGGAATTATTACAAATAAAAAATTTTCACATGTAAATTCGATGAATTTTAGGTACAAGCTTGGATCAGGAACGTCGAGATATTCCGAACTGTAGATAACTATTCCGAATGGGTACGTATTGTTCACTCGAATGCAATTTGTACGTAAACTTTGACAAGCCAGAAATAAAGAAGCGACGGTTATTTTTATTATGAACCGATTTAATCGCGAATTAATATTTGTGATGCAATTTTTAAAAATTTTAAAATATTTCGTAATGACAAAGGTATATTCTTGTAGAAAATTGAACGATCTACAAAAAAGATCTCCAACAAGTTTTTGACATATTTATTCCTTCAAAAGTTATTCGAGGTCAAAGGAGAAATTTTAATATTTTTTCAATTTTTTGACGCAACCATCAATTTTATGAGAAAATTTTATAGGACATTTTTTGTAGAGCACTCTTTTTCTATAACTTATCTCTATAAAAGTTTTTGATATTTTCCACAGGTCCTAAGTTATTTTATTAAAATAAAAAAAAAATATGTTAATGATATAATAATTCAGGGAATTTTCAGTTTAATGCAAATAACTTAAGACCTGAGAAAAAATATCAAAAACTTTTATACAAATAGGCTATAGGAAAAAACGTGCTCTACAAAAATTATCCTATAAAATTTTCTCATAAAATTGATGGTTACGTCATGAAAAAATATTAACATTTCTCTTTAGTTTAACTTTGACCTCGAATAACTTTTGAAGGAATAAATAAATCAAAAACTAGTCGAGACTTTTTTTGTAGATCATTCAATTTTCTACAAGAATATACCTTGGTCATTCCGAAATATTGTCACCAACGTGAACTGTAAAATTCCGAAGTGCAAGAGAATATTGTTCCCATGTTATTTAAATGGAAAATCGAATTTGCGATGCGGCACCTCTTAATATTAATATTAAGAGCTTAGTTTTCACAGATTTTTTTTTGTAATTTCCAACAATATTTTCGTTAAGTTAGGAAAAAAAAATCATCATTTTTTTGAATCAGTCTAACCTTTACTATTTACTATCTTTTTGAAACCATAAATCGTTTAGGCTGAACTATAAAAAAAAAGTTTTTTAAAGGAAGGCATTTAAAGCCATTTGGAAATCATTACACATAAAATGCTTTTAATGGGTTTTTTGATCATTTTAAATCCCTTTTTTTAACAGGGGTATCACAGAAAGTTGGTAATCATATGCACCGTTTATTTTGAAAGTGAGTTAAGTCCATTTCATGAACAATCCCTTCACATGATTTTTTTTTTGTTATTTTTCCAACAATATTTTCCATATAATTAAGAAAAAAAAATTCATCATTTTTTTTGAATCAGTCTAGTAAAGATAGTTTAAAAAGACATACATCTCATAATACTACCAATTCATTGGTAGAATCGTTCATTTATCATTTTTTTAAGAATAAAAATTGTCATCCCCAAATGTTTACCAATCAATTAAAGAAAAAAAAAAGACTAAAACGTAAGCATTCTTTCTGCAATCGTCACGAAATGCATTTGTGGCATTCACAAATTGAAACGGTAAACATGTCACCGAACTTAATACAAGAAACGCGAGTTTCGCTTTTGATTACTTTTTAATTGTACAACTTTTCAAGTTTCAAAAACCATTTCCTGTTTGGAGGAAATAGCTTTAGAATTGAAAATATTTCAAATCCTCTGCTTGTGTCATACTGATTTTAACGCGACAGTTCTATAAAATTTTCTCCTTCTTGCACCAGCTTCCTTCTACTTACTTCCTTTTTTTTTGCAACAAAATAAGTTTCCAAAGCTTCGCAGCTTTTCGAACGATCGAGACACGTTGGCTTTGAAACTTTCTATTTTTCCTAAGTGAATTGCCAATGGCTGTAATTGTCACAAGATTTACGTCAATTTTCTTCCATTAAAACGGTGAAATAGTTTACTGTAGCATTGAATTAAGTCTCATGATATCAATATTTTCTTTATTGGAATAACAGTTCAAAGGATGCTTAAATTTAAGAGCTTTTGATAGAAAAGTGTATCCAATGTGCTACAAAAGACTTAAATTTCCATTTGATTCACTTTCAAGTCTCAAGTACGCATTGCATATATGTAACAGTCGAGGAAAATTAAATTTTCCAAGCAAAAATAGAACACAATTTCCATCTATAGAATCGAGAGCGTTTCGTTTTCAAAAGCACAATACGTTAAGTAAAAAAAAAATCCAATTTCGAAGAACCTCTTTCGTCAACTTTCTCGTACGAACAACTTGTTCTATCCTGGCGGCGTTTTTCTTTTGAAAAGATGAGGAAAACTGTGAAAAAAGCACTGATAAAGTGTATACGTCTTTGGCAAAGAAAAAAGTATATAACCTATCTTCGAGAAACTTGAATACACTCTTCTAAAACTCGCTACCTATATTATTATAGAGCTTTTATACGAATAAAATGTGTGTTTTATTGACTCGTAAAAGACGAAACCCCTTGATGCACATACATAAGGCCAAAACGACCGGCAAGTCTTCCGAGAATAACTTTAACGAATTATTTCACTGAAATTGAAAGATTGATTCACGTTTTACATGTTTCTCTAACTTTTTGTACGATTTAAAAGTTGTTTTGGATATTATGAAGTGATTTTTGATTGACTTTTCAATTCCTAGATTGTCATTATTCCTTTGGTTAATTATCGACACAAAAAGGTCTAGCAGGATCCACATGGCGAGTTGGCCCCCAAATAGGAACCTATGTCGAAACTTGTGTTAAAATATCGGCTTGATATACAAACACATTTTATATACTTTTCGCGACCAAATTCCTCTTTAACTTTGAGATATGGACAAAAATGTCCCCCCACATGGCTATTTTTCAAAATTATATATCTCAAAAACTAATTAAGCTAGAGAAGTGAAACCAACGCAAGGCTTTACATTATTTTACAGAGTTTATCATAATTTTTTTTTAAATTTTTAGAAAAAAAAATTATACAAAAAAAATCCAAAAAATAAATGAAATATTTTTTTTAATGTGTTCTCTGAAAATGACAATCACGAAAAAAATATATTTGATGCTTCTATATGAGCACTATAACTCATTAAAATTGCGTGAAAAAATAGTTGGTGTAACACCTTGAAAAAAAATTAAATGTGATTTACGTCTAATAGTATACCTTGGTTTTATTTTTTTTCGACGGGTTTCACCAACTTTTTTTTCACAAAACTTCAATAAAAAATACGCCATATATAGGAGCAAAACATATATTATTTTACTAATTGTAAGTCTAAAGAAACAAAAAAAATTTTTAATAGTTTCTTTGTTTTTCTATATTTACTCAAAGATGATTACTTTCAAGATCAAAATAATCGATCCCAAAAGAAAATAAAACAACTAGTGTTCAATTTTTATTAAAATAAGAATAAAAAAAAATTATCGTCACTGTTATAATTTATTAAAACTGGAATACTATGCATCTCTAATTAATTCTGGGTACATATTGACGGCATCTGAATGTCTTGATTTTCTTCGTTTACCTTAGGATATTATTCACTGGCTGATACCAAAATTTTTACAGGTTCTACCTAAAGTGGGCGAATAAATGAACTATCAAATAATATTTTAAAACAATGTGTAAAAATAGCACCTAATATCATTAGGGTAGAAGTAAAATCAAGACATATGTAATAGGGTGATTTTTTTTTTTTACTTTTTTTGGTCCCATCGTGAAATTTTGTTGGAAATACCAAAAAAAAAAATTGTCTGAAAGTTTGAGCCCTTAATATTAATTTTATGTCCTCGACCAAGACGTGTAAAGATTTCCCATACACGGAAACTATACGGAAACTCTGATTTTTTATTTTTAAATTCCTATATCTCAGCGGCATTTCATGGAATCGCTTTTACCAAAGATGGTTTTTTCTCAAAATTAAACGCTTTACAAAAGTGCCCATTGCGACAAAGTCGTACCTCACACCGGTGAGGTAGTACGGGCCACTGAACCTGATTTTTCCATAAAATTCGCGTTTTTTTTGCATTTATCTCGTAAATTACAAGAGCTACGGAGAAATTATAAATAAAAAACTTGTAGAGTATTTGATTTCCTACAAATAAGGTCTTGTAGACCAAATCGCTAAGATCAATATTAAACGAGATATTAAGCCTTGAATTTTATGGAAAAATCAGGTTCAGTGGCCCGTACTACCTCACCGATGTGAGTTACGACTTTGTCGCAATGGGAACTTTTGTAGAGCGTTTAATTCTGAGAAAAAACCATCTTCGGTAAAAGCGATCCCATGAAATGCCGCTGAGATATAGGAATTTAAAAATAAAAAATCAGAGTTTCCGTGTATTTTCAATGGGAAATCTTTACACGTCTTGGTCGAGGACATAAAATTAATATTAAGGGCTCAAACTTTCAGAGATTTTTTTTTTTGGTATTTCCAACAAAATTTCACGATGGGACCAAAAAAAAAAATAAAAAAAAAATCACCCTAATATGTATAAATAGCAAAGTCGGTCGTATATACAATGATTATATTTCGAATGGTAAAGATTGCAACAGCATTTTCCGTTATTCCTGTGATTCTCCAATAGAAACTTTACAGTGGGATATTGTTCTCATGCGATAGCTTTTATTTGTTATTTTTCATATGAACAATAACTATCTAGAATTTTGCATCCTACGAGATACTAACTAAATTATTTTAGGTTCATAATATCCCAGTTTTAATAAACTATAACAGTGCCGATAATTTTTTTTTAAGCTTATTTGAATAAAAATTGAACACAAGTGGTTTTTTTTCTTTTGGGATAAATTATTTTGTTTTTGAAAGTAATCGTCTTAAGAGTTAATATAGAAAAACAAAAAAACTAATAACATTTTTTTTATGTTTCCTTTGACTTACAATAATGAAAGTAATAAATATTTTGCTCCTATATGTGGCCTATTTTTATTGAAGTTTTGTGAAAAAAAAGTTGGTGCAAGACTTCGAAAAAAAATAAAACCGACGTATACTATTAGGCGTAAATCACATTTCAATTTTTTTCAAGGTGTTGCACCAACTATTTTTTCACGCAATTTTTATGAGCTATAGTGCTCATGTAGAAGCATGAAATATATTTTTTTTGTGATTGTCATTTTCAGAGAACACATAAAAAAAAATTATTTCATTTATTTGTTAAATTTTTTTTGTATAATTTTTTTTTCTACAAATTTCAAAAAAATATATGATATACTCTGTAAAATAATCTAAAGCCTCGCGTTGGTTTCACTTCTCTAGCTTAATCAGCTTTTGAGATATATAACTTTGAAAAATAGCCATGCGGGGGGACATTTTTGCCCATATCTCAAGGTCAAAGAGGAATTTGGTCGCGAAAAGTATATAAAATGTGTTTGTATATCAAGCCGATATTTTAACACAAGTTTCGACATAGGTTCCTATTTGGGGGCCAACTCGCCATGTGGATCCTGCTAGACCCTTTGTATGGAATCAATTCTATCAATCGGTAATTTATCAATGAATGATTATTTCACAAAAAAAAAAAATGTCAAAAAGCTTTTCAAAGTTGAAGAATTAAATTAAAATTGAGCCCCTTGTGCTTGACAATCCCCATTACCCATTCTCCACTCCTGTTACCCACCCAAATATTCAATTTCAGCCACATTTTTTATTTAAAAAGCTCCCACTGAAATGATGAATAATTCGAAATTTGTCAGTAGGGAAAATTGAATCGACATTCAGTCAATCAATCGTAATTGAAATGGGGAAAATTATTCACAATGACAAAAACTACATACATTTTTAAATTTCCGCACCTTTGAACAGAACAAATCTGTTCATATTTCGCCCGCTAAAAACCCCGGAAAATCCCTAAAACAATGGGTGCCAAGTTAGTTTATTACCCCGGCTTAATGTTTTTAGGTTAACAATAACTTGCGAAATCACCGGGCGTTAAACATAAAAGGGTCGTATTCAAAAGGGTGCTAATCTCCCAAAGTTGCTCGGTCGACTCGGCTTGTTAATAATTTCACACGAAGACGTCCACGGCGGTCGTGTTTTTAAAAAAGACGTTTACCTAATTGGAGTTGAAGAGCTTTTGCAACAATAGCACAAAAAATCCGGTTAGAATTTTTTTTTCAAATCCTCTAAAATTTTAACGAAAGAAAAAAGCTTCGTGGAAGCTTAAATAATTTATTATGAAACTCATTATGCACGTTAAATACGCATACAAAAGCTTTTCAATCGTGAAAAGAAAATGAAAACCGTAATCTGAGAGAGCATACAACTGTTCAAGATTAAGCAAGGTCTTCCAGAAACAGTATGGGGTTCATTAAATAGGTTTTAAGTGTTGAATCGGAAAAAGAATCTTGCAACATTTTCCACCCATTCCCAGCCGAATTGCACACCCGGAATGGTCGGAGGGGTGGCGGGTATCTTTTCAATGAGTGGAGGAGATGATGAAGAGTTTTATATTTTCAGTAATCGATACAATTCGAAACTAGCACAGAAATTGCAATTCAGCTGAGATGATGAGGAACGCAAGATTTATTTTAGATGAAACTTTGTTGGGGCGGTACGAACAACGGTGGTGTGCCTGTGCCAATGACCCCTAAAGTTTTTTTTTTTTTTGTTCGTTCCTTATCCACTTAATGATACCGGGAACGGCGATAAACGTTCAAGTTTATTCGAGAATTTTTAGGTTAACGTTTACGTTCCCGGAATTCATAGTATTTTCTGAAAAATATAATACAGATCAGTTAAAGTTTTCTTTTAAAAATACGCTATTTATATACCAGAAATTAATTTCTTTAATGTGGAAAACCTATGACTTCCTTGAAAATATCAAATCAATTTTTCTTTGATAGATTAAGAAAGTGGTTCTTTAAGCAGTTAATTACCATAATTGAAGTTCACTGAAGAATTAATTTCTTATTTCTTAGAAAAGCTTTGCACTATATTTTTCATTTGATAAGTCGAACTTTGAATTGAATCCAATTTTCATATATTAAAGTACACAATTTTAAATGGGAAATGAGATAAAAATGAGAAATTATACTTATTTGTTGTAATTGAAAATATTTTTTTATCCACTGCCAAAGCATATTCCGGTAGGACCTGAAATGATACATCAGTTATTATTTTTTTCTGATAACTAAAATATAATATTATTTTACATTTTTTTTTACTTTTCATGTCAATATAATAGGCAAATGTATGAATGGCAAGAGAACAAAGAATGTAAACATGTACATAAGACTGGGCTCAAAAATTCGGCTACTTTTTTTTGAAAAGTATATCGAAAATATTGTTCAGGGTGACAAAAAAAATAATGGAAAGCTTTGAGCCCTTAATATTAAGAGGTCTATCATCTTTAATTTCGATTTTTTATTTGTGCTTTCATTTTTGCGTCAATGCTGTGAAACTATCAAAGTAAAATAAAATCATCTGCACATATATTTTAAAAAAATTGAATTCCCTACAAAAAAGGTCTCTTAGAAAATTTTTGCCAGACACGCCGTTTTCGAATAATCAAGCTTTAAATATTGATATAATTTTAAGATTTATCTTCTTTATTTTGGAATTTTGTAACTAACGAACAAATAAATGTATAGAAATAAACAATCTAGATTCTTGAAAGGAATTTAATGCTCTACAAAAAAGGTCTCTTAATGTTTTTACATAAAGCCACTCTTTCAAAATTGGTTCAACAACGAAAAAAACAATAATTTAATTTTTCCTTCAACTTTAATTGTGAATAACTTTTGAAAAAGTGATTTTACGAAAAAAGTTTAGAGACCTTTTTTGTAGAGCATTAAATTCCCTTTAAGAATTTCTATTGTTCATTTCTATATATTTATTTGAAACATTGAATTTTATAATTTTATTCCTATTTAATCAACAAAATTAGTCTCTTGAAACTAATTTGGTGTAAGTGTCTAAGTTTTTTTTTTTCAATTTTTATTAACCGTCGCTTTATAATTACTATAGTCTTTGACGACTCTAGGGTTAGTTTAAATCCATGATCGAGAAATATGGAAAATTTACTCGATGCAAGGGTCGAACCCAAAACCTACCAGTTTTGGAGGGATCACCTTGATCACTCGAACACCAGTTGGCCTTACAAAATTTGTGTACAGAAATGAAGAGCTAAAGTTAAAGAGATAAATTTGACAAAAATTGTATTTTTTATGGTCTAAAAGCACTAATAGTTGAAAATTTAGGTCTCAAAATAAGTTTTTAAAACATAAGTTTAAAAATTGCCAAAATTTTATTCGTCGAACTTCTAAAATAGTAGGTAAAACTAAGGTCTTACAAGATAATATGTCAGGGGAATTACGTACGAATAAGAGTTCTTGAAAAAAAATTTTACATCAATTTGTTATATCATACCATTTGATGCCATTGTAAATACTAAAAACCATACGAAAAACTTTAAAATTTTCCCCAAAGCGCACCATCCAAGAAACGCTCTATTTGAGCCGTTAATTTTGAAACTGACCTAAGTCCATTGTAAGTATTATTTAAACAATAACTTTTGACCTCGAACTAAGCTAAATTATGTTCATTCCAAAAGTATTAAATGCCGAAAATTATCAATTTTTTTATTAGTTTTTTGTCCAAAAGTAATTAATTTTTTAAAAGTTAAACTTATGTTCTCATTGAAAAAATAAGAAAAACTATAGAGACAATCTTTGAAATAGACTTAATCCACTTTCAAAATAAACGTCTCATTTCATTGAATGACTCATTCAATATCAGACCCTAAATATATCTCTTAATTTCGAAAAGTAATGAGGAAGGAAATTGTTTTACTTTGAGGCTTACATCCCCATGCATCCCCTAACGATTGATTCTACTACCCTGGCACTACTAAGCCGATAAAGTTAGTCTCTGGAAACCAGTTTGCCGTAATTGTCTTACAGATTTATAGTTGTCATAGTCACTTGAGTACAACTTGTTAATTGCTAATTAAAATGGAGCAATGATAAATTCGTACCACAAAATCGGTTGATTTGTATTTTAAAATTGGCTCATTAGTTTCATAAATATACATTGTTGGAACTGCAATTAAAAAATTGTGACAATTTTATGCTTTCAACTGGCAAAATGATAGCTAGAATACAGGTTTTCCAAATGAATAGTTAACCAGGGGAATTACATTTTAGTTATAATAAACATGAATAGAGATAGTGATAGCTAGGTTTACTGAAAAAAAATTGGTTAGTTTGTAATTATATAACTACCATATAAAAACCAATTTTATAATTTACAATAGTAGTGTTTCATAAATGTATGGGAGTATCGTTTCGTGTGCAGTAGACTGATACCAAAAAAATTATGATTTTTTTTCTTAATTATATCGAAAATATTATTGGGAATGACAAAAAAAAATCCTGTGAAAGTTTAAGCTCTTAATATTAATATTAAGAGGTGCCGCATCGCAAATTTCCATTTTCCATATAAATAACATGGGAACAATATTCTCTTGCACTTTGGAATTTTATAGCTCCCGTTGGTGACAATATTTGGAAATGACCAAGGTATATTCTTGTAGAAAGATGAACGATCTACAAAAAAGGTGATCTTACAAGTTTTTGATATATTTATTCCTTCAAAAGTTATTCGAGGTCAAAGTTGAACTAAAGAGTAATTTTAATATTTTTTCAATTGTTTGATGCAACCATCAATTTTATGAAAAAATTTTATAGGACATTTTTTGTAGAGTACTTTTTTTTCTATAACGTATCTCTATAAAAGTTGTTGATATTTATCACAGGTCCTAAGTTATTTAATTAAAATAAGTAAATAAAATTATGTAAAGAATATAATAATTCAGGGAATTTTCAGTTTAATGCAAATAACTTAAAACCTGTGAAAAATATCAAAAACTTTTATAAAGATAAGTTATAGGAAAAAAAGTGCTCTACAAAAAATGTCCTATAAAAATTTTCTCATAAAATTGATGGTTACGTCAAAAAATTGAAAAAATATTAAAATTTCTCTTTAGTTCAACTTTGAACTTAAATAACTTTTGAAGGAATAAATATATCAAAAACTTGTATCTAACCTATTTTGTAGATCGTTCAATTTTCTACAAGAATATACCTTAGTCATTCCGAAATATTGTCACCAACGTGAGCTATAAAATTCCAAAGTGCAAGAGAATATTGTTTCCATGTTATTTAAATGGAAAATCGAAATTTGCGATGCGGCACCTCTTAATATTAAGAGCTTAAACTTTCACAGGATTTTTTTTGTCATTCCCAACAATATTTTCGATATAATTAAGAAAAAAAATCATCATTTTTTTTGAATCAGTCTTATATATACTGTTGGAGCTGCAATTAATAAATTGAGACAACTTTATGCTTTCAATAGGCAAAAATTTCCCTAGAATAGAGGTTTTTCAAATGAATAGTTATGTCAGGGGAATTACATATGGATTGTAATACACATGAATAGAGATACCGATAGCTAGGTTTGATAAAAAAATGATAAGTTTGTAGTTATTTAACTATAAAAACCGATTTTATAGTTTACAATAGTAGTGTATCATAAATGTGAGGGAATATCGTTTCGTGTGCGGTTTTTGTAATTACTAAATAATACAAATACTTGAACTCATTTTATCCCATTTTTTTCTTATCATTTAAATTATATTTTGGGATGTAAGAGTAAAAAATTCGGCTGCAACCGATTTTATACCAAATAAAAGCACGGTCGCTAACCTTTGTCAGCAAAAACGTTGTGACCTTCGAAAAAGTCGAGCTTTTTTTTTTTTGGGCGGCGTTGGTGGTTTCTTTGCGTGAATTTTGACATGACAACCCGAAATCATTGGTCTCCAGTACGAGAAAGTTGTCGATTTAGTTTTGTTGAATATGTATTTTAGCCGGAAGATGATGAAGTTTTCAAATATATTTAGTAGCGATCGGAGTGCCGCCCGAACCGCTCCGGGGATGCTGCCATAACGTCGCCATGACGACCGCTCGCTGCTGCGGACCTCATTCCCATCAACCGCTCCCGGAACTGAGCACACACCCTCCTGAACATTCGTTCGTTTTCACCCTCGCATCCACCCTCAACGCGACTCAAACCCTCCGCATCCACATACATATATATATACTCGAAATATACACAGAATCATTCGAAAGTCTCGACCGACGAATGGAACGCTCATTCGGCAAAGGATAATTCCATTAAAAACTATCATCCCTAATTTCATTATGTTCGTCAATTTTGACGTAAAACTGTGTAAAAAATCCAATCAAAAAACAAGATTTTACACGAAAAACTAATTAAAACTCAACGTCAGATCCAACCCTCATATACACCGCACTCGAAACCCTCAGAATAAATAATCGAATTCCTTTATCTTGTTCTCTGTACAATGGAAAACTTTATAATCGCATTTATAAAAAAGCACACATTTTCCAAGAAAAAAATATATGTGTGCAAGCCCACACATGTTATAGAACGCAAAAAAAAAACCCTCTATGAAATTCTCCAACATGTAGGCCTCTTGAAGAGGCTTTTCAAGTTTTAATGAAAAGCTTTTCCAAAATTTCAAGTATAAAACAATTTTAAATCAATGTCTATTAATTTTTGTCTGGCAAAACTAATTGCTCCTGGTCATATTTACAAAAAAAAAAAAAAACAGTACAAATATAAGAGATGGAAATATAAAAAGAATGCATCCGCTTCTGCGAACATCATCAAACAAATTAAGCTTTTTTCAACCTCTTTTTATATACATAATATTATTTCATAGAATATTATTATTAAATCCACATTTATTGAGAGACATGCTTGTATTTTTCTATGGAAAGCTTTCGAATTTTAAAATAATTGTTCGGAGAATATAAAGTGGGGCTTTGTTTCATCGACGTTTTTATTGAGAGGAAATGTCTCGTTTTAAAGCCTCTAATATGAGAGCTTTGAGAGTTAAAGCCCGATTAACACAACCTTGAATCTTTCATTGTCTTTTTTGTACTGATTAATGATATTAAATGGCATTGACTGCTTAAATTTAGTGCAAAAACAAACTTTGTATTGATCTCAACGTTTTTCTCATTCAAATGAGGATTAAGAGATTTGAATTTTAAAAAATTAATCATGCCTGTTTTACTTGTGGCTATTACCGATTATATTTCCTTAAAGTAGTTTAGATGAATTGCATTTGGTGCAATTTTCAGTACTGAGATATTGATAATGCAATCCTTGAAATTTCATTAAAGTTCTCGTAGCAAATTTCGGGTAATCATTTCATCACCAAATTTGTCTCAAGCAGCAAATTTCCTCTTCATTGGCTTTCTGGAAAATTGAATCTTGATGGATTAGCTCGTCGAATTTCGGGGAAAGTTGCTGTCCTTGCAATTAGTATCATTGGGATAAATCTTTCATCGAATCAATCATACACGAAACAGGGCCAATTTTTTTTAATTGAATTATCAAGTTTTTTGAGGCGAGCTTTAAGCTCAGCTAATTCCACACTCCGCTGAATGGGCAAATTTGAATTATCTCGAAGCGACTGAACGAGTATATATATATATGGCAGAGGTTGGTTGGGGTTGGTTGTCAAGCTTGTTCGGGGATGTTGCACAAATGGGGATGCAAGAGTGAGATGCACTTGGTTGTTAATGGGAGAGGGATGAGCATTCCCCGACACAAAGGCTTACAGGGGAAACAAATCTAAATTTGCACAAATAAATGATACATTTTTTTTAAATGTGTGAAATATGAATGTGAGTACATTATTGACTTGCTACGTTTTGTAATTTCGCCAAAGCGATGTTACCAATGCGATGATATGTTGGCGATACGAATGGAATGAATGGAAATGGAAAAAATATACAAAATAATTTTCCAATTTCCGTTTGGATTTATTGCCTTTGATTTGCACGTGAAACGAATAAAACGTCGACGAATGATGGTGGAAACTTTTCTTTTTTTTTTCTTCGGAAAAATTGCGAGAAGACAATTCGTTAGCACAATAATGGTGACGATACATATTTGCGATGGTACGTGCACATCTTATGAATTCAATTCGGCAATGGAATGCGATTTCGACCTTTCAAAATTCATTATCTGGAAATTATTACAAATCGTTTTCAATTTTAACTACGTTTTATGTATCAAGTAATATTTCATACTTAGCGATTTCGAATTTCCATTGTTTGAAAATCAATAGTAATGGGAATGTATCTCAATTGCTATTATCACCGTTAAATGTGGTTCTTCTCTTCGTGCTCATCTTCGTTTTTGCTCACGGAAAATTCAATTATCACAATCATGTAAAACGTTTTGCTACACCGTAATATTCATTGCAATTTCATAGAAATTGGTTGAAGGATAAACACGGTTAAGTACCTTTAAAATTCATGACGATAAATCTAAAAAAGAAGAGTCAATATTTGTCTTTAAAGTTAAAAAAAAAACCTTTCCAATCTTAAAAAAATAAGCTTAGTTTTTGAGATTAAAATTACGTATTTGTTTTGCTTTTCAATACCTTCTTTTTGTGAAGGAGTTATACTCAAAACTATTCATTTCCTTGAAATTATTTGTTCTCTTAAATTCTATATTTCACGGGTTTTCCTAAAAAAAAAGAAATTTAGATTAGCGTACCTTCATTAAGTCTTGGTCCCATTAAAAATCATGAAGATATGGAGGAAAATGTACATTTTTTTACGGTCAATATCATACGTTTTTGCACCAAGTCTTTTAAAATAGTTTGGTGCACTTTCTATATCTTCTACATATATTTATTTTCGGGAAGCAAATATATAAAAAAGTACATATAAAAATACGTATTTGTTTTGTTTTCCAATATCTTCTTTTTTTTGAAGGAGTTATGCTCGAAACTATTGATTTCTCTGAAATTATTTTTTCACATAAGTGTCATATTTTTCGAGTTTTTCTTTTGATTTTCCTAAAAAAAAGAAATTTAGATTAGCGTAATCTTATTAAATCATAGTACAATTAATAGTTAATGAAGATTTGGAGGAAAATTACATTTTTTCATAGTCATAATCACGCGTCTTTGCACTAAGTCTTTTTGAATAGTTTGGTGCCGTTTTTATATTCTTCCCAATCTTGAAAAATTCAGCTTAGTTTTTAGGACTAAAAATACGTTTTTTTTTTGCTTTTCAATACCTTCCTTTTGCGAAGAAGCTATTCTCAAAACTGGGTGAAAATCGAAAACACCCTGTCCGATAAATGCAATTTTCGAAAAGGCGTCCGGCAGGGTTGTATTCTATCACCCTTGCTTTTTAAAGTATACAGTGAGATAATAATGTGATTCACATTGGAAGAGTGGAATGGTGGAATCGAAATTGGCGGGAAGCGATTCTCCAACCTTCGCTTTGCAGACGATACAACCCTAATAGCGAACAATGAGAAGGAGATGATGGAACTCATTCGAAGGATTGAAGTCGTGAGCCAAGATTTTGGTTTAAAAATTAACGCCAATAAGACCAAAATAATGATCATTGACCGTGCTACCGACCATCAAATTCAGCCGGAAAGAATAGTCCCTTTCTTGATTGTGGATAGCTTTGTTTATCTGGGATTGATGATACATAAATCCGAATCATGTGAGCACGAAATTAGACGACGCATTGAAATCGCTAGATCTGCCGTAACACAACTGTCCAAAATATGGAAGGACCGCAACATATTAAAAGCTACTAAAATTGGTTGGTACACTGATTTTTCCTATCTTGTTCTACGCTCCGGAAACGTGGACATTCCGTGCAGCTGATCGGCGACGAATTGATGCCTTCGAAATGTGGGTCTGGAAGAGAATGCTACGGATCCCATGGACGGCTAAAAGAACTAATGTCTCTGTCTTGAACGAAGTTAAGCCAGTCCAAAGACTCTCTTCATCGATGTATGGGCGAATCCCCAGGTTTTTCGGACATATCGCGCGCCACAAGACCATGGAAAAGCTAATGGTACAAGGACGACCTGAAGGGAAAAGAAAACGAAGACGATCGCCAACTCGTTGGACAGAAGTGGTTGAAAAGTTCGTTGATTCGAGTTTCGCGTCCGCAATGCGTCAGGCAAAAGAGCGTAATCGCTGGAGAAGGACCATCCAACAGGTTCCGAGAAACCTGGAACTTTATAATCTGGAACTCCCCACGTGACAGCCAATTTTTTAATCGCCATACATCGGTAGTGATGTTTGATTACGAAGAAGATGCTCAAAACGAATGCCTTTCTAGAAATTATTTTTTCTCATAAGTCCCATATTTAGCGAGGGTTTTCTTTGGATTTTCCTAAAAAAAAACATTTAGATTACTGTACTTTCAATAAACTATGGTTCAATTAAAGTTCGTGAAAATAAAGAGGAAAATGTACATTTTTTTATAGCCATCTTTGCACTAAGTCTTTTTAAATAGTTTGGTGCAGTTTTTATATCTTCCACATATTTTTCTTTTCAGGGAAATAAATATATAAAAAAGCATGTCCATAAAAAACAAAAATTACGATACGTCCGTTTTTACACCTTCCACAGGTACGATATATGAGGGTACACATAAATAAAACAGAAGTCTATTGGAAGTTTTATGAGTGAATCGATCGATGCAAAAAATACGGTTTACTATATTTCTTTTTGTCGCTGTTGAAATGATAAATTCATTTTCCTTTTTTTTCGGCTATCATTTGTGTTTCTCGTCCCTCTGTGTTTTGTTGTGTTGGAAGATAAACTATATAGTCTTTCGTTTTCGAATCTTATGCAAATGATAAGCTGTACGGCCACAGAGAGTTAACGCAGCTATGTATTAAGAGCTTCAGAGCTTTTTTTTGCTCTCAAACTCCATCATTTCATATTCATTTGAAAATAAATATAAAAGGGAAAAGTCTTAATCCGAAACAGAAAACAATGTGCGAGAGATATATTTGAGTTGTGCAAAATGTGTAAATCCCTACGTTTTAAACGGAAAGATTTAGAAAAATAATTTAATGTGAAATATGGTATTTTTTTGGTACTCGAGTTTTAAGGTACATTTTGCAAATTATATGCAAAGAGTAAATAAGTTGAATTTTGGTAAAAGAATGATTTGTTGGTTTTGATAATGGAAAATCATTAACTTAGAATTTTGAAAAAGTCGTTCCTGGATAAGAAGATTCTAGTTATGTTCCAAGTAATTCAAGGTTTCGTCTTGTACAAAAGAAATCCAAAATTCTGAAAATCAAAAATCTATGGTTAATTTCTTAACGATTTTACTAAGATTCCAGTTTTACTTACCTACATATATTCGATGCTAAAAGAAATATTTCGAAAAATTTGTAATAAGACAACTTCCTTCTCTGTATGTAGTTGCCAATCAGCCTAGATGAAATGTTTTTCTTTTTCAGGCACTATCTTTGAGGGGAAGTTTTGAAATCGACACTAGGTCCTGTTGGAACCGGTCATTTTGACGAATTTTGGAATACCAAAAGAAAGAGGGCAGATAACTAGAAAAGCCTCCATCGCCTTATATAAGGGTAGAAATTTGCTCGGATTTTTATTTTCTTCGATGTAGAAGGAAGGTCCAGCGATTGCTAGAGGAATTCCAGGACTTCAATTGAAGGTCGACAAATCTTCGATACTCGCTAGTCCTCTCCACGTGGTGAAACATTGCCATTTAGTCTCCATATGTACTATTTTGAACCATAAGCTAGTAAAAAAGAAATCTCGATTAATCTCAAGTAATACCCAACAAAAAATTGAAAATTGTTTATGTTTTCATAAAACAGCAATCAACTATGGTCTCAAGCATCATTTTAGACTACAAACTTTTTACGGAAAAAAAGTAAATAAATATTTTTTTCTCATTCTAAATCCTTTAAATTTAACTTTGGATCACATTTTATACAAATTGTAAAGCTTTTTGTAGAAGTGCACCAAATATGCATCAGCCTTAAAATATGGACTACAAATTCTTAAGGATCCCAAAAAATTCCCCAATGGTCCAGAGGGCAATCAGACTGTATTTATCCTTTATCCATTCTAGCCATTTTTCATTTTTATTCATTTGTGGTCGACAGATTTAAATAATTTTTAAGCAGACCATTTCTAGAAATAGTACAGGTTGCAAAAGTGAATTGAACTCAAAGAAGAGTTAAACATTCAGCAGGTATTGTCGCTTATTCATATTGTGATTAACAATTAATTTAACATAAGTGCTATAATTGGTTGATATATAGTTACGCATTGCTCAAATATTACTTAACCCAAATTAACCATCGTACATATTTAAAACCCTGTGGGCCATATCATAACCACTTTTTGCAATCCCCAGAAAGTCTTCTTTTCAATAATACTTATATTTTTGATTCCAAATTATTATAAAATTACTAAAACTAATATTTTAAAATTTAGGAATTTATTTAAGAACTAGCTGAACCCACCTGGCGTTGTTCTGCCAGCTTATATATAATGGCAGTAAATAAATAACTTGGATTTAAAAATTTGTTCTTGGAACATTAAAAACATCTCCCTTAGCAACTCGCAGCATCCCTTGCTGTACCTGTTATAGCATATCCTCAAGATATATATTTTTCATCTAAGTTTTGAAAAAATTTGATATTCCTCTAAAAATCACTACCTGATCATAGTAATGAAGTATAGACAGTAAGTGGCTATTGCATGGACCGTTGAAAATGTCGTTTTTTGCGGTCGCAAGTATGTTACTGATACAACAAATAGATAAAAATAATCAGTGTATCATTATTAAATATGGAAATTTGAAAGATACAACTTTAATGGTGACCGGAGGAATTAGGATGCATTGCCAAAATGGCCCGCAATACCATCTTGGTTGACCACCCCTGCTTTAAAATATACTAATTTTTTGATATCTTAAACAAAAACATAGATATTTAATTAAAGGGTTAAATAAATATCTAATTTATGGGTATCCATTAATTTCTTTAATCGGTCTTCTTCTGAATGCTATTCTGTTATTAATAACTAAACGTAAATACTAAGTAGGTACCCTGTTTTTCTGAAAAAATATTACTTGAACTTATTTGCTAAGTAACCATTAAATCAAGAAAGCTGTCTTTAAAATTAAAAGACTAAAATATAAGCACAATTAATTAAATTAAGCTTGTGTCTGACCTTTATACTTTATTTTTGGCGAAACACTGAAATTTACCTGAAAACAAAATATCGAAATCGATAAAGCTGTTTTGGAATCATACGAAAGAATGCAGGTAGGCAGAAATCGAAGTTCAAATTATCGACCTTTGTAACATAATGATCAATATTGTGAGCGAAACTGATAAAATTCCAAACAGGTGTTAAAATTGCAAAAATTTCCTACCTGCTCTTAACTGATGATATGAAATAACATAGTGAAAGCATGAAGGCCAAAATGTGAGAAAATGATCGATTCAAAAGTGTCACTAATGGATTCAGAAACAGGTGTTAATGTATTTATCATTGACAACAAATAATAAATACCTCAAACCAGTTCAGATTCCTTAAACGACATATTTAAAGCTGCCATTCTCTCGTACGAATTTTGGATCTCAAGGTTTTATTATGTTATTTCATATCAACAGTTGAAAGTCCAAATTTTCGTAGTCCATACTAGCCAACGAGTAAACTTATTTCGCACTTAATGTGTGAAATCCATACTGACAAAAACCATAACAAATATGAAAAGTAATTTAATTTTCATTTTATTTCTTACTAGCTGATGCCCGCAACTTCGTCTGTGTGACGTCTATGATGGTATGATTTTCTTTTGAAATTTCCTTATATAAGATCAATAGCCCCTACAAAAAAAAATATTTCTTATAAATTAAAATAAATGGCAAGTATGCGTAAAAAATTTCTGAAGATGCCAAGAGACATCCCTGTGTCCAAGTGGTATGAAATATACTTTACGTCCGTATAAACATAAAAATATTTTTAATGATTACTATGAGATATCCATATGATAGTTCATATCTACTTTATTGAGAATTTTATAAAAGTTTGCTTAACTTACTTCAATAGAGCCGAAATTTTAATGGATAAAAATTTATAACGTATGGTGTCCATGTGCAAAATTTCAGATCATTTGGATAACTGAAAATAAGTTATCAGTTTTAAAATTTGTCGCCATCCAGAACGCGAAACCAATGTAAATGATTTATTAAAAAAACTGCAAAAGAAATATTGATAAGAAACAAAGTAAAATTAAAGATATGTCAATCAATCGCAAACATTATTAATAGAGCAACAAATCAATTTACCATTGATTAATCAATATCTTCAATTATCACCAACTTCACGACGTTCCATCTTGATATTTAATTAATTGCCCAACAAATTATGATTATTTTCATCAAATTTATCACAAAACGTTACGAATAATAATTTCCACATGTTTATTAACAACTTATTCGTCAATAATTAAATAATTTAAAATTCAAATGGAATTAAATTGTAAGAAATTAACGTAATAATTTTTGTAAAAATGAAATGTCGACTTGTTTATTAAATTTTGACCTTCAATTTTTTCAATTCGGCTGCGTTCGATCATTGCAAATTGGGATTACATCGTTCGCAATGGGAAACGGAAAAACAATATATTTATTCTTGTCTTACATTTTGAATTTGTTAATTTACCATCTTTGTTACTTTAAAAATTATTTGAAACAATTAAATTTGAAATAGTTATTCTTGTCTTACACATGTAACTTTTCAATTCTCCATTTCTGTCACGTCATAATCATGGATAAAGTTAAATATTTAAATTAACTTTGATCAAGCTGGAATTTAAATATGGATGAAAATATAAGGTGGCCCAAAGGTCCAATATTTCAGGTCAATTAGATAATTATCGTCCAAAAAATTTTTCGCCATCAAAACCACGAAACTAATATTAAGGATTTGAAAAACGAATCCATTTTTCTCCTTATTTCAACCATATATTTGCCATTACTATTGTTAAGTTTCTAAAGAATAAAATAGTTTCATCGCATTTTCGGGGAATAACATCGTCCTCAATATTTTCAAATCATGGGAAAATAATCGCATTTTACTAGAAACGGAAAATGAAATGTATAAAAGTATATGGGGTTCATGTGAAAATTCTATAGGTAGATCTTTTGGGATTATATACAAAAGAGCATATACCTAGAAAATCTGGTTCAAAAAGATTATCAAATTTAACAAAACATCTATGAGACTTAATCTAAAAATGCTTAAGTTTCCAAAGAAACTTAAATCTTTACTTATTTGCAAGAAAAGGACACACATGCATACCCTAGAAGAATATGTAACATATTAAACCCATAAATTGGATGCAAATAATATCCTTACGACAAATTATTTACCACAAAGATTGTGTATGATATTTGTTAAAAAATTGACAAAATAAAATAATACCGGACGTTGAACCGCGTTTTTAAAAGAAATTGTGCAAAAAATAATAATTCATTTACCTGAATAAAAATCCAAGATGAATAAAGCTTCCTCCATCTTTTGCAACAAAAGAAAAGAAGCTTATTTTTAGAATAAATGAGTATAAGCTTTTGCCTACACATCCATGTATAAAACCATAATGTTTCGTCCTACTATGCACCTATAAAGAAATATGAAACCAATATCTTCAGATCTATTCCAGGTATATTTTTAGAATATAACATAATAGAAAATCCTTTTGTCTTCTTTGTAATGAAAAAAAATATATGAAAAGTTGGCATAATGCCTACAACAGGAACTAAGTAAAATGCTAAGAAAGAAAAAATAAAGACCAATACTTCTTTTCATGATTCTGAATTAAATAATTTTCATAACAATTCCAATATATTCAAAGTTCAACAACAATTTTCTTCGGATAAAGATGTGCAGGGAAAATCTATATTTACTTCTTCTTTTGGAAATTCTTCAACGTTAAAAATTGACGATCTTTATGATCGCTCTTTTGATTTTTGAAACAGCAGCACAGAAAAGTCCTTTAGTACTTTTTAGAAACCACCGACGAAGGTTGGCTAACTGGAATATCCTCTTTCTTCCCAAAGCTCTTTTTAACTAATATTTGTTATGACCTCCTTGCTGGTCTTAAAACTTGTAGGTACTTATGAAATATTGTTACAGTTTGGAAAACTTTGCACCCTTTGCAAATGATACAGAATTCTCAAGAAAACCCCTTCTTTTATAAGTCAAAGCAAATCATTAACTTAAATTTTATTATTTTTAAGTCCCTGAGTTTTCAAAATCAGGGAAAGTTTGGTGATAAATTGGTGATTAATTTGGCATAAATTGTAAAACTATTGTTATTGTTTTTATAGTATAGTTTTTATTTGTTTTAAAGATTGCTTAAATTATTTACAAATCTTTGAACCAAACAATATTAAAGCAATATTTTACTTTTTTGGTGTTAATCGAGAATTTAAAAAAAAGAAAGAATAAATAAAGTGGATAGAATTTAATGTTCTTTAGATAGGTTTTTAAGGAATTCAATACAGTAGACAACTGTAGATGTCTTCTATTGCAGGTTTTACAACTTATGAAATGAACCGTTTATTTTGAAAGTGAGTTAAGTCCATTTCGAAAACAATCCCTATAGTATTATAATTTTTAACCATAGGTAGGAACAAAAGATACTAAGGAGGAGGGAATAATTGGCGTTTTTGTTAACAACTAAAATGAAATCAGTAATTTCTGAAAACTAAGCAGTTAAATAATTAACATACTTTGTTCTAGTTACAAGAAAAAGAATCACCATATAGACCGTCTTTGAAATGGACTTGCGCCACTTTCAAAATACACGAGTCAAATATTGCTACAGTTTGGCAAATTTTACATCCTTCGCAAATGACAATAAAACTTGAATTTTCAAGAAAACCCCTTTTTTAATAAGTCAATGCAAATCTTCAAGTTAAACACAATTATTTTTAAGTCCCTGAATTTTGAAAATCAGGGAAAGTTTGGCGATTAATTTGGTATAAATTGTAAAACTATAGTCATAGTTTTTAAAGTATAATTTCTATTTGTTTTAAAGATTGCTTAAATTATTTACAAATCTTTGAACCAAAGAGTATTAAAGCAATATTTTACTTTTTTGGTGCCAATCGAGAAGTCGGAAAAAAAAATTAAATGAAGTGGATAGAATTTAATATTCTTTAGGTAAGTTTTTGAAGAATTCAATACTGTAGGCAACTGTACATGTCTTCTATTGCTGGTTTTACAACTTGCAGGTACTTATGAAATATAGCTATAGTTTGGCGAACTTTACACCCTTCGCAAATTATAATAAAACTTGAATTTTCAAGGATGCAAATCTTTAAAGTAAACACAAATATTTTTAAGTCCCACAATTTTGAAAATCCAGGAAAGTTTGGTGATAAATTGGTGATTAATTTGGTACAAATTGTAAAAGTATAGTTATAGTTTTTATTGTATAGTTTTTATTTGTTTTAAGATTGCTTAAATTATTTACAAATTTTTGAACCAAAGAATATTAAAGCAATATTGTACTTTTTTTAAAGCAAACTATACATTCTATAGTATTGAATAATAGTATAGTATTTAAATAGTATAGTATAGTATTTTATAGTATTGAAGCAATATTTTACTTTTTTGATGCTAATCAAGATTTCAGAAAAAAAATTAAATGAAGTGGATATAATTTAATATTCTTCAGATAAGTTTTTAAAGAATTCAATACTGTAGAGAACTGTAGATGTCTTTTATTGCTGGTTTTACAACTTGTAGGTACTTATGAAATATTGCTACAGTTTGGCAAACTTTACACCCTTCGCAAATGAAAATAAAACTTGAATTTTCAAGAAAACCCCATCTTCTATAAGTCATGCAAATCTGTAACTTAAATACAAATATTTTTAAGTCTTAGAATTTTGAAAATCCAGGAAAGTTTGGTGATAAATTGGTGATTAATTAGGAGTAAATTGTAGATCTTTTTTATCTTGAGGAAAAAATCATTAGTA
This sequence comes from Sisyra terminalis, assembly GCA_958496175.1. Classification (NCBI taxonomy): domain Eukaryota; kingdom Metazoa; phylum Arthropoda; class Insecta; order Neuroptera; family Sisyridae; genus Sisyra; species Sisyra terminalis. Next base: position 44,630,403 of record OY292278.1, on the reverse strand, counting down.
ACTTGAAAATTACTGTGAAATTTTATTAAAGAACCAAGGAAATATTAAGGGAACAAAAAGTTATGATTTAAATTGTCGAAAGTTGGCAATTTCCCTTCATTTAGAACCACCAACAATGAAAATGGAAGAAAATTCAAATCGCTACGTATTTACCCCGAAACTTTCCCAACTTAAAATTCTTCATCCAACCGAAACCATTCCAACAGTTCTGGGTCCTCAAAATCGATTGCTAAAACATATCATCAGAAAAGCTTTGCTGCCCAAACCGAAAAGCAGAAGCTTTTCACACAAACGAATTGAAATTGATAAAAATTAGCATTCTCTTATTTACCGACCGAAAACGAGGGGTGGGAGGGGGATTTCTCTCGCTTTCCGTTTTGCTACAGTGGGAGCTTTCGCGAGAATCGTTGCGCACGCGTTTTCCCCGCCGGTTATCGATCTGGGTGCCACGCCACTGACGAAACGCACCCCTAACGAAACAACCCCTGATTATATAGCGAATATTTCAGTTATTTGATGCAGTCGAACTGTTGTCATTGCAAATATTACCAATTCGGAAACGCAATCGCAATTAACGCTATCTTTTTATAATTTTCTACGCTTGTTTCTCAACGAGCTTTGGGTTAAAGCTCTTCATTTTTTTTTTGGTCAAAAACCGGCGTGTTACCTAACCTATTGTTTCATTTAAGTTTTGAATTTTATTTTTTTTTTGTGAGTTTTGAAATTGAAAGATTTGAAGGTAAATTTTTTTCGATGTTTATATCCGTTTGTATGTTTCTTAGATATGTGGTTTGTTTTTAATTGTTAAATGTTGATTTATATATATTTATATGTTTAATGGGGAAAAGCTCGTTATTTGTAAGGCAATTGGGTACAGTTTGAAGAAAATCACCTTGATGGGGGTTGGTGTCGGTATGAATGCAATTTGGAGGCAAAAAATTGGAAATTTGTGTAAATATTGTTTGAAATAGATAATGTTATTGGAGTAGTTAGGATAACGATGATGTTGTCTCGCTTTTCGATTGGCCGTATTATATTTGATTGCGAATGTGAAATGATGATTTGAGTGGGAAATCGGTGGAGAGAGATGGCGACATGGGAGACTGATATGAATGTAGCTGCATACGCAATACAAACTGGATTTTCCGAGTGGGCATGCGCTCTGCAAGGGCGGGGGATAGTTGAGGGGTAGGACGTTGCTGGGACCAGGCGGTGGCCCCAGCCGGCAGGGGGCTCAGACAGTAAGCAGACACCTCGGCGTCGCGACGCCATATCCTTCAAAGCTCCTGCTCCTTGTGTTCAGGGTGAGTGTGCTTTAATAATTACTTCTTCATGTTGTCAATCTGTATAAGGAATTTTCCTCAGTAACAATCAGTAAGTGTTTTTCTCAATATTATTATCCCATTATTTTCGTTTCATCATTACTTTTAATTTTACTTGAAATTATTAATTGAAAATCCAAATTATTTTCTCGCTAAAAAATTTTCTCCTCCAACACATTTTCCGTGTGGAAATGATGCATTTCGCACTTGAGATTGTGTGTAGTGGTGTTAATTTTCATTTTTGTGATTTTATTTTACCAAAAAAAAAAAAAAAAGTGTTTAAATTTTAAATCAAAGTCAAGAAATTTGTGTAAATTTTTCATGTAATTTGGTCATTCAAAATTGATGTTTAAACAGTGTTGAATGTGTAAAATTTAAACGAAATTTTTCGGAGTTGTGCACTTGATGTAACAATAAGGAAAATAACTAAAATTTGGAGTCTTTTAATAAGTGGTTTTCGTGTGCATTGTTGTCAGTTCTTATTCAAAATTTCATTGGAATTAAAACAAAAACAACCTTGCTTCCTTGACGATAAAAATTTTTAAATCTAAAGAAAAACATTTCAAAAAGCTCACTAAAAGCTTAAATTTTAACGAGGTAAAATTTAACAAGAATAGATTTTTTGAATTCCAATTGATTTTTATGTAGCACTAACTCAAAAATCCAAAAAAAATACAAACGTTATAAATTTTTAAATCTAAAGAAAAATATTTCTGAAAGCTCACTAAAAGCTTTAATTTTTACGAGGTAAACTGTAAAAAAGCTTTATTCGAAAGCAAATTGATTTTTTTATATCACTTACTCAAAAGTCCATGAAAAATGCAAATTTTATGTAATGATTTTGAAACATTGAGTTCAAGTATATTTTGGTAAAAAGGCAATAAATTCAAGAAATTTTGTAAAAAACTTTTTGGAACTGTTGGTAACGAGTACCGACAAGTCATAAACTTGTAACTTTTTGAAGCATTCCGCAACACTTAATATCACTAAAGTCCCTAAAAGCTCTTAAACATTCCAACCAATATCAGAGCTTTTTGTTGCCCAAATATATAGTTAGATTGTGCTTGACTCGTTATGGCTTTTATCAACCACAAAAGAGCTTTAATTGCAAGAGGTACACTTAAAAAGCTTTATTCGAAAGCGAATTGATTTTTTTGTATCACTTACTCAAAAGCCCATGAAAAATACAAATTTTATGTAATGATTTATTGTAAATGATGTAGCATAAAGTTCAAGTATATTTTGGTAAAAAGGCAAAAAATTCAAGAAATTTGTAAAAACTTTTTGGAACTGTTGGTACCGCGTTCCGACAAGTCATAAACTTGTAACTTTTTGAAGCATTCCGCAACACTTAATATCACTGAAGTCCCTAAAGGTCGCAAATATTCCAACCAATTTCAGAGCTTTTTGTTGCCCAAATATATAGCTAGATTGTACTTGACTCGTTATGACTTTTATCGACCACAAAAGAGCTTTACTTGCAGAATATTCGACATAAAATATTATTCTTTTTCAAGAAACATTATAATTTATAATGCTCAAAAAAATTGAAATTATATAAAAGCTTTTTGCTTTAACTATTGAGTAAATATTCTCTTGATAGCTCAATATTTGAGATTTTAACCAAAAGTTCAAAGTTTGATAAATATCAATAAATTGGTTTAATATTAATGAAAGAATACCGAAGAAGTTTCATCAACTTTTTCATAATTCATGAATAAAATTTCGTTATGGATCTACGTCCAATAAAATGCTTTTTTTTAAAGAGAAAAGCACTGTAACTTTTATAGCCAAAGCTCTTATTTTGAAGGTTAATCCAAGGTCAATAAACCGACGCGCTTTGATCATCTAAAGTCAAAAGTCTTTACGCTTTAATAGTTCAATGCTTTTTCATAAGTGGTAATGAAAAAAAGCTTAAATTTTTGAAAGTTTTGCTTCAATAATTTTAATTTTTAATTCTTGAATTTTCTACAAAAGAAGAAATTTTTTTTAAGTAAATTTAAAATTTATTCTTCAGCAAAAATTAATGTGAAAATTTGTTGGGGAAAATCATTCCTTGATACAAAATTTGACCAGAAAATTTGATAAATAAATACCATACTAATAAAGTCATGAATCTTCCGACGGACTATTGAACGATGGATGTATTAAGTCTGGAACTTTTCAATGGAAGGAAAAATCTTTGTCCATATTAATCATTCCCAACAATAATTCTTGGTTTTCTAAAAAATATTTCTTTTAGTTATTTTTGCTCAAAAATTTGAATAAAGTTTTCTGCACTATACCGGTCTTCAATTAAAATGATCTTTGCTTGAATAGATCAATTTTCTTTAATTGTTTTTGCTTATAAAACAGAAATATGATCCATACTTTTGCATGCGATTTTTGATCAAAGATCTAACTTTTGAAATTGTAGAGATATAAATAACTTAAAATCGTTGCTTGATAAATATTTTTCAATTCCTTTTCTCTGTTCTCATAGTTCATTTGCCGATCTACGTAGATCAACAAAGACAACAAAGCTTGCACATATCTTTCAATTTTAGTATCCAAAACTTAAGAACCACAAATATTTTTGCCATTTTTTTTTGACTTTTTAAAATCTAAAGTTCAACTTTATATCACAGCGAATAAATTTCTGGTTTTGAAATTATATTTTCACAAGTATCATAGGTGTACTTTTGCATGCGGTTTTTGAGCTTTGGTCTAATTTTTGACACTATAGAGTTATAAATGATTTAAAATTATTACTTAATTAATCTTTTATTACTCCTCTACTTTATTTTCATTGTTCATGTGCTGATCTACGTGGATTATTTGATCATTTTCATAATTGACAATAAAGTTTTGGCATAGCTTTCGATTTGGTACCCAAAACTTAAGAATCACAATTTTTTTTGCCATTTTTTTGCCATTTTTTCTACTTTTTAAAGTCCAAAGTTCAACTTTATATCATAGCGAATAATTTTCTGGATTTGAAATTATATTTTCACAAGTTTCACAAGTATCATACTTTTGCCTGCGGTTTTTGATCTTTAGTCTAACTTTTGAAACTATAGTGTTATAAATTATTTAAAATTATTGCTTGATAAATCTTTTAAAACTCCTTTACTTTATTTTCATTGTTCATGTACTGATTTACGTAGATCATTTTGCCAATCGGCACTAAAGTTTCCACTTAACTTTCAATAAAAGTCCCAAAACTTTAGATCCTCAAATATGTTCTGCTTTTTGTTAAATTTTGACAAGTAATTGCGAAAGTTTCCGACTAAAAAGTAATTGATTTTTTGAAATCAATTTTAAGGAATTAAAGTTCTAGTAAAGATATTAAAAGTTGAATTAAATTTACCACAAAAGCAGTACAACTATGATATCTAAATGAAACGAAAATTAGGTACTTCAAATTGGTTTAAATATTTTCATTTACCAAATGCATTTTGGAAAAATTTAAATTAAAAGTCAATGATTTTTTAGATAAATAAAGTACATATTATTTAGGCTTCTTTTATTTTAAATAAAATCAAAAAACCGGTCTCTTAGATAAAAAGTCTTAAGCTTTTTTATGTGAAAAATTATATGCAATCTCATTGGTATTCCAAAAGAATATAAACCGGTAAGACTTTGGGCTTAATTTAAAGTTTTAAGACCTAAGACAATATGGTAATCCTGGCCTCAATTGATTCCAATATACAATACACAATCCACTGCTTTTGATATTCTTAAATTTGCATGAAAATTGGTTTAAAATATTTTCATTTACCATATGCATTTTGGAAAAATTTAAATATAAAGTCAATGATTTTTCTAGATAAGAAAAGTACATATTATTTAGGCTTCTTTTGTTCTAAAGAAAATCAAAAAACCGGTCTCTTAGATAAAAAGTCTTAAGCTTTTTTATGTGAAAAATTATATGCAATCTCATTGGTATTCCAAAAAAATATAAATTGATAAGACTTTGGGCTTAATTTAAAGTTTTAAGACCTAAGACAATATGGTAATCCTGGCCTCAATTGATACCAATATACAATATACAATCCACTGCTTTTGATACTCTTAATTTTGCATAAAATATTTAGCTGTTTTAAAAATATTTTATCAAAGTGAAACTTATATGAAGATAACAAATCTTTACAATTAAAAAAAAAGACAACAATTACTTTTTGATTATCTACCATATAAAATTGATAAGTACAAAATGATTAATTATCAAATGAATACCTTATCGACCCTTTATTTATAAAAAAGCTGGCATGTGTTAGATATTACCTTCTACTTACTTCAGATATCAACATTACCATCAATTTCTTTTACTAAAGTAAAAAGAAAACTATTTTTAGATCTAATTGACTTTTCATTTGGCATTAGGGCTGCTACAAGCAATTACTTTGACGTATATAGGTAATTCAATTATCAACATTGATAAGCCCAAAATAACTATCAAATGAATAATTTAAATTTTATAAATTTAAATACGGAAAAAACTTTAAAAAAAATAAAATATATAAACCAATTTCCGAATATCAATCAAAAGAGTTTTAAAACCTTGAACTTTTCAGTCTCGATTGATCCAATTACGTGAGCTTTCCAAGCGATTACATTAGAAATTATCTTCCGGAATATTCTAATTTATTATAAATACATGTGGAATATTTTCAACTATTTATGCCAACTCAATATATTTGTAACAATATATATATTAAACTCGAATTCAAGGTGACTTGTCTTTGTTTCAATTAAAACCATTTCGATTATTCTTTTGGGGAAACATGCGTGCGGCCAAAGTGAATCGATAAATTTTTAAACATTTTCCGTAATAACGAAATTATATTATTCCGACGTCAAGGAAATCACAAAATTATTAGCATTAACATGCAATTAATGCCTTCGTATTAGTTCAGTTTGTTTTATGGCATGAAAGGAAATCAAAACCAGGTTAGTACTGTAATAATATTATTAGGTACACTATCGATTTGTTGGGTATGAAAATAATGAAAACGCGAAGCTTTATTTCGTTTAACGATACTATTTTGAATTGTTTGGGCTAAAATTTTGTTGAAATAAATATTTCGTGGGTGAAAAAATCGATCGAAAAAAAAATGATATTCTCATATGGTAATTAATGGATAAATTATGCATTCGTAATTGTAGATGTTAAGGGGTTTTGGTGTCACGAAAATTATGCACTTGAAGTGAAAATGGTGGTTCTTAGGGGAAAAATATAGGCTTAGGAAATGCAACTGATTAAGATCTTGAAAATTGATTTATTTATATTTCTTACAAAGGTTTTTATTTGAGACTTAAAAGAACATTCGGTGTTAGCAGTATAAAGTTGGAGGATAAATAAAGTTTAATTATTGAAGTTCTTTTTAAAGACTCAAATTTTTAATGATTGAAATTAAGGATTGGCTAACTTAAAGGCTAAAGGGTGGCCAAAGTTAAAGGTCTTAGAAAAAATAGTTTAGCAAATTCTTTGTGGAAAAATTTAATAATTTTTGTTCACTTGGCAATCGGAAACAATTTTATCTTTTCAAGCTTTTATGAATAACAAAGCATGGAAAAATTATACAATATATTGACGAAATTTAAGGATTAAATATTTTTGTTTGTTCCAAAAATTATAAACCAGCAAAGAGAACTTTCATTGCAATTTTATTTTTGTGCTTTTTGTGCTTTTTTTTCTATTTTTTGGGATAAAAGAAGTTTAAATACTTAAAGGATCTTTATAAACTTTTAAAAGTTTCGGTTTTCGGTAGCAAGTAGAGTTTGGATAAAGTATTTTCCTCAAAAAATTAAATGGAAAATTCTAGGTAATAGAGTTTTGTTTGCAATTTTAAAATGACATTTTTTTAGTTAAAATATGATTTTAGGAGCCAAATTTGTTATCAATTATAGTAGCAATACTGTTAATTAAAATTATCGTTAAATTTGGTTTAAAGAATCCTATTTTCACTGGAAAAAGCATAAGTTTTACCAATTAAATTTCGGTATTGTATTAATAGGCGCGTAAAAAATTTTGAGCTTTAACGAAAGCACAAGTTTCTTTTGTATAAAAGCTAATAAATTGCACACTTTTGAAATCAATATATTCAAAAGTAAAGTGTACTTGTAATATATATTGGTGGGATCCTAAAGCTGCAAAGATATCGATTTTTCTACAGATCAAAGCATCTAAAGATCTTGAATGAAACTTTTTCTTAAAAGGGTAGAATGTTGGTTCCAAAGTAGACAATTTTATGAATACTTAAGCCAGAGATCATTAAGCTTTTTGAGCTTATAATGGCACATTTTAAGATGCCAACTAAGAAGAGATAAATAATAAATTTTCAAGTAAAATTTTTGAGGCTTAATAAAGTCTCAAAGATGTCGTTTTTTCTAGAGTTAAAATCATTTAATCATTTTGAATAGAGCTTTTTTAAATGTAGAGGATATTAGTTCTAAATGTGAAGATATTTCTATTCTTTTTGAGCTGAAAAAACATACTTTAAAATGTCAAACAATAAAAAAAAATGTTTAATTTTCTAGATACAATTATGGTTAAAAATTGTACATAAAGATGATTCCCATTTTCACTATGAAAAGCAAATACCCTAACAATTAAATTAAAGTATTGTTTAAATGGGAGAGTCAAATTTTTAAGGTCTTATATAAGCTTTAGTTTGTTTTTGATATAAGCATAAGTATTGAAAACTTTTGGAATCAGTTCATACGAGAACAAAGTGTACAAAGAAAACTATGATAGGATGCTAAAGCTCCAAAAATGTCGTTTTCTCTATAGATCATAGCATTTAAAGATCTTGGATGAAATGTTTTTGAAAAGCATTGAATTTCGGTTTTATATAAGGAAAATTTGATGACAATTTAAAACCAAGGTCGTTAATCATTTTGAGCCTAAAAAAGCTCACTTTTTGAAGTCTATCAAAAGGAAAAAATATTCTATTTCCAAAATAAATTTTAGTGATACGATAAAGTTGCTAAAATGTTGGGTTTTCCTAAGAGCCAATCGTTTTATTATTAAAAAGCTTATGTGTCTGCAATATTTAAGCTTATTTATAGAATTTGAAATCGATTCATATGAGAACTTTGGTGTGGTGCTAAAACTCCAAAGATAACGATTTTTCATCAGACCAAAACATGTTAAGATGTTGAAATTATGAATAATTATTATGAATCATTATTGAATTATTTTTTTTTAAAAAGCTTACAATATTGGTATCTACTTAATGTTGACAATTAAAGGAATAATTAAAATAAAGAATCTGTTCTTTTTGAGCATACAAATGTACATTTTTAGAAGTTTATCAAGTAAAGAAAAATATTAAACTTTCGAGATAAATTTTGGTGATATATTAAAGTTCCATAGATGTCAATTAATTTTGATGAAGCTTTTTAAAATAAAAGCGTAGAATGTTGATTCGATATGAAAAAAATTAACTTAATATTAAAGACAGAAGTTCTCTTACTTTAGAGCTTAAAAAAGCACATTTTTAGATGCCAATTTATTAGAGAAAAATATTTATTTTTTAAGATATATTTTGGTGTTCCAAATATGTCGATTTTTCTTTGGATTAAATCATCTAATTATCTTCAATGGCTCCTTCTTAAAACGCCGATAGTATTGGTCTTTCTGCAGACAATTTGAAGAAGATTTAAAGCAGTCGTCCCCAATCTTTTTGAGCCTAGATCACATTTTAATAGAGAAAAACATTAAATTTTCATGATAAACTAACGATTGGAAATTGTTGATAATCCATGAAAAAAGTTTAAAGATTTCAAAGTTTTATTATTGTAACCCAACAACGGGCACCATGGTACCCGAATGCTTTAAATTAAGGATTGTTGGTCATTTATTAATATGTAAATATATTTTATTTCGCTTCATTTGTAGCATTGTTAAAGATAAATCTTCATTAGAATTTGAAGCAAAATCCCAGAAATAGGATTCTTATTTTGAAGTCAAAGTATCGAATATTTGATTTTGAAATTTGAAGAAGAAACTCATTTTTTTCAAAGCAGAATAGCCAATAGCAAAAAAGGTTTTCTCAAATCAAAATATAAAGTTTTTTTTAAAATAAATTTCAAACTTTCATTACTGGCTAGAAAAAAATTTGGCAAAAACAATCTTCCAAAACTTAAGTAGTAAAAAATTTAGTTAAATATCAGAAAATGAATGATTTCTCAATTTTGCAAGCATTTACTACCATTTTAAAATCATTTAATTAATTACCATTTTTTCAAAGGAAAATATTTAGCAGCAAAAAATGTCCTCAAATTATATTCATAAGCTTTTTTAACATAAATTTCAAACTTTCATTTCTGGCTAGAAAAATTTTTGGCAAAAATAATTTTCCAAAGATTAAATAGCAAAAAATTTAGTTGAATATCAGAAAATGTATGGTTCCTCAATTTTGCAAGCATTTAATACCATTTTGGAATACATAAATTTCAAACTTTCATTACTGGGCAGAAATAATTTTGGCAAAAACAATTTTCCAGAGCTTAGGTAGTAAAAAAATTAGTTTAATATGAAAAAATGAATAGTTTTCAATTTTGCAAGCATTTAATACCATTTTGGAATCAAATAATAGCAAATTTGTTTTCAAAGGAAAATATTTAGCAGCAAAAAATGTCCTCAAATTATATTCATAAGCTTTTTTAACATAAATTTCAAACTTTCATTTCTGGCTAGAAAAATTTTTGGCAAAAATAATTTTCCAAAGATTAAATAGCAAAAAATTTAGTTGAATATCAGAAAATGTATGGTTCCTCAATTTTGCAAGCATTTAATACCATTTTGGAATACATAAATTTCAAACTTTCATTACTGGGCAGAAATAATTTTGGCAAAAACAATTTTCCAGAGCTTAGGTAGTAAAAAAATTAGTTTAATATGAAAAAATGAATAGTTTTCAATTTTGCAAGCATTTAATACCATTTTGGAATCAAATAATAGCAAATTTGTTTTCAAAGGAAAATATTTAGCAGCTAAAAATGTCTTCAAATTACATTCATAAGCTGTTTTAACATAAATTTCAAATTTTTATTTCTGGCTAGAAAAAATTTTGGTAAAAACAATTTTTCAAAACTTAAGTAGTAAAAAATTTAACTGAATATCAGAAAATGAATGGTTCCTCAATTTTGCAAGCATTAAATACCATTTTGGAATCAAATAATGGCAATTTTTTTTCAAATGAAAATATTTAGCAGCTAAAAATGTCCACAAATTAAATTCATAAGCTTTTTTAACATTTTCAAAATTTCATTACTGGCTAGAAAAAATTTTGGCAAAAATAATTTTCCAAAGATTAAATAGTAAAAAATTTAGTTAAATATCAAAAAATGAATGGTTCCTCAATTTTCAAAGCATTTGCTATCATTTTTGGGTTAATTTTGGCCCCCAAAAAAATAATTTTAGAGAACAAAGAGCTCACATCCCCTTGAGGTCGTTAAATATTTGGCTTATCTAATACGGTAAAATTTTCTTTTTTTTTTTTGACTAAATTTCTATAATGGGCTGATTTATTCCCAAATTAAATATAAAATTTAGTAGAAATTGTATCGGTTTCATATATTGACAGACCTAAAAGGAACATGAGGCCTTTTTCTTTTCCATTATCAAAATATAAATCTTTATGGAATCTATGATTTCAAATAGAGGGATTTAAAGAAATTGGGGGAGAATATCTGTTATTAGTACATCAAATTTTTTCAGGTTAATGTTTGAAAGTTTAAGGTTTTAGTGTTTTAGGGAATGAGTTAAAGCTTGTTAAGTTCAATTGAAAAAGCACACCCAATTATTGTAATGTTAATACGGTAAAATTTTCTTTTTTTTTTGACTTAATTTCCATAATGGGCTGATTTATTCCCAAATTAAATTTAAAATTTAGTAGAAATTGTATCGGTTTCATATATTGACTGACCTAAAAGGAACATTAGGCCTTTTTTTCTTTATTTTCAAAGTATTAGTTCTGTTGAATCTGTGGTATCGGATAGAGAGATTTAAAGAAATAGGGGAGAATTATCTGCTATTAGTACATCAAATTTTTTTCAGGTTAATGTTTTAAAGTTTAAGGTTTTAGTGTTTAAGGGCATGAGTTAAAGCTTGTTAAGTTCAATTGAAAAAGCACACCCAATTATTGCAATGTCAAGAAGACCAAAAAGACGAGAAATCCATTGTTCCAACCACGTATTCCTTTGTTGAAATCATAAAAAAAATAGTCATTGATTATTTGAAGTCTATCCAAATCCGATTAATAAAAAATCAAGCGCACTCCACGCTGACATCTTAATCAAAACGCCATAGCTACTAATTCCCATCATTAAGCTCCCACAGCGTTTGAAATCGAAAGCTTCCAGCCGATCGATCGATACATAATCCTGGTCAGTGTTTATGACGTGACACAAAAACGTCGTCCTTGTTATCCTTGTTATCATAAAGGCGCAGAAGTTTTTTCATCATCCCCCATCATCCATTAAATTTTATTCTTCGTACACGGGCAAATGAAGAATGGTGTGATGAAAAAGCAGATTTTTTACAATGAAGCCAGTGCATTTGTTTGACAAAGCGATGTGTAGTGGAAAGTTGTATTGTCTGAGGGTTGCGTTTGAATTTAAAAAGGGGGTGCGTGAGTGGGTCGCGTGGCCACGATACGATATATGTTCAAGGGTCCCGAGTGATTGTACAAGGGACGGGAACACCGTCTCGTGTGAACCCAATGCATAGGGTGTGAATTTACATACACATATAAATATTTTTCAAATGATAGAAAACGTTTTCGTTTCTGTGCTCCCAAAATGATATCGAAATATATTTTAATAAAATTACAATATCGAGCTGTTTCGTGTTTGAATTATCTTTATCTGATAAGAAAATGAGAACGTATGACTAACACATATCATATTAAAAACAGCTGGTCTTTGGATTAAATAAAACACTATTTTATATCCTTGTTGAATATTTTTTTTCCTTTTGGATACTAATTTTATAAAATGCATTAAAACTTCTTCTTCTTCTTCTCAAATAATCCATTAAAAATATCATGTTTATCAGATATGATTAACCTTTTGACTATCGATCGAAACTTGCCCGTATTAAAATAAAAATTATTTTGGTGGAAATAATCGTTATAAAACTTATATAATTAATATGGAAAAAAACAAGTCAATATTAATAAATTTTCTATATAGATTTTCTTTGAAATGTTAACTTATAAATTTATATGATTATATCATCATCTCCAAACTAAAAACGAAAAATTGATACCACTTACATATTATTTAGCGTTGGAAACTCAACAATAAATATAGTATAAGACAAAACTGTTTGAAAAGTATCAAAAAACTTATGAATCACATGTATATTATTATAAAATATACGTAAATATTATAGGGGGCCTTAAAATATATACCTTGTCAATTGGGTATTTTTTTTTTTAAATTGAGACTTCGTGAGTTACAGATTCGAAAAAAATTTCAACCCCTTATTTCATCCTTTAGAGTTGGAAATTTAAAAATAATATGTCCAAGTTGAAAAAAGATATTCTTATCGCCAATTAATTTTCAAAAAAATTTATCTTTGTATTTTCGGTTTGTCTATAAAAATTGGACTAACATATTACTTATCGATGGGGTATAATCATTAAATATAAGATAAAACCATTTTAAAAGTTTGAAGAAACTTATGAATCATATTATATAATTTGTCTATCTATTCACTATGGTGGGTCTTAAAAAATATATAGTTTGACGATTGAGCTTAATTCCATTTTTTAAGATTATAAGTTTGCATGTTATAGCTAGAAAAAATTTCAACCCTTAGGGATGGAAATTTAAAAAAAATCGTCACAGTAGGCAAGGATATATTTGTTACCACTTAATTGGCAAAAAATTATTCTAGTTTCTTCGGTTTGCCTAAAAAAATTACACATATTGCGACATATTACTTAGCGTTGTCACGGTCACTAAAAATAAATGTAAGACAAAACCATTTTCAAAGTTTGAAGAGACTTATGAATCTTATTATATAATTTGTGTATCTATTCTTTATGGTGGGTCTTAAAAAAATATATATTTTGACGATTGAGCTAAATTCAATTTCCAAAGATTATGAATTAGTTACAGTTAGAAAAACATTTCAACCCTTTGTTTCATCCCTTAGGGATAGAAATTTAAAAAAAATCGTCATAGAAGGCAAGGATATATTTGTTACCACTAAATTGGCCAAAATAATTATTCTAGTTTCTTCGGTTTGATTAAAAAAATTGCACATATTGCAACATATTACTTAGCGTTGAGGTACCAAAAATAAATGTAAGGAAAAACCATTTTAAAAGCTTGAAGAGACTTATGAATCACATGTATACTGTTGCATAAAATGCGAATTTATTAAAATGGGTCTTAAAAAAATATATAGTTGAACGATTGTGCAATTCAAATTTTTAAGATTCAGAGTTAGTAAGTTATAGTTAGAAAAAAAAATCAACCCTTTGTTTCATCCCTTAAAGTAGGAAATTTAAAAGATATAGTCATTGTAGACAAGAATATTTTTATTCTCATTTAACTTGTAAAAAATTTATTCAAATTTTTTCGGTTTTCTTAAAAAAATTGCAAGTTTTTAATTTTCAATCGATAACTATGGACTTTGTTCCTTTAAATTGTAATTGCTACCCTTATGTATTTGTTTTCGAAACCAAAATTACTTTTAATTAAAGATAAATAATTTATCTAAAATATAAAAAAAGAATGATCCAAATCGCTTGGGTAGATTTCTATTGATCGAGTTTTAAAGTAAAAGACAACCAAAAAAACTTGGGATTTTATTTTATGACTTTTGAGGAAGATATTGCCTATATTTTATGATCCATTTGATAAAGAAATTATAGGATAAAATCCTTGTTTAATATTTAATTTAATCTTCATGAAAATTAAAATTTTCATTTATCAATTTTCCCAATGAAAGTTTCAGTAGTAACAAACGGTAATTTACCTAGAAATTGCTAATCACTACCAGGGTAGTGTTTCTTAACCTCAGGTGCCCACACCTCTAAGGGTGCGGGATTGTATTTTTGGGGAGTCCAAGATAATACCCTTTTTATATAAATTATGAAAATTTTGTAATAAATTTCGCAAAAAATATATTTTACCAGACTAAAAAACCAAATTTATTTTTCATTGGGGTACGGCTCATTTTAATAGATAAAAAGCACTGCTTTAAAGGAAAATATTGAAAAAAAATATTTTTGAAATCAAAAGACTTCAAATTTTAAAGTATAAAATTAAAAGATTTCTAAAGAAATTAAGCCAGGATTATCTTAGATTTTACAAAATGAATGACAAGTTTTAACTTTACCATCAAAAATTGCTTGTAAAAATAGTTTTTTTCTATAATTTTTTTTCACAGTTCTTATAATATAAATATCCTCATCTCCTTTATTCTCGGAAAACTCGGATTTAAGGAGTTTATCCTAGGTGACTTATAGAAACTTCTAGGAAGTGTACTCAAGTTTCAATTGCATGCAAAAGTTTGCCCTTCATTTTAACTTGATAAAAATTTTCGGAACTAAAATCGAGATTTAAATTATAAAATCGCATGGAAGTTTCAACCCTTATAGTCCAAGTTTGTATTTTTTATAATCCAGAACAAAGTCTCTACCATTTGGCTTATAAATTTTTCAAGGATTCAAAGAAATACCGAGCAAATTTTGCACTACTAACCATTTCTATTTAAAAGTTTGTTTTTAAAAGCAATTGTTTGATATACAATTAAAAATTATCTACCTTTAGTTCACCAATTAAAGAACTATCCGTTTAGGAACATAAATTAAATACCTATATCTCCTTCCTTCATGGAAAACCCAGATGTAAGGAGTTTTCCTGGATGATTTATAGAAACTTCTAGGACATGTACTCTAATCATAATTGCATTCAAAGTTTTGCCTTTCATTTAAACTTATTGAAAATTTTCGGAACCAAAATCGAGGTTTAAAGTGTAAAATCAGGTTGTAGTATTAAATCTTCTTCTTCATATTTTATCTTTTAAGACCTATAACAAAGTTCATTGCCATTTGGTTAATAAATTTGTACAAAGATTCAAAGAAATTCCCAACAAACCATTCAATTCTAATTACTTTTATTTAAGTTTGCTTTTAGAAGCAAAGTGTTAGATATATAACAGAAAACTATCTTCCTTTAATTCACCAATAAAACATTTATCCGTTAAGGAAGTTGATTAACATTAATCGTACAAAAATTTAATGAAAAAAAATGTCCAATGTCGCAATATATCTCAATTCCATAAAAGCCAAGTGCCGGCATAAAACTGAAGGACACACTCGCCCATTAAATCGCCCATTAAACAAAAATTGGCCCATAGTTCCACGAGAATTTCGCCATAAAACACCACAATAGAACTCCCTAACCGACTATTGATTTTGCTTTTATTGCAATTTTATCGTTCCACGTCACTAAAAGACAACAAAAATAATCCCACGCATACCAAACTAATGACGAATGACCTGCGTTCCTCAATTCACCAATTAAAAATTAAAAAAATAAAAGCCAATTCTGGAGCAGTTCGACTTCGAGAGCTTTACGCAAAAGCTCTGTTCTATATGCAATTGTTTATCTTGCAAAAACAAATGACTAACGGTTGATTTTAACGTATTTTTGATTTGAGGTTACTTACGGTTCAGCAATTTTATAAAATCTGGTTTTGACGGCATGGGGGAGAAATGCAATCGCGGACCCACCCCTTGACCGCTACCCTTTTTTTTTGGGGGGGTAGTATGCTTGATTAACATATTTTATTATTTAATACGCTTTATGTCATAATAATGATTGAAAGCACGCGTGTGTTGGGAAGCAGTTCAAATTTGAAAAGCTCTTGTCTGTTGCCTGATTTTTTGGGAAGAACAATGCGGGGAGTAGAATAAAAATTCACCCTTGCGATTCCCGCGGGAATCGCTTCAATTGAAAATATATATATATATCGGTTGAGGGATGCATGGCCAATAACGCCCTTTGTATTGGAAGTTTTAACCAAAATTTTTAACCGAAAATGAAATGAGAAGAAAGCTTTCGTAAATTTCTTTTTGTACAAAATTTTGTATTTAATGCAGAGAAAATCAGGTTAAAAAAAACTGAGGCCTTTAACGACTCTAGGGTTAATAAAAATCCGTTATCGAGAAATATTGAAAATTTGCTCGATTTGAGGATCGAACCCAACACATATAAGTTTTTTGAAGCAGTCACCTTGACTACTAAAACCTTTTTTTTCATCTACAAAAAGGAAAAGTTTTTTAAAGCCACTTTTTAAGATGGTTATCAAACATTTGGCAAAAGCTTTTCGGTGAAATTTGTAAACTTTTGTCTACTGATTTTCTCATGAAATTCAACTGCATTTTTCTTCGGTAAAAAAGTTTTTATCTGTTGAATAGTATAAACAAAAGTTTAAGGAACTTTCTGATTCAAAAACTTCTTTAGAATTTTCTATTCATAATACTTCAAATATTCTTCAAAAGTTTTACAAAAAAAAATTGTAAATTCAACGTAAAAGTTCTTATTTTTCTTGACCAAATATTATGCTGTTGATCTTTGATTAAGCTTAAGAAAAAAGCTTGTTCTTTGAATAAATTTTAGTCTTTTTTAAAGCCATTTTTATTTAAATTTAAGATATTTGATTTTTTTTTTTAATTATCTTAATTTAAATTGAAACCTGTTATGCCTTAAATCAATTCTTCAAAGTTCAAAACAAATTAATTACTTCTGTAGTGTTAAGTAATTAAAGTAATTAAAACACTAACCTTTGCTTAGTACATAGGTTCTCAAACGTTTTCGGTTCCCGGCAACCTTAATGTATCCAAATATTTCTGCGGCCCTTCATATCAAATCTTATGACACTAAACCGTAGTAGGGGAATCTTACTTGGAAACTATGATTTCCCGTAGAACTCTTTGGCCAAATTTTTCCCTCCTACATCAGGCGTCAGTAAAATTTTGTTGGAACAAACTTCTTTTTATATAAAATGAACTTCATGTTTATATTCACTAAAATTAAAAAGAAAAAAACAAATTTAAAAAATATTTATTAAAGTTTTTGAAATGGTTTCTTATGGCAAACTTTGTCTTCTGCTTTATGATTTGATTAAACTTGCAATTTTATGCATTAAATGCAATAATACCGATATGAATGTAAAATATTGATCTTATTTATTTAATTGATTAAATCCCAAATTCAAAAAAATACTTAATTTATAAAAAATAAATTTATATCATTTGAAAATTATTTTATTTTTTAATCGATATTTCTCAAAACTTATGATTTGCATTATGGATTTGTTCGAGAATTTTTTGCCCACATTTGTGCATTTTTCATAATACTTTGGATAAATGAACTGTGAACAATGGCTATACGAAGAGTATTGATAAATATTATCAAAAATACTAAGTATATTAATAATCATATCAGAAATAACTTGGTATGTAACAAAGCTTTACAAACTTAAATCCAAAAGCTTTCGAGTTCAATATGGTTTGGAAAGGTTTGAAGTTTGGAATAACGAAAAATATTTTGGGGTATAATATTTAAAGATAAAATAAGGAAAATATTGCAAATATAATTCTTAATTTTAATCAATGAATTGTCTGAAGTCATGATATTCTTTTACGTTATCCTCTGCTAAGTTTTAAACAAAATTTTACTACTTTCTGCAACCTTTAGAATGCCAAATATCAATGTAGTGTTTTATTTGGTAATTGTTCTTTCCATTGTGCCTTTTAATTGATAGTTCTTTTAGTTAATTGTTGCCAAAACTTGAGGACTTACTTTATTATGAATTTGTCGCTATAAAAAATAACGCATTTATTAGTTCAATAAAACGTAAAGAGGATTTTGTTTTTTGTTGCTCTCTTAAGAATAAAGGCTAATAAATTAAAGGCTTCTTATTATTCTTTTGATTTGGTGACATTAACTTAATAAAATTAACTTAACAATTATTTCCCTATTCGCGGTAGAGTTCTGATCAAAAAAAATTTAATAAGTTAATAAGTCAAATGATTCACAAATATCAGTGGATCACGCACCCTTGGCCACTGTTTAAAGCTTTTAGCCAATGATATGGCAAAACTTATAGATCTTTTTTGATACTTTGATTATTGAAATATGGAAAATTTAACAAAACTACTTCCACTTTCAAATGCACAATGAATATTGTACATATTCAGGTTAAAAAGCGATTGAAATTAAGCTTGGAAGTGGTTTTATTTAATTTTTTTTCCACTTAATAGTAAGTATACTTTCAAAAAAAATGAAAAAATTAGACATTATAAAGAAAGAATGAAAAACTTAAAAAAAATATTTTCAAAGCGGTTTCAAAAGTATTTTATGGGTATTTCTTCCGAAAAAAAGGATTCTTTTCTTACAGAATTCATAGAGCTTAACAGCTATTAACTTCTTCTAAAAAAGTAGATATGAATCCTTTAATCCAATTTAAATTTCAGATTTAGTTCACAATTAGTAACGTAACATGAAAAAAATTTTTTTTGGCACTATAATAGAAAGTTTTGGATTCAGAATTTTAGAATTTTTTGAGCTCCAACACACCTACAAAGAATCATTAAAATATTTTTCCAGGTCCGATTTCTCGTACTAAAAGCTCTTTATACTTTAGGTTAATCAAAAAAAAAATTATTATATTTCTGTATGCAAAATATTTTTGTAAGAAGATCCAATGTTCCAATGTCTAACTAAAATTTGATGTATTTATTGAAGAAAACCTTTGCAAGCTTTCCAAACCGAAAGCACTAGAAAAACAACGCAAATAGTATGCAATCGTTAACGCAAGAGCTTTCAAGCTCTCTCCCATTTTTTTTCGCTTCCATCAAGCATTTTCTCAAGTGCTGCTTAACCTATTTCAAAGTGTGATACACAGTTGGCAAAATTAAAGCTCTACGAGCTTTTATCGTTGGCAGTGACGCTGTGACGTGACGTCAGTGGCGTCATGCTCGCGCGTCATGTCGCTGGCCACGTGACCGGCACAGCTGATAGTCCTCCGCACCCTTCGGCCCCGGTCGCACCCTCTCCCCCTATCACACAACCCTCGCGACTCCAACACTCGAGCTTCGACCCCTTCAAAATCAAACCCAATTCAATTTCGCTCCTCACCATGGTGATCTCTCAAATGTATACATGATACCAAACCTTGTAAAACCTTCATCAAAAGTGGATGTTAAGTGATTGAAAACTGTTTTTTTTTTAAAGTTTACAGTTTGTGAAAATATCTGTTGAGTGCTTTTCTTCAAATACTGGAAAATCGGTAAAACATCTTAGCTTTTTTTTGCAACAAAGCTTGTGCTTTCTGCTGTGCTCAATAAAAGTTGAATTGAATGTTTGTGCTTTGCTGAATATTTTTTTTTCTTAGTTTTTCATGAGCTTTTCGTGACCAAAACTAGTTAAATAAATTTTCCCTTTATTATATCATTTTTTTAACGAAAGTATGAACAAGTCGTCACTCGTCTCTGAAAACATAAAAATAAATTTAAACCTTCTGAATCAATACCATAAATAACCCTAATCATCATTTGGTAATTTCATTTCTCATTAACGCAGGAAATGAAGTTCATTTAAAGAAAAATGAAATTAATACTTTATATTAGTATTTTGACAAAAATATTTTCAACCCCTAAGTTTAAATAAAACGTGGTTAATGGAAATTTTTTAAAGTACAAATAGTTAGGGTTTTTTAAACTTTGATTTGGGAAAATTATTAAAATAGATTTTTTTTTTTGCTTTAGTCTTTTGATATCCAGAAAATCCACGTTTTTAAAATACATTTACAACTAAAGGCACAAAAATTTATCAGATGTATTTAACATGCAGTGTGGATATTGTTTGTTATCAATTTATTGATAACCAACTTTTAATTTTAAATTATAAAAATCTAAAATAAATGTAATATTTTTGCTAGTTAAAGTATGGGCTAAATTTAAAACTCTCCTGCGGAGATTTCAATGTAAATTTTTTTAAAAATTTAAATATTTTTTTCCATACTTAAGGAATGTTAAATAGAAACTACATTTCTTTTAGATGCATGTTATTATTTATTGATAACAATATTCAAATTTTAGTCTATTTTTTTCATAATTAGGAACTTAAATATTTTTATGGTCTACTAAAAGTTTCATTCTTGATTTTCATCCCTATACTATCGAAATATACGGTGACAATGATCAGAATTTTAACAAAAAAGTTTAAATTGTTTAAATTTTATTGCATTTTGGTGTCTTTAACTAAAAGCTACCCTTCTATCTTTCATAAAAACAAGCCATTGAATAAAAATCATTAAAAATTTCTTGGGTAGTTCAGAACTGTTAGCAGCTTTTTTCTTCTCTTTAAATTTAGATTTGATAAAAACATTGCTTAAATTTTATTTTTTTTAAATAAGAAGACAATTCAGATTGTTTAAGATCGGTTTTTCTATTTAATATTTTTAATATTCAATTAGCTACGTTTCGTTATGTATTATAACTTCATAAGGCTTCTTGATTCACAAAAATAAAATATTTTCACAAAAAATAAATTTTTTGAATTTAAATTAAAAATATTTTATTTTTGTGAATCAAGAAGCTTGATGAAGTTACGATACGTAACGAAACGTAGCTAATTTGAACATTAAATAAAAAAATCGATCTTAAACAACCTGAATTGTCTGCCTATTTAAAAAAATAAAAGCTGAGATCTGAATTTTATCATCTATTAAATTTTAATGTAAAGAAAGTTTGAAAAAATCGTAGAACTATATAGATAAGCAAACGTTATAGTCACGTCATCGCTTTATCATGCGATTAAAATGACTCATCAGTAAATTTATTTATCTAAAGTACTTAGATGACTATTTAAATTTTACAATGATGGCTCAACTTTGGTAGTAAAAACTAGGTTAAACTATTCGATAAAAAATCAAGCAAAATTTAAATTCAAAGAGCTTAAATTTTACTAATATTTTCCAATAAAAAATACCATTTAAACTTTTATTGGTTAAATATTTTGAATCAAGCTTTAACTTGCAATTTAGCAGTGTACAATATAGAACTATCAAATTCTATTGAAGCTTTTGAAAATTGTAACATCATTTACTATTAAATTATTTGCAATTGTATTTTCCATACTTTCCCTATAACAATTTTATGTTATGTTCCTGGAAAGGTACGTTTTTAATTGTTGCCTCCTAATTGCAGAAGCAATTACAGGAATTGTTTTTCTTTTCATCTTATTTACTAAGAAACTTGATTAGTTTGTTCACAAAATTCAAAAATCGTGGCAACAATTAATCATATAAATCATCTTTCAAAAGCAATTTGGATATTTTTTTCAAGATTTGAATAAACTTTTAGTTGAATATTTATATCCTCCAGGGTTCAATCCTTTTATCGAGCAAATTTTCTATACTTTTGTATGAATTTATACTTACTCTAGAGTCGCTAAAGACTTCAGTAAATGTAAAACGACAGTAGTAACAATTAAAAGAAAAACTTTCTTTTAAACAATCTTTCATAGTCAATAAAATATAAATATTTGAAGGATGTATTCAATCCTTCCTTTTTACCTAAGCTTTTGGTTGAAAATAATCTTCCTCTTGGATTTGATCCATTCGGTTCGAACAAATTTTTGATACTTCTCGATTAATGATTTTATTGATCCTAGAATCGGTAAAAATCTTAGTTATAAAACGACGGTAAATAACTATTTTTAATAAAAAAAAATTAAAAGGCACTTCTTTAAAAAAATTAAAAGGTTTGCTCTCTTTTTAAATTTACTGTTTACCAAATATAATTTGTTCAAATTTCTAAGCAAAAAAATTGAGATTTTTATTAATAATTAGGGAGTTAAACTAAACAAATCTCCAATTTTTCATTACTCAAATTTTCAGGAAATATTTTACGTTTTTAGAAAAACTTTCAATGTAGAATATTCAAATGAATTTGGAGTTAAAAAATAAATGGAAATTTTGTAAAAATCGTGCTAATACACTAAAAAAATACTTGATCTAGTTCTGGCTTAATTTAGATTATTTGACTCGACTAATAAAAGCTGTAGTTTAAAATTATTGCAAACATTGCCAACAAATCAAAATTCCATCAAATGAAGACTACTGTAGAAAGGAAATAGCTTTTATTGTACAATTTTTTTGGGAAAGTGCAAACATCTTTTATAATTTTGAATTTAAAAGTCATCTAAAAAGCATATTTTTTACCTAAATCTGATGGTTTTTTTACATTATGGGGACAATGGTTCATTTGTATTATGATTTACTAGTAGTTGCCCGTTGCATTCGCAACTAAAGGTTTTATCTCAATAAAATGTTTAATATGAGTTAATCAACAATCGAAATTTTAAATTTAGTAATCAAAGTGTTGTTAATATAAAAAAAACTTTATCTTAAATTATATTAAGAAATAAAATATTAAGTGTTTTTTTATATCATTTTAATAACAACATTTTAAATAACGTCATTTCACTAAATAAGTATGAAAGTTTAATACTTATGTAGTACTTATACCAAATAGGCGATTTTAAATTTTGGTTCGTTTTTCAACAATCAAACTTTTTAAAATTTATTTTTTATGAACCAATGGTTGTGATCTGGAGTAATTAAATATTCGGCTGAAAAACATTAAGATAGCAATTTTTTGCCATATATTTCACTGTCAATTCAAATATAAAATCTTCGATACTAACTTTTTTTCGGTATTTAGAACAATTTGAAAACCAACTATTATTGAAAATAAATAAAATATTCGAATTTACTTCCACGCTTTCTACCTATTTCCAACAATTTTGTATGTACAACGTCCAAATGTGCGTAATCGAATAGTCTTTTAGTCATGTTAACTAACATAAAGAAGGTCATTATTTTTTTTTCGTTTTACATTGTATTTTCAAATATAAGTGCACATTTGTGTCGATAAAATTTGGAAAGTGTTTTCCTTATACGATGCAGATAAATAATTAGAAAGGGTTTTTGAAAATTTCACCCCTAAAAGAGTGAAAAACGGTAGCAAAGTTTGTAAGGGATAACGTTTAATAACCAATCGAAATTTCAAATTTAATAATCAATCAAAGTCCGTTAAAAGCGAAACGTTATTACTGCTTAGTAGAAAACAAAGTTGATTTATTACTAGAAACAAAAACTTAGGGTCTGCTTAAAAATTTAAACTCTGATAAGCAGATATATCTAAAAAGGTTAAGTTAAGTTTATAAGTGAGTATTATGTTTTTTGGCTTTCAAATATTGTAAACCAGAAAATTCGAAATACTTTTTCACAAATAAATACATAAGTGAGTGAATACTCTTACCAACGTTTTTAATGCATAAGTGGGGATAACAGAGACATGCGCATAGCCCATTCTGCACGAACGCACGGCAAGGTAGTCAATTTATATATAAGATTTGGATTTATTATAAATGATAAAATTGCAAAACTAATGTTCTTCATTAATGTTTTTCAAAGCTCCGAAAAACAATTTGTTCTTATTGCTTGCCTAATTTCCTTAGGGGGATTCTTGAAGTTTGATTTGACTAAATTCCTTTCATTTACACTAATCATGTTGTCTCCACCAAGTTAAAGCTCTAAGCTTTCATTCTTTCAATTAGACACCAAATATATTTTTCAAGTGGTAACTCAATACTGCCGTTGTATCGATCATCCCCTTTGTGCGGCCAAGGTTGTTATGAACATTTTCCATTTTGATATGGCAGAGATATCGCGAATTTTTCCCGTATATTTTTTCTATGTAAAAATCTTTAATTGATTCATCCCTAAAAAAGAAGAAGTGTAAAAAATTGATTTAGTTTATTTTTTTCCAATCCAACCCAAAAAAAAAAATTAGGTGCAAAGTTGAAGTTATAATATTTACGTTTAAATGTAAATGTTGAAGTCTAGAAAGGTTTAACACGCCAGTTAAAAAGGAGGAATGTCTTGACAATGTTTGTATTGTATTGCTTTTGTATTGGCAAGTAGGTACGGCTCGGCCTCAAATTTGACATTTTATGGTAATGAAAATTTCCCTTTAACATGAGACGGCATATATCTGTATTATAATTTTAATATCATTTAGTCACGAGACTGCTATTCTTTGCACCAGTATACCAATAGTATATTACAATTCTGATGAGAGAATTACAATGGCCTCTATTAAAACTCCATACGTTATATACCTACTTTACTAGTGAGAAACTAACAGAAGAAAAAAAAACTAGAAACCAAGCGATTATTTATTCAAACTTTTCAAACCTCGAGAACTTTACGTTCTACAACTCGATTTTCTAATCAGTGATTCGTTCTTAGCGCAAAGTTTGCATGCAAATAACTATCTGTGAAAAAATATGGGGAATTTAATGAACGAGAAAAACGAAAGGACGAGCCTTGCATGTCAGTAATTATGATGAATTACCTAATTAACAGGTACAAGATAATTTTTCGCTAATTATTCACGAGGAAAAAAAGCACGAGTTAATTTCACCGGGAAATTTCATATAAAGCACCCAATGGTTGTAAAAATAGAATTGAAAAATATTAAAATTGATTTGCTGGAAGTAGTAAAGGCAAATGTTGGGATTTCATTGAAAATAAAATGAGATTTTTCATCAGAAATATTGTCGTCGGTTATTTTTTATGTTATATTTTTCATCGTTCAACCGGAAATTGAATCTGGTCACAGAAAATGTTTTCAGTATTCATGTGCACACTTGTGAAGTGGAATAAAATGTTATGATTCAGTTTATGATTAAAAAAACTCCTTCCGGAGCAAAGCTTTTGGTTGTGACGTTTGAGTTTTCGATTCTTGAAATATAAAATTGATATAAACCTGATCTACGAATAAAACTTCTTACAAAAAAATCACAAATTTCTTACTTTGAAAGCTCTAAGTTTAGTTTAAGAACTAAGCATAATCTTCTATTAAATATAACGTTAATTATTGCTATTGTTTTAAATGTTATTATCGTTTTTAACGGGAACCAAATTTTAAATTTTTTTAACAATCTCTTGAATACAATACATTTATTATAATAATTCCATTGATTGAAATCATTGCAATTATTTAAATGACATTAGGAATACTTATTAATATTCCCTTTTTTATAGGATTTATTGTTTTATTTTTGTAAATGTTTCATCAATTTCCCAAATTCTTCAGATACTTTATACCACAATTTAACTGCCAATTAACAATTATAATATAAAGAATTACATTAGTACCGAAAGAAGTTGGGAACCCAATGAAACGAGTAGTACAAATATTACAAATTTAAAATAAAAAAAAGAGAATATAAATACTTATTAAACTATGGAAAATAATTTTTTTGTTATTGTTAAAGGATAGTGATTAACTATAAAAACTTCCCCAAATGTTTAATATTTCATCAATTTCAAGAATTGTAGTCAATGATTTTTTATACAAAAAACAATCAAAATTTGCTACTTTTCATTGCCTTTAAATTTCGTCCTGGCTTCCATCAGTTAATGTATGACTTTCCTTTTGATTTATTAAGAAATTCTCCAAAATTTTCTTTGTTAAATGATTCCATTTCTAATTTCTTTATGTTTACCTGCAAATTCATTTCAAAAATTATATTATTATTCTTTTCACCTCCTGAAATTTGACCAAAATATTTCAACAACTTTCCTGAATATTTCCAAGCCAAAACTTGGTATCATATACCAAACATGTCGCAATTTTTCGATCTTATATTTATCCCAATTCTTTTTTTGGGTTTTTTCATTCTTCCACGATTGTTTATTGCAGTGGTTCTAAATGATTTATTTATTTAGAAAAACAATCAAAATTTGCTACTTTCCATTATCTTAAAATATTTTTCAAACTTCCATAATTCGTTGTTTGAGTTCCCTTTTAAGAAATATCGAAAATATTTTTTGTCCAACGGTTTTATTTCTTAGTTCTCTTTTTTACCTGTTAATTTACTAAAAAAATTATAAAATTAAACCAAAATATTTCAACAACTTTCCTTAATATTTTTAAAACCCATCTTGATATCTAAAATCAATTTTTCTAAGTCTTTTTTCAAAGCCAAAGTTAGGTTTCATACACCATTATCAATTCTTCGGTCCCATAATACTCTAAAATCTTTTTTCGATTTTTTCATTAAACCTGGGTTCTTTATTGTAGTGATTCTAATCCTGGATTCAATCGAATTCCAAGGGTTCTATGAGTCATTCTCTTCGTAAGATCTTAATGATTTTATTAATGGTTAGTTAAGGGGGTATTCTAGTCTAGAAACCCAAATTTCGAGCGTTTTTGAGGATTGATAAATGAAAGCAATTACTATTTCTTAATTAATATCAAAACTTCTGCAAGTTTTGCGTCGTTAAAGTAAACGGTGAAAAAAAAGCCGGGTCCCGATCGTCATGATATTTACCCTCCTGGTCACCTAAAAAATAAAATTAGGGATTATTTTAGATCAGTATTAACGCCAGTACCGTATGAACCAAAAAAAGAGAAAAAAAAATTCCTCGCAAAATGGTGACAAGTCAAAAATGGATGACCGATTCTCCCAATTTCCCCATTTTTTTTTTGGTTCATACGATAAAGGAATATATAAAGAAAATTCATACCAAATTTCAAGCTAATGGGTCGACTAGAGCTTGAAATATTATGTTAACTGCATCGAAAAAAGTAGTTTTGAGAAAAACACATTTAAAGTTTTAAGAATTGCATTTCCGCCGAAAACCGGTCTAAGTGCTACGTTACTCAAATAGCTATAACTATAAAAATAATTTGAAGTTTGAAAAATCCTTTTAGAGAAATATTCTTCCATATCTAACTATTGAAATATAGATAAAAAAAACTCGATTTTTTTATCTTTCTAGACTAAAACACCTCCTTAAGAAAATCATATTTTATTTTTTCAATTAACGCATACGACGCTTTTCGAACTGGTGAACCTCAGCACTTTATTAGTCTCTAATTTTCTCTTGCAATATGAGGAAGCCCAGGAAATTGAATTTTTCCACCATGTTCAACTTTTCTATTTCCTCACATCCCCCCAATTTCACCCCTTACTCCATACGATTCAAAAAAACTTCCTCTTTACACTGCATACGTAAACGCTGTTGCATCTTTACCTTTCCAGTTCATCCTGGATTGACAGGAAAGGAATTAAAGGAAGAGGACGCTACCAATAGCGTTACTATTATTATTAGGAAGTTCCTGGTTGTTTCGAGAAAGACAGCGACTACTTTAGAGCAAGATAACATATGTGACATGCGCTCTGAAGCACAAAATTGTTGACATAATGTACAACTTTCATCGAGGAAAGTCAGATGTAAATGTGTACAAGTGATTGGTAGACCTAGTGGAAATGTTGTGTTGAAATATTTGAAATAGTTTATAAATTTTTCAAGTGCTTTAGTGTTAAACAACAATCAGTTAAAGAAAATATTTTTTTTTTTTTTTGGAAACTTAAAGTGCAACAATTGGTTGCAATATTTATGCTGTGCTTTTTATTTTTTATTTTTTTTGATTTATTGCACCAACTGTTAAAGTTCTAGTTTAAATAAAGTTATCAACTGCTAACATTAGGAAACTTATTGAATATTTTTTTGATTTCAACCCAAAAGCTACCATTTTTGGTAGAAGAAATAAGACTATTTTAGAAAGACAAAAATATAAAAAGGATTGTTGTTTAATAAAAGCTTGGCAGATATAAATGGCTTTATTTGTTTTTCTAGTTTACAACGGCCGATATAAAGCTGCTTTTGGCATTGAAGAAAACGATAATGGTTCAATCAAGATAGATGTGCTTTGAGCCTCCGCCGACGTCACCGATTGAATTGAGACGTCGCCAATAATAATGAAGCAAAAGCTTTGTGGGGGATGATGCAAAGATGGAAAGTGTTTCATTCCCGTGGGAAATCGATGTGGCAAAGAATGACAAATGGGGGAGACGAAAATAGAAGAAAAAAATTGGCCGGTCGGTCGTTTGCCACCTATTCCAGTGGTCCATTCCAGCCTCATTTGTCTCTCTCCTCGTGTTCACTGTTGGCCTTTATGGATACTTAATCATAAGGCACGCGGTGAATGCCAAGAGCGGACTTTTACGTCGTTTTTATGGACAAAATTATAGTTACAGTGGTTGAAAGTATATATAATTTTTTTTTCTTACCAGTGATCCCATTATTCGTCTCTACGAAGTGAGCTTTTACAGCATAAAATATGAGCATTAACTAGTTTCTTTCCCTCGCATTTTTCGTTTTCCTACGGAAAATTTATTTGCTCAACGACACGATTCCGAAATGGTAAGTGTTAAATAACATTTTGTACGTTAAATAACATCAATGCGATTTCAATGGGAATGTATTTCATCAAGGATTATTATGTCAAGGATTGTAAAAGTAGTAAAACAGTCTTTCACTCGAATAAATCCAAATTTATTTCTTTGTATAAACGGTCAAAGTTAATAACCCTTGCGATGAAAAGAAAAAGCTCAAATAAAATCATGATGAAGGTAAAACCTTTTTTTATTTCATAATTTACGACTTGAGCTTAATAAAAAAATATGTCTTACACTAAAATAAATCCTAGCCAAATTTTGAATTCTTATTTTCTACAACGAAAGCTTTTTTTAATTAAAAAAAGATGAACTTTGTACAAATGGCCAAAAGCTCAACAAATGAGTTTTTTCTTGCAAGATAAAAATAATCATTTTGTTGTTTACTTTGTTTTAAAGGCCTAAAGCTACAAAAAATGAAGACAAATCTAAAATTGTGAGCTTTTTTTTTATTCATTTCATAAAGCGCGCACGAAATTGGTGAATTTGGGTCAAGTTAAAGAAAAAAATTACCAAAACAAAAAATGAGGACAAATAGGGTAGTAGCAAGAATATGGTTATAGTTTCATATCAGATTAAGAATAAAGCTCACGTGAAAAAAATATTTACGAATTTATGTGGGGGAAAATTAAAAGAAATTAGTGAGTTATAAATTGTTTTGGGGTTACAAATGAGTTTGTGGTCGAATTTCCGATAGTAAATGTAGAAAATTTAATGACTGAACTATAGAAGTGGGTTTCAGATTGAGCTTGAGATAATTGAGTTGGGAGGTCATATTGGAAGAAACTTTGGTTCGGAATTACTAGTTTTAGAAAGTTTTTTATTGTATGAAGTTAGTTGGAAAGAGATTTTTAACTTCAATTTGTTGGAAAATAAAATTTGCAGTTGTTAAAAAGATTATTTTGGTTAAGAGGTTTCGTGGATAATTTCAATTTTTTAAGGGTTTTTCTGGAAAGATATTGTTCAACTTTGTGGACTTAGAGAATTTAAATTAAATACTTTAGTCAGAGGAAATGAGATCTTTAAAAGTTTTCAAAATCCATTTATCTAATCAAAAATTTTTAAGTAAACTTAAAGAAACTTCAAAAAAGATATGCATGAAAATTACTGATGTCAAATTTACGAAAATTACTCGTTTAAATACAAAATTCTATTGATTAATTTACTTATAGACTTATACATTTATGTATCAAATTCGGATAATATTGACTAGAGCCAGTTTGCTAACATTTTTGAAGACAAAAATATACAAATATATTAGTTTACCTAAGACAGAAACTCAATTAATAAATTTGGAACAAATACAACAATTAGAACTCATCAACAATAGTTATGCAGTAGATAATTTCCAAGAAGCATTATTTTCTGGTCCCCTTGAATTTAAAGCTAAATTTACAATGACAAAGATACAATTGAGATAAAAATAGCGACAGTAATCTTCTCTTAAAAATCACTCATTATCATTATTTTCATTATTAAGCCTTTTTGAAATTTTAAAAAGATATTAGGCATAAAATTTTTAGTTATTAAATCATAAGTTTAACGTAATGGGTGCGAAAGAGGTAGAGAAGGTATGGACTCCGAAGGCTCATAAAAATGAGGCGGCATATTGTTATTTATATTTCATAAAAGAGTTTTCTTTCAGAAAAGGACAAGAAGCACATGTTTTAATAGTAAAAGAGTTGAAATATATTTGATTTTTTATCAATTTCTTATGACTAATGGATAAAATAGAGGGCGGCTGATTTTTAGTCGATCCAGGGCGGCAAAATTACACGCTACGAGTACTATATTGAATAAATGATAACAGCACAAACTATCTTATATAATTCCTTTGGAATTTAGATATATCAGTGGTAAAGGTTTCTCTTGGTTTTATTACTTTAATATAAATGAGATAGTTGCACAAATTATAGATTTTAAGCCATTTTTTTATAATCAACCATTATTTATTTTTTTTTTAATTTTTTTAGTTGAAAAGCAATTGCTATATTCGAAATCAAATTTATAAGAGAGTGGGAAAATAGTTCAATGTTTGAAATTTGTATCATTAAAGTATACTTTTTTGGAAGAATGAATTATTTATTTTCATATTCATTATTCAATAGTTGTTAATCTTATCGTTAAAATATAAAAGGGTAGTAGTTAAAAAAGGTAAATATGAATTACCTACGTTCACTAACCATATGATATAATTAGAAATAAATATTTAAAGAATTGATTGCATAAACCCAAAACCTTATAGCCACATTTAATAATTTGATAATTTTTTGAACACATTTTAATTTTTCATCATCAAAACCATGATGAATCGATTCTGGATATGATATGATATTAGAGTTGTGTAAATGTAATAAATACTAAGATTTTGGAAATTTCTGATTTTCTTCTGAATTAGTTTTGTACTTAAACAATATAGTTTTTTGAATTTACTAAACTTATTAATCAATATTTTCTATATGACTTACGGGTTGGTAGTTTCTTTTTTATTTAATAAACTATCGACCGTAAAGATTAATGTAATCTATGCAAAATTAAAATTTAAAAACAAATATTAGCCATTAAACAGCTTTAGTACCACTATAAAAATATTATATTTGAATTTTATATAGTTTCATAATAATGCCTTATTTTTTGAAATTTTTTAAAAGACTAGTTTATAGGGAAAAAATAAATTAAATGGGAACTACTTCTGCACTTATATAAATCTTCTTATTCAACCTGAATATTTTGAAGACATTGAATAAAGGAAGGGCTTAGCTAAATTTTAAAAATTTTTACAATTAAATCAAAAAATATATCTTTAAGTCTATCAATCCCATTGGCCAATAGCCTGTTGTATTAAAGTGTGGATGCTGTTATCCTAATCGTGATATTAGTGCATCGCTTGATTCATTTATGCATGCAAACTTTATGCCTAATTTTTGTTTCAATTATTAAAAATGCCTCAATTCTCAAATAAAACTCACTAAAAAAATTTTTGGAATAAAATCTACTGAGTTTTGATTAGCTATTCCTTCATTCTAATCAATTTATAACGAATAATTGTGGACTATACAGACGACAAAACGTTGTATTGTTAGCATACCTAATTACTATATAATATCAATTATAAAAAAAAAAACTATAAAATCATCCCAATTACAAATTATTATCAATTACTAAGTTAGAAAATTTCACGAGTTTTAAGTTTATCAAGATAACAAACAATTATTTTGTCAATGGTAACAATAACTTTACCTGAATACGATGTATCGGTACAGTACATACATAGTAATATTTAATTTCTTTAGTATCAATAAGATCGAATTTTCATACCATTTCGAAACCATGCCCTAAAAAGCACATATTAGATTTAGCAAATGCATTTTAACGGTAATAAATTTTAAATTAGATCATAGTAGCACCTCTAAAACTAACTTCCCCTGAAAAACGTATAGTTAAAAGAAAAAGGGGAAACTTGACAAAAAATAAAATAATTAAAAATTCAGTTGGGTGTTACTAAAAAAATGTTTAAGTAGTACCTTACTTGATTCAGATAGCGAAATGAATGATTGTAACTTTGCTTTTTTCCAAAATGTCTTTCAGTAAAAATAGATTCTTCAGGTAATCGCTAACAGCGATGGTGAGTATTAAAAATTCTTTAATTAGTTTTTTTTTTATAGACGCCTGATGAAGTTGCAATAAACAAATAAAAAACGTTGCTAATGGAAATTTAAAATAATAATCTAATCAACTGATATCTAATAAATATATTAGGGTGTTTTTTTTGCGACTATCACTTTTTTTTTGCTCCCATGCCGAAATTTTGTGGGAAATACTTCAAAAAAAAATCCCTGAAAGTTTGAGCTCTTAATATTAGTATTAAGTACTCGCTCACAGCGTGTGAATATTTTCCATTTAAAATACACGTAAACTTTGATTTTTTTTTTAAATTTTTATAGCTCAGCGACATTTTATGGTATCGCCTCGCTCAAAGTCGGAATTTTTTTACAATTGTATGCTCTACAAAAGTGCCTATTTTTAATAATTTTTAATAAGGAATAAAAAATCAATATTTTCTTAAATATTACTCAATAACCCCTAAAATTTTAGAGTAAGAAAAATTCAAGGCTCAATATCTCGAGAAATATCGATCTTAGCAATTTGGTTTTCTAAAACTTTTTTGGAGGAAATTAAATTTCCAATAAATTTGATATTTACATTTTTTCTGTAGGTCTTGTAATTCATGAGTATCTGAGAGAAAAACGAGAAATCTATGAAAAATCAAGGCTTAGTGACTCGTACTACCTCGCCCGTGTAAATTAC
Organism: Sisyra terminalis; assembly: GCA_958496175.1. Lineage (NCBI taxonomy): Eukaryota > Metazoa > Arthropoda > Insecta > Neuroptera > Sisyridae > Sisyra > Sisyra terminalis. The sequence continues at coordinate 44,597,434 of OY292278.1, read as the reverse complement.
GATTTTTCCGCAAAAGGCACTTTTGTAGTAAATATTAATTTTAAGAGCTCAAACTTTTAGGGATTTTTTTGAAGTATTTCCAACAAAATTTCGGCATGGGAACAAAAAAAAAATAATAGTCCCAGAAAAAAAAACACCCTAAAATATATATTATTTTACTTTAAAGTCCAAGAAATTGTGTTTCAAACTAAGGCATCAATGCAATTACTTCAATTCTCTACATGGAATTTTTTATTCGGAAAAAATATCTGACTTTTTCTTTATATAAGTGGTAATTTGTGGTTGACTCAATTTATTTTCTTTTTCTTTATCCATAGAGTTTTCTTTGGTGAAGTTTTAGCAATCCTAGGATAACTATAGCTCACCTGGAAAAAGAAAAATCCTATTACTTATATAAAACAATAAAAAAAAATTCATAAAAAAATTTCCTATGTTCATTTTCCTATCATATAGGGTTGAAAAAAATATTGGTTTTGAAGCAATGCCATAATTTTTTGGTCCTCAATCATGTGAAAAATGGGGGCATTTAATAAAATATATTTTCCCGCAACATAAAACACGATTTTTTTCATTTAAATAAAAAAAATGAATTTTTATATTAAAAATGTTTGTTTTTATTTACTCCTAGCCCCCAGAGTAAACAGGTAGGTGGTAAATTTTAATCAACTCTATTTAAAAACTATATTATATGTAGAAATAAGTATTTCTTAAAAGAACAATTTAAGACCAACAACGATCAATTCGATTACTTAAAACGCAAAAAAAAAACGATTTTAAGAAAAACACTTATAAAAGTACCAAGGTTGTACAAAATGTGCATTAAAATGTGTAATTTTTTTTAATTTTACACCCAAATTCTTCATAAAAGGAAGGCTTTCATGCAAAAAATCGAGCATTTTATGTTACCTTAAACCTTTTCCTATACCATTCAAAATATTATGTCCTCAAAATGTACTTCCCAACTTCTTTAATCGGAATTTTTATAAGAATCACCTTGATTTTAGGGACGAATTCCAGACTAATAATTTATTTTTCAATTTTGGTACTAAATTTATGATGGAAATTTTGATAGTAGTTCTAGTTTCCAGCATTTGTATACATTTATCAATACAATTGATGCAATCCTGCAATAAATATTCCTTAGAAAAACATTTTCCGAATTAGTGTCTAAAGCAGGTCATTCACGCTCCGACTTGCAGTCCAACTAGTCGGAATACTAGTTGAATCTTCTAGTTGTCCCTCTAAATGATCCGACCAGTCCGACTAGACATCCAACTTCGAAAGTCGGATCACTAGTTGGACTACAAGTTGGAGCGTGAATGTCCTGCTTAGTCATTTTTACTATTTACTTGTTAGATTTTTGTTTCTTAAATGAAAAATGAAGTGCCTTTGTGGTAAAAATAAAAGTATACAACTGTGAACTCCAAATTGTAGAAATTAGCATTTTTATTCGACGAAGAAATCTTATTGTAGAAAATTTCAATGGAGAAGCCTTCATCCAAATGTAGGACTTAAAATTCTTCATTATAGAGTCCTTGATATAGAAATCTTCAGTACAAAAATCCTTCAATTACGTAAAAATGATACAGGAAATCCCAATATAGATGTTCTGCAATGATAAAAAGATTGGTTTTTAACTTTAAAAGCATTAAGGTCAATGTTTCCATTTGCTTATGTTGTATTTGAACATTGACAATAAAGTAAATAACAACAACAAAAAAATACCCTAATCCTAGTCCTCGATCTCGGTGGATTTGATTGTAATAACATCTGGAAGTGAATCACAAAAGATAAACGAAGTTAATCGAAAAAATGGGGTACGTTTATTTCAATGCATGCGTTTAAACTATATTCGTTATGGCCTATTTTTTTTCTAATATTAAATAGCGGTAATAAATTATACTCCGTTACATATGTCTGGACAATATGTGGCGAATCTGTTCAAATTTCCCAACGAAATATTATAGAAAAACCGTAACGAAATGTGGATATTAGGAATTTGTTTTCAAGGGTCAAATTGTTGAATGATATTTTTGTTGGATGTTCAGGTGAAACTTGGAGTTTTATTATGTATAATTAAACCAACTTTTCTATTAGAAGGTAAAGTTTTGCCACCGTTGGTGTCATTAGCATGTATTTATCGTTGACTAAGCCAAATTAATTACTAGCCGTGGAAAAAAAAACCCTTGTTAAATTGATAAAAGTTTTAACGAGAAAACTTTCAAGTAATTTTATTTCCATAAATCCTGTCCGCTTTCATCAAACTCGCCAACAAATCCATGGCAAGAATATTTTTATATGTAGGGAGTACATCAAACATATTAGCGAAATTTCTCATTTCGTTTTCGCCTCCCCCGCGCACTCGTCTCACCCTTAGCAATGCAAGCGATTTTTTTAATATTCCGAGAGGGTGAAAGCAGTTTTACCCTCGCTAGTTACAAACAATAAAATGTCGTTTTCCCTTTCTGTCCCCCATTCGTCCATTTATCGGGGCTCGACTCCACACATACTGTACTGTACTGCATCGAACCCAAATATTGTACTAGCAAATATTGCAATCCCCTTATTAAATGCGTCAGATCATTGGGATTCCCGAACAAATTATTATATGATTTTCCATCTTTATTTGTTCAATTCATTGGAATCGTGTCCATCCGTTTTATTTATCACACTAGTAACCAGTTTGATGACTGACATCGGTTATTAAGGGGTGTTACGCATGGCTATGTCTAGACGGGGTCGAGACATACTATACATGTGCCCATATAAGGTACAACCTATACAAACTACATGTGCAATTTGAAAACGAGAGGGTGCATTATTTTTTCATTTTATAAATTAAGTGGAAAGTAACGTAGTTACCTTGGTGATATTATGAGCACGAGAGCATAAAATTCGACGAAAATTGCACAGAATTAAATCACAGGTAGTTGTGCGAGGGAGGAATGTGTACGACAAGGTCTTCCGGTATTTCTTTTATGTGTTTGTACCCCTTATTGTTATTAGTACCTTTAAGTTATTTACAATTGCTTGTCGTTGTGGCGATAAAACGCTTTTATGGCCTCAAATGGGATGTAGAAAAATATTTAGAAACTCCTTCGCAATAAAGATCTGTTTACGAAAATTTAATGGCTCAAGTATTTAATTAATATTGTAAACTTGGAGAATAAATATTAAACAAACATTGATTTATATAAAATGGGAACAAAAAATCCATTTTTTTTTATTTTTTGTCTTAATTATCACTTTGCGGGTATCAAAACCACCCGAAAGTGATTCGATAGTACTTTACCTTATTTACAAGTAATTACTTTCTTAACATTTAAATTATAAATTTTTTGTTTCACTTTTTGCTTTCCAAAATGGAGCAGATGAAAAAATTAATTGGGTTTACGTTTTGGGAATTTGAAAGCCATTGTTTTACCTTTATAAAATTCGGGGGTGGTTTTTCAACTACGTGTTTTATGAGACGACATCATAGTTTTTGAAATTTTCATAACCTTTGTTGAAATTCTTATCTGTAGATTCTAGGATAGTTTTTTGATAGTAGATCACATTCAGTTTTTCCCGAAGCTCAAGGAAAACTATTGAAGAATCATTTTCAGCGATTGCTGCTTCCACACCATTGTGTATGGTGATTCGTTTTTTGGTGGTCAATCTTTGATTCAAATTTCCCTGGTTTTACAAATTCACCAACTGCTCAGTTGGAAAATTTTTCTCACCAGAAAATATAATGTTTGGAAATTATTTATTTTTCCTGTCAATCATAAACCGTCTAAGGTATAATTATATACAATATTATAAGTAGCTACTTACCAAATTTTCAAATAGAATGCTAGTTACAGTTTGAGTGGATAATCTTTTAATATAAGTTTAAAGCCTGGTTGTTAAAGTTCTATTTTTATTATTTTATGTTTATTATATTTTGCATAAATTTGTTATATGCATTTTAGTAGAACCCTGAACGGTTACGATTCCCAATTGGACCCTATAGGTAAAGAAGATGTTAGGATATGACAAGTTTTATGTCATCTGAATTTCAAATTTAATAACTAAATTAATTAATATCAATTTAATAGTCCCGAGGTCCTCATGAGTGTCCGTTTTGACTAATTTTCCAGCCCGCGGAATTCATCGCAATTTGACAACTTTAATATGAAGATATATAATTTTATGTATGCCTTGTGAAGTTATAATACATTTCTAAAGTAACCCACAATATGATTAGCGTTAACCATCCCTGATATAAACATTGACAGTATTGCAGAAAACAAATTATCGAGATGTGTATATTCGATTATTGATTTCTCAGACGTACCTACTGAAGATATTTCAAAACAATAAATAATTAATTCTTTATATTTATTTCATTTCATACTTTGGCTGCGGTTGGAAAATATTTGGTACATTAAGCCCAAAATATTGATTATTTTTTGAAGATACATCCAAAATATCATTCAAGATAAGAAAAAAGATTAAAATATTGGAAAATTTTGAATCCTCAATATTGATACTAAGACGTCAATCATCGCAACTTTTGATTTTTGAAGCCAAAGCGCATTTTTTTCTCTAAGCTTTTGTAACATCATATTGATAGAACTAAACAATATAAATTCTTAAAGAAAATTCTTTACAAAAAATTCTTTTTTGTAAATTTTCGTCAGATCGTTCATTTCCTCACAAACGAGCCTTGAACATTGATCATTGAACATTGAATTGATCCTATTGGATGGGTCTATTGGTAAACTTTTTAGTTACTATTAAGGTACTTGAAATAATCTCGAAATTTTCTATCGTCGATCGATAAAAGCTTGATATCGATGATATCCTATCAAAGTAATCGTGCCAAATTTTCTAAGTATGTATAAAAAGGACCCCCATTTTATGATGAAAATGCGTTTTTCTAAAATGAGAAAAGAATATTTTTATTATATTACATTAACATTTTGTTTACCAAAAATTAACTTACTTAAAATGATAAGAAAAAACAACATTTAAAGCTCTTAATTTTATAGTTTTGTATCAACTATTAATAATAATAAAAATTAATTTTTTATGTCATAAGACATTTCAATCTAACGTGTGAAAATATGATTTTCGTCACATATATTTATTTTTAAAATATTTTTTGCACCATCTTTCACCAATAATTTATATTGTTTCATTCGTTCAATATTGAATTCTTTCAATTCTTCCGTAAAATTGAAATGATTGACCTTTTAGTATCAATATCATGGACTTTATTTTCCCAATTCTTTTTCTACTATCCTGAAGTATATTTTTGATATATCTTCAAAAAAATAATTGATTTTTTGGGCTCAGCCTAATGTTTTCTAATCACAGGGAAGTTGAGGAAAACGTTTAGTACGGCTAGCAAATTTTATCATTAAGAATGGACGTTGGGAATTTATTATTGATTGGGGTTTAATTATTGATTTGTACAGGATTTATTGATTTTCTATGGTCAATTGTGACCTGTGACCCATCAGCTCGTAAAACTTTCTGTATTGTTTGTTAAGCTTCTTCTTTCATATGTTTCAACTTGGTTGATCATCTATCCAGGTTCATTTGCAGATATTTATTCGGAGTACCTTGAAATTGTTGAGTATTACTTGGGGGCAGTACTGTTATCTGGTAGTTAAAGAAAGTTGGATTGAGTTATTTTCGTTAATTTTTATTTTACATTTGTTGATTCACCTGTAGTACTCCGTTAAGGCATACAGGAGCTGGTTGGACGCCTCACCAGGATCCCCTCCTACTACCATCAATACATTGTCGTTAGCATATGATCCACGATAACTCCTTCGATAATTAAAAGGATAGCTATGTTTACGAGATATAACAGAAGTCTAAGGATACTTATTTTGGGACATCGGCTCCAATCCACTTCCAATCACTCACTGCCTTTTCCTGCTCGACTTGGAAGGTCATTTCTTCTAGATATGTTTCAATAACCTAACAGTAGTCTCTTAATAAACCATTCTCAGTTTTTGGAGCAATTTCTTGTGTAATAAAAATATTATTTATTACTAATAATTACTTTAAATAGTTTAACATTCTCGATTGGCTAAAATCAGATTAATATTTATAAAGTATTAATCTTTAAATGTTGATTTTCAGAAAATTTTCGAGCTTACCGGAAAACTAAATCTGATATGTAAAAGAGAAATAAACATTCAGGAGCTTTTTATCTTGATATCGCGCCTTACTATTTTTCTTTTCCCTTCAAAGAATAGAATAAAATGTCTTCCAATCCATTAGAGGTAACGATACTTTTGGATCCATTTTCTGGAAGAGAAAATATATTACAAATAATTTTAAACCATTATTTGAAAGATTAAAGTAATTTTAACATTTCAGTATAAATTTTTTTCGAAGCTTGGTACTTTAGGGCTGAAATAAAAATAAAGAGAAAAGCTTTCCCCATTTAGAAATGCTTTGAATTTTCAAATTTAAATGAGATTAATTTATATATTATATTAATAAAGTCATCAAATCTTTGATTAAATTAATGTTATTTTCAAATAAACTGTTCTACAAAATTATTTTTTATTAAACCAATCTAAGGTCGGAAAAATGGGTAACCAGATATAAGAAAGTAATGTGAAGTTAACTTCAAATTATATATTTTCAAATGGCCATAAAAGTTGCTGAAATCGATAAAAACGTTAGGAACAAAAAATTGAAATTAAAAAAAAAAAACTTTCATGAAATATTAAACATTTCAAATAGTAAAGTATCCTCACGTCACGATAAGCGAAAATCAGACGAAAGAGTCCATTCGATTTCTTATATCCAAAGACAACATTGTTCCAGCAAACATACGATATTATTTTATTGGCGGCATGAATAAAAATTGCCGGTATAAGCAACGACTGGCACACAATAGCCATAGAAAGTTTTGCTACCATTGATCAACGACTTCCAAGAAATAACATATGCTTAACACGTCCCTGCTTAATCTAATGTTATTGCTGTAGGATCTATTTTATTCATGTTCTTCCCAAATCCCACTCCCCGTCCACCCCAAATGAGATTTATCTTCCCCGTTGACATAATTGTTTTTCCAACATTTGCCTTCGCTCGCATTCGCATATTTTTCTTTTCACCAGAAATTTAATTTCAAATATTGAAAGCTTCAAAGCTTTAAGGTAAGTTGATTTTTTTAAAGCAGTTGCGCTCAGTGCGGGATTGGGAGATGAGAGCAGTGAATCCCTTAAGTGATAGCGTAGAATAAATGCACTCTCATGCACATCCCTCGAGGGGGATGAATTGTGGATGCTGTTATGACGTCATATCAGCTCTTAGTCAGCCACTCGTTGCAAAATTATTTATGGTGTGGCATCATCCATTATCTTTGATCAAATCAAGCACAAGTTATCGCATCATAATCAAACTTCTAAGATAATTTCTGGAAGGAAATTTTTTTTTTTTATTAAATCAATTTTTTTGTTTTCGGTGATGAAAAATTTTGCAATCAACTTTACTATTAATCCTAATTTACCTGATAAACTCTTCACTTTTTTCTATGGGAAACCCAAGAAAAATTAATCATCATTTATAAGAAAATTCATTTGGGCGTTGATTATAAATAATGATCAAAATAATTTCGCTTGCTTCAAATATCGTTTTTGAAGGTTTTGAGGGATTCATCCAAATAAGAATATTGGCAATAGATAAGTACAGTTAATAAAATATTTTAAGATTTCTGTTTTGTATAAATGCAGATTCAATTTGCCTAAATAATCTTGAACTTTATTCATATTTGCTTTGTAAATTGCAATGGTCTTTTTGGTCTTTTTCAATTCTTCAGTAGCTTTTTGGCCTTGATGGAAAGCGTAGAATAGCAGATTTTTACCAGCTCCTGATTATTCCATTTGTATGCCTGTAAAATAATAAAAATTAAATTACTCAAAAAGACAATAAACACAGATTTGTAGAGCAATAAAAGCTCTATCGAAAAAAAAACTTTACTCTTTTTCAAACATTAGTAAATCGTTGTAACACAAAAGAAAATTGGAAAATGCTACGAACCTATTGTCCAACCGAAAATAAGAAACTTGGAGAAGAAAATTATTGTTCTTGATTTCCATTTGACAAAATATTTGGATATTCAAGTCCAAATATTGACTTGCAGATACTGAATTTAGAAAACATATAGTTTTGTTGAGGAATTTCAAAAAAAAAAACCTTCCCTCTTGAGTAATCAAATATGACAAAAGTTTTTCATTGTAATGTTTGAAAACCGCTGAAATTTACAGATACAAGATGATGCTTGAGTATATCAAACTGAAGCTCTGTTTTCTCATGTATAACTCTAAATACGTGCACCAACTCTATTGGGGGTTACATGCTTCATAACACAATGGTTATATCTAGGGATTTATCATTTCTTCATCCCTTTTAAACCGAACAAATGCCAGCATCTCTACGCGTCGCGTCGGTCGCTAAGGATTTTTTCCCCTTTTCATAACCCACATTCTACGTTTTCCGTTCAAACTACATTTCATGCAAATTCATCATCTCGTAATAACATTTAGCTTCGATTCTCAGCAAACTTTTTAATGTACCCACAATCTACATATAGATATATATGGAAGTAAAAAGAATGATATTTCTGGAACGATTCGTAAATCTTCAATTCCAATTGATTTATTCAAGTTTCTATCTGAAGAATATTTTTCATTTCGTTCCATTTCATATTAAACTTAAATAAATAAACGCACTTCAGTGCTCATCTTATCAAAAGCTTAGACAATTTCTCATGAATTGTAAAATAAGTGAAACGAATTCCAATATTGACTGCAATCCAATTAATTTGTTCGTCAAAAATGCTGTAAAAAAGGAATCCATAAATATAAAGTTTTCATTCTAAATCAATGATTTTTTTAATAAAAAAAAATACCTACTTAACTCTCGATCCCATTTTATTTAAGTTATAGAAGTTTACTATATATTTGACGTTATTTCATCCCATTTTCTTGAAAACATACTAAATGTAAGAATGTTATAAAAATTAGTAAATAAGTAGCTCCGATCATGCTGGAATCTTAATAGATGAAAATCCAAGGTAACAATTATCTATATGCGGAATTTCAGCCGAAATGAATAACAGGAAATGTATTAATTATCACTTCCAAAAATTGTCGCCATCACGAATGGGAAACCAATGTAAAGGATTTAATAAAAGGGCTGCAAAAGAAATATTAATTACAAAGTTAATCAAAACATATGCCAAACAATCGCAAAAATTATTAACTACGCAATAAATCATTTTACCTTTGATTAATCTCTATCTTCATTTATCACCAACTTCACAACATTCCATCTTGATATTAAAATAATAATCCAACAAATTATGATTAATTTCATCAAACATATCACAAAACTTTAAGAACAATAACTTCCACATGTTTATTCATAATTTATTCGTCAATAATCAAATAATTTAAAATTCAAACGGAATTAATTTGTAAGAAATTAGCGAAATAATTATTGGAAAAAAGACAAATCGACTTGTTTATTAACTTTCGACCTTCAATTTTTTTCAATTCGGCTGCGTTCGATCATTGCATATTTGGATTACTTCATTCGCAATCGGAAACGCAAAAACAATAAAACTATTCTTGTCTTACACATTTGGTTTTTTAATTTACTGTCTTTGTCACTATAAAAATTAATGAAACAATTAAGTTTGAAATAATTGTTCTTGTCTTTCACATTTAACTTTTCTATTCTCCGTTTCTGTCACTCCACAATTATCGATGAAGTTAAATATTTAAAATCAACTATCTTTGATCGAACTGAAATTTGAAAATATGGAATAACTTTGTTGGAATAGACAAAAATGTATAAATTCGTTTCCCGAAAATTCCTTTGGAAAACCGATTTTCGGAGAAATTTTCGTGAGAAAATGACGTTTTGTTCGAAATCAACTGTGGAAGCCAAAATGCAACTTAGTCTTGGAATACGAAATTTCAAACTTTTTAATACCAACAAAAGACTTAACTGTTGGGAATAAACTATTTGAAAAAGGAATTTTTCCAATTTTTAAACATAGCAAACCAAATAAAAGATGAAAATACAATATAATTAATTAAATCAAACGCAAGTATAATAAATAAATAATAAAAGACACAAGTTTTAGAAGGCATCAGAAAATAGAAGCAACAGAAAAATAGTGAAGAAATTATGAAATAGTAATCAAAATAAGATTTTTTCCGCTGACTTTGAACAGTTATACTGTGTATACAATATATAAAATATATTGCAGTCCAATTTATGTAGTATAATTTAAAAAATAATATACAAATTTAATATAATAATATACAAATTTAATATAATAATATATAAACTTAATATAATAATATATAAAAATCATACCACCAACATAAATTTGAACAGAAGTTCAAACAAAAATATTCGTGACGTATTACCCAGATACGTATTTCGATTGCCAAGCAATCTTCATCAGTGGTCATCAAGTAGTCTGGATCACTCCGTAACTGCTATGTGATGATTCACTCACATTAAAGCCTTGAATTTCTCTTACTATAAAATTTTTACGGATTATTGAGTAAAATTTAAGTAAAAATTTTTTAGTAAGAGAAATTCAAGGCTCAATATCTCGAGAAATATCGATCTTAGTAATTTAGTTTTCTGGAACTTTTTTGTAGGAAATTAAATTGCTTATAAATTTGATTTTTACATTTTTTCTGTAGGTCTTGTAATTCATGAGTTATTGAGAAAAAAACGAGAAATCTATGAAAAATCTAGCTTTAGTGACCCGTACTACCTCGCCCGTGTAAATTACGATTTTGCCGCAAAAGGCACTTTTGTAGAGCATACAATTGTAAAAAAATCGCGACTTTGAGCGAGGCGATACCATAAAATGCCGTTGAACTATAAACATTTAAAAAAAAATCAAAGTTTACGTGTATTTTAAATGGAAAATATTCACACGCTGTGAGCGAGTAGGTACTTAATATTAATATTAAGAGCTCAAACTTTCAGGGATTTTTTTTTGAAATATTTCCAACAAAATTTCGGCATGGGAGCAAAAAAAAAAAGTCCCAAAAAAAAAACACCCTAGTATAGATGGAATGCTTCAGTTCTATAATAAACATGGATCGCATGTTTTGTAATTTTGTTATAGATTGCAATATGGTTAAGTAAAACACAAAATTATAGTTTATAACAGTAAAATATACGTAAAATTAACTAATTAAAACCAATTAATTGCTGAAAAACTTTGAAATTATCCATGCAACTTATAATTGAGAAAGTTGTAAGAAGAATCATTTGAAAATATAATTTCAATTTAATTTTTTATTGGCAAGATAGATTTACTTTTGTGGAAACATTTAAAAAAAAATAAATGCCATTGAATCATAGGAAATTGAAGTTTCAACTTTGAAATTGCAAGAACGACAAAATCAGATTTTGATTGGCGTGATTTTCTATTAACGCGAAATGTTAGAAAAGTAAGATTGAGATTGTATTAGTGTATATATGTTCTTTTTCCTTTTTTGGTGTACAATGATTGCGGAGATTGAAAATATTGAGAATCATCGTATTTAGCAGTGACTAAACGAGACTGTCGACTGTCAATTCCCAACGATGATAAATTTCATTGAACACCTTGAAAGGAAGAAAGCAATATCCGAAATTTGACGATGTCATTTTGGAAAAGGAGAAATAAAGAAAAAATAAATATAAAGAAAAAAACGGCGGCACACATGTTGCACCATGACAAACACGTCGTTGCAATGTTTCCAGGGAGATAGCAATACGTCTTGAAGATGTCCTCATATTTCACGTTTCGTACGAAAGCGGAGGAGCTTTTCGACAAGCATGTTCTAAAAATTTTATTAGCCGAGCAAAGCAAACCGTATTATGTTCCGAAAGAATACGTTATGAGGAATTTACATTTCGTATTCATGCAACTCTTCTCTGTAAACATTCAGTCGGAACAAAGACAAGCAAAAAAACGTCCATACTGCAACTTATACTACATACCGGTACGAATACCCAACACTATCGTATATTCCAACCGGGTTTTTTGGGTGTTGAAATTCATGCAATATCTTTCACACCACCATACCGTTCAAATTTGACAAATATCAACCAATATTTTATTCGTTAAAATTATATTATTCGACGGGAAAAATTGCTGTGAATTTATCAGATTTTATTGTTTTCAAAATGAGACAAATCGGTTCGATTTGTCAAAGGAAATATATCAAGCGTCAAACGAAACGTTTTTCATTTCGAATGAAAGGAAACACCAAGCGTTAAACTAAAAAAAAAAACCAAGCTAGTCTTGGAGAAGAAGCTAATGGTTGGTAACATCTTCTAGCTTAAATAACACAAAAAAAAAATCATGAAAATATTACAGTTGAATGTTGATTAAGAATTTTCAATTTATCAAGAATATTTTTTATTGCTTTTTCGATCGTTAAATTTGATAGTAATTAGCTTAAAAATTAGCAAGTCCTTTAGAAAGAGGAACATTTTTTGTAAAGGAATAAGTCTTTTGTACCTTATCTTCAGTGGCGTAGCTAGGTAACCAAGGGCCTTGAGCCTAATTAAAAAATGGGGCCTACTGCTATGTAAACTGATAAGGTTTTATCAAATACAACTATGAAATATACAAACTCTTTAACCATGCGAAGTTCTTAAGCTCTTTTTTGTGCACTGCAGAGCAAGTAATAAAAATATTATAGTAATAAAATATTGTTAGCGTTTAAAAAAGCTGACTATACAAATCTAAACACATTTTTCTTAACAACCGATTGGTCACAATTATATACTCAAAACTCACTAGACGATAAAGTCAGCTATTTGTACAAGGTAATTCGTGATTATATCTCTCTCTATGTTCCCCTATATATAAATACGTTAAATAATTGCCCATGTTGGTTCTCAAAGAATTAATCCGTAAAGTCAGATTGAAAAAGGCAGCTCATTCAACTTACAAGAACAAAGAATCCAACCAGAACTATAAAAAATTCAGCAACCTCAGACGTGAATGCAAAGAACTCAGCGAATGCAAAAATTACGTAAATAAAGTTGAACAACTGGTTATGTCAGACCCATATGAATTCTGGAAATTCGTCAAGAATAAAAAAAGAAACAGCAGTGATATTCCTTCCACTCTATCGTGGAATAATCGATCAGTTAATACCGGCGAAGAAGTCAGTAACCTATTTGCTGCGTTCTTCAAAAGTGTTTATCCATCAGAGATACAGCATCCAGGATTTATCCAGGATAGTTATCACAATCACCAGCATGCAACATTAATTAATCTGGAGACTACCATCAACAATGTTTTTAAAACAATTACGTCATTAAATCCAAAAGAAGGTGCTGGACCTTACGGAATCCCCAACATCTTTCTCAAAAACTGTGCAGCAGGACTCTGTGAACCACTAACACATACCTTCAATGTCTCACTACAACAGGGCACTTTTCCCACAGAGTGGAAACTTTCTTATGTTAGTCCGATTCACAAAGATGTGCCCAAATCAGAAATTTCAAACTATAGACCAATATGTATCCAATCAGCACTTGCAAAACTTTTAGAAAAACTAGTCTTACCTCAGCTCAGCCTATTCTTTACAGATGTCATTACTAATAGACAACATGGATTTATTGGTGGAAGATCGACCACATCGAACCTCTTCACATACGTCAACTATGTACTTAATGCAATGAACAACGGACATTTGTCCATGCAGTCTACACTGACTTGAGCAAAGCATTCGACAGAGTTAATCATAGCATTCTGTTGAACAAGTTAAACTCGCTCGGCGTACAGGGTAACGCCTTGAAATGGCTCAGCTCCTACCTAACAGACAGACAACTTCAAGTCAGGGTTGATGGTCATCTATCTGCTAGTTATGGCGTAAAAACAGGAGTACCACAAGGATCACATCTAGGACCCATCCTCTTCAACGTTTTTATCAATGACATTGGTCCCAACTTCAGCTCAGAATACCTTCTGTACGCTGACGATCTGAAAATCTTTAGATTGACAGCAGACGACTTAGATGTCCAGGCACTTCAACGCGACATAGATCAGCTCTCAGCATGGTGTCTCAGTAATAAACTAGATCTAAACATAAAAAATGTGCAGTAATCTCCTTCTCGCGCTCACATATTATACATCCTACCAACTACAAACTAGACAATAAAACAATCACTGAAGTTGAGGATATCAAGGATCTGGGTATCATCATAAATCACAAGCTAACTTTTACCAAGCACACCAGTAAAATAACTCTACAGGCACACAAAATGTTGGGCTTCATCACCAGAACTTGTAGAGATTTTGCTAATCCTCGATCGCTGATCAGACTTATTACTCACTAGTCCAATCAATACTGAAATATTAAAAAACGATAAATCGTATTGAAAAAGTTCAAAAAAAATTGTGTAAAGCCTTAACGTTTCACCGTATTCAGCCAGCACAGGACAACTCAATGGAGGAACTTTGCCGTCAGTTCAAAATTAATAGCCTCAGATCACGCCGCCAAATCGCTGATCTGGCCTTTTTCTACAAAGTAGTAAATGGACTTATTGACGCGTCTGAGGTCAATAGTAGCTTTGAATTTGCACCCACTAATCAAGCATTGAGGCGCAAACGTCTGCTTAAGATCACTAAATCAACCAAAAACTATGTCGTGAATGGACCGCATAATCGTATTGCCAACCTCGTTACCTCACTACACAATGACGTGGACTTTTACGGAGAATCATATAGTACCTTTATCTCTGCCACGAAGAACAAGCTGCTCATCTACCACTGATTAACCAAGTTAATGAACATTCATGTTGATATTATTACCCTTTATCTTGTTAATTTTTCCCTAAACCTAGATATAAACATTATAAAATCAAATGTATATTGCCGATTGGCGTTAGTTTAATTAATAAATAAATATTAAACAGTAACAACATAAATTACAATTAATAATTGGTGTAAGTTTGGCTAATAAAAGGAAATAGGAGAAGATTCAAGGGTTTATTATATAAAGGTCGGGCCTACCAAGTGACTAAATAAAAATTATATTAACATTTTTTTCCTAGCTTTAGTTTTCGCAAAAGTATCAATGACTTCGTTTAAATCCAGGCTTGATGCGGTTTTGTTTTCAATTGCTATTAGCGATAAATATCGGAGTTGAGTTTGGCCCATATTATTTCTTAGATAATTTTTTATTATTTTTAATTTGCTAAATGACCTTTTAGCTGCTGCAGAAGTGACAGGAATTGGAAAGAATAATAACATCGCTGTAAATAGTTCCGTTAGGTCGCATTCTAGCACTCCATATTTGCTCATTATTTCCTTACATAATTGGTGAACTTCCAACTGAATTTCCAAAAGTTCAGTTCGATCGAGATTTCTGATATGGATTCGAGGACCTCCTGAGCTTGAGGGCCCCGGGACGCTGCCCCGCCTAGCCCCTAGGTAGCTACGCCACTGCTTATCTTAATTTAAAATACGTAAATTTTGTAAAATTGATATTTATTTGCATTTCATCTACCAATGTTAATTAGAAATATTCAGTCTTAAACACAAAATCCTTATAAAAAAATTTTTTTGTAAAAATTCTGGCTTAAAAATCTTAAATCTTGGACAGTAAAGCAAAACCATTGTGTTTTAAGTAGAATTAAGCTTGTTTTATACGACTTACACCCTATTATCTTATACGAAATGGAAGGATAAACTCTTACCGAAAGACTGGAAGATTAAATCGCCGCAATTGAAATATGGATATATTGCTAAGTCCAGAATACCAGATACCTCAGAGGAATCCTTTGCGAAATGAAGAAGTACCAACGAAACTTGATATCTATAAAGAAAAGAAAGTTACTGTACTTCGGCCACGTCGTGTATAACGATAAATAACACCTCCTCCAACTTATCAATTAGCGTTAGATTAAAGGAAAAAAACCTCTGGAAAGAAGGACATCTTGGCTGGCTATCTTTTCTGGATGATTCGATAAAAGCACTAGAAAATTCTTCCCCGCTGCTGTATCAAAAACCGCTTATCTTCTCATTGAAGATGTACCAACAGAAGAAAAGATAGAAAATGGGGAAAATGGGGAAAACTATTTCAAAAAAGAACAAAAACTGTGTTTTGTATAATTGATCAAATTAATGATATTCAGTGCTACAATCAAATCAGGAGTTTAATTTTTTTTCAATATGGATATTTTCCTAAAATAATCATTCTTCTTGGATATTTAAGTTTTTCAGGATGTTTGAAGAACTTTGATTTCCGGATAACTTTTGTCTTCTTTGCATTTATATCTTCCATTTGAAGCAGATGATTTATCTACTTCATTAATGAATAATAATGCATGTCTTATGACTAAATTTATTTTTTATTACGACGCGTTTTAACAATTTTTGGCAGTCATCATCATGGCAGGGTAATGATTATTTTATCAGTTGTAAGCAAATTTCATTTTGGTTGTTTTTTTTAATATGATTTTTCGTTAAGGATGTTGTTGGGATTTATTTTGTGTGCTTTATATATTTAATACTCTTACAGGGTGTTCATATGTGATCTTTTCTTGCAAATATGTAGTGGCTCAAAATTTGTTTCGAAATTTAAGCATTGAAGATTTTCATCATTGTGGTGTTTTGTACAATTTGAAGTTGTTGTAGGAGAGATTATACTAGAACTCACTTTGGAGGAGTAAAATAGTGGAATTAAAATTGATGAAAAGCGATTTTCCAACCTTCAATTTGTAAACAATACAATCATAAATGCGAACAGTGAAAGAGAGTTATTGAACTTCATTTGAAGACTTCAAATCATAAGTCTAAATTTCGCTTTAAAAACTAAAAGACCAATGATCGTTGATTGCGATAATGATCAAAATTATAACAAGAAAATAAGTTTCCAAAACATGACAAGAAAAAATATTTTATGGTTCTCAATTTACGGATCTTTATTAAGACCAGAGGTCTTTATTGTGCGAAGAAAAATAGCTCTTATAAAATCAACGATCTTCATCCTCAAAAGTAAATTTTAAATTGAAAAATATTAATTCCGGATTATAATCAATAGTTATAGAGAAAAATTATTCAAATAACAATCATTTTCTTTGCAATAAATGAATTATAAATCGAAAGAAATATCGTTCCAAATGTTCTGTACTCAAAAGTCACTTTAAACGAGAAATACTAAGTCTACTTTGTACAAATCAAGGCACTGTAGGTATTTCAATGGCGCAGGATGCATGGACCAATCATAACGCACCGTACAAAACACAATCTTTAATTCGACCAATCAGTGAATTTGTTACTAAAACTTGATAGATTTTAACCAATGACATGATTCTTGGATGTATGTCCTTATCTTTCGTATGTTGTAGCATAAATTTTTTCGAATTTTAAGTATTGATGATTTTCGTTATAAAGATGTTTTGTATAATGTTAATTTATTGTTGCAGTAGGTTTCTTGGGTGCAGGTTTCTTATATCTTGTTCCGAAAAAACTACCAGTGTGGACAATATATAATTTTTCCCAGGAACCGCATTTAGTTTTATATATTCCGGTTTTATTTTTCGTTGTAATTTGATTGTTCTCCAATGGTGTAAGAATTCTCATCATATTGTTGTTTGTTGAAAATGCGATATTAAAGTTATTTTTCTTTAAGAAGTTGGCGATTGCAAACTAAATATATTATAGAACCAATTATATATAGAATATATTATACATCGACCTGAGATTGAGAGACTATGTTCAGGTTGTGTTTATTTTTTATGTAAATTATTTGTTATAATGTTTTTTTTATTTTAAATTTTATTTAATATGATTGGTAAGAGAGGATACTGAGAATTGAAAAATATAGTCGAAAGATGCCGAGATTATTGTACATGGATTTAACAATTGATGTTTGTAATTGAGTACCTGAGGAACCTGCGAAAGTGGCGAAACGTTGTACGAAAAATTTAATAAAAACATCGAATATTAAGTATCCAGAAAATGAAAATCATTATTGCATAATATAGAAGTTTGATTTGATATATTTCTTGTTTTCTTCTGGTGGAGTTGAAAGAATGGATTTTTTAGCAAATTTTGATATTATTTTGTCGATTGATCTATTGTATCAGTTAGTAATGACTATATGTTTAATTATCTTAATTTCTTCTTCATGAGTTTTGGTGCTAAGAGGGAACTTGATTGTTTTGTACACTAGACTGTTATAAGCTGCCATTTTTTGGTTTCTTGGGTGAAATTATGTTCTATAAATAGTTTTGTTCATTGCTGTTGGTTTTCTGTATAAATTGTATGACAACTTTCCATTTTCATTGGTGATTGTTGTGTCTAAGAAGTTAATTATTCCATTTAGTTCGAGTTCTGAAGTGAATTTTATTTTCTGGTTAATTTTGTTCAGATCGGATATCATATTGTCAATCTGTCGGATAGTTCCATTAAATAATATAAATGTATCGTCTACATATCTTCCTTAATATATTATTTTATTTTTGTAGGTATTGTTCATAATATATTTATTTTCAAAGTGATTCATGTCAATGTCGGCTAGTAGTCCTGATAAAGGGAAACCCATGGCCAAGCCTTCCTTTTGGTGATAAAATTTTTGATTTTAAGTGAAATAGTTTTGTTGTAAGATGGTGGTTAACAAGTTCATTATGTCGTTGATTACTATTAAATTATATATTTTTGATGTCATTAGATTATGTTCCACAATTTTGACTGTTTCTTCAACAGGGACATTTGTGTATAAGTTGACCATGTCAAGTGATGCCATTTTGGTGGTCTGTGGTAGTTTTACGTTTTTAGAATTATTCATAAATTCATATGTGATTTTTAATAAATAACCAATTAAACCCGGCAGATGTTTTCTTGCCAGCCAATAGTTGTAAATAGATAAATTTAATTTAGGAAAAAAAAAGCTTGAGAATTATTAGAATCACCTCCGTTATCAACCCGCAGCATCCCTCGTTGTACTAATTATAGCTCACCTTCAATATATATATTAATTAATAATGTTTTGAGAACCTTTACCTCTAAAAATCACTTTACGATCATCACAATGATGTATTGACAGTTAACGGCTATTGTATTGACCGTTGAAAAAGCCGTTTTCTTGCGATTGCAGGTATATTACTGACGCAAGAAAAGATAAAAACTATCATTAAAACGGAGTAAATATCGTGACAAAATTTGAGCTAAATGGATGCAAAACTTTTTGAGTTTTTGAAATCTATACAAACCAACATAACAATTCCATATTAGTAAATAAAACATGGATTATTCATTGTTTAATTAAATCAGAGATTGTCAGAGGTGGCCAACGCGCATATTACATCAGAACTTTATAAAATGGATGAACCAAAAGTAGAACCAGAATAAAATATTGGTACAACTATTTAGATTAGACTTGTTTGTGACCTTTATACTTATTTTTGGCGAAACACACTTAAGATGTACCTGAAAACAAAATATTATCAAAATCAATAAACCTGTTATTGAATCATACGAAAGAATGCAGGTAGGCAGAAATTTACGTTCGAATTATCGACCTTTGATTCATAATGATCAATATTATGACCGAAACCGGCTTAATTCCAAGCTGGTGTGAAATTGCAAACGATTCTCTACCTGCTATCAACGGGTGGTATGAAATCAAAAGTGTCACTAATGGATTCGGAAAGAGGTGTTAATGTATTTATAATTGACAACGAATAATAAATACCTCAAACTGGTTCCAAATTCCTGAACGACATATTTAAACTTGCCATTCTCTCATTTTGGCCTTCAAGCTTGTACTATGGTATTTCATATCAACAGTGGAGCAAATGCTTGAATTTTTCGTATATATACAATTTAATAATATTTTGAATATTTTTACAAACAAACCAAATTTCAAATTTCATTTCATGATTTCATTAAATTTTTTTTTGTGTATGGTAACAATATTAAATACATTTAAAAATAAAGCGTTTTACCAATTGCCTGCATTACGATTGATATGTACTTGATATGTTATATGCAAATATTTTTTTTATCAAATATCAGAGGACCCGGTTAACATCGTTCCACCTAAAATTTAATTGCGAAAATTAATTGATATCGGTACATAATTATATTGCTACATTTTTAATTATTAAATTATTAATAATAACAATAATTATTAACAATTAAATTAATATACATTGCATTTTATTTATTTAAATCTACACCCTTAAAAACATTAAGCATGTTACAACTCATATGCATATGAAAAAATCCTTAAATTCTCACCTATATATGAGTTTAAAGACATACATAGATAATTCTAAACATATTTTTGTATTTGTCTATTTGTGTCCTTCAAAATTGAATTGTTTTTTTGGCTAATTCAATCCAAGGATCGCTATTAATCAGGGACTGGAAGCTTTCTGAATATATTCCTGTTTTCTTTAGTAGTTCCTTAAACATATTTGTTTTATGGGCGAAACGATATCATTTGTAAACTACTATTTAGTTTTTGAGTATTGACCAAGGAATTTTTACAATCATTTCCTATCCCATAAACTAATGAGCGTAATGGATCTAGTAATGGGACCAATTGGGGGGCAATTTTACTTTTTCACCAGCACAACATAACCCAGTAGATTCACCGCTGTATTTGAACGCCTTACAATATTGGCAAATGATTGTCATTTCCCCAATTGTTCCATATTACAATAAATATTAAGTAAAATATGTAAATAACATATGAATTTAATAAATTAAAATGCCAAATTCAAACGGTTGCTAAGCGTTTTTCAAAATAAATCACAGGCATCAATGATTACAAATAGTATATAGGCAATTAGGCGTCAAAATTTGCTCAAGATGTCGAGGGACATGTTAATCTTCTTGAGGTATAAAATATACTTTATATCCGATTCCTATGCCTACCGAATATACATAAAAAAATTCATAAAATTTGGTCCAGCCGTTCTTGAGTTATAAATAGTGTAACTAACTTTCTTTTTATATATATATATATATATATATAGAGATTTTCTTTCAGTATGATGCCTGATTTGATGGTTTGTACTAATTTTTGGGCTAACCAATATTCAGAAGCAAGTTTGTAATCCACTACCGGTCGAATTGACATATTTATTGTATGGATTTCGGGTAAACCATAAAGTATTGGAGCTTGAGATTTTATTGGTTTAAGGATTCTTTTGGAAAACACATATTTGCTGTTTCGTGAATTTTAGTCACATAAAGTTCATAAACTTTACAATTATTTTTTTTTTGGTGTCATTTTTTTATAATTTCTATAATTTCTAAAGAAACTAAAGCAATTGTTCCTCCGTATATCTTTGTGTAGAATTGGATGTGGAAGGTGGATCCAACATTGGCCTCAACTATTGGTTTCGTATTTACCCTATTAGGTTAAGAGGATCATTTCGCTTGAATCTCGTGAAACGTTTGGCTTTTAAGATCTTCCTGGCTGATTGATTCGGGTGTGAGTCGAGTTTTTTCTTGTAGGTATTACTAATTTTCAAAGTGACTTCTTTGACTGTTTCAGTGTCGGTATCTCTTAGTATTATAGAATTTCACACGTACTTAGGAGCGCCAGTGATGGCTCTAATAGTTTTCGATTGGCAGCGGTCTATAATTTGTAAATTTGAATTTTTAGCGGAACCCCAAAGTTGAACTCCGTACGTCCATTTAGGATTTATGATAGATTTGTAAATAATGATTTTTGTTTCTAATTTTAATTTTGATTTTTTTCCAATGAGCCCGTATAGTTTTTTAAATATTATGTTCATTTGTTCCTTTTTCTTCGAGATGTGCTCACGCCAGGTTAATTTTTGGTCAAGATGCATTCCCAGATATTTGACCGAGCTACTTTGTGGTATGGATTTGTCGTTGATTCTGATCCTTGGACTTATAATTTTTCTTAGAGTAAACGTGACTTGGATTGATTTTTCATCATTGAGTTTAATTCCCCATTGGTCACACCATTTAGTTATGACATTTACATGTTCCTGTAGGCGACGTTGGATTATCTTAGGATCTTTGTTGGAGTAAAGCAGAGCTGTATCATCTGCAAATGTGGTGGTTGTAATTTGATCGTTTGTTGGAAGATCGCTTGTAAAAATTAAGTATAATAGTGGGCCCAGAACACTGGCTTGTGGTACTCCTGCTTTTATAGTTCGCGACGAACTGAACTCCTTACCAAATTGAACCTGGAATGTTCTACTGGTAATGTAGCTGTTTAGAATTTTGTGGTATTAGATTGCTGGTAAGGAGTATATTTTGTAGAGTAAACCATTATGGTTGACTTTGTCGAAAGCTTGAGATACGTCGAGGAAAATTCCCGTACAGATTGATTTAATTTCTAAAGCATTTTTAATTTCATTTACAACTCTGTGGACTTGTTCAATTGTACTGTGTTTGATCTGAATCCATTTTGATAAACTTTACAATTTGAAATTCAAAAAACCATCTTCTTAGCATAGTTTATTTCCTTTTCCAAAAAATATTCCACTTCACCTGCGCTATTATTAATTTCTTAGGCTTTCTTAAGCAAATAAATCATTGATTCAAGCGATTGGACGCATACTTTGAAGCAGGGGAGGCTCGCTCAATGTTAATTTTGTGTTCCTCCAAATGGCTATCTTCCGGGCGTCATCTACTGAGGGCGCTAGTGTAGCATAGCCGATAATAACGATAACTAATTTTAACAAATTTTAGAATTTTATACGCCAAATTGAAATTTAATTTATTCCTGAAATATTTGAAATATACTAACGAAAATTTGATTGAAAATTTAATTTTAGCTATTAAAATTGATATACTAAATATAACATTATTTCATACTGTAAAGTTTAAAGTTAATTACAGACATGCTAAAGTATATTTACTCAATGGCGTTAGTTGAGAGATGACAGTTGAATCCTGGAAATTGTCCTTTTCTATTGCTATGAATTGTGACTGCCCAGAAAAATCGTCAAATTCTTGCTGAAACAAATTTATTTAACTTAAAAAAATAGTTTCAAAGTTTGAATTTAAATCATATTTTTGCCCTATAAAAAATAGGTATTAACTAGTAAATAAGTGCATACCTTCGTAATGAATTTGGGCAGTAGAAAAGTGTATTTGATGATGATCTTATGTCAAAATACCATTAAATACGTTATCCATGATGGATATTGAAAAAAAATTTAAGATATTTTAATATTTTAAGATATTTTAAAGTTAGCCAAAAAACTTTCACCCCCGTAATTTCTTAACTACCAACTTCAACACTTCTACCAACTACTTTACCCTAGCTAAAAGTCCCTTAAAACTTGAAATACTGCTTATCGCGCCATCTGCATTTGACGCCTCAACTATTAATTTTTGGGAAACAAGTCTGCCATAAGAGCGTGACCCCCAAGCTTTGAAGTATGGAATACAAAAACTAAGTTTTCTTCAAAAGCGAACAATTATTTGTTGATTTAATTGGCATAATTTATCATCAATTAGTCGAGAAAATGGCTTTAAATATTCGGTTTATGTTTTTTTTTTGTCAAAGCTTTTTATTGGAATTTTACTGTACAGTTCACGTTCATTAAGGGGATTTTTTTAAAGAAAATAATTTGATGAGCTTGCACAAAGAAAATTGTATTCTTTTGATCGAATTTATTCGCGCATACAGAGATCTCTTTACCGTTACGAATTTCCTTTGTTCTGCAAATGGATTATTTTTTAAAAAAAAAAAACCATTATCCTTATATAAATATATCGAAAAATATAAAAACGATTCGTTGTATGGATATTAAACACGAATTTAATGTGTGTTTGGAAAGTTTACATAAGCCGAAAACTTTTTCTAATTAATTAATAATTTTGAAATCATTTAATGAACGTTTCATGCATTCGAAATCCAACTAATTAACGAAAGCAGAATTTGATTTTACAATTATTTTATTGTGCTTGTGTACTTATAACATGATTACTAAGTTGGAAAATATGTGGATGTATGTGTATATAAATATGGAATAATCGGGAGCGTGGATTCAGAGGTTCAGAGGGTTTTTCATATGGCAGAGGGGGTACGGCGGGATTTGAAGGGCACTTGATGTGATCTTTGTCAGTCCTGCTTCTGGAACGCTGGTGTTGGCTCACTCGGGGTAACGCCCGAGATCGATATTGGGGAACGTGCACACGGATGCTGCGAGTGTTTATCATTTCCCAGGGAAAATTTAGTCAAAGCTCTAACGGAAATACGAGAGCACCACTACGAATGATGCTCTCTCTACGTTACGGGGCGAGCTTTTCTACTACTCCGTTTTTTTTTTTTTAAAACTCATTATTTTTTTATTAATAGAAATGCTTAGATCAATATTTCCTGGTAATAGAACCCAAGAGTTCGAGCTCACTCGTACCTGTATCAGGTAGCGAACGCGGAACAAGCTTTTGAGCTTTTCTTCTTGTTTTTTTATGTATTTTAATGAAAAATAAAACTTATATATTTATAATTTTGCGCAATTATAAAAATTAAGTGCCACTTATATTCTCTTCAGAAAAGCTTTTACTAAAACTGGCTTTTAATAAAAAAAAACAGTTGAGATTTTTTTTTATAAATACCAGTGCTACTACTTAAAAAAAATTTTTGGTCAAAATATAGAATATACAAGTACTAGAAATGGGTTGGTAGGAATGCATGGGGGAAATTTTTTTCAAGTTGGTATGTTTTCACGTCTTATTTACTCGTTTCCAAAATAACGTTATTTTCACCACGTTTTGACATCCATCGTATTTGAAATTGAAAGAAAAAATATTTACTCGAAATATTAAAAGGAATGGATATAATTCATGATTTTATGCCGAAAAATAAAATAAAAAGTCAAAATTACCTATTAAACAATACTGATATACGGAATACTGAAATAATTACTTCATGCTTTTCTTATTATTGCTAATAACTTTTTGCAAATTTTTGCAGAAATTTTCAAAGCAATTCTCTTCAGATAAAACATATTTTCCGTCATTGGACAAAGTACTTATATTCAACTGAAGAAATATCCCAAAAATGTGGTAGTAGAGGTGAAGGCCAGTGAATTCAAAAACTATATAATAAAAAAGGAAGAAGATAGTTTTAGTTAAATCCGTTATATAGTAAATAAAATTTGTGTTTTAGAACATATATTATAAATACATAATTTTTTTTAAGTAAAATATTCATCATTTGGTAATAGTATCTTTTCTACAAGGCACTCTCTGGTAATATCTCACTCTCTACTTCGTTTTTTCAAAAATTGGCGAATTTTTTCCACTCGCAAATTTGATAATAATTCAGTTTTGGTTAATAATTGATCTTTTGTCGCTACCTATTAATCACGGCTGATTTATTCGCGAATTGAATTAAAAACTGAATAGAAAATGAAACATTGAGTTAGTGGCATGTACAAAAACTACTTGTACCCATGTTTTGATAAAATATTGTCTTCTTTCTTCCCAATTATGCTTTACATATTTAGACTTTGTACATATGGTCAATATTAAATTCATTAATACGTTAATTTTAACCTATTTTGATTAATTATTCTAAAAAAAGAGTACTGGTATACTTTCTTTTACCCTTGGAAATTTGTGAGCAACCATTTGAATAATTGTACTAAGATTTATTAAATTTTATTATGAAGTGCATCAACTATAACTTAAAATATTGATAATGCGTATTTAAATTAAAAAACTATGAAATCTAGAAATAAACAAAGGTTCATTAAAATTTTCGGTCAAAGTATTAAATAGATAAGTACTAGAAATGGGTTGGTAGGAATGCATGGGGGAAATTTTGTTCAAATTGGTATGTTTTTGCGCTTTATTTACTCGTTTGCGAAATAACGTTATTATCATCACGTGTTGACATCTACCGCCATATTTAAAATATTCAAAAATAAACATTCAACGTGGAAATAAAAAATAATTGGAAATTTTAAAAGGAATAGATATAATTCATGATCTTGTACCCAAAAATAAAATAAAAGGTCAAAGTAAAATAGTAAACAATACAGGTACACTGAAATTGATTCAATTACTTCATATTTTTTTATTTTTACAATAAACCTCAAAATTTTTGCAGTTAGTTCCACAGAAGTTCTCGTCTGATAATTTTTTTTCCTTATTATTGATGAGTTTTTATGGCGAAGCGAAAACGACCAGTGAAAAACTGTCAAGCCATTTATGTAATGCTAGCAATTGGAGAAAATTTTATTGAAACCTTTTTTTATTTATAGATTTCATAGTTTTTATAAGTCTAAATACGAGTTTAAAAATATTTTAATTTATAGTTGATGTACTAAATAATAAAATTTAATAAATCTTAGTACAATTATTGAAATGCTTGCTTACAAATTTTCGAGGATAAAAGAATGTATACCAGTATTCTTTTTAAGAAAAATTATCCAAAATAAATTAAAATTAACGAATTAATGAATTGAATATTGACCATATGTACACAGTCTAAATAAGTAAAGCATAATTGGGAAAAAAGAAGACAATATTTTATAAAAGCATGGGTACAAGTAGCTTTTGTACATACCACTAACCCAGTGAATCATTTTCTATTCAGTTTTTAATTCAATTCGCGAATAAATCAGCCGTGATTAATAGGTAGCGACAAAAGATGAATTATTAACCAAAACTGAATTATTTTCAAATTTGCGAATGGAAAAAGTTCGCGAATTTTTGAGAAAAACGAAGTTGAGAGTGAGATGTGACCAGAGATTGCCTTGTAGAAAAATTACTTAACCAAATCATGAATATTTTACTTAAAGAAAAATTATGTATTTTTAATATATGTTCTAAAACACAAATATTATTTACTTTATAACGTATTTAACTAAAACCATCTTCTTCGTTTCTTATTATATACAAGTAGTTGCCCGTTGCATTCGCAACTTAAGGTTTTATCTCAATAAAATGTTTAATATGAGATAATGTAGAGTTAATCAACAATCGAAATTTTAAATTTAATAATCAAAGTGTTGTTAATATAAAAAAAAGTTTATCTAAAATTATATTAACAAATAAAATATAAGTGTTTTTTTTTATATCGTTTTAATAAGATTTTAAATAACGTCATTTCACTAAATTAATATGAAATTTAATACTTATGTAGTACTTATACCAAATAAGGGATTTTAAATTTTGGTTCGTTTTTCAACAATCAAACTTTTTAAAATCTATTTTATTTTATGAACCCATGGTTTCGATTTGGAGTTATTATATATTTGGCTGAAAAGCATTAAGGGAGCAATATTTTGCCATATATTTCACTGTCAATTCAAATATAAAATCTTCGATACTAACTTTTTTTCGGTACTTAGAACAATTTGAAAACCAATTATTGTTATTGAAAATAAATAAAATATTCAAATTTACTTCCATGTTTTCCACCTATTTCCAACAATTTTGTATGTACAACGTCCAAATGTGCGAAATCGAATAACTTTTTAGTCATTATAATCAAAATAAAAAACATAATTTTTTTCGTTTTACATTGTATTTTCAAATATAAATGCATATTTGTGTCGATGAAATTTGGAAAGTGTTTTCCTTATACGATGCAGATATATAATAAGAAAGGCTTTTTGAAAAATTTTCCCCTAAAAGAGTGAGAAATCGTAGCAAAAATTGTAAGGGATAACGTTTAATAAACAATCGAAATTTCAAATTTAATAATCAATCAAAGTTCATTAAAAGCGAAACGTTATTACTGCTCAATATAAAACAAAGTTGATTTATTATTAAAATCAAAAACTTAGAGTCTGCTTAAAAATTTAAACGCTGATAAGTAGATATATCTGAAAAGGTTAAGTTAAGTTTATAGGTAAGCATTTTGTTTGGCTTTTACATATTGTAAACCTGAAAATTCGAAATAAGTAATCAAAAATAAATACATTAGTGAATGAGTACCTCTTCAAACGTTTTGAATGCGTAAGTGGGGATAATAGAGCGCATACGCATAGCCCATTCTGCACGGACGCACGGCAAGATAGCCAATTTATATATAAGATTTGGATTTACTATAAATGATTAAATTGTAAAACTAATGTTCTTCATTAATTTTCAAAGCTCCGAAAAACAATTTGTTCTTATTGCTTGCCTAATTTCTTTATAAGTAAAGTAAGTTTATATGTAAGCATTATGTTTTTTGGCTTTCACATATTGTAAACCTGAAAATTCGAAATACGTATTCACAAATTAATACGTTAGTGAGTGAGTACCCTTACCAAAGTTTTGAATGCGTAAGTAGGGATAACAGAGCGCATGCGCATAGCTCATTTTGCATAGACGCACGACAAGATAGCCAATTTATGTATATGATTTTTGTAAATTCATTGGCCTCCATCTCTACTACCACATCTTTAGGACAATTCTTCAGTTGAATATATGTACTTTGTACATTAACGGGAAATATGTTTTATCTTAAGAGAATTGCTTTGGAAATTTCTGCAAATATGATAAAGTTATTAATCAGTATTCCGTATACCAGTATTGTTTTATAGTTTATTTTGGCTTTTTTTTTATTTTTAGGCATTAAATCATGCATTATATCCATTCCTTTTAATATTTTGAGTAAATGTTTATTTCTTTCAATTTCAAATATAATAGATATCAAAACGTGGTGAAAATAACGTTATTTTGTAAACGAGTAAATAAGACGCAAAAACATACCAACTTGAAAAAAAATTCCCCCATGCATTCCTACCAACCCATTTCTAGTATTTGTCTATTCTATACTTTGACCGGTTCTTTAAATATCCTATCACGGTAAACAAATTAAAGCACAAAAGCTTCACGTTGTGACTGTTAAAAATTGGCCCAACATCCACGAAAAAAAATAGTTTTAAACTCTCTCCAAAAAAAAAACAATATTACATCATTATTTTCCCCTCGAAAGCTCACAAAACAGAGGACAATTCCGATAATAAGCAAAAGCTCGACATCGTCTCCTATATCAAGCGAACGATGCCGCATTGAATATTACATGAGAATTCCGTTGACGTTTCATCCCTCTCAGGTAGAAAAGCAAAGACCTTCACGTCGTTCACAAAATTAGCAATTACACTGTAATCTGCGGCCTTAACTCCATCTTGTACAAACACATAGAGAAACAAAGACACCAAGCTTTCGAAAGCACATCGAAATATGCAGATTGAAGCTTTCAAGCTTACCGTGTATTATAATTTACATGCGAATGTCTTAAAACAAGACTATTATGACCAAAAATGAATATTATAAAACGATACATTTCTATTGCACCCTTTTCGTCTCTTAAAAAAAATATCTTTTATACTAAAAAGGGTTATTGAACTAAATAAATTAATTATGGGTCTCATAAACAAAGGGATGATAACTTTACGTTATGGTGTAACAATTTATACAGAAAATACTTATAATAACCTTAATATCATCCATAATTACACCAATTAATTATAATTTAAGATTTTCAAATGTGAGCTTTTATAAATACCTGCAATATTTCATAAGGGATTTCATCCGAAAAAGCTTTGAGTAGTCACTAATTTACAAAATAAAGTGACGACGAAAAAGTCGACTGAAAAGCGTCTTATTGTGCTTTCCATATAATAAAAGGAAACATTTCTCTGTAATAAAACGAACACTAAAAAGGCGTTACATTTGTATAAAGCACTGAAAAGCTTTGAGCTTCACTACATTTCGATTAGTTGAGAACAAAAAACAAAAAATGTTTTATTGAAAGCTTCATGAATTTGTTTAATAAGACGAAGTAATTAGAAATTTCCAACATTTAAACATAATTTATATTATCTGTTATGAGGGGGGGGGAGTGAGTAGAGAGAAAATTTACATGTATTGAATACGTAGGAGCTGGTGGTGGGGGTGGTGGTGAGGTGTTAGACATTTAGATGTTACCTTCAGGTCAAAATTGTAATCAATAGAGAAGAATGGAGCAGCTTTGACCTGTTTTGTTGAAGCTTTTGCTTCGGAGAAATTGTATTTTATCGCCAGGAAATTGTTTCTTTCATCTTATTTGTGATGAGGCAAAATGTTATATTATGTACGTTTAAAATGAAATGACTTTTTGTCTATTAAGTTTTCTCGGAAATTCTTTTACTTTTCCCTCTTTTTTTTCTTCTTCGAATCAATTCCATAAATTCCATAATATTGCGTTAACATTTGCCACCATATTAAAGCTTTTCAGTCGTGGAAAAGATAATTGATGGCTGTGAATTAATGTAAAAGAAATATATGATATTTTCAAAAGTTATTTTTTTTTGGTATTTTAATCAATTAAATCAAATTGACTTTTCCAACTGGATAATGGCTGAAAAGCTTTGAAAAAAAAATTTGCTCTGATGGATGTGCTGCACAGTTTAAAAATCGATTTACACTATCGATACTGGTACTATCGATACTATCGATATTTCCAAACTGGAGTGGGGTGTTGAAATAAATTGGAGTTTTTTTGCTTCTGGTCATGGTAAAGGAGCAGTTGATGGTATCGGAACAATAGCAAAACGAACACTTTGGTCTGCTATTATGACAAGAATTGCAGTAATTAAAAATCATACAGAATATTTATTGTGGGGTAATTCCTCGTTCACTATGGCATTTGAATGTTTTTTTTGGCCTCAATTGCCCATGAACATCCCGTAAACAAAGTTACTTGCCCATGGTTCCAGTGCGCGGATTGAATTTCATCCTGGTTCAAAATAGTGAAATTTTCTGCGAAATCTATTTGTAATACTACTTCGGTCTCTGTTATTTCTTTGATTTTTGTTTCAAAGTACTTATTTCGATTGTTCATGTTTTGAAAATGTATGATATTTAAACTTGAGTGTCTTACTATTGAGCTCGTCTAGAAGATCTTTTAATGTTCCAGTAATAGTTACAATTTGATACCTTTTTTCAATTGATTTCCACTGGTTCCATGTTATTTTTATTGTTGTATCTAACATTAAGAGAAGAATATCGAAATTTTGTAACATTTTGAACATTCATCAGCTACACATTTTTCGTTTGAAATATCGCAAATGATTTCTTTTAAGAATTCACTGGAAGTATCGGGAATAGTCTACAGTCTATAGTCCTACCAGTCACATGTGACTGGTAGTACATATTCCAAAAGAACCTAGAGACCATTATATGGGCTTTTAACAATCATAAGAAGTTTAAATTATTTAAGACATGTTTATTTTTACTTTTACCAAGAAAAAAAATATGAATTAAGACGGTTTACGGGTAAAAAAACAACTTTTGTATCTTTTTGTGTGACTGGTGGGACATGTAATTATCTTATATTCAAACACGAAATATACAAAAACTAACGTATCTTTTCGATTAAACAAATCGTAGTCCTTTTGTTTATAATGTTATTGGTCTTCTGAATATAATGATAAACTTGCTGAAATTAATTAGATGGTTAAAACCAATATTGCCAACAGGAACTTTCCATGAACATATGTACTAACTTGTACTCGAATGTTAGCCAAACCAAAAAATCGATTTTTTATCGTTTTAGAAAAAATTCTGTTGATATTAGTAAAATTTATACTTTTTATTATAAGTAAGGGCTACATATAAAATAATAAGAGGAGTTATTAATTCAAAGTCATTTTCCTATTTCTCATGGAATGCCCCTAAATCTATAGTGAAATTATGGATTTTCCGGTGAGAAAATTTCAATGAATGATTATTATTATTATTTATTAAGTTTTCTCGAAAATTTCTTTCCTTTTCCCATTTTTTTCTTCGTCGAATCAATTCCATAAATTCCATAATATTACGATATCATTTGCCACCATATTAAAGCTTTTCAGTCGTGGAAAAGATAATTGATGACTATGAAATAATGTAAAAGAAAAATTAGGTACTTTCAAAAGTTATTTTTGATATTTTAATCAATAAAATCTAATTGACTTTTCCAACTGGATAATGGTTGAAAAGTTATTAAATCTATAGTGAAACTATGGATTTTCCGGTGAGAAAATCTCAATGAATAATTTAAGTATGATTATTGTTATTTATTAAGTTTTCTCGAAAATTTCTTTCCTTTTCCCTTTTTTTCTTCGGCGAATCAATTCCATAAGTTCCATAATATTACGTTAACATTTGCCACCATATTAAAGCTTTTCAGTGGTGGAAAAGATAATTGATGGCTCTGAATTAATATAAAAGAAATTTTGGTATTTTCAAAAGTTAGTTTTTGGTATTTTAATCAATACAATCAAATTGACTTTTCCAACTGGATAATGGTTGAAAAGTTATTAAACCTATAGTGAAACTATGAATTTTCCTTTGAGAAAATCTCAATGGATAATTTGACTATGATTATTGTTATTTATTAAGTTTTCTTGAAAATTTCTTTCCTTTTCCCTTTTTTTTCTTCGTCGAATCAATTCCATAAGTTTCATAATATTACGTTAACATTTTCCACCATATTAAAGCTTTTCAGTGGTGGAAAAGATAATTGATATCTATTAATTAGTGTATAACAAATATTTGGTATTTTCAAAAATTAGTTTTTGGAATTTTAATCAATAAAATCAAATTGACTTTTTCAACTGGATAATAGTTGAAAAGTTATTAAATCTATAGTGAAACTATGAATTTTCCGGTGAGAAAATCTCAATCGATAATTTTACTATGATTATTGTTATTTATTAAGTTTTCTCGAAAATTTCTTTCCTTTTCCCATTTTTTTCTTCGTCGAATCAATTCCATAATATTACGATATCATTTGCCACCATATTAAAGCTTTTCAGTCGTGGAAAAGATAATTGATGGCTGTGAATTAATGTAAAAGAAATTTTGGTATTTTCAAAAGTTAGTTTTTGGTATTTTAATCAATAAAATCAAATTCACTTTTCCAAGTGGATAATAGTTGAAAAGTTATTAAATCTATAGTGAAACTATGAATTTTACGGTGAGAAAATCTCAATCGATAATTTTACTATGATTATTGTTATTTATTTAGTTTTCTCGAAAATTTCTTTCCTTTTCCCTTTTTTTTCTTCTTTGAATCAACTCCGTAGGTTCCATAATATTACGTTAACATTTGCCACCATATTAAAGCTTTTCAGTCGTGGAAAAGATAATTGATGGCTGTGAATTAATGTAAAAGAAATTTCGGTATTTTCAAAAGTTAGTTTTTGGTATTTTAATCAATAAAATCAAATTCACTTTTCCAAGTGGATAAGTTCGTTTAAAAGTTATTAAATCTATAGTGAATCTATGAATTTTCCGGTGAGAAAATCTCAATCGATAATTTTACTATGATTATTGTTATTTATTAAGTTTTCTCGAAAATTTCTTTCCTTTTCCCATGTTTTTCTTCGTCGAATCAATTCCATAAATTCCATAATATTACGATAAGATTTGCCACCATATTAAAGCTTTTCAGTGGTGGAAAATATAATTGATAACTGTGAATTAGTGTAAAAGAAATATTAGGTACTTTGAAAAGTTATTTTTGGTATTTTAATCAATACAATCAAATTGACTTTTCCAACTGGATAATGGTTGAAAAGTTATTAAATCCATAGTGAAACTATGAATTTTCCGGTGAGAAAATCTCAATGGATGATTGTACTATGATTATTGTTATTAGTCGGATACGTTAAGTGTACGAAAAGCCTGAAACGGTTCGCCACAAATAATTGAATGAGTCCTTTATCCTTGGAGAACGGAGCTTTTATTTAAACAAGAGGAAGCCCCCGTGAATTATGGCCAGTTTTACAATTCGTGTTCTTCGTCAACCACAAGTTGAATGCATTTAAACTATCTCTTTAGCCGAACACGTATATATTATTGATCCTTGATTTGGCAAAGTAAGTGTAGTAGTAGTAGTAGTCGTAGTAGGCTCCTGGTTGTTGGCACATACCCTTCCCGCATATCCCGGTGAGTTTCCCCGGTGCCCCCGAAGGGCGGCGAGGGGGCAGAGGCAGAAGGCAGGGCGGCGGCACTCTGTCTACCCGCAGCAGCTCGTCGCCATGACAACGGTAGATCCGTCAGCGAGATATTGATCTCGCCGGGAAAACGGAGGCTGCGTCGCTTTGTCCCAACCGTTCGTGACCTCCGTATCCGTGTTCTCCAGCTTTTCAATCCCTCGTGCTGTCCTTGTCGCACGCCAAACACAATTAAGTCAATGAGAGACAGAACACTTTCGAGCTGATAAAGTTATTAACGCGATCGCTCCGTCTCTGTTGCCGGTGTCGGATGGACTGTTTTTTCTTATCGACTATTGCAAAATACGCCGCCACATACTGGACCAAACATGGTCTCCCCGCCTGTATACTCTTCTTTCTCGCAACCGCCTTTCGTGCAATTTGAACTTTAAGTATTTACCTTATATCCGGTAGGACTTCCATGCCGTCCCCGGGGCCATAAACCCGCGGTGTGCTCTCTCATCTTTGTAAACTTTGTGCACTTTATATGTAATTTTCTTTTCATTTTCCTTATTTGAAGTTCGAACATTCAATTAATTTCTCGTTTTCCACAAAATTGTGCCTCGTCCTCTTCTGCCACCTTGCGTCGCCGTTTTATCAAGGTCTTCGACTCAAAAAGAAGAAAAAAACGAACAAATATACAAAGACTAATTAAAAATAATCCATTAATATACTTATATTTTCAAAACAAAGGACAAAGGACGATAAGTATAGTGAATAGGCCCTTATACGGCCCTTATTTGGTACATAATTTCAGGATGTCTTGGTACAATTAAGATACAATAATTCGGCAAATTTCAGATCCCTATGTATTACCGTTTCTTAAAAAATCGAGAAAAGCTGGAAATCAGAAAAAAAAAATTTTCTCAGAAACTTGTGAATCTATTTATTTGAATTTTGGATATATTATAGGAGCTGATGGTAGTTTCTAGAAAAAAAAATTAAGAGCTTTATCGGTTTATAAGATACTTTAAAAAAGAGAGCTTTTTCTTTTAATTTTAATTTTTAACCATGATACAATTTTGGAACAATTACGAAAATATGTGTTTCGACTTCCCCATTCAATTTCCTTTAAAGTTATGAGTCTTTTAAATTTTAAAAAATGGTACGCCATATTAAAAAAAATTTAAAAATCTTTTTTTTTATCCAAAAATTCATTAATGTAATAAACAGAAACAGAGCTTACTCAATTGCTATACGAGTGCAAATAACAGGAAATATTAAAAGAGGCATTCCATGAGAAATA
This sequence comes from Sisyra terminalis, assembly GCA_958496175.1. Taxonomy (NCBI): domain Eukaryota; kingdom Metazoa; phylum Arthropoda; class Insecta; order Neuroptera; family Sisyridae; genus Sisyra; species Sisyra terminalis. The sequence goes on along the minus strand of OY292278.1, from coordinate 44,562,237 downwards.
GGAAAATGGCTTTGAATTAATTATTCCTCTTATTATTTTAAATTTAGCCCTTACTTATAATAAAAAGTATAAATTTTACTAATATCAAAAGAATTTTTTCTAAAACGATAAAAAATCGATTATTTGGTTTGGCTAACATTCGAGTACAAGTTAGTACATGTATTTATGGGAAATGTTCCTATTAGCAACATTGGTTTTAACCATCTAATTAATTTCAGCAAGTTTATCATTATATTCAGAAGACCAATAACATTATAAACAAAAGGACTACGATTTGTTTAATCGAAAATGTACGTTAGTTTTTGTATATTTCATGTTTGAATATAAGATAATTACATGTCCTACCAGTCACACAAAAAGATACAAAAGTTGTTTTTTTTACCTCAAACCGTCCTGATTCATTTTTTTTCTTGGTAAAAGTAAAAATAAAAATGGTCTTAAATAATTTAAACTTCTAATGATTGTTAAAAAGTCAATATTATAGTCTCTAGGTTCTTTTAGAATATGTACTACCAGTCACATGTGACTGGTGGGACTATAGCTTATAGCCAATTCATGATGGAATTTTTTTTGAATTGGATAGAATTGGAGTTTTTTTTGCTTCTGGTTATGGTAAAGGAGCAGTTGATAGTATCGGAGCAATAGCAAAACGAACTCTTTGGTCTGATATTATGACAAGAAAAGTAGTAATTAAAAATAATAAAGACTGGCACGACTATTTAGTGTTAAAAAGTATCAATGGGTTCCATTTTTTCTTTGTTGGAGCAGATGATATTAAAAAAAATCATTCCCATCTTAACAAACAGTGGCAAAAGATTCCATGCATTAGAAAACAGCATTATTTTAAAGCTGATGACAATAAAAGCATTAGTTATTATTTGACGGCATCATCATCAGAGTCTAATAATGTAAGACACTGGACTTTATTCTTCAAGGATAATGATTGAATAAAAATTAATTTAATATTTATTCGGAAATTATAGAAAAAGTTTAAGTCTAAACGATATTCTTGTGTTACCGAAAATACATAAATGTATAGAAATAAATAAAACTCTACCTTAAATCAAAAACCTCCACCAATACGTTGCCCAATTAACAATACAAAGATAGAAAAAATATAAAAGTGTCATTAACGAAAAAATTTTTTTACACATTTTGTACTTGTCCCACCAGTCACAACATTTTTTTTTTAATTTCTTCTATGTAAGTAAATAGTCGTAATACTTGATGAAAATGAAATAATGTGAGATAAATATAGTAGAAGGAAGAAAATCTCTATTGAAAATTTAGTAGTCGAACTGAAATTTGTCTTTAAGTGCATCATAGTAAAAAAGAAGGATTTTTTGGTGTCCCACTAGTCACACTTATTCAAGTGACAATTACAAGAAACTAAGAAAAAAAGAGATTTTTTTTAAATGATGTTGTTAATTGGTTATTTTTCTATAAAATGTGATACATTTTATGATGATACCAGTTTCAATCATCTAATTATAGCTCATAATTAGTCGAAATTCAAAGTTAAATGTCAAAACAGTCATCATGGAATGCCCCAAAAAGTAAAAACAATTATATGAAAACGATTGTTTTCTATTAACTGATTTCAATTGTTAGTGTAAAAATTATTTGGCACTATTATGATTAAGTGTGCATCAAGTGTTATCCTATACAATAAGATTGCTGATCAGTGACGTTTGGACAGGGGAATTACATTCGAAAAACATAAACCGTATGTATTAACCCAAGAAAAACGTACTTAAGCACTTCATAATCTTTAAGAATTAGGCAACATGAAATAATTTTTCCAATAGAATGTAATTTACCATAGGAATACCAGAAAATCACTCAGAATGCAGTTTTCTCTAATATAGCGAAAATATATCTATACTACTTTCATGAAATATCTTTTGTAATGCATTTTTGTGCAATGATAACTTAAACAATCAAAAATCATCAATTTTACCTTATGTAAAGTTCATTATTCAGTTTAAATACTTTTCATAAAACCATAATATCAATCTATTTTTCTTTAAATTAAAAACAAGAAAAAATGCACTTGCAACAAACATACTAACATATTCTAAACCAGAAACGCTTTTTTTGTATTTCGAACTTAATAGGAAATCGATTTACCGTAAGCAAAGTTCAAAATTCTGTATAAAAACTATTCACAAAATCATAATATCGATTCATTTATCTTTAAATTAAGAATTATAAAAATAATGTAGTTCCAATTAAGATTAAGTTTGCATCTAGAGTTATGTTATACAATAAGATTACTATGCTTTTAAGATTGCAAGTTGTAATATGCATGAAATGCATAAGTATAATAAAAACATATCACCGATCAGAAATCTTATTGTATAAGATAAGCTCAACAGCTCTAGCCAACAAAATTTTAAAGTGTTAATTTTCCGAAATCTTGGGCCAACTTTGGCTAGTTTGAAAAAGTTGGTTGGATTAGAAAGTGTGGAAAATATTTTTCAAATTCAAATAAATACTTTACGTGCTCCTACACATATGAGTATTCAAAAAATTTTGTCGTAAAAATTCATTTTCACAAACGATGACAATTAATGTGTGCAAAGCCTGTGGATTGATGTTTAATCTTGAGCTAGTTTGGAAAAGTTGGCTGGATCGGAAAGTGTGGAAAATATTTTCCGAATTTCAATAAACACTTAATGTTCTACTTCATATAAATATTTTCAAAAATTTCTTGTAAGAAAACTTTTATTTTCACAAACAATGAAAATTTATATGTGGAAAGCCTGTTCAATATTGTATTGATTTTCACTAGTTTGAAGAAGTGGGCTGAATCAGAAAGTGTGGAAAATATTTTCCGAATTTCAATAATCACTTAATGTTCTACTTCATATATATATCTTCAAAAATTTTTTGTGAGAAAACTTGGTTTTCACAAACGATGAAAAGCGTGTTAAACTATGTTTCAATTTTTGTTTTTTTTAGAAAATTTTGGGAAAATATAATTTGAGGAAAAAAATTAGTATCATAATTGCCTTTTTTTCTAGTATTTTTTGAAGGGGGGGGAGGTTCTATTTAGCTTTTCTTATTTTTTTTTTTAGTTTTAAACAACTGTTTCCTAAATTCTCCCGCATTTTTGTTATTGTAAGTTGCTTAAAATCTTATTTTCTTAACATTTTACTATATCAATGACTAATTAATTAATTTTTCTTAATTAATTAATTACCGCAAAACTATTTTGTCACAAATGAAACGGTTTCTTTCTTTTGTAGAGGTTTACAAACGATTTTCCATCGATTGACAAAAAGAAAATTCGGAAAATTCACACTTTAAAATTTTGTTGGCAAATCGGTATAGGGTATCAAATAACACTTGATGCTGAATTAATCTTAATAGTGCCAAATAATTTTTATATTATCGATTGAATTCAATTAATAGAAAACAACTTTTTTCATAGTATTGCTTTTAATATTTTCTGTTATTTGCACTCGTATAGTAATCGCGTAAGCTCTGTTTCTGTTTATCACATTAATGGATTTTCCGTAAAAAAATCGGTTTTTAATTTTTTTTAATATGGCGTACCGTTTTTTAAAATTTAAAAACACATAACTGTAAAGGAAATTGGATGGGAAATTCGAAAAAAATAGTTTCGTAATTGTACCAAAATTTTATCATGGTTAAAAATTAAAATCAAAATAAAAAGCTCTCTTTTTTCATGGATCTTATTAACCGATAAAGCTCTTAATTTTTTTTCTAAAAACTACCATCAGCTCTTATAACATATCCAAAATTCAAATAAATCGATTCACAAGTTTCTGAGAATTTTTTTTTCGGGTTTCCAGCTTTTTTCGATTTTTGAAGAAACAGTAATACATAGGGACCTGAAACTTGCCGAGTCAATGTATCTTAATAGTACCAACATACTCTGAAATTATGAACCAAATACCCGTCTGTGGCCAAATCACTATACTTATCGTCCTATGTCCTTTCCCCACATAAAATAATCAAAAATTCACTGCATCAATTAACCATAATAATCAACAATTTTTGTATTGTTTTCCAAAGATTCTTTTTGAAGCTGAAGACACCGGTGTTTCGTATGGCTAATTTAAATTCTAAATCCACATTTGAATTTAAATATGGTCGGCGTTCGTTGCATGGTGGAAAAAGCGTTATTTTATTAAAGCGAAGCTTTTTTGTCCAAACTGTTTTCTATACATGGCTTTGGCTTCCATCCAAAACAATTTACGTTGGTCTCGAAGGATTTTTCAGTTTCAATTAATCTAATGCAGCTACAGGTAAAATCCTTTGCGCGGAAAATTAGTCTATGCCTCGTTGTGTATTGTTGCTGCTCATGAAGACACAAAATAAGAACAATGCGAAAAAGAAAATAAACATTAACGTTAAAAATGGATTTTCTGATGAATGATTTCACTGCAAATCCTAATGGAATTGAATTGTTTCTTGTTTTGTGCAATAGTTTTTTGTGGAAGAACTAATTTCAAAGATAAATGCAAAAGCTTTCCCTTTCGGGAAAAATGTTAGGATATTAATGGTTTACCTTATGCTTGAATAATTTAGAGGTTTTGGACTGTTTTTTATGTGGTGTAATGGATTATTGATTTTCAATGTCTTAAGATTTAAATATTTTAGTTTAATCAATTTTAATTTAAAATTTAACCATAATTAAACCGATAGTTTTATTTAAATGATAAATTAAAAACGCAGATATGTAAATATCTTACGATATTTGGCTTCCGAGGCCTCGTTTTAGCAAAATGATTTCCATTGACATAAAGATATTTAAAATTTCAATGCATAAATATAAACGGTTATAGCTACTTTTTTCCTTTAAGAATATATAACCAAATAACCTTTACCTACATATCTTATATAAGATCTTGTTCACTGTTTGTTGAATATTTTTGTAACAATAAGCCATTGTATACCATACCGTTTGGCAATAAACTTATAACAATAGTCAACCAATTAATCAAGTGAAATTATAAAATCGTATTGCAAATATTGTATTCGGTTTTGTCCTATTTATTATTTTTTTTGAAGTTATACTTCTTTAATGAAATTCAACTTATTTTGGTTGATTTTATCATGAAATCTGAGGATTTGTAATCATCTATACTTTAATCTCTTTATGTAAAATACTTCAAAATAATATTTACACTATATGGTCATTAGACTAATTCAAAAAAAATAATGATTTTTTTTTCTTAATTCTATTGAAAATATCGTTGAAAATGACAAAAAAAAAATCCTGTGAAAGTTTAAGCTCTTAATATTAATATTAAGAGGTGCTGCATCGCAAATTTCGATTTTCCATTTAAATAACATGGGAACAATATTCTCTTGCACTTTGGAATTTTATAGCTCACGTTGGTGACAATATTTCGGAATGACCAATGTATATTCTTGTAGAAAATTGAACGATCTACAAAAAAGGTGGTCTTATAAGTTTTTGATATATTTATTCGTTCAACAGTTATTCGAGGTCAAAGTTGAACTAAAGAGATATTTTAATTATTTTCAAATTTTTGACGCAACCATCATTTTTATGAGAAAATTTTATGGGACATTTTTTGTAGAGCACTTTTTTTCCTATAACTTATCTCTATAAAAGTATTTGATATTTTTCACAGGTCCTAAGTTATTTACATTAATCTGAAAATATTCGTAATTTTATTGTTTTAAATTAATAATATTCCCCGAATTATTATATTTTTAACATAAAAAATATTTCTTTAATTTTAATAAAATAACTTAGGACCTGTCAAAAATATCAAAAACTTTTATAGAGATAAGTTATAGAAAAAAAAGTGCTCTACAAAAAATGTCCTTTAAAATTTTCTCATGAAATTGATGGTTGCGTCAAAAAATTGAAAAAATATTTAAATTTCTCTTTAGTTCAACTTTGACCTCGAATAACCTTTGAAGTAATAAATATATCAAAAACTTATAAGACCACCTTTTTTGTAGATCGTTCAATTTTCTACAAGAATATACATTGGTCATTCCGAAATATTGTCACCAACGTGAGCTATAAAATTCCAAAGTGCAAGAGAATATTGTTCCCATGTTATTTAAATGGAAAATCGAAATTTGTGATGCGGCACCTCTCAATATTAAGAGCTTAAACTTTCACAGGATTTTTTTTGTCATTCCCAACAATATTTTCGATATAATTAAAAAAAAAATTCTTCATTTTTTTTGAATCAGTCTAATGGTCATGGTATATTGATTTTCGCAGTGATATCCTCTTTAGCTTCTTCTTAAAGAATATTCAACTTAAGTTTTGTTAAAAATTAAATTAAAATCTAAATTTCTTAGATTGTTAACAGTTTTCATCTTATAGCAGATCCTCTTTAATATCATCTATCCCTGTTGATCTTCTTTCTGGTAACTTATTCATTTTTTTAAATATATCCAGAATATCAATCCAGCTTTTTTTTTTCTAAGGTTCTACAACAAAGTTTTAAATCTTTTTATCTTATAATTTCACCCATAGTACAATTATAATTTATAAAAGTAACTTATAAAAATCACCAAAGTTTATTTGAAACTTTAATATTAATTTCAATAGAAATAAAATGTAAAAATTTATTGTGAAAGTTGGCATAAAATGGCACATCCCCGCATAACCCAATGTTCTGGAGCCTCGACCGTGGTTAATTTCATTGGAATTACAAAATTTGTTGAATGTCCAGTCGTGGAAAGAATTCCTCGACGCTCTGATGTCTTATAAACCGGACAAACGTACGCTTTTCGAGGAATAATATCAGATTTTTTTATGGGAACCAACCAAATCTGCAATAATACGAAGCAGTTAATATGCACAAATTTTCAGCAATTAAAATGTTTTTTTTACGAAAGGCATTTCATCGTAGAGAACTTTGGGATAGGATTCTGCTAGTTGCATTGTAGTTCGATCCCATCGACCACCATCCAAAAACAAGCCGTAAATATAAACTCCATCTTCTGGTCCTTTAGTTTGTTCTCCCTGTAATACCTAAGTAGAATAATGAAAGTTTAAGAAGGGATTACATTTAAAAGGTGTACGAGGAAAAAAATTTTTAGTTCATGTTTTTCAAAACCGAAAAAAATAATTGAAATTCATAAGGTGACAGGATTACTACACGAATCTATAGGTATTGAACTGGATTTTTTTTTTCAAGTGAGAAAAATAAACTAATATGTTTTCCCTTTAAAATATTTGTAAACCTCGAAATCAAAATCAAGTAAATCAATTGGAATTTTATATTTTCTTGCAAAGTTTTGTTGAGCTCCCGTTAGAAAAGCTTGAGTAAAGTAAAATCCAGACACCCAAAACGTTTCTGGAATTCCATTATCGAACCATTTCTAAAAAAAATAATGACATTAATTTTTTTTTTAAAAATCGAATTTCAGTTACCTGTAGAAAATCTAATCGTTCCAGAAAATCAGCCACATAACTGCCGAGCGGTTTCAGAGAAGGATACGATTTTTTCATCCAAAGTGCTGGAATTTTTCCGACCAACATACTCTTGACCACTTCCTCTAAATCGGTCGACAGGACAATTAAACCACGAACGCCTTTTCGTACGCTCATGAGACTATTTCGTACCACTATGAGGAGGGTATTGAAACGACCCATTTCTTGTACCAACACGGTGTTCATGCTTTGAGTATAGGTCGTCGGATATTTTTCCAAAGTTGCGACTTGATCGAAATTTTTCGGAAGTTTGCCAAGTATATCGGTGCATATATCGAAGATAACGTCCTCAGGAGATTTATCACCGCCGCCACTGGATGATGCATCCTGCAAATTAAATTGCGATAAAAAACGAAAAATAAACAAGGGTTGCATTTTCGAATGTTGTGGTTAAGATAGTTGGTGAAGCAAAAATTAATTTTCAGTGGGAAAATTGAAGGAAAAGCTGAAGATACTTCAAGCCACAACATCAGTTTTCAAAAATAGGATATGCAAACTATTATAATTTGGAAGTTTACAGGAATATTTCAGGAATCAAATAAAACTTTAGTGGTGTAATCTATTATTATAAAGAGGAAAGATTTGATTGTTTGTTTGCTTTGAGTAGTCTCCGAAACTGTTTGACCGATTTGAAAAATTCTTTCACTGTTGAGAAGCTACACTATTTCCGGTGAACATAGGCTATATTAAATTTTCAAAAAAGTTAGGGATTCATACTAAAACTCTAATAATGTAACCCAAGGTCTGAAAGAATTACCAAAAAACATTATTTTATCGCGTGCGCTGCGAAAACTATTGGTTATAGAACAAAATAATGTGATACGATTTTGTAGAACATATCATTATCTACAAAAAATAAAGCGACAGCATATGTCTAACTATTATAGTTATGTCACAATAAGTGTTTTTTCATTTTAAAAAATATATATAAATGCCACCGCTATAAAAGCTCTTTTATTTATACTTTGGGATTAATCCTTATCAAATTAAATGACTTCATATTTAAGTTTGCTTCAATATCATTATATAACTTTTTGAGTTATTCAATTTGAACATTCCATTCGAAAGATATCACAAGTTTAAAAATGTAAGTTATTTGAAAAATGTCGCATGGTCACCTCATTTTACTTATAATTAAGACCAACTTTATTGAACTTGGCGATATTTTTTATTTATGTATAGATGCTGATTGGTTTATAGATTATTTGGTCTTCGGTAGGTATACCTACCGTAGCTATACGCAATTGAACATACTCTTTTTAGATATTTATAAATATTTTTGGAAAATTAATTGATTATTACATAGAACAATTTTATTCTTTGCAACAGTTTATTAAATGTGTCTTTTTAAAGTTGACGAAATAGTGTTTTTAAGTATGATTATGTTTTTCATAAAAGAAATAAGAAAAATAAAAATTTTCATATACCACTACAAATTGCAAAGCTCAAAAAAAAAAAATATAATCTACACCTACGTTACGCAGACGAAGTTGCGGGGATCAGCTAGTACATAATAAACACTTAATAGAATTATACGTTCATAGCACATTCGCTTTTGTATCTGATATTCTAATGCTCACAATAAAAGAGACGTGGGTTCGAATCTTACAGTAAACTTTTTTTTTTATTTTTTTTTTTAACAAAATTGTTGAAAATAAATCCTTAGGGTTGCTCAATAAGGAAATATTAACGAAAAAAGTAACAGTAGTAGTAAAAATAATAATTATATTAATAAAGCTTAAAGTAAATACGTTTTTAAAACCGTGCATACATAAAACCGTGTAATTATATATCTCTTCTGCCAGATGAAATTTTAATATTCAGTGTATTCCTTATAAGAAAAAGGCATTTGATAAGAGTTTTTTTTTGAAAATTCCTACCCTAACAGAGTGAATGGGGGTGGCTAAGTTTTCATAAGAAAATGTTAAGTTAATCAACAATCGAAATTTTGAATTTAATAGGTGTTATTAATAAATAAATAATGAATTAATAATAAATGTTTTTTTATATATATCATTTAATTAGTATGAAAGTTTGTGTAGTAGGTACTTATACCAAATAAAAAAGAGGCGGTTTTAATTTTTGTATGTTTTTCAACAATAAAACTTTTTAAAATCTTATTTTTTGAACCAATGATTGTGACCTGGAGCAATTATATATTCTCCTGAAAAGCATTTAGGGAGCAATTTTTGTCATATATTTCATTATCATCAATAAATATATAAAATCTTTCATTCTAACTTTTCTACGGTTTTTAAAACAATTTTTAAACTAATTATTGTTATTGAATATAAATAAAATATTCGATTTTACTTCCACGCTTTGCACCTATTTTCAATAATTTTGTTTGTACAACATCCAAATGTGCGACATCGAATTGTTTTTTAATCATAATTAAAATATAGAAGAACATATTTTTTTTCGTTTTACATTGTATTTTCAAATATAAATGCATATTTGTGTCGATGAAATTTGAAAAGTGTTTTCCTTATAGGATGCCGTTATATAATAAGAAAGGGTTTTCGATAATTTCATCCCTAAAATAGTGAAAAAAGGGTGGCTAAGTTTGTACGGCATAACGTTTAATAAACAATCGAAATTTCAAATTTCATAATCAAAGTTCGTTAAAGGAGAAACGTTATAACTGCTTACGACAAACTTGGTTTATTATTAGAAATAAAAACTTGGGGTCTGCCTAAAAATTTAAACTGATAAATATATCTAAAAAAGGTTAAGTTAAGTTTATAAGTGAGCTTTAAGTTTTTTGGCTTTCACATATTGTAAACCTGAAAATCTGAAATAATTACATTAGTGAGCGAGTACCCTTTGAAATTCGGCGAACTGAAAGAAAATAACGACATTGTTACGGTAAGCCATAATGATAAAAGAAATTTAAAATGCTCTTCCAGAACAAACGGCATACGCCAAATCGTTTATGGTGAACTCTAGACTATCCAATATGGTTTAATTATATAGTTGAAATTCAGATAGTTAATAATTAGTTTATAGATACACTAGCTGAGCACCGCAACTTCGTCTGCGTAACGTAGGTGTAGATTATATTTTCTTTTCAAATTTGCTGTTTGTAGTGGTACGGGTACGAATTATTTGGTTCACGGTAGGTATACCTACCGTAGGTATACGCAATAGACATACTCTTCTTAGATATTTCAAATATTTTTTGAAAATTAATTGATCACTATATACAACTATTTTATTCTAAGTAACAGTTTATTAAATGTGTCTTTTTAAAGTTGACAAAATAGTGTATTTAAGTATGGTTATGTTTTTCGTAAAAGAAATAAGAAATATAACAATTTTCTTATACCACTACAAACAGCAAATTTGAAAAGAAAATATAATCTACACCTACGTTACGCAGACGAAGTTGCGGGGCTCAGCTAGTTTTCCATATAATAACAGAAATGTTTTGGATTTCATTTAATTATCAAAGGATTTCTACAAAACAAACAATTTTGATACTTACTAGTCTTTTCCTCTCTAATAAATCCTTAGAAGCAAATAAAAAATGTTGATTAATTTTTTCAAAATTGGTTCAGTTAATTATCATACTTACAGTTCTATCCTATGTAAGCAAAATATCCAAAAAAAATAATTTAAAATTTCCAAAATCTATTTTATTATAATCTAAACATTATCGATTATCATTGCTACTAACCTGAGTCAATAAAATAGTATTTAGCAACAAATTCGTCTCATTTTGATCCTTTAAAATGTCTGCATTTTCATTCATTCCAAAAACGGATGGTGGTGTAATCAACGGCAATGTTTTAATGTAATTCAAAAACTGATCATATTCCTTGACTTCCGGAACAATATATTTCCCTGTGGAACAAAGGTGATGTCAAATATCTCTTTACTTTTTTCAGTCTTTGAAAAAAAAAGTTTAATATTATCTAGTGCTGTTAACAAAAGACAAGAAAACGCATCAGAAAAATGATTTTGTACACATTTCTCTAGAGACATCTGTCTTTTTAATCTTCAAACAATACTTAGTATAAAGAACCAGAGTACATTGGAGTAACATACGTAGAAGGAAACTTTTAATCAAAAAAAACAGGAAAAGAGTTGGTTTTTATTGGGGAACATTTACTTATGTAAATCAAAATCCACCTTCTACTCTTAGCTTAATAGTTTCTTTAAGGATTCATAACTCAAATCCAACTTTAGCTATATCTTTAAGTATACAAATAAGTTGTAATCTCTGATTAACTATGACAATTTCGAATCTTTATTAATTAATTCTTTTACTTGAAGAATTATACCCAAGTCTTTAGTAGTTGTGTAGGAAAAAGGGACTAAAACTTTTACCGTTTACTTTCACCAAATTCTTCGTGAGCAACCCGAAAAGTGACAAAAGGGTCTAGCAGGATCCACATGGCGAGTTGGCCCCCAAATAGGAACCTATGACGTAACTTATGTTAAAATATCGGCTTGATATACAAACACATTTTATATACTTTTTGCGACCAAATTCCTCTTTGATCTTGAGATATTGGCAAAAATGTCCCCCAGCATGGCTATTTTTCAAAGTTAAATATCTCGAAAACTAATTAAGCTAAAGAAGTGAAACTAACGCGAGGCTTTAGATTATTTTACAGAGTATATCAAATATTTTTTTGAAATTTTTTAAAAAAAAAATATACAAAAAAAAATTCATAAAACAAATGAAATAATTTTTTTTATGTGTTCTCTGAAAATGACAATCACGAAAAAAATATATTTAATGCTTCTACATGAGCACTATAACTCATAAAAATTACGTGAAAAAATAGTTGGTGCAATACCTTAAAAAAAAATGAAATGTGATTTACGCCTAATAGTGTACCTCGAATTTATTTTTTTTCGAAGTGTTTCACCAATTTTTTTTTCACAAAACTTCAATAAAAAATAGGCCACATATAGGAGCAAAACATATATTATTTTCATAATTGTAGGTCTAAGGAAACAAAAAAAAAATTTTTTATTAGTTTTTTTGTTTTTCTATATTTACTCTTAAGATGATTACTCTCAAGATCAAAATAATTGTTCCCAAAAGAAAAAAAACAACTAGTGTTCAATTTTTATCTATTATTATAAAGAGGAAAGATTTGATTGTTTGTTTGTTTAAATAGGCTCCGAAACTACTTGACCGATTTGAAAAATTCTTTCACTGTTGGGAAGCCACACTATTTCCGATGAACATAGGCTATATTAAATTTTCAAAAAAGTTAGGGATCCATACTAAAACTCCAATAATGAAATCCAAGGTCTGAAAAAATTACCAAAAAACATTATTTTATCGCGTGCGCTGCGAAAACTATTGGTTATAGAACAAAATAATGTGATACGATTTTGTAGAACATATCATTATCTACAAAAAATAAAGCGACAGCATATGTCTAACTATTATAGTTATGTCACAATAAGTGTTTTTTCATTTTAAAAAATATATATAAATGCCACCGCTATAAAAGCTCTTTTATTTATACTTTGGGATTAATCCTTATCAAATTAAATGACTTCATATTTAAGTTTGCTTCAATATCATTATATAACTTTTTGAGTTATTCAATTTGAACATTCCATTCGAAAGATATCACAAGTTTAAAAATGTAAGTTATTTGAAAAATGTCGCATGGTCACCTCATTTTACTTATAATTAAGACCAACTTTATTGAACTTGGCGATATTTTTTATTTATGTATAGATGCTGATTGGTTTATAGATTATTTGGTCTTCGGTAGGTATACCTACCGTAGCTATACGCAATTGAACATACTCTTTTTAGATATTTATAAATTTTTTTTAAAAATTAATTGATTATTACATAGAACAATTTTATTCTTTGCAACAGTGTATGAAATGTGTCTTTTTAAAGTTGTCAAAATAATGTTTTTAAGTATGATTATGTTTTTCGTAAAAAAAATAAGAAAAATAAAATTTTTCATATACCACTACAAATGGCAAATTTAAAAAGAAAACATAATTTAAACCTACGTTACGCAGACGAAGTTGTGGGGATCAGCTAGTATTAATATAAGAATAAAAAAAAATATCGTCACTGCTATAGTTTATTACATCTTGATTACTATGTGTTTCCAATTAATTCTGGGTACATATTGAAGTCATTTGAATTACTTGGTTTTCTTCGTTTAGTTTAAGATAATATTCACTGGCTCATAAAAAATTTTTACAGGCTCTACCTAAAGCGGGCGAATAAATGAGCTATCAAATAAAATTTCAAACAATGTGGAAAATTAGCACCTAATATCATTAAGATAGAAGTAAAATCAAGAAGAATGTAGAAATAGCAAAGATGGTAGTATATACAATGATTATATTTCGAATGGTAAAAATTGCAACACTACCAGGTTATTCAATAAGTTTTGTTATTCGATAAGAAAGGGCTTTGCTACTAGCCCAATTTTTTTTTTGTTTTCTTGGTACACTCTTCATATGATCGCCGTGTCCCAGTATTTTTTTACAATGGAAAAAATTGAATATCCTGCAGTGATAAAATTCTTATTTTTGGAAGGTATAGCACCAAAAGAAATTTACGAACGAATGTTAAAAGTGTGTAATGATTGTTCACCTTCAATTAGAACAGTAAAAAGATGGGTTGCTGAATTTAAACGTGGTCGTCCAAGCCTTGAAGACGATCCACGTGAAGGACGTTCAAAAAACAGATCAACACCAGAAATCATAGCCAAAATTCAGGATATGGTTTTGGAAGATCGTCGATTGACTGAGAGAGATTTAGTAGAGGCTCTACACATCTCATTAGGCAGTTTGAGGCATATTTTAAGTGAAATTTTGGGTTTTAGAAAGCTGTGTGTACAATGGGTGCCGCATTCGCTAACACTGGAACAAAAACTCATTCGAATGCGACTTTCTCAGTAACATTTGGAGCGTTTTAAAAAGGATAAAGTGGATTTTGTGCGTCGATTCATCACTATGGATGAGACTTGGGTCTATCACCATGATCCTGAATCAAAACAAGAGGCTAAAAAGTGGTGTGAACCTGGTTGTTCGGCTTCGAAACGAGTTCGTGTCCGGAAGAAGGTTATGGCATCAGTTTTTTGGGATGCGAAAGGAATTTTGTTTGTGGATTACTTGCAAACTGATAAAGAAATTAATTTTGAATATTATTGCAACCTTTTGGACCAGTTGAGGGAAAAAATTCGTTAAAAAAGACCTGGTTTGCAGAAGAAAAAAATCCTTTTTCATCAGGACAATGCACCGTGTCACAATAGTCACATTTTGACATTGGCTAAAATCCATGAATTTAAGTTCGAATTGTTGGAGCACCCACCGTATTCACCAGATTTGGCCCCCAGCGACTTCCATTTGTTTCCAGAACTCAAAAAATTTATGCGTGACAAGCGTTTTTCATCAAATGAAGAGGTCATAACGGCTGTTGAAGCGTATTTTGCAGACCTTCTGGATTCTCACTTCAGGGATAGGATCCACAGATTGGAGGATCGTTGGAGCACGTGTAATAATGTTCAAGGAGATTATACTGAATAATAAAGTGTATTTTGAACCATGAAATTGTGTTTTTCTTATCGAACGACAAAACTTATTGAACAACCTGGTATTTTCCATTATCCCTGCGATTCTCCAATAGAAACTTTACAGTGGAATATTATTCTCATGCAACAGCTTTTATTTGTTATTTTTTATCTGAACAATAATTATCCAGAATTCTGCGTCCTACGAGATATTAACTAAATTATTTTAGGTTCATAATATTCCAATTGTAATAAATTATAACTACGACAAAATTTTTATTTATTCTTATTTTAAAAAAAATTGAACACCAGTTGTTTTTTTTCTTGGGGGATCAATTATTTTGATTTTGAATCTAATCATCTTAAGAGTAAATATAAAAAAACAAAAAAACTAATAATTTTTTTTTATGTTTCCTTAGACTTACAATTATGAAAATAATATATGTTTTGCTCCTATATGTAGCCTATTTTTTATTGAAGTTTTGTGAAAAAAAAGTTGGTGAAACACTTCGAAAAAAAATTAAACCAAGGTATACTATAAGGCGTAAATCACATTTCATTTTTTTTCAGGATGTTGCACCAATTATTTTTTCACGCAATTTTTATGAATTATAATGCTCATGTAGAAGCATAAAATAATTTTTTTTCGTGATTGTCATTTTCAGAGAACACATAAAAAAAAATATTTCATTTGTTTTTTAGATTTTTTTTGTATAATTTTTTTTTCTAAAAATTTCAAAAAAATATTTGATATACTCGGTAAAATATTCTAAAGCCTCGCGTTGATTTCACTTCTCTAGCTGAATTAGTTTTTGAGATATATGACTTTGAAAAATAGCCATGCGGGGGGACATTTTTTCCCATATCTCATGGTCAAAGAGGAATTTGGTTGCCAAAAGTATATAAAATATGTTTGTATATCAAGCCGATATTTTAACATAAGTTTCGACATAGGTTCCTATTTGGAGGCCAACTCGCCATGTGGATCCTGCTAGACCCTTTGGATTGAATTATTCTCTCAATTCAGTACATTTTTCTCAGTAAATTTCCAAGCTCTCGAGTACTAATTTTATTTTAGTTTTTACCTTCAGGATCGATTCGATAGTTAACAGTTTCAACAAGATCCGAACAATAAAATTTCGCCAACAAAGTATTAAGAGTTCGTCGATCCCAATTATCAGTAACTCGTCCACCATAATTACATTCACCAGCCAAATATCGCAGAGCAACATAAGGAATTTCCTAAAAAATAAAAATTTTAGAGTTTCAGATCCTCAACGATGATAAATAGGTAAAAATATTCAGAGGACTAGGATCAAATAATCAGTCAAAACTGCATGTAATAAATAGTTTTGACTGATTGTTTGATCCTACTCCTCTGAATATTTTTTCCAATTTATTAAAATTTTTAATAAAAACGTAATACTAATGCGTACTTCATATTCATTGATAAACATTTGTAATTGCAATACACAAATTCTCAAATCTGTTTCGTTAAACTCATAAGGAATATTCCATCCTAAAGGACCGAATTTTCTTCGTTCTTGTATCAACGCATGGAAAAAACACAGCCCATATAACATTTTCTTAAACGGATCTGGATTTAAACATTTTTCGAACCATTCAGATTCACAAATCGGGTCACTTAAGTACGATCTAGTAATATTGGCTCGCATGCCTTTCGGTGGTTCGTTGGTCATCTTCACTCCATTTTGTAAAACCGAAACCGGAAAATGATCGGCCGGATATGACGTCAACCACAGTCGAAAATCAGGATGGGTAGTGTCAGGTTCAAATGTTTCACAAATGCCTTCAAGTTTGGGCATCCAGCTTTTGGCTAAGTGGCAATTTTGAAGGACCACCCAATTGCCATTTTTCATGCCTTCGTCAATTAAACGAAGAGCAATTGGACCTTGGCCTTGTCCCAATGAAAGGGAGAAGAGTCTTTTGGCACCAAAACCTTGATCGTCAGCAAATTTCAGAAGGACTGCCGTGGGATCAGCTCCCGGTGTTAAGATGAAAATTAAAGGAATACAACAATGGGAGTCGTTGAATGCTGATGGAAGATCAAAAGGAGGTGGCTCAACGAATTGTTTTCCGATTGTTTCTAAAAATTTATAGAGATTTTTAAAATGATTTTTAAGTTTATTGTAATCAAGGGAACCTTGCACAAAATTTTGGACAGCAGGAACGATTTTATCGCGTCGAATACACCGAAGTACAAGCATCTTTTGAAAGTTGCTAAGTTTTGATTGCCATGGACTCGGAAGCGGAAACACTTGTGGCTCGGTTGAATCGAAATACTTTTTCCACTCCACCAAATTACTCTGAAAATGGCTCAAAACCCCAACGTATGCTTCCATATCATTCAGCCGGCATAATTCATCCCAAGCCGGTTTTGGCAACCATGAGGTGGGATTTTTATGCGGATTCTCCAACCCCACACCACCCGTTAGCAAAAACATCCATTCCGAAATATTCAACCGATTCTCACTTTTCAGTAAATTGATTGTTAGAAGCAGGGCGAAGAGAAGTTTATCCTTCTCGAACAAACTTCGACAAATATTGACGTAGAGGGAATAGGTGAAATATCTTCTTAGCTCCAACAAGCGCAATTGGACGTCATCGTTCTTTTCCGTGTTGTCAATTGCGGCTTTGAATAAATTCACAAACCAAACCAACGAGTACTGATACATTGGGTCAATATTGGCGAGCACAGCTTGGGAGAAAATATTATTTTTTACAGGATTGCCAATGGAAATGGGAATAAGAAAATGTTTGTTACCAATTGTAAAGAAGAGCACCGTGCTGTATTTTGCAATTGGAATATAGTCGAGCCGAGCTAAGTCGATCGATTTTTCTGTTACTTCGGCGACGGCTTGTTTCTTTGTTATTTCATTGGAAAGCACTTTGGATGAGCTTAACACTTGAACGCCCGTTTCATCTTCTAAAATATTTCCTTCGGAACTACTTAACACCCATAAAATTTGATCCTCAATTTCCTTCAACATCCTAGGCAAAGAAAATATTTTTAATACTTTAAAAGTCGATTAATGTACTCGAATTTTAGAAAGACTACTAAATTCTTTTATGAACTTCAACTTTTAATATCCTCTTATAATCCATTTGAAAACCCCATTAAAGGACATAGGACTATAAGTATAGTGAATCAGCCCCAGAAGAGTATTTGGTTCATAATTTCAGAGTATGTTGGTACTATAAAGATACAATAATTCGGCAAGTTTCAGATCCCTATGTATTACTGTTTCTTCAAAAATCGAAAAATGCTGGAAAGCAGAAAAAAAATTTTTCTCAGAAACTTGGGAATCGATTTATTTGAATTTTCGATATGTTATAAGAGCTGATGGTAGCTTCTAGAAAAAAAATTAAGAGCTTTATCGGTTTATAAGATCCTTGAAAAAGAGAGCTTTTTCTTTTAATTTTAATTTTTAACCATAATACAATTTTGGTACAATAACGAAACTATTTTTTTCGAATTCTTGATCCAATTTCCTTTAAAGTTATGTGTTTTTTAAATTTAAAAAAAGCGGTACGCAGAATTCTTGATCGAATTAAACTTTTGGAAATTCAGTTGGAAGTTCACCAATTATGTAAGGAAATAATGAGCAAATATGGAGTGCTAGAATACGATTGTCACTTCTGCAGCAACTGAAAGGTCATTTAGCAAGGGCATTTTTAAGGGTGGATCACCCACAATTTCGATTTTTTTTTCCATAAATGTCTTCTTATAACATTCAAGAATAACGTGTTAAAAGGATTGGAATAGCTGGCTAATGTATTTTCACTGATCAAAAATTGAATAAATTGATAATAACATAAAAAAAATATCTTAAAAAAACTTTAAATGCGTTTTTCTCGAAATCAACTTTTTAAAACTGGGAGACAAGATTTCTCAGAAACTATCCGACGGATTGACATGAAACTGGAGAGTGTTATAGTTCAACACGTCTTCTTGGTACTGAATCTCTGAAGTTGGCCAAACCTCACCCCCCTCAAAGTGGGAGAGGGGGAAAGGTCCAAAAAAGGTCGTTTTCTTTAACTTTTATTTCAAAGTCGCGCCATTTTGTGAATTTTCAATTTTTTTCGAATTTTCGAGGTTCAGTACCAAGAAGACGCATTACCACAACCTACATTCTTTGGAAAATCATGATCTGACTTCCGGTTTCCGAGAAAACTTGCCTCCCGTTTGCCTCCTCATTTTTGAGGACCCTTTTTCAAAGCGCTGTAAAAGGGTGAGGGGGGGGACATATCGGGGCAAATAAAAAAAAGAAAAAATAGTTCAAAACTTCAACTTTTACATACCGAAAACCGTTTTTTAATATCTCTAAAAAAAAAGCAGCAGTTTTAAAAAAGTCATTTTTTTTTACGTTCTAACGGTGATCAACCCTTAATTTTAATTTTTAACCATGATACAATTTTGGTACAATTATGAAACTATTTTGTTCGGATTTCCCATCCAATTTCCTTTAAAGTTATGTGTTTTTTAAATTTTAAAAACCGATACGCCATATTGAAAAAAAATAAAAACCGATTTTTTTACGCAATAATCCATTAATGTTATATATAAAATCAGAACTTATTCGCCTACTATACGAGTGCAAATAACAAAATATTAAAAACAATTATATAGAACAGGTGTTTTCTATGAAATTAATTTAATCGGTAATATGTGGCACTAATATGATTAAGTTTGCATCAAGTTTTATCTTATATAATAAGATTGCTGATCGGTGAGCTGTTTTTATCATACTTAGCCATTCCATGCATATTACAACTTGCAATCTTAAAAGCATAGCAATCTTATTGCATAAGATAATACTAGATGCAAACTTAATCATAATTACAACTACATTATTTTTATATTTTTTAATTAAAAGATAAATGAATTGATATTATTGTTTTGTGAATAGTATTTAAACAAAATTTTGAACTTTTCTTTTGCTAAAATCGATTCCTTATTAAGTTTGAAATACAAAAAAAGCTTTTCTGGTTAAGAATATGTTAGTAAGTTTGTGCAAGTGCATTTTTCTTTTTTTTTTATGGGTGGATCACCGTCAGAATGTAAAAAAAATGACTTTTTTAAAACTGCTGCCGTTTTTTTTAGAGATATTAAAAAAACGGTCTTCGGCATGTAAAAGTTGAAGTTTTGAACTATTTTTTTTTTCTTTACTTGCCCCGATTTCTTACCAGAAATCTCGATCGAACTGAACTTTTGGAAATTCAGTTGGAAGTTCACCAATTCTGTAAGGAAATAATGAGCAAATAGAATGTGACCTAACGGATATATTTACAGCAATATTATTATTCTTTACAATTCCTGTTACTTCTGCAGCAGCTGAAAGATCATTTAGCAAATTAAAAATAACAAAAAGTTATTTAAGAAATAATATGGGCCAAATTCGACTCCGATATTTATCGCTAATAGCAATTAAAAACAAAACCGCATCAAGCCTGGATTTAAACGAAGTCATTGATACTTTTGCGAAAAATAAAGCTAGGAAAAAAATATAAATATAATTGTTATTTAGTCAGTTGTTAGGCCCGACCTTTCTATAATAAACCCTTTAATCTTCTCCTATTTCGTTTTATTAGCCAAACCTACACCAAATATTAATTGTAATTTATGTTGCTACTATTTAATATTTTTAATTCCTGCCCTGCAGTGCACAAAAAAGTGCTTAAGTAGCTTAGCACTTTTAAAGTATTTGTTTATTTTATATTTTTATTTGATAAAACCTAATCAGTTTACATAGCAGTGAGGCCCCATTTTTTAATTTGACCCAGAGCCCTTGGTTACCTAGCTACGCCACTGAACATACCCTGAAATTATGAACGAAATACCCTTCTGGGGCTGATTCACTATATATAACTCGTCCTATATCCTTTATCGTTTAATAAATAAGAAATGTAACAATTCCAAAACCCTAATTTTTTACAATTTTAAAGATTAAACGAAAATGAATAATTTGTGACCCAAATCTTATGATTTCCCAAACCTTTTATTGTTAGCTCCTTGAACAATTAACGCGTTTTTCTCTGCCTCCAAATCGGGCCTCTCTTTTGCCACTGTAATTCCCAACAATTGATCTTCCAACCCTACATCGGTGATCATAAAATTAACCAAAGTAACTTTAACAGCGACTTCCGGAAGATAATGAGGATTTCGTAGTTTTGTCGTTATGTACAATCTAAAAGAAAATTCCAATTTTATCTTTATAATTTCCCTTCCAAATTGCACAAACATACTTAAAAGCTTTATTGTATTCAACGACAGCATCTCCCAACTTCATCATTAAAGCTCCACCTTGTTTGAACGTTTGTTTAAGCAATAATGGTTCCAAAACTGGGTCCAGTTCTTCAAGTACATTTTCTAGGAGTACCTTAAAATTGTTTTCGTTAAAAACTAGTAATATTTAATGTTTAATATACTTTACTAACAGAATGTCCAAAAGTGATGGCATTTTCTAAAGTTCGTGTATAATCACTTTGCGATAGACGAATAACAGAAAAATTTGGACCAGCTTCCATGTTTTTAACCCATTTATTGGCCTGTCCTTGGGGATCAATAAGCAGAGGAAACCGATTGGCATTTCTTTGGAAAAAAAGTAGATTATTAACACATTAAATCAATTTTAAAAATATTTTTGAATAGAAGAAAGTTTTGTTATTAGACAAGAACTCGTTATAGTAGAAAACAATAAACTTACTGTGTATACAATATATAGAATATATTGCGGTCCAATTTATGTAGTATAATTTAATATAATAATGTATAAAAATCATACCATAAACATAAATTTGAACAGAAGTTCAAACAAAAATATTTGTGACGTATTGCCCAGATACGTATTTTGATTACTAAGCAATCTTCCTCAGTGGTCATCAAGTAGTTTGGATCACTCCGTAACTGCTTTGTGATGATTGTTTTATAACTAAGATAAAAAAGGTATACAGTAAAATGAAGAATACGAAATTAGATTTTAAAGAAGTGGGTATTTGAACTTTAAATATTTTGGCCCTTTTCAAGACTTGATCGTCTTAACCTTATTCTGATTAATTGAATCATCACAAAGCAGTTACGGAGTGATTTAAACTACTTGATGACCACTGAAGAAGATTGCTTGGCAATTGAAGTACGTATCTGGGCAATACGTCACGAATATTTTTGTTTGAACTTCTGTTCAAATTTATGTTTATGGTATGTTATTTATATATTATTATATTAAATTATACTACATAAATGGGACCGCAATATATTCTATATATTGTATACACAGAATAACTGTTCAAAGTCAGCGAAAAAATCTTATTTTGATTATACAATAAACTCAGTTAACAATTAAGGAAGTTTAGAATAATTACTTCATTATAATTCCATTGTCAACCGAAAAAGAATCCGTTGGCAAACCGAAAATGTTCCAAGCACGTATTTCAACTGGCTCCCCCAAAATCGATGCCAATTGAAAGTCTTCGTCACAAGGAACTCCTTTGGCATTCAAATGATTCACCCACGATTTAATTTGAACATTCCTAAAATCCATGGTAAACGGACCCAAGTACGCCACAATTCCAGAACTAATCAAAATATTTCCTAAAATCCACAAATTGGTAATTATTTTTCCCAATCACAGCATTGTCGTTGTTTTTTTTTAATTTACCACAAAGTGCATCGTATAAGCCGCCTAAATATGCAGCAGTGGCACTCCAGCGATGCTTCTCACCACCCAAACCACCAATCAATTCTTCGGCTCGACCCAATTTCTTGTTGCAAAGTTCCGCTTCGTCGTTTAGTAGTTTGAATTTATTTTGTTCGGCATTCAATGCCGCCTCCAGACTGGCAACTTTGGCACGTGCTGCGCGCAATAGACCACGTTTAACTTCCAAAGCGGCCATGGCCGTTTGAAATTCCGCATCAGCAGCGGCTAACGCTAATTTTTTGGGGGCGACCACTTTAGCGACCACATCATACTTGGATATAGCAATCACCCATTTGCATAGACCTTCAGCTGCAGTCGAAGCCGTTTTGATTTTATCCGGATCGAAATTAGGATCTTGGAGAATTGTATCCTTTAGTTTCGTCATGATTTTTGTAGGAATATTATCTTTGTCGAAATTCACCAAACTTTCAAGAAATTTCAAGTCTCCCAAAACTCTTTTTGATGGACCCCAATAGTCCTCGACCATTCCCACTCCGGCAGGATTTGGTATACGATCAGGTTTTACGTCTTTAATGATACAAATCGCTTCCATAACTAGTTTCACTCCTGCCGGAGGACTTTTCATGGTTTTTACGATAGTAATATCCGCAGGAGTTAAAGTGTTAAGGGCAGCCAAAGCGGACTCTAAAATTGGCATGGCCTCGGCCAAATTTGCATCGCAGTCATCTTTGATGGCTTGAGCTGCGGCTGCTTGTTCTGCAGCAATGGCTTCGTCAACCAAAACAACTTTTTCGACTTCGGCCGCTTCTTCGGACTCTTTTACCACTTGTTTTACGGTTTCCTGTACAGTTGCAGCGGCAACGACCAGTTGCGGCTTTAAAGCCGCTAAATTATTCTGCATAATGGCGACATCTGCTGCGGCAGCATCTAACTTTTCCAGACCAACTTCGTAGCGTCTTTTTGCTGTGAGAATTTCACTGGAATAAAGTTTGCGTAAGTATTGATATTTGATTAGTTTTATTCAATACAAACTTTCTCTTTTTGTCCAATAAAGTTTTGAAAGTGTTAATTAACTCCAGATACGATGTGGGAGTCACGTAACATTGTCGGCGCAATCGTAAATGAAATTCTTTGGTCAAGTCTTGAGTTGATGTGTGAAATTCTTGGCACATTTCAATGCAAACGGCCCGTTCCAAATCGGTTAGTTCAACTTCGGATAAGAATCTGGTGGCCACGGCTTGTAGAGCATCTTCTGGCCAAGGCTTGAAAAAAACAATTATTTAATAAAACTTTTTTTTTTCAATTTCGAGATAAATACCTGAAACCAATCGATTGTACAACAATTTACGATGGAGGGAAACTTTCGGACGCGATTTCTAAAACTATCTCCAATTGGACTCATCGCTAAAACGACATGCAACTGATCTCGGACCAGTTGCACAAAGAAATTAAACAAAGCCACTTGACTTCCATCAGTTTGTAAAGCTTTATCACGTTGCCGATCTAATTGTTGCATTTTTTCACAAATCTCCATACGTTCATCATTTGCAAACAAATTCGGAACTTCTCCAGAATTCAACAAATTGTTTATGTCTTCCAAAAACGATTCTTCTTTTACCTAAATCAAAAAACATTTTTTTGAATCATTTAATGATATAATCGTAAAATTTTTACTTGTGAATCGGTAAAGAGGAACACTCCGTGTACATCAGTAAAACTGGCTTTTTTTAGAATAACTTTCAGGTCGTCATGCCATTCATTAGCCCCATATTGTCGGCTGATTTCCACTTGAAATAAGTCATATTCAGATATATGAGCGGCCAAACGTGTTAAAGATTGTCTTCCAGAACCTCCAACACCTACCAAAAGTCCATGACTTCTTGGTTGCTTAACTATACGACAGATTCGTGATAAATGCTCAATGGCAAAACTAGAACAGATAAATCAAAACTTAAAGACGGGAAATCAAAAGTTCTTTGGTTGCACACAATACGTAGCCATGATAAATCGCGCCTACTGGTCAGTTCTTGATAGCCAAAATTTTTTTTTTCAACAACAAGAAAAAGCTATTGTTTAGAAAGTTGGAACTTAAACTACAAAAGCAGTTGCTAAAATACTTGGCTATATAGCGGACCAATAACCAGGATGTCTAGAAAACAAGAATCTGGAGAGCTTTATTTTATGATGGTGGAAAAAATGGAGAAAATTTAGCGGACTGATTAAATCACAAACAAAGCAAGAAAAAGCGAGAACAAGCAAGTTTAGCAGGATGATCACATTTTGAAAGGAAAAGGATTTATACTTTATTTAGTAGAAGAAAAAATGGAGTACTCAAGGAAAAAAGTAAGAAAATGGACGGAAATAGTGGACTCATTAAAAGCAAGAATGGCCTTCCCTAAATTAAAAGGTGAATCCCTGAAAAGGTGAATTTCAACTATACGGGAAACAACCTGCGTTTGGCGGAAAACGAATATTTAAATTTATATTAGTTCTAGATTAATTACGTTAAAAATTTCAATATTTTTCTATCTTATTTTGTAAAGCACAATAACATTTATATACTTTACCTAAATAGAACCAAATTCATTGGTTTTTTGCTCATATTATTGAATTCAGCCAAAAAACCTTCAACAACTTCTCGAAGAGAATCAAGATCTAAGACTTCTGCATAATTCTTGGTATCTGCTTTTAAATTGGCAAAATCACAATAAATTAGTTTTCGTAATTCCGTTTCACCAACCTTAAATAGAATTATAGGTAATAGTTATTTCAATTTGTTGATAATTAAGCCTTTATTTGTTCTAAATAAACTCTTTGTTCTAAATTTAACTCGCAGAAAAATCTTCTTTTTTTTTTTTTTTTTGAAAGGGTTATTGGGAACTAACCACTTTGGTTTTGAAGTTTGGTGGCCAAAAAATTACTAGTTTTTGTGTGCACTTTAATATATAATTATATCAAGTAGTAAATTAAATGTAAATAAAAACCCAAATACAATTTTTTTCATTGATATAGTAGTTATTAAACTAAGTACTTGATTATAATAATAATATAATCAAAAAAGGAGATTGTACTGTGGTATGAATGGTTAGCTATTTTAATTCGTCATAACTTGTCCGGAAAAAGGGCAAGAATTTTTTTCTACTTTCGAAACTGATCCTTTAATTCCCACATTGTATTTAACATTGTAAACAAAACTCTGTAAATGTTACAATATTACTGCTTGTATTTTCATTATTTCACCACATTTAGTGTCAAGACTCAAGAATTTTTCTTACGTAAATAAAAAAAATTTGGTCTAGATTTGATACAATCTAGCCGAAAATTTATTTTAAGGGAAATGAAAATAAATGTGGGTAATTCTTTGATTGCACACAATATGTAGCCATGCTTTTAGGCCTCACCTAATGGTCAGTTCTCAATATCATTTATAAAACCAAATTGTCAGTCAAACGATTTTTAAGCTATATATGTATTGAAAAGAGTTTGAAATTCAAAAATATTTGATTTTATGTAGCTGCAGATGTCGTTGGACAAAAGTTTTATTGGAAAATCATAGCAATTTTTTTATACCCACCACTGTTTTTCCGGAATCTAGAAGTTGTTCAAAGACTTTGTCTAAATCTTCAAAAAGTTTATTTTCCATAATCTTTAACTCCAATGAAAATCATCATTTTTGAGAGAGTTGTTGGGAACTGACCACTTTGGTCCCAAAGTTTTGTGGCCAAAAAAGTGCTAGTTTTTGTGTGGACTTTAATATATACTTATATCAAGTAGTAAATTAAAATTAATTTAAATACCAAATAGAAATTTTTTCATTAAAATGGTACTGTTAAACGAACCTTTGTATAGTAAGAAAAGGGGAGTTCACTGTGCTACGAATTATGGTCATAAATCATAAGAAAATTTAGAACTAAGTTTACTCAATGATTGCAATTTTTTTAACGTGATTTTTTTTTCCCGGGAAAAAACTAAAATTTTTCCTACTTTCAAATCTTACCCAGTGGCGTAGCTACCTAGGAGCTAGGCGTGGCAGTACCCCGGGGCCCTCAAACTCAGAGGGCCCTCGAATCCTTACCAAAAGTCTCGATCGAACTGAACTTTTGGAAATTCAGTTGGAAGTTCACCAATTATGTAAGGAAATAATGAGCAAATATGGAGTGCTAGAATGGGACCTAACGGATATATTTACAGCAATATTATTATTCTTTACAATTCCTGTCACTTCTGCAGCAGCTGAAAAGTCATGTAGGAAATTAAAAATAATAAAAAATTATTTAAGAATTAATATGGGCCAAACTCGACTCCGACATTTATCGCTAATATCACTTGAAAACAAAACCGTATCAAGCCTGGATTTCAACGAAGTCATTGATACTTTTGCGAAAACTAAAGCTGGGCAAAAATTGTAAATATAACACCGGCACACAAAAAAAAAAGTGCTCTGTACTTTTGACCGGACCTACATAAATCTACGTATTTTGACCCCCTGAACACGAATCCAGGGTCTCTTTTACCCGTACACCCTCAAAAATTCGAGAAAGCTTAAAAAAAACCGAAAAAAATGGTTAAAATCGGCAGTTTTGGTGACATAAAAATTTTTTTGAACTAAACCAAGCATGATTTTCATGTTTTTCGATCCGCTGAATACAAATTCGAAGTTTATGTAGACCATAAGCCGTTCTTATTGTAAGAAAATTGCAAAAAACCCTTAAAAATTGTAACAAATTGCGGCTATTGTTCTAAAATTCGAGATTATATGATGAAAATAAACTTTTAAATCTCTACAAAGGATATTTTGCATATTATTCTATTTCTGGGATGATTTTGAAGATTATTTGGCTAACCGCGATTTTGTTATTTCTATAGATTTTTTACGACTAACAAATTTTTTTTTTTAATTCCGGATCAATGGACTTCAAATTTACACTCAACAGATTTGCCAACATGTCAAATTTATTATGATTTCATTAAAAATTTGATATTTATCACAAGAACTTTTATTTTTCTGAAATTTTCGGGGTTTTTTGCTATTTACATGGATTTCTAAGAATGGCTGGACCGAATACCTTCAAGATTTATATTATGCGAATTAGAAAACATGAAAATCACGATTAATCTAGCTCCCTAGAGTTTTTGTACACAATTACTGCAATTTCTCGCCATTTTCAAGATTTTTTGCAATTTTCTTACAGTTAAAACAGCTTAAGATCTAAATGAACTTCGAATTTGTATTCAGCGGGTCAAAAAACATGAAAATCATGCTCAGTTTAGTTCAAAAAAATTTCTATGTCACCAAAACTGCCGATTTTAACCATTTTTTTCGGTTTTTTAAAGTTTTCTCGAATTTTTGAGAGTGTACGGGTCAAACCGACCCCGGATTCGTGTTCAGGGGGTCAAAATACGTAGATTTATGTAGGTCCGGTCAAAAGTACAGAGCACTTTTTTTTTTGTGTGCCGGTGTAATTGTTATTTAGTCAGTTGGTAGGCCCGACCTTTATATAATAAACCCTTGAATCTTCTCAATTTCGTTTTATTGGCCAAACCTACACCAAGTATTAATTGCAATTTTTGTTGTTACTATTTAATATTTTCATTACCTGCCCTGCAGTGCACAAAAAAGAGCTTAAGTAGCTTAGCATTTTTAAAGTATTTGTATATTTCATATTTTTATTTGATAAAACCTAATCAGCTTACATAATCAGTTTTAATAATTTGCCCCAGGACCCTTGGTTACCTAGCTACGCCACTGAATATCAGCCAATTTCTACTAAAGTCCCTAAGACCAGAAAAAAAATGTATTTTTCTTCATAATGTTTACCTGCAGGATCAATTGAGTATTTTTCTTTATGAACCAAATCAGGACAATAAAATTTTACATAGCAGTGGAGCTCCATTTTTTAATTTGCCCCAGGGCTCTTGGTTACTTAGCTACGCCACTGATCTTACCCTTATATTTTGTGTGGTTCTTTTATATGAGAAAATTGTAATAAAAGGCTGTAAACATTACTGCTTGTGTTTTCATTATTTTACCACATTAATTTCTGTTCCAAGAATTTTTTCTACGTAAATTACATTTTTCTGGGCTGAATCTGATACAATTTAGTCAAAATGGGTAATTTTTTGATTGCACACAATATGTAGCCATGCTTTTAGGCCGCACCTAATGGTCAGTTCTCGATATCAAATATAAAACCAAATTGTTAGTCAAACGATTTTTAAGCTGTATAAGTATTGAAAAATGGTAAAATTATAAAGATTAGATTTCATTTAGCTGCAGATGTCGTTAGACAAAAGTTTTATTGGGAAGTCATAGCAATTTCATTATACCAACCACTGTTTTTCCGGAGTCCAGAAGTCGTTCAAAGACTTTGTCTAAATCTTCAAAAAGTTTCTTTTTCATAATCTTATGTAGGATCATAAACAACCAGTCTCGATCGCCATCATCAACGAGTCGATCATAATACACTCGCAATACTTCGTGAATCCATAAACGTTTAATAGCAATCAGACCCTCCATTGCTTCAGGGACCGATAACAGGACGCCTTGAATAACTCGCGAAAAGTCTCGTAAATTGAACAAGTAATGGCACTTGGTCGGAGTTGGCAATAAATTCAAGCGACTTTCCCGGTACAATTCCAAAGTAGCGGACACAATTTGATCAATGCATGGATCAAATTCCTTCGAGAATCCTCTGAAAATAGTGAACCATTGAATATATTTCACGGTGGCTGAACCGAGGTGTGGCCATTGATTACCTGGTGTCAAGATGCCAGAGCATTATTTTGCTGAAAATTGTAATTAAAATTTCATCCTTGAACTCATCAATACATAGCGTATTGAAATGTCGGGCAAATCGAGGCGTGACAGTGTTACCGCCTCCCGGTGGTCCCATCGCGCATACCAGCTACAATAAAATTTTCATGAAAATGTCTCATTTAGTTTCCCGAATCGATTCGGGATATTTACTTGAACGTCAACTAATTTCAGCGGAACAATTTCCTTTCGATCGTACCACATATGTAAGTCGATCAATTGACGGAGAATTTCAATCGGAGGCTGAGCACCGTAGGTTTCCTTCAACGGCATGCTGACGTCATCTACGAATATTACCATCTTTTTGTCGACAGGAGGACCAAAAACACCTTTTCGTCGTTTGTCCAACTTCAACATTATCATGTCTTGTGTTTGATTCGCAGAAGTTTGAGCCGAAAAGTTTATAAACAATGGCTTATACGTATCGGTATCAATTTTTTTCAGCAAAAAATCCTTAAACAAAAAATTATTCTGAACTTATGTAATTACTAGCTGATCCCGGCGACTTCATCTGCGTAACGTAGGTGTAGATTATATTTTCTTTTTAAATTTGCTATTTGTAGGGGCATATGAAAATTATTATTTTTCTTATTTCTTTTACGAAAAACATAATCATACCTGAAAACACTATTTTGTCAACTTTAAAAAGACACATTTAATAAACAGTTACTTAAAATAAAATAGTTATGTATAATGATCAATTAATTTTCAAAAAATATTTATAAATATATATAAATATATATATATTAGGGCTGATTTTTTTTTTGGTCCCATCGTGAAATTTTGTTGGAAATACCAAAAAAAAAAAATCTCTGAAAGTTTGAGCCCTTAATATTAATTTTAAGTCCTCGACCAAGACGTGTAAAGATTTCCCATTGAAAATACACGGAAACTCTGATTTTTTATTTTTACATTTCTATATCTCAGCGGCTTTTCATGGGATCGCTTTTACCGAAGATGGTTTTTTCTCAGAATTAAACGCTCTACAAAAGTGCCCATTGCGACAAAGTCGTAACTCACACCGGTGAGGTAGTACGGGCCACTGAACCTGATTTTTCCATAAGATTCGCGTTTTTTTTGCATTTATCTCGTAAATAACAAGAGCTACGGAAAAATTATAAATAAGAAACTTGTAGAGAATTTGATTTCCTACAAAAAAGGTCCTGTAGACCAAATCGCTGAGATCAATATTAAACGTGATATTAAGTTTATATCAATATATTTTTTTATATCAATGTATAAGTTTAAATCAATGATCGGCAAAAATTTCACAGAAAAATCAATTCAAGACTTAATATCTCGTTTAATATTGCTCTTAGCGATTTGATTTAAACGAACTTTTTTGTAGGAAATCAAATTCTCTACAAGTTTTTCATTTATAATTTTTCCGTAGCTCTTGTTATTTACGAGATAAATGCAAAAAAAAACGCGAATTTTATGGAAAAATCAGGTTCAGTGGCTCGTACTACCTCACCGGTGTGAGTTACGACTTTGTCGCAATGGGCACTTTTGTAGAGCGTTTAATTCTGAGAAAAAACCATCTTCGGTAAAAGCGATCCCATGAAATGCCGCTGACATATAGAAATTTAAAAATAAAAAATCAGAGTTTCCGTGTATTTTCAATGGGAAATCTTTACACGTCTTGGTCGAGGACTTAAAATTAATATTAAGGGCTCAAACTTTCAGAGATTTTTTTTTTTGGTATTTCCAACAAAATTTCACAATGGGACCAAAAAAAAATCACCCTAATATATATATATATATATATATATTTATATTTATATATATTTATAAATATTTTTTGAAAATTAATTGATCATTATTCATAACTATTTTATTCTAAGTAACAGTTTATTAAATGTGTCTTTTTAAAGTTGACAAAATAGTGTTTTCAGGTATGATTATGTTTTTCGTAAAAGAAATAAGAAAAATAATTGGTTTGGAAGATTTTTTTTTGATTGATAATGAAATATATAACAAAAAAGTGCTACCTTAATGTTAAATAATTGCTATTTAACTATGTGTTTTATATATATAAAGGTTTATATTTCAAAGAGGCAATTTTTAAAAATTTAAATTGAATTTACTGTGCTTTTTATCAGTTCAACTAAAAATATTTTTACAGATTATTTTCTAACTTTAAATTACCTTTCCAATGATATATAACTCACCGGTCTAGTGTAAAAATTACTGTTTTCATCCCTACGGAATACCTTCCCTTATTATTTTTATGAAATGATATGTAGCCTATAGTCTGTGGGAAATTATGTTGTATATTAATACCAAATTTCATTAAATTCGGTTGTTCCGTTCTTTAGTTAAATCGGGACACACAGACAGACAGACAGACAGAATTTTTTTTTTAAAAATGTTAAATTTGGAATAAGGGTCTCTTGAAACAAATATTTACCCTAAAATTGAGTTCAAAATCGAAATGTACAGACAGACGTAAGAATTTTATATATTAGTATAGTTATAGATATTTCACAGCAATTATGAAACTTGATAAATTTCAAAGTTCTTTTATCTAAAAGAAATGATTTCTTATGATAACTTATAACGACATGAATGCCACCTCACCCCAAAGAAAATTCATGAAAAAAGCTTTACTTTTACTTTACCAGTTAAGAGTCTTATAATAAATTTATGTTTTCTTTGTTATTTTCTTACAAAATAATCAGCTTTTACTTCTTATTATTTCGTCAATAGGCATTCTTTAATACCGAGAATTTCTTTTTCAAACTTCTTAAACATCTCACATTTAAAACTTTTCTTTTATGTACTGTTTGCCTGAAATTACCGTAATATAAACAGATTTTCCCGTTCCGGTCGGCCCAATAAGCATAAACAACTTCTCATGAGTCACTAAAAGCTGCATTAACGCAACATGTCGAATGGTTTCAATAGTCGTTACGATGATCTGATTAACTGGAATATCCCTCGGGATTGGCGGAGCGATGAGTAAATCATCCGACCACAGTTTCCATTTACCTTTGCCCTGGACATAAATCAATTATTAAAACTAGATTACTTTCCTCGTATTTCTCGTCGCTCAACCTCCTTTATATATCGATAATCGAAAACAGTTTCCCCAATTGGCATTAGAAAGATATAGGGCTTATGAGGCGGTGGAATTTCAAAGGGTAGCCCCAAATCGGCGCCTAATTTTTGCGGAAATTCTTTCTCCAACAGCCCACGAAATAGTAAGCTAAACTTTTCACGACTTGGTGTGTCCAATGTTCCACCGAGTGACCAGATAATCGAGAAAAAGAATGAGCCCTCCAGCTGGGCTCGCACGTTGAGTTCAGGAGTGTTTTTCATGAATTCCTCGTTCAAAAAATCGTCCATGAAACAGTCGAATAAATTCATGGCACTTGTCACAAGATTTGAGTCCAACATTGGAGCAGCTTCCTACAATTATTATTCTTTAATTTCCATTAAAAAATTAATCAAATTAATCAAATTACCCGAAGTCCACATCGTCGAATCAAATACAAAAGTGGTTCACAAAATCGCATAAACATTCCTTTGATCATTTCCACATTGGTTTCATTCAATTCTGGCGGTAGAGTTTTGACCCAGGAAATTACTAAGACTTCCCAACCAAGCGAAGCTGGTTCCATGTAAATCATACCACAACGGGAAACGGTGGCCGGTGAGGCCACTTCTAAATCCATTGGCTCAAAAATCAAATTTGTGGTCGGTGCCAATTGTATAATTTCTCCAGACATCAAACATAACTTTTTGTTATCATCTAAAACTGTGTTCATATTTTCAATCCAAATCGCATCCACTGGACCATCGAAAATCAACCATTTTCTAAAAAATATTCAATATTTTTCATTTTGATAGAAGGTAAAAAATATTTAACAACCTGTTATCATTTGGAGAAACCGCAAAAATTCGATAGTTAACAGCCAAAATTCCATCGGACCATTCATGTGAAACTGGATCAAACTGGCCATATAATTGGCCCATTGTTATAGATTTTGGATTTATCACCGTATATTCCACTCGATGTTCGTCCATTTCACCCTATTTAAACAATTCAATATTAATTTTCCGAAAAAAAATATCAAAATTAAACCCACCCAATCTTCAATTAAACCCAAACCATCCGCCAACATTTGATAGGCAGTACTTTTTCCAGAAAAAGGAAGACCAACAATCATCAATCCATGACGACAAACTATCATTTCATATAATTGTTGAATTTTTTCCAAGAACCACGGCGTAATTTGCTTATTCGCATCGGCACATGCTTGTTCTACAGCTTTATTCATAACAACATAGTCGGGAACGGGAAGTTCGATTCCCGGAAATAAATCTGAAGTTATTCCCTGAAAAATATATGATACAATTGACTTGGATTTTAAAAAATAATACTTACAAGGAATAGGGGAACATCATGGTTTAAAAATTTCGGTAGGTTGACATCTTTAATTGATCGAAGAACCATAATATCTTCAAGTTCATCAGGATAACGAAGCTTTAAAGCTCGGGCTGCCGTAAGAACTGATTTTACTGCTCTCATTCCATAATCATAATGGCATTGAGAAGATAATTGTTCGGAACACAAACGATAAGTCGCGACAATTTTAATTGCTAATGGTTTCGGATATAAATATCCGAAAGAATATAATTCAATTTCGGAAATTAAAGCATAATCTGGTACCATCATTGCGACGGAACGGAACAAAGCCTAAAAGAAATTAATGTCTATTGGTATTATTCACAAAAAGGGCATTGGACGTTAAGTATAGAGAATCGGCCACAGACGAGTATTTGGTTCATAATTTCAGGATATGTTGGTATTATTAAGGGGGTATTCTAGTCTAGAAATTCAAAAAAATCGATTTTTTTTTTTCATTAATCGATAGCTTAGATATTCAAAAATGTCTCCCTAAAAGAATATTTTCAAATTCGAATTATTTTCGTAGTTATAGCCGTTTTAGTGACGTGGTTGAGCGTTTACTAGAACTTTAAACGCGTTTTTCTCGAAACTACTTTTTTCGATACGATTTTCCAGATATCTCAAGTTCTAACCAGCTGATTCACTTAAAATTTGGCATGAATATTCCTTAAATATCTGTTTATCTTTGGAACTAGCAAAAAATAAAAATTTCTAAGTCCTAATATTTTTAAAAAATTTGATAAAGTCAAAAATTTAGTGAAAAAATCGACTTAGTTTTTGAGTAGCCGCCATTTTATGGAAAAAATTTTTTTGTTTTTGAATTCGCTGGTTTGGAAGATAGCTACATTCGTACAGATTAAGAATTCATCCTTCTTTTATTTTTCAGATGACTACTGGGGTTGAAATCATGACAACCAGGACACGACCGTTTTTTTTTTCTCCCTCTACTTCTAGGATGCATAACTCCACGAAAAATTATTATTTTTTTTTTTAAATTTATTTTGTTTATTCTTCAAGCATCAATAAACAAATGATTAAAAAATGGATGGTAAAAATATCAAATGCTTCTTTTTTATAAATTATCAAAAAACGCTCGAAATTCGGGCCTCTAGACTAGAATACCCCCTTAAAGTACATTGATTCGGCAAGTTTCAGATCCCTATGTATTACCGTTTCATCAAAAATCGAAAAAAGCTGAAAATCAGAAAAAAAAATTCTCAGAAACTTGTGAATCGATTTATTTGAATTTTGGATATGTTTTAGGGGCTAATAGTAGCTTCTATAAAAAAAATTAAGAGCTTTATCGGCTAATAAGATCCTTAAAAAAAGAGAGCTTTTCCTTTTAATTTTAATTTTTAACCATGATATAATTTTGGTACAATTACGAAACAATTTTTTTCGAGTTCCCCATTCAATTTTCTTTAAGTTGTGTGATTTTTAAATTTTAAAAAACGGTACGCCATATTGAAAAAAAATAAAACTGATTTTGTTACTCAAAAATCCGTTAATGTATTAAACAGAAACAGAACTGACTATTACTATTACAATTACTATACGAGTGCAAATAATAGAAAATATTTAAAAAAATAATATGAAAACAGTTGTTTTCTATTAAATTTATTCAATCGTTAATATAAAAATTGTTTTGCACTAATAATTAAGTCAACATCAAGTGCTATCTAATACAATAAGATCGCTATGATAGCCTACTGGTAACGAGCCGAAAAAAGCTCTCTTTTTCAAGGATTTTATAATCCGATAAAGCTCTTAATTTTATTTCTAGAAGCTACTATCAGTCCCTATAACATATCCAAATTTCAAATAAATCGATTCTCAAGTTTCTGAGAAAAATTTCTTTTTCTGATTTCCAGCTTTTTTCGATTTTTGAAGAAACGATAATACATAGGGTTCTGAAACTTGCCGAATCAATGTACCTTAAGGGTGGATCACCGTCAGAACGTAAAAAAATGACTTTTTTAAAACTGCTACCATTTTTTTCTTAGAGATATTAAAAAACGGTCTTCGGCATGTAGAAGTTTTGAACTATTTTTTTTTATTTGCCCCGATATGTCCTCCCCGCCTCCCCCTTTTACAGCGCTTTGAAAAAGGGTCCTCAAAAATGAGGAGGCAAACGGGAGACAAGTTTTCTCGGAAACCAGAAGTCGGATCAAGATTTTCTAAGGAATATAGGTTTTGGTAATGCGTCTTCTTGGTACTGAACCTTGAAAATCCGAAAAAAGTTGAAAATTCACAAAATGGCGCGACTTTGAAAAAAAAGTTACAAAAAAACGACCTTTTTTTGGACCTTTCTCCCTCTCCCACTTTGAGGGAGGGGGAGGTTTGGCCAATTTCAGAATTTCAGTACCAAGAAGACGTGTTGAACTTTAACACTCTCCAGTTTCAAGTCAATCCGTCGGATAGTTTCTGAGAAATCTTGTCTCCCAGTTTTAAAAAGTTGATTTCGAGAAAAACGCATTTAAAGTTTTTTTAAGATATTTTTTTATGTTATTATCAATGTATTCAATTTTTATCAGTGAAAATACATTAGTCAGCTATTCCAATCCTTTTAACACGTTATTCTTGAATGTTATAAGAAGACATTTATGGAAAAAAAAATCGTTTTTTTTTTCTGACGGTGATCCACCCTTAATTTAAAGAAAAATAGATTGATATTATGGTTTTATGAAAAGTATTAAAACTGAATAATGAATTTTACATAAGGTAAAATTGATAATTTTTGATTGTTTAAGTTTTCATTGCACAAAAATGCATTACAAAAGATATTTCATGAAAGTAGTATAGATATATTTTCGCCATATTAGAGAAAACTGCATTCTGACTGATTTTCTGGTATTCCTATAGTAAATTATATATTCCATTGGAAAAATTATTTTATGTCGTCTAAATTTTAAAGATTATGAAGTGCTGAAATACGTTTTTCCGAGTTAAATACATACGGTTTATGTTTTTCGAATGTAATTCCCCTGCCCAAACGTCTCATCGATCAGCAATCATATTGTATACGATAACATTTGATGCAAACTTAATCATAATAGGGCCAAATAATGTTTATATTAACGATTAAATTCATTTAATAGAAAACAACTGTTTTCATATTGTTGTTTATAATATTTTCTATTATTTGCGCACGTATAGTAATCGAATAAGCTCTGATTTTGTATATTGCATTAATGGATTTTTGTATAAAAATCGGTATTAATTTTTTTTCAATATGGCGTACCTTTTTTAACATTTAAAAGACACATAACTAAAGAAAATTGGATGGGGAATTCGAAAAAAATAGTTTCGTAATTGTACCAAAATTGTATCATAGTTAAAAATTAAAATTAATATAAAAAGCTCTCTTTTTTCAAGGATCTAATAAAACGATTAAGCTTTTAATTTTTTTTCTGTAAGCTACTATCAGCCCCTATAACATATCCAAATTTCAAATAAATCGATTAACACGTTTTTGAGAAAAAAAATTTTTTCTGATTTCCAGCATTTTTCGATTTTAGAAGAAACGGTAATACATAGGGATCTGAAACTTGCCGGATTCTTATATCTTAATAGTACCAACATACCCAGTGACGTAGCTACCTAGGGGCTAGGCGGGGCAGTGCCCCGGGGCCCTCAAGCTCAGGGGGCCCTCGAATCCTTACCAGAAATCTTGATCGAACTGAACTTTTGGAAATTCAGTTGGAAGTTCACCAATTAAGTAAGGAAATAATGAGCAAATATGGAGTGCTAGAATGCGACCTAACGGAAGTATTTACAGTAATGTTATTATTCTTTACAATTCCTGTCACTTCTGCATCAGCTGAAAGGTCATTTAGCAAATTAAAAATAAAAAAAAATATTTAAGAAATAATATGGGCCAAACTCGACTCCGATATTTATTGCTAATAGCAATTGAAAACAAAACCTCATAAAGCCTGGATTTAAACGAAGTCATTGATACTTTTGCGAAAACTAAAGCTGGGAAAAAATTGTAAATATAATTGCTATTTAATCAGTTGGTAGGCCCAACCTTTATATAATAAACCTTTGAATCTTCTCAATTTCGTAATATTAGCCAAAATTTACACCAAGTATTAATTGTAATTTATGTTGTTACTGTTTAATATTTTTATTCCCTGTCCTGCAGTGCACAAAAAAGAGCTTAAGTAGCTTAGCATTTTTAAAGTATTTGTATATTTCATATTTTTATTTGCTAAATTTTTTTTTTCTGACGGTGATCCACCTTTAACAGTACCAACATACCCTGAAATTATGAACCAAATACCCGTCCGGAGCCAATTCACTATACTTATCGTCCTTTGTCCTTTAGATTTTCACAAAGTCGTATTGCTGATGAGAACACTATAAAAAGTGGAATTTGCAGTATTTACAATTTCGATTAAAAACTACCTCCTTAATGATAGTATTCTACTTTTAGTTTTTACCGAGACCATTATTTAATAGAAGTTGTGACATTTGTTTAAATCGTATAATATTTCCGTAAGGTATAGTGTTCTTGTCGGCAAAACTACTCAATGAAAGCCCAACAAAAGTTTTCTTTTACTTTTAAATTATCAGGAAGTTCTGATCGTCCAGCATATCCTGGATTCATTGTTATAAAAACGGCACACGTCGGATCTAAATTCAATTCAGTCCCTTCGAACAACAATCGCTTGGCTCCTGATAAAATTCCTCGTTGAATTGTTAATATTTGTTGCGCCACCACGGAAAGCACTTCGAGATCAATTCGATTAAATTCATCAAAGCATGACCATGCTCCGCATGAGGCCAACCCTTTAAAAAATTTGCCCAAGGCAATATAGTCCATTCCATCGGAACAATTAAAAACAACACATTGTTTTGCTACTGCTTTAGCTAAATCCTTGGTCGTTTCAGTTTTGCCAGTGCCAGCCGGTCCTTCGGGCGCTCCACCTGAACGTAAATGTTTTAATTTGAATATGAAAGTTATTTATTGATGTTTCCGTACCCAAATGTAAATGTAATGCGCCAAACAAAGTGCGATAACAACGATCGGTTAATGGGGTTACAACCAAACGGGGAACGTTGCCTAGATATTCGTAGCCGTACATAAGAGTGGAATTAATCATTCGAGTTGCTAATTGATTTTCCTAAAATAAATCAAATTGTCAATTTATCAGCGTTTGTTCAGGCGCTCGGAAGATTTACCTCCCAATAATAACGTAGTTGACATAACCACTGAAAGTCATTTATGTTTGTAACTTGATTGTTAATAATTTCCTCGAGGACGTCTCTAGCGTGCACATCGAGCACCACCAAAGCGCCTAATGTGATTCTACTTTGAGACGATAATTTACCACGAACCAGACCAACAACTTCGCCAATTTGATCGTTACATTTTCTATAATAAACACCTAATGCTTCTAAACCGTCTTCAATGGAATTTTGCACCTCGGTCGTCCAATACAGCATGGCAATGCTTTGCACAATTTGTCCCGGCCACTTTAACACCCACTCCCGTCGTAGACATTGGACATAGTCCGCAATTGAATCGGAAACAATATGATGAACTGATTTTTTCATGTCAGATTCCAACTCACAAAGCCAAATTTCCACTTGACCTTTTGCCAACACTGTATAGATAATGTCATCGAGAGGCACAATTTCACCTTCGCTGCTTCGCATATGCGTTATCTCTAATTCTTCGGTGAATGTTAACTTGGCGATGCCTTCAAAACATTTCTTCAAATGTGGTTGAACTCTAAAAAAAAATCCATTTGAATATGTATCTATTATTATAAAGAGGAAAGATTTGATTGTTTGTTTGCTTTGAATAGGCTCCGAAACTACTTGACCGATTTGAAATTTTTTTTCACTGTTGGGAAGCTACACTATTTCCGGTGAACATAGGCTATATTAAATTTTCAAAAAAGTTAGGGATTCACACTAAAACTTCAATAGTGTAACCCAAGGTCTGAAAAAATTACCAAAAAACATTCTTTTATCGCGTGCGCTGCGAAAACTATTGGTTGTAGAACAAAATAATGTAGTACGATTTTGCAGAACATATCATTATCTACAAAAAATAGACCGAAAGCATTTGTGCAACTATTATAGTTATGCCACAATAAGGGTTTTTTCATTTTAAAAAATATATATAAATGCCACCGTTATAAAAGCTCTTTTATACTTTGAGATTAATTCTTATCAAAATAAACAACTTCATATTTAAGTTTGTTTTAATACCATAATTAATATAACTTTTTGAATTATTCAATTTGAACATTTCATTCGAAAGTTATCATAAGTTTAAAAATGTAAGTTATTAGAAAAATGTTGCATGGTCACCGCATTTTACTTATAATTAAGACCAACTTTATTGAACTTGGCGATATTTTTTATTTATGTATAGATGCTGATTGATTTACAGATTATTTGGTCTACGGTAGGTGTACCTACCGTAGCTATACGCAATAGACATACTCTTTTTAGATATTTATAAATATTTTTTAAAAATTAATTATTACATAGAACAATTTTATTCTTTGCAACAGTTTATTAAATGTGTCTTTTTAAAGTTGACAAAATAGTGTTTTCAGGTATGATTATGTTTTTCGTAAAAGAAATAAGAAAAATAAAAATGTTCATATACCACTCCAAATGGCAAATTTGAAAAGAAAACATGATCTACACCTACGTTACGCAGACGAAGTTGCGGGGATCAGCTAGTCATATGTAAAATTAAAATGGTTTATTTAAATACTACCTGGTCGGATCTTTGGTTTCGGATAAAATTTCCAGCAGTTCATCGTTGGATAAGAAGAAGAATCTTGGGAAGTATAATCTCTTCTTTTCCAAATATTCATTTAAGCCTTTCAATATCTTTTCAAGCAATTCATTACACTTTGATAATCTGGGAGCCATTTTATCAATCATAACGACACTTAAAACTTTCAAGTCCAATGATACAGCTTTCATTATATCTTTCCATGTCTTAAAAAAAATAAGTTATTTAATTATTTATCTTAGAAAAACATAATTCCCCAACCAAAAGCTAGTTAAATAGTAATATTTGCTTTCGCAACAGTAAAAAGACTAAAGCAAATATTCCTGATTTTTATATAATTGTACCTACAGAATATTTAAAATGTCTATAGGATTTAGTTTTTAAATAGTCCTTAAATAGTCATTTGAGAAAATAACAAATCAAATTTATACTTAACTTTCCCCATTACTCAGAATTCCACAGGGTTAGTCCAAATAAAGTGGTCCAAAAATAAATAAAATGGTTGCTCGAACATTTAAAAAAAATTTTTTTTTGTTTGCTATCACCCCAACATGTTGGTAGTTCAAATTCATCATTATTTTAATTTTATTGTTTTTTGTTTTCCGGTGGTGGCCATATTAGTTTTACTAGGCGCAGACATTTTCGCACTTTTAAGGGTTTGCGGAAACTTGATTATCTCTGGCCCTATTTGTCCTTTCAAAATAAAACTAAAAGCAATGTGTTTATGAAAATATGGGCTATAAGGTTGTAATAAGAAGTTTTCACGTAAATGTTATTCTAAGGGGTGAAATTTCAGCCTAAATTTTTAGCTCTCATTTGTAAAAACTCCAATTTTCACGGAAAGATTGTGAAGGACGGAAAAGAGTCTACACGTTGAAACTTTTTTTACAAACAATTAGGTACTAGTTGTATCCAAAAACAAAATTTGAAGTCTGAGACTTTAAGCCTTTTTAAAATAAAAAATAACAAAACTTGGAAATTTTCAAAATTTGCAATTTTCTAAGCTCAATATCTCTGGTGGGGGATCAGATAAAAATCTGAAATATCACCCCATTATAGTACTGTATGATAGTATTATGCACCTAAAATTTGGAGTTTGAGATTTGACTAGGAGCAGAGGTATTGCAAGCACAAAATGTCAAAATAATGCATACTTCAGTAGGGGAATATAATGTATTTAACCCTTTAATATGTGACATATACTTGGCAAAAAGGGCATTTTATACAAAACAACATATACTCTGGGCTAACTGTTATTTATATCTTAATTTTAAAACATATACTTCTTTCTGAAAGCTAATAATGTATGTATGTACCCATAGACATCAACTAATCTTGATATATGATTATATATGATGATTGATATTAGTATGCGTTATTTTGACATTTTGTGCTTGCAATACCTCTGCTCCTAGTCAAATCTCAAACTCCAAATTTAAGGTGCATAATACTATCATACAGTACTATAATGAGGTGATATTTCAGATTTTTATCTGGTCCCCCATCAGAGATATTGAGCTCAGAAAATTGCAAATTTTGAAAATTTCCTAATTTTGTTATTTTTTATTTTAAAAAGGCTTAAAATCTCAGACTTCAAATTTTGTTTTTGAATACAACTAGTACCTAATTGTTTGTAAAAAAAAATTAACGTGTAGACTCTTTTCCTTCCTTCGCAATCTTTCCGTGAAAATTGGAGGTTTTACAAATGAGAGCTAAAAATTTAGGCTGAAATTTCACCCCTTAGAATTACATTTAGGTGAAAACGTCTTGTTACAACCTTATAACCTATATTTTCATGAACCCACTGCTTTTAGTTTCATTTTGATAGGACAAATAGGGCCTGAGATAATCAAGTTTCCGCTAACCCTTAAAAGTGCGAAAATGTCTGCGCCTAGTAAAACTAATATGGCCACCACTGGAAAACTAAAAACAATAAAATTAAAATAATGATGAATTTGAACTACCAACATGTTGGGGTGACAGTAAAAAAAATCAGAATTAAAAAAAATAATCAAGGGACCAGTGCTGGACCGACCGAATTGGACTGACCCCATACCTTTTTTCCCATTACCGCATTTCTACTATTATTCAACATCCTGTTTACTTATCGATATTTATTTTATTTTTCTTAATAATCAGGATGGTCAAATTTTATTTAACTGCAAAAATTTATCTCGAAAATTAGGACAGATAATGTAGTTCAATTCAACAATTTTCAAATTTACGACGTATCGTTGACTTCGTCGTCAAGTTTTCCCGAGGGAATTGGCAATTAGCCAATAAATTTGGAATTAGCTTGATTGAACTACATTGCTTGTCCCAATTTTCGAGATTAGTTCCCTCAACTAATATTAATAATTCAAATGCATTCCTAATTGTCCCAATTTATTCGGGAAAACCTTAAGTTTTCCAAAAATCAAATAACAAGAGAACTAAAAATTACTTTCCTGTATTAAAAATGCAAATTACTTTATCAACTGCACTAAATCGGCGTCCTTCTTCAGGCATTTGAGCTTGAATATCGGGTGAAGAAAAAATCGGTTCCAAATACATCCAAGTGGCTTGCACTTTAAGCCAATCATCCAAAATTACTTGCAGTAATGTTAATTTATTGAACCAATCACTAAAATTAAAATTATTTAAAATTTTTGTTGATTTTAGATTAAAAATTATCCATGTTGTTTTAGTCCTTGTCTTTTTAAATATTAAATATAATAATTAAATTGTGGGCAATAAGGACGAAGCTTCTATTGCTATTTTTTTAAATGTTATGTATTTCCATTATAGAGCCCTGAAGAAGTCAGGAATGACTGACGAAACGTTGTCGATAAAATAAATAATATTCCACTAGAAGCTTCGTCCTTATTGCCCACAATTTAATTATTATAATTAAAAATTATATTTACGTCATTTCTTCTTCAAATGGTTTGATATATGGCGAACTCATCATAGTTTGAGCTTTCAATAAATGATCATCTAACAAAGCTTGAATTTCATCAACTGATGATAACGTATATGTTCCAGTATCTCTAAAATTAAGAAAAGAAAATTCAGGTTTCAATCTTTAACAAATTTTCTCCATTAATAAATTGAAAAACTTCCAAAAAATCAAATATTTTCAAAAATATTTCGATCATAAATTATTGTATTGCCGAAATGAGATTAGGAAAATGATTGTTGAAAAAAATAAATTTGTGATTTGAAAAGACACAGGTGCATAGAAGTTGCAATGTTTAAGTGCAATAACAAGCATCTGGTTATATTTATATCCATTTTTAGTAAGAAAATCTTATCCATAAGCGAAATTCATACTTTTTACAATACGATATGAGCGCTTTTAGCACCATCTATGTTTTAATCAAATCTTAATTAAAAATAACGAGAAATCTATTCAAATCTCACAACCATTGTGAACGTATATCTAACGAAACCATTTTCCAACTATTCAAGCTTACAATTAAAGTTTAAAATATAAAAATATAAAATATTTTCAAGTTTAAAATATATTACCGATAAGCATTGATAACAAATTCTTGATCTTTCCATTCGCCTTTCATTTTGATTAGAGCTTTTTCCAAATTGTTTTCTTTGGTAGCGGCTTCCGAAATTGTTTCGAATTTGGGCAAATACTCGTTTAAATTGAAATCGATAATTTTTGCCAGGGTCATGTTGTCGTCAACATAGATTGGAAAGCCAACAATGTCAGAAACAAGTTCCCAATGACGCGGTTTCATTCCAGGATTTCCAAGCGTATTAATAATTGGGGCATTGTCTTTAAACTGATCCATTTTTATTCGAGCCTAGAAATAAGTAAATAATGAAATTTAAATAAATTAAGTCCTACTTATTTTGATTATTTAAATATCCATTCAGAGTTTGTAATTTTTTCAACTTTAGTGGTATTTAGATGTACAGTACAAGTCAAAATTACAGAATACTTTCTACATATGTTTTTATGTTTATCTTGATTTTCAAATACTTTTAAATCAATTACTTTTAAATATAAATTTTTATTTGTAAAATACCAAAATTTCTTCAAATTAATTGCGGAAAAAAACGCCTAATTTTCTTTTCATGGACTATAAAGAATACACTTCTACATTGCAACAAAAG
Source organism: Sisyra terminalis (assembly GCA_958496175.1). NCBI lineage: Eukaryota > Metazoa > Arthropoda > Insecta > Neuroptera > Sisyridae > Sisyra > Sisyra terminalis. The sequence continues at coordinate 44,517,475 of OY292278.1, read as the reverse complement.
CTCAAAATCGTTGCCATCATTTATGATACTTATTTATTTGTTTGATTTTTTTTTATAGTGAATATCGCTGTCTTGGCGTTCTAGTCATATTTAATGCTACATAATTTTAAGCCTATATATTTTACCTTATTTAAGAATAAAAGACTTCAAAAATGAAGTGCAATTTATAATTTTTTGGTCACACCTTTAGAAGAATCTATAATTTACGATATTCGTGAAAATAGTTTTCATTTTTAAAAGAAAATCCAAGCGATTCCCAAGATAAGTTTTATTCCCAAGTATATAAAAGTATACAAAGTAGAAATGGTAAGAAAGAACTATTGTTTGAAAAAGCCACTACTATTTACGTGGAAAATATTAAATAAATGATATCAAAACTATAATTTTATTATAAAAAAGCTATGGTCAACTATAACGTATACAAATTAATAGTTTAACGCTGATAAATACAACATTAAGTAGATCATTTTAAAAAGCATGTGTTATAAGTAAATTTTATGTCCTTTTTTTAAATTTAAGGATCCAGAAGTAATATTATTGTATAATACTATAATTTGACAAATACAAAAGACTTTTAATAATCGATAAATTGGTTGTGTCTATAATTTACATAATATTATTTATCTTTAGTAGGAAAGTGGACATAAAGGATGTTAATTCATATACTAATTATTAACTTAGTTAGCTAAAGGTTTGAAGGTTTGAGCCCTTAATATTAATATTAAGAGGCCTATCATCTTTAATTTCGATTTTTAATTTGTGCTTTCATTTTTGCGTCAATGCTATCAAACTATCAAGGTAAAAAAATTATCTGCACATATATTTATAGAAAATTAAATTCCCTACAAAAAACGTTTCTATATAAATTTTTGCTAGACATGCCGTTTCCGAATAATCAAGCTTTAAACATTGATATAATTTTTAGATTTATCTTCTTTATTTTGGAACTTTGTAACTAACGAAAAAATAAATATATCAAAATGAACAATATAGATTCTTGAAGAGAATTTTATGATCTACAAAAAAGGTCTCCTAACGTTTTTACATAAAATCACTTTTTCAAAAGTTATTCACAATTGAAGTTGAAGGAAAAATTAAATTATTGTATTTTTTCGTTGTTGAACCAATTTTGAAAAAGTGATTTTATGTTAAAACGTTAAGAGACCTTTTTTGTAGAGCATTAAATTCCCTTCAAGAATCTATATTGTTCATTTCTATATATTTATTGGTTTGTTAGTTACAAAATTCCAAAATTAAGAAGATAAATCTAAAAATTATATCAATGTTTAAAGCTTGATTATTCGGAAACGGCGTGTCTGTCAAAAAAATTTTAAAAGACTTTTTTTGTAGGGAATTTAATTTTCTATAAATATATGTGCAGATGAATTTTTTTACCTTGATAGTTTGACAGCATTGACGCAAAAATAAAAGCACAAATAAAAAATCGAAATTAAAGATGATAGACCTCTAAACATAAATATTATGGGCTCAAACCTTCCCGATATTTTTTTTTTTGTCACCATGAACAATATTTTTAATATACTTTTCAAAAAAAAAAAATAGTCGATTTTTTTGGCTCAGTCTATTGGACTATCCTATCTATTTAACTATCCTATAGGTACATTAGACTAGGCCAAAAAAATCGACTATTGTTTTTTAAAAAGTATTTTGAAAATATTGTTCAAGGCGACAAAAAAATGAATGAAATATTCAACTTTAATTGTGAATAACTTTTGAAAAAAAGATTTAATGTAAAAACGTTACGAGACCTTTTTTATAGAGCATTAAATTCCCTTAAAGAATCTGTATTATTTATTTCTATATATTTATTTGTTCCTTAGTTACAAAATTCCAAAATAAAGAAGATAAATCTAAAAATTATATCAATGTTTAAAGCTTGATTATTCGGAAACGGCGTGTCTGGCAAAAAGTTTCAAAGAGACCTTTCTTTGTGGGGAATTTAATTTTCTATAAATATATGTGCAATTGAATTTTTTACTTTGATCAAATAAAAAATCGAAATTAAAAATGATATACCTCGAAATATTAATGTTAAGGGCTCAAACCTTCCCGATATTTTTTTTTGTCAACTTCTACAATATTTTCGATATACTTTTCAAAAAAAAAAATAGTCGATTTTTTTGGGCCAGTCTAATATACACGACAGATTTTCCATTGAAGGAAAATATATTGACAACATTTGCGGACGACACATGGATAAAATAAATGAATGGGTAAAAAACTGAGAAAATTAAACTCAAAAGAGGGCATTAAATACTCTTCTATAATCCTATGAGTTTTATTGAATTTTGGTCTAGCTATTGTATGGTTTTAAATTTTATATCGTATTTTGATTTTATGTATTATGGTTTTTGCCACAATTATTCCCTCATGACGATGGTCAGAGGAATGTTAAAGTTTTGTAAAAATTTTTACAGTCGGTCAAAGGAAGGCTAGGGAACCCTGCGGGTTCAATTCCTACCACATAAAATAAAAAGTTTTCATTATTTCATCGGTTTTTTGATAAAAAAGCTATATTTCTGAATAGTGACATGAAACTTTGACATGCACTGCACTAGTTTGATACAAACTAGCTACTGAAGTATTAACTTTTACGTACGGTTTGTGCCATATTTCGAGCGGGAGGACAATCACTAAATGTCTTCTCCAACTTATAAATATTACGATAAAGTGTGGCAGTTACTGTTTCAATTTCTTCAGGATCAAATGAACCCACTCGAGAATTCATCCATAAGTCGTAATCATTTAAGAACTCAACTATGTTATCGTAAAGCTTCTTGAACGGAGTAAGTTTGTCGTACGTCTGTTTTCTTATTGGATATTGAGAAAGCTCCCAGCCATAAGCAGCTTCTTCAGCGTTAAACCTATCGATTTGTTCGGCTGCTGCTAATAATCTTAAAATTGAATTAAACATATAGTAAACTATCCGTAAATCTTTTCATATAGCAAAATTGCAGTTTGAGCAATATGTGTTTACTTTTCATCAAATCGTCCGGCTTTGTGGTGGTACTTTCGAATATGTTTGAAATTTCCCCAGTGAAACACTTGATCCACTTGTCTCACATATATCTGTAACTTTTTCTTGAACTTTTCAATGTTGTACTTTAAAAGTTCTTGGTACTGAACCATTTTTCCTTTAACGATGGTTTTCAGTTGTTTGAAAACTAGATGAAAGTTTAGGCACCTAAAAAAAACAGAGAAATCGATGATTTTTTGCTCTTATTTTTAACAATAATTATACCATTGGAATGCAGTGTTGTTCTGTTTTATTTCGACAGCTGTAAAGGTTGTATGGTCTGCTAAATATAAAATGTATTCCATGACACCTTTTAAACGTAATCGCATTGCTGGAAGAATTTTGGTTTCCACTTGTTTCTCATATGCAATAACTTGCATTAATTCGGCAGTATTTTTCGGAGGAGTCAACAAACGATCAGAAATTGCTTGATATTCATCTCCAATTCTTAAAAAATGCAATTTAAATCAACTTTTACATATTTCTAACAAACAAAAACTCGATCAAATTAGCCCAAGACAACAAAATTATCGTTAAATAATTCAGATAAAACGACACTTATAGTCATTGAAGTCAAGGTAGTTTGACGGAATGAAAAGCAAAGAAATTAATCAATCAGAGACCCCTGCGGGGATTTTCTCAGAAAGCATTTTGTCTCAAATTAATAACCTGCCACATTATTTTACAATTATAATATAATTTGGCTCCCTACCGTGCAATATTTTTGTTGATTTGATTTTTTCTATCTTTGGCTGATTTGACAATTGACTCATTTACTTTGAAAGTGGCGTAAGTCCATTTCAAGACTAACTTTAGACATTCCAACAGTTGGAAAATTAAACAGAACAAAGACAAAACAGAAAATGCGAATTACGTAAACTTTGCACAGCAAATAAAGTATAAAAAAAAACATTTTTCTCCTCCCTCTTTTAACCTATACCCTTAAATACTTACAAGAACAATAAATAACACAAAGAAATTAAAAATTTTGCTTAATAATTTGAGGATAGTTGACCCAAAATTAGTTTTGATTATACTTGACTAAAAATCAACCTTAATCTTAAACCTTCCCTCTAACTACTGGTCTAAAGATATATAAATCGTTTATTTTGAAAGTGGCATAAGTCCATTTCTAGGACGGTCTATATGGTGATTCTTCTTTTTGTAACTAGAACTAAGTATGTTAACTACACCGGCACACAAAAAAAAAAAAACTCTGTACTTTTGACCAGACCTACAAAAATCTACGTATTTTGACCCCCTGAACGCGAATCCGGGGTCGGTTTGACCCGTACACCCTCAAAAATTCGAGAAAATTTTAAGAAACCGAAAAAAATGGTTAAAATCGGCAGTTTTGGTGACATAGAAATTTTTGTGAACTAAACCGAGCATGATTTTCATGTTTTTTGACCCGCTGAATACAAATTCGAAGTTTATGTAGACCATAAGCCGTTTTTATTGTAAGAAAATTGCAAAAAACCCTTAAAAATTGTAACAAATTGCGGCTATTGTTCTAAAATTCGAGATTATATGAAAAAAATAAACTTTTAAATCTCTACAAAGGATATTTTGCATATTATTCTATTTCTGAAATATGATTTTGAAGATTATTTGGCTAACCGCGATTTTGGTATTTCTATAAATTTTTTACGATTAACAAATTTTTTTTTTGATTCCGGATCAATGGACTTCAAATTTATACTCAACAGATTTGCCAACATGTCAAATTTATTATGATTTCATTAAAAATTTGATATTTATCACAAGAACTTTGATTTTTCTGAAATTTTCAGGGTTTTTTGCTATTTACATGGATTTTTAAGAATGGCTGGACCGAATATCTTCAAGATTTATATTATGCGGATTAGAATACATGAAAATCACGATTTATCTAGCTCCTTAGAATTTTTGTACACTATTACTGCAATTTTTCGCAATTTTCAAAGATTTTTTGCAATTTTCTTACAATTAAAACAGCTTATGATCTAAATGAACTTCGAATTTGTATTCAGCGGGTCAAAAAACATGAAAATCATGCTCGGTTTAGTTCAAAAAAATTTCTATGTCACCAAAACTACCGATTTTAACCATTTTTTTCGGTTTTTTATAGTTTTCTCGAATTTTTGAGGGTGTACGGGTCAAACCGACCCCGGATTCGTGTTCAGGGGATCAAAATACGTAGATTTATGTAGGTCCGGTCAAAAGTACAGAGCACTTTTTTTTTGTGTGCCGGTGTTATTTAACAGCTAAGTTTTCAGAAATTACTGATTCCATTTTAATTGTCAACAAAAACGCCAATTATTCCCTCCTCTTTAGTATCGTATGGTTAAAAATGATAACACTATAGGGATCGTTCTTGAAATGGACTTAACTCACTTTCAAAATAAGCGGTTCAATTAACGTTATAAACTTATACAATACTTTCTAACGAGTGACTGGTATTCTTCAGTACAACTTAAGAGGAGTTTGTCTCGAATTTTTTTGGCAAGTTCAACCATTGATTCAATAATATCACTGCGATTTACATTGAAAAATTCCATCGGGATTTCCAGGACGATTTCGTCGTAAATTCTTTGAATCATTGCATTTAAGTTATTGATTTGCATTTGGTGTTCCCAAAACGTATGAGTTTCATTTAAAAACTTTTCCACAGCAAGTTTAGCCTACAACAAAAGAAATAACAAATATTTTGTTTGATGATTTTTTTTTTTTAATTACTCACTTCATCGTTAATTAGTGACATGAATGGGTCGAAATGATGGACTTGTAGTTCAGGAGATATTCTTTGTTCTGCTACCAAATCTTTAATTTTTATTTTTTGTTGTTCCACATATACTTCGGGTATTTGTGGCTGCAAAAAGCCACGTTATAAAACATTTACAATAAATTTATATTTTTTACCATCAATATTAAATTGCTGTCCACTTCTGGATATAGTCTCGTTTCAATTCGTGGAATATTATTGATGAGCTCAATGAAACTATCGATTATTTCCTTAAATCCTTCGCGAAATTTCACAAAGCCAGGATCGAATTGGACCATTTTGCCACGGCTCACCACATTAAGGGTGAATCCCGGATTTTGAACCCCAACATCGAGCAGCCACGCCATGAAAGTATTGATCGATTTTAGACAAACTTCTTCCAAATAATAGCACATCAGAAATGCCAAACAGTTGAAATATCGTCGCCACTTGTTGGGTAACGAAAGATCCGGAATGTATCCGGCCGTTAAACCATTGGAAAATATTTCCACCACGTCCACGTAAAATTGATCGTAAATTACATTACTTGCATTTTGTAACTGTTTTTTGACCACATTATTAAAATCGCCAAAATCCCAAGGTTGTCCATTGTGGAAAAAGACGGTCATATCAAAAAATTCAAAATTTCTACAAAAAATTAAAGCTTAAGTTCCGGAACTATTGGCTGCCATGTTACTATATTTTAACAATGCCAATCTTTATTTATTTGTTGTGAATGTTTAGCAAACATGAAAAAGAGTATTAATTTTTCGATTGCAGGATTATAAAGATTCTTTGAGGGTTATAAGTATCGAAATTTGTGGAATTTTTATTTTATATCTTTCATGTTTCGTTAATCGAAATTGATCTCCCTAATCATGTTGACCCGTTTTCTTTTTTGAGATCAATGATCCATATTGTTCAATGTGATACTATCAGAACTTGGTGGCGTAAAGTATCGAAAAAAATACATTATTATATGCATATTATTTTATATTTTATTACTATATTGTAATTTTATCTTCTATTATTATAAAGAGGAAAGATTTGATTGTTTGTTTGCTTTGAATAGGCTCCGAAATTACTTGACCGATTTGAAAAATTCTTTCACTGTTGGGAAGCTACACTATTTTCGGTGAACATAGACTATATTAAATTTTCAAAAAAATTAGGGATCTATAAAAAAATCCAATAATGTGTGAAAAAATTACTAAAAAACTTTCTTACATCGCGTGTGCTGGTGATTTAACTAAAGAATGGAACAACTGAATTTAATGAAACTTTATATTAAGATACAACACAACTATCCACACACGTTAGGCTACTTATCATTCCTTAAAAATAATAAGGGAATGTACCCCCTACGTAAAAACTGAGAGATGAAAAAAAATTACTTTAGATAGGCGAGTTATATATCATTGGAAAGGTATTTAAAATTTACAAAATGATCTGTATTAATATTTTTAGTTGAACTAATAAAAAGCACAGTAATTTAATTTAAAGTACAAAAAAATGCCTTTTTGAAATATGTATGTTTTTATAGATAACTAGCTGATCCCCGCGACTTCGTCTGCGTAACGTATTTTATTTTTCTCATTCTTTTACGAAAAATATAATCATACTACATCATACATCAAATAAAAAATATCGCCAAGTTCAATAAATTCGGTCTTAATTATGACTAAAAAAAGTCGAAAGTTATCAAAATACTCGCATCAAAATAACCCCATCTTCCTTTTTCGATTCCCGAATGAGCCTTTTTCCAAAAACTAATACACTTTTGCACTGTACAATACAACCGCGAAATTGAAATTTGTACAATTGCACGAAACCCAGTTCTTCCATAATCATGTATAACCATTATGTATCTTTAAACTTATTATTGAAATATCTGAATTTCAACTATATAATTAAACCATATTGGATAGTCCAGAGTTCACCATACACAATTTGGCGTATGCCTTTTGCTTTGGAAGAGGATTTTAAATTTCTTTTATCATTATGATGATATGATTATTTATTATTTATCATTATGATAATTTCTGGCTGGAATTGCGAACTTTTTTCGTGATAAATAATAAATAATCATATCATCATAATGATAAAAGAAATTTAAAATCCTCTTCCAGAGCAAAAGGCATACGCCAAATCGTGTATGGTGAACTCTGGACTATCCAATATGGTTTAATTATATAGTTGAAATTCAGATATTTCAATAACAAGTTTAAAGATACATAATGGTTATACATGATTATGGAAGAACTGGGTTTCGTGCAATTGTACAAATTTCAATTTCGCGGCTGTGTTGTACATTGCAATAGTGTAATAGTTTTTGTGAAAAAGGTTCATTCGGGAATCGAAACAGTGAGATGGGGTTCTTTTGACGCGAGTATTTTGATAATTTTCGACTTTTTTTAGCTATAATTAAGACCAAATTTATTGAACTTGGTGATATTTTTTATTTATGTATAGATGCTGATTGATTTACGGATTATTTGGTTCACGGTAGGTATACCTACCGTAGGTATACGCAATTGAACATACTCTTTTTAGATATTTATAAATATTTTTTGAAAATTAATTGATTGTTACATAGAACTATTTTATTCTTTGCCACAGCTTATTAAATGTGTCTTTTTCAAGAATGTGAAGTATTTTTAAGTATGATTATATTTTTCGTAAAAGAAATAAGAAAAATAAAGTACGTTACGCAGACGAAGCCGCGGGGATCAGTTAGTACTAAACTATTTATGGATCTTTGAAATTAAAAATGTAGACCTTACAAAACTATAAATCTTCCATCCTTCTTGAGTTTCAAAATTAACGATTTATCTTGATAAATTCTTTAAGACTTACGAATATTTCAAGTTCCAAACATCAATAAATTGCCTCATACAAGGATTCATAATTCCAATTTTCTTGCTAAGGCTACGTTTCGCATGGAAAATCGGAATTTTCCACTGAACACTTTGTTCAGCCAATTCCCGTCTTTCCAATGTATCAAACTCACTAACAACCGATTCACGTTGGGATGGATCTTTTAAAATGAAGTCAACAATGGCCTTTTTCACGGCCGTCATAAAATCGGCCTTTAAGTCTTCAGTGGCCTTCTTCAAGAGTTCACCATGTGCTTGAAGACGTTTCGGAATTAATTTTAACACCTAGAAAAAATATCATTTGTATAATTCTTTGTATTTACAATTATGAGAATGTAATGGTACTTTATCAATTAGAGCTGCATCCATTGGAGCTACATAGATCGTATCGATCCCAAATCGAATATAATAATAATATTTCAAAACTTCCTTTTCCTCATCCGTTGGATCTTGGGAAAAATCAACGTCAGGATTCTTCTCCACCGCCAAAATCATATTCACCAAACGTTCTCGAAATAGTTCCCGACGTTTTCTCATGGCCGTGTAGGACTCCATTTTGATTTTATGTTCTTAAAAAGATAAACTTTAGAAAAATTCTCTTTTTTTTTTAGTTTTAAAGTACCTGCTTGTTTTCGAATTGTTGAAGGGGTTCGAAAAAGTTTGACTTTCTGTCTATAGGCCAACGGCGGATGCCGTGCATTTTCTGGAATGGCAAGCACTGGATCATAATTAGGTGGAGGTTTATTAACGTTTCGGATTTTTCCAATCTTAATTCCCAATCCTTGATCCCCATCGCCGGTGAGACGCTGACGCTTTTCCGAATATCGTCGCAAAAGCTCTTCGCGTTTTCGATTCATTTAAAGTTTATAAACTATTCTTAAAACAAATAGCTCAACCTCATTTATATGCAGCAGTTTAAAAATTCTGTCAACATAAACTTAAATTACAGTTTATTGATTTTCGCTGTTTGTTTTTGATGTAAAATAAACATATTTTTCAAATTACTTTAAAACTTTGATAAAAATGTCAATGCAAGTTTGTAAACTGCTACTTGTTATTGATCAAATATATGTAGTCATAGAAGCATTTGGTAATTACCAAATAAAATCCAACAGGTAGACTGATATTTGAAAAATGTATTAGGAACATAGGTACAAAGGTATATATCATTTCATTAATCTAAAAGCTTTTTGGTTTGAGTTGTTTTTTTTTTTTATTTGGTGTGTAAAAATTTCATCAATAGTAATGAATAGTTTTGTAAATATGAGTAAAAGCGAATAAAATTTTTAATTAATTATTGCGAAAGTTGACAAAGCATTGCAGTTCCACGTAATATCCAATGTTCCTGCGGTTTTAATGTTGGCAAAGTCATTGAAATTACAAAGTTTGTCGAGTGCCCGGTGGTGGAGAGTACCCCTCGACGCTCGGATGTTTTATAAATTGGGCATAAATACGTACTACTGGGGAGGATGTCTTCTTTTTTCGCCGGTTTCAACCAAATCTAAACAAAAATTTAAATCAGATTTTATAACATTTCATTTTACTTTAAAGCTTGGGAAAACAAATATTTCCATAAATATTTACACTCAGTGGACTTTGTAAATAAAATGTTAATTCTGTGAAATTGGCTAAAAATTCAATTATATTCTATTATAATAAACCAATCCTTAGTCAAAATTTAAAAAATTTTGTGGATATAATAAAACACGTTTATAATAATTTAAAGAACTATACAATAGACTGGGCCAAGAAAATCACCTTTTTTTATTGAAAAGTATTTTGAAAATATTGTTCAAGGTGACAAAAAAAATATCGGGAAGGTTTGAGCCCTTAATATTAATATTAAGAGGTCATCTTTAATTTCAATTTTATATTTGTGCTTTCATTTTTGCATCAATGCTGTCAAACTATGAAGGTAAAAAAATTTATCTGCACATATATTTATAGAAAATTAAATTCCCTACAAAAAAAGTCTTTTAAAAATTTTTTGTCAGACACGCCGTTTCCGAATAATCAAGCTTTAAAAATTGATATAATTTTTAGATTTATCTTCTTAATTTTGGAATTTTGTAACTAACAAACAAATAAATATATAGAAATAAACAATATAGATTCTTGAAAGGAATTTAATGCTCTACAAAAAAGGTTTCTTAACGTTTTTACATAAAATCACTTTTTTGAAAGTTATTCACAATTAAAGTTGAATAAAATATTAAATTATTGTTTTTTTCGTTTTTCTACGTTTAAAAAATAGTTGTTAACCGAGAATAGTTTTGACTACAATATGAAATTTAGATATTTCAAGCGATAAAATGATGATTTTCGATCTTGTAAAATACCAATTTGTCCCACTGAATGAAAAAAAATTGATTCAACAAAGAGAAAAACAATAACTTAAATTTTCCCTCAACTTTAATTGTGAATAACTTTCGAAAAAGCGATTTTATGTAAAAACAATTAGATACCTTTTTTGTAGAACATTAAATTTCCTTTAAGAATCTATAATTTTCATTTCTATATATTTAATTATTCGTTAGTTACAAAATTCCAAAATAAAGAAGATAAATCTAAAAATTATATCAATGTTTAAAGCTTGATTTTTCGGAAACGGCGTGTCTGGCGAAAATTTTTAACGAGACGTTTTTTGTAGAGAATTTAATGTTCTATAAATATATGTGCAGATTAATTTTTTTAAGTTGATAGTTTGACAGCATTGACGCAAAAATGAAAGTTATTTTTTCGGTAGCAATTATAATTTTGGATTATATCATTCTATGAATCCTTATCAGACAAGCTATGGTAGATAAAGATCTAGGAAAAGAGGTTCGAATAATAAGAAAATTGTGGAGGACAGACACGCCAGACCAATTACGAAAAAATTCCGACGAAAAAGACTTTATCCTAAAATACAAAGCTATTATGTTATATTCGAAAATAGCTACCATCATTTTTCATGCTCTGTATTACATTAAGAACCGGAATTTTCACTCATAAATTGATAGACCATTTCCTTAAGATAGCTTTTTAGTAAATAAATATGTATCTGTTAGATAAATCTTATATTTATCTTACGCATATCACTATTCTTAAATGAAAATTAGTACATTTTTTCTATCCTCTGAACAAAATTTTATCTGGAAGATAAATACCATTGACTAAATGTGAAAATATCAACCCTTAAACTGAAAAAAACAATAGTCAAGTGGCAATCTCTTGTTACGATAACCAAAAATATTCAATCATTAAAATTTTAAGAATTTTGAAACCTTCTTAAAGTCACATATTTGGCACCAAACATTTAAGGATTTTGTTTTTAATTTTATGAGCAATACAGGATTGGGGTCAAGAAATGGAGCAAAAATATTGATTTCATCGGTTTTGGAGTCAATGCCATCAAAAATTATACCGAATATAGTTCCTAACAAATTTATGCTTCAACAGTACAGTAAATACTTAAAATATACTATTCTGGAATCTTATAATTTAAGTTAAATATTCTATAAAATTGCATTTTCGTTGGAGTCAAGAGTTGACTCCAAAGTCAATGCTGGAGCCTATATTAATTTAATTCAACTCCTCAACCCAGAAAGAATAAATCTTTAAAAAGAAATTTAAAGATCGTTAACATTTTTTTTTTTAATATTTCAAGAACTAATTTTATATCATAGAAAGACTAACATTTTGCTATATATTGTTGCAAATGCAATTAATTTTTTGTTTGTTTTAGACTAAGCATTTAAATTTTAAATATCCTTTAATTACTAATCCATCATGCAGAAACTAAACGAACCCCGTTTTGCTTTAAAGAACATTCTTTAATAGAGCGTCTTTTATACTACAACTCTCTACACTACTACTGGAAGTTCAACAGCTGCATTCGTAGTAAAAGCTAATGAAAATTTTAAAAATCAGTTTGATTATGATTTCACAACTCAATGACCCATAATTATGTTATGACAAACGTTCAAAAAATTGTTCTAAAAGCAAATATTTCAAGAGGTTTGGAAAGTTTTTTTTTTTACTTTCATCCCATAGTGGACGGCGGAAATGCAAATTTCAAAAACAACAAAAACCGTTCGTAGACCAAAATACGTTCCGAAAAAAAATTTCATTAATAAATTAATCCTAGTAGCTTTTATAATAATCGGTTATTGGTTCAATTGTAAGTACAACCGCTGAAAACTTCTAAAAATTTATTTTTTGATTATAAGTATGCGCCCAACGCAATGTTGGGCATTCCAAAAATTACATGTTTATTCAAAAAAGCAATAATAGCTTTAAGGCTATTAGATAATTTATAGAGTGCTTTCGCTTATATATCAACAATATTTTATGATATCTGCGCGAGGTATAGCTTTCAATGAAACAAATTTTACAAATTTAATTTTATTTTTACCCCAAAGTAATTTCTTCAGACGCAAAATGGTAGTTAAAAATTTATTTCACACAAAAAAAAATATTACGTTTACTCTGCAATTACCAATGAACTATAAAAATAAGTATTACCGTCCAAAGCTTTTAATTTGAGCTTTATTACAATGAACATTAAAGCTCACAATTTATTTGAATGAAAAATCGCTTTTTTTTCGTTGTTTTTTTATCTGCACTCTTTTGAGTCTAATTACAGGCAGAGGAGTATGTTGACAAAAAAAATCATCGATATTTCCAATGTTTGAAAGCTTTAACGTTTGTCTTATACAATATGTAAGAAAAGTGTAGTTCTTTTAGTTTGGTTTCAGGATTAAACAAAATTAAATCTTAAACCAAGTTTTTGTATACTTTTGTGCTCTACAATCGTTTGTTTGTACATAATTACCTCGACAGTTTTATAATATCTCCCATAAAAAATTAGAATAGTAAAAATTAGTTTAAAACGGTAGGTGCCCAAAATACTTAATATTAAGGATAAGAAATTTTGTTAAACCACGAAAGTTGAAAAGAAAAGCTTCGCTTGTGTATAGCAAACGAACTAATACACTCAACTTCTTTTTAGTGGCATAAAGTCTTAACTTTCACTAGTTAACAAAAACACTTTTTTTATACAATATAATCAGTAGCGTAAAAAGAGTTTTTGAAATACATTTTTTTAAGCTTTCATTTTCATATCAAGATAAATATCTGTGATTTTAAGCCTATATTATATGTATTCATTGAAAAAAATTCTTAGATTTAATGCTTTCACGGAAGCTTTCGGGAAGGTTTGAGCCCTTAATATTAATATTAAGAGGTCTATCATTTTTAATTTCGATTTTTGAAGTTATACTTCTTTAGGCGCGTTATAAAAAATTGATGAGAGTGAAATTTTACGATGCGCGCGCACCCGTGACACAAAATTAACAGAGTGAAGTTGCCCACTAACGTTTGCTTATTATTATTATTATTATTATAAGAATTTATATGCATTTAAAAGAAAGATATTTTTCTGAAGTTATTCGGGGTAATATTTAAAACAATGTAATTAAACTGGATTGATACATTTCATTACAATATATTTTTCTATATTTGAATTAAAAATTAGTTTCAATACATAGATATGAATGGGTAAATAAAATATACAATCACTATTGCATAAATTTAATTTTTGGGACATCGATATTAGGGATTGTTTATATATATCTATACATGATATTTAATGCCAACAATCTACTTCTATATGGTAAATGTTTTCGATAAGTATTTTTCGAGCATGTGACCCAATCTGTTAATTCGGTTAAACGGTTAATATATTAATATTTAATATACATTTTGTATAAGTAACCAAACGTGTAAGCATTTAGTATTAATGTATAAATAGCCAATTTAATCTTTTATTTGAAACCCAGTTACATTCCGGCAAATATTCACAACCCAACACTGGCACAACTGACAAAAGACTAAAACTAGCAATTGAATGAAAGTGAAATGACAGTTGAAACTAATGACATGGTTTTTCAAATTTGAGGCAATAATTATTATATTTGTATTCCACTAAAGTGGATGTATTTAAACTGTATATTCTTTGTCTTTGTCGCAACACATACGTTTTCTTATTATGTATTTTGATATTAAAAGTATTTTTTGTTTAAAATTGTATCATATTTTAGTAATCTCAAACCTTATAACTGGTGTGCCAGTTCAGGAACTACCGGAAGAGGCTACGGCAGTGGAGTAAAAACCTATTTTTTACTATACCAAAGAAGTATAACTTCTCACGCGCGTACATAAGTACACACACTGTTTTATTTGGGCTTACATTTTTGCATCAATTCTGTCAAACTATGAAGGTAAAAAAATATATCTGCACATATATTCAGAGTAAATTAAGTTCTCTACAAAAAACGTCTCTTTAAAAAAATTTGCTAGCCATACCGTTTCCGAATAATCAAGCTTTGAACATTGATATAGTTTTTAGATTTGTTTTCTTTATTTTGGACTTTGTAACTAACAAAAAAAATAAATATAAAGAAATGAACAATATAGATTCTTGAAGGGAATTTAATGCTCTACAAAAAAGGTCTGTTGATGTTGTTACATAAAATCACTCTTTTAAAATTGGTTCAACAACGAAAAAAACAAAAATTTAATTTTTCCTTCAACTTTAATTGTCAATAACTTTTGAAAAAGTGATTTTATGTAAAAACGTTAAGAAACCTTTTTTGTAGAACATTAAATTCCCTTCAAGAATCTTTATTGTTCATTTCTATTTATTCATTTTTTCTTTTTCGTTAGTTACCAAATTCCAAAATAAAGAAGATAAATCTAAATTAATATCAATGTTTAAAGCTTGATTATTCGGAAACGGTGCGCCTGGCCAAAATTTTTAAATAGACGTTTTTTGTAGGAAATTTTATTTTCTATAAATATATGAGCAGATGAATATTTCACCTTGATAGTTTGACAGCATTGACGTAAAAATGAATACACAAATAAAAAATTGACATTAAAGATGATAGACCTCTTATTATTAATATTAAGGGCTCAAACCTTCCCGATATTTTTTTTTTTGTCACCTTGAACAATATTTTCGATATACTTTTCAAAAATAAAATAGTCGATTTTTTTGGTCCAGTCTATTGAATAGTTCTTTAAATTTTTATAAACGTGTTTTATCATATCCACAAAACATTTAATTTTAATAAACCTAAAAATTATATCAACGTTTAAAGCTTGATTTTTCGGAAAAGGCGTGTCTGGCGAAAATTTTCAAGGAGACGTTTTTTGTAGAGAATTTAATATTCTATAAATATATGTGCAGATTAATTTTTTTAAGTTTATAGTTTGACAGCATTGACGCAAAAATGAAAGCAAAAATAAAAAATCGAAATTAAAAATGATAGATCTCTTAAAATTAATATTAAGGGCTCAGACCTTACCGGTATTTTTTTTATTTTATTTTTGTTACCTTGAACAATATTTTCAATATATTTTAAAAAAATAGTCTATATTTTAGCCCAGTCTACTATACACATTATATATATTCCAACACCAATATACCAAAAAAAAAATTTTTTCGGTAGCAATTATAATTTTGGATTATATCATTCTATGAATCCTTATCAGACAAGCTATGGTAGATAAAGATCTAAGAAAAGAGGTTCGAATTATAAGAAAATTGTGGAGGACAGACACGCCAGACCAATTACGAAAAAATTCCAACGAAAAAGATTTTATCCTAAAATACAAAGCAATTATTTTATATTCGAAAATAGCTACCACAATTTTTCAAGCTCTGTATTACATTAAGGACCGGAATTTTCACTCATAAATTGATAATATATGAAATATGTATATGAAATATGTATCTGTTAGATAAATCTTATATTTATACGCATATCACTATTCTTAAGTGAAAATAGTTTTTTTTTTCTATCCTTTGAACAAATTTTATCTGGAAGATAAAACCATTGTCTAAATGTGAAAATATCAACCCTAAAACTGAAAAAAAAAAAACAGTCAAGTTGCTATCTCTTATTACGATAACCAAAAATATTCAATCATTAAAATTTTAAGATTTTTGAAACCTTCTTTATGTCACATATTTGGCATGAAACATTTAAGTATTTTGTTTTTAATTTTATGAAAAATACAGGATTGGGGCCAAAAGTGGAGCAAAAATATTAATTTCATCGGTTTTGGAGTCAATGCCATCAAAATTTATACCGAATATAGGTCCTAACAAATTTATGCTTCGACAGTACAGTAAATACTTAAAATATACTATTCTGGAATCTTATAATTTAAGTTAAATATTCTATAAAATTGCATTTTCGTTGGAGTCAAGAGTTGACTCCAAAGTCAATGCTGGAGCCTATATTAATTTAATTCAACTCCTCAACCCAGAAATAATAAATCTTTAAAAAGAAATATAAGGATCGTTAACATTTTTTTTTTTAATATTTCAAGAACTAATTTTATATCATAGAAAGACTAACATTTTGCTATATATTGTTGCAAATGCAATTAATTTTTTGTTTGTTTTAGACTAAGCATTTAAATTTTAAATATCCTTTAATTTCTAAACCATCATGCAGAAACTAAACGAACCCCGTTTTGCTTTAAAGAACATTCTTTAATAGAGCATCTTTTATACTACAACTCTCTATACTACTACTGGAAGTTCAACAGCTGCATTCGTAGTAAAAGTTAATGAAAATTTTAAAAATCAGTTTGATTATGATTTCACAACTCAATGACCCATAATTATGTTATGACAAACGTTCAAAAAATTGTTCTAAAAGCAAATATTTCAAGAGGTTTGGAAAGTTTTTTTTTTTACTTTCATCCCATAGTGGACGGCGGAAATGCAAATTTCGAAAACAACAAAAACCGTTCATAGACCAAAATACGTTCCGAATAAAAATTTCATTAATAAATTAATCCTAGTAGCTTTTATAATAATCGGTTATTGGTTGAATTGTAAGTTCAACCGCTGAAAACTTCTAAAAATTTTTTTTTGATTATAAGTATGCGCCCAACGCAATGTTGGGCATTCCAAAAATTACATGTTTATTCAAAAAAGCAATAATAGCTTTAAGGCTATTAGAAAATTTATAGAGTGCACTCGCTTATATATCAACAATATTTTATGATATCTGCGCGAGGTATAGCTTTCAATGAAACAAATTTTACAAATTTCATTTTATTTTTACACCAAAGTAATTTCTTCAAACGCAAAATGGTAGTTAAAAATTTATTTCACACAAAAAAAAATATTACGTTTATTCTGCAATTACCAATGAACTACAAAAATAAGTATTACCGTCCAAAGCTTTTAATTTGAGCTTTATTACAATGAGCATTAAAGCTCACAATTTATTTGAATGAAAAATCGCTTTTTTTTCGTTGTTTTTTTAATCTGCACTCTTTTGAGCCTAATTACAGGCAGAGGAGTATGTTGACAAAAAAAATCATTGATATTTCCAATGTTTGAAAGCTTTAACTTTTGTCTTATACAATATGTAAGAAAAGTGTAGTTCTTTTAGTTTGGTTTTAGGATTAAACAAAATTAAATCTTAAACCAAGTTTTTGTATACTTTTGTGCTATACAATCTTTTGTTTGTACATAATTACCTCGACAGTTTTATAATGTCTCCCATAAAAAATTAGAATAGTAAAAATTAGTTTAAAACGGTAGGTGCCCAAAATACTTAATATTAAGGATAAGAAATTTTGTTAAACCACGAAAGTTGAAAAGAAAAGCTTCGCTTCTGTATAGCAAACGAACTAATACACTCAACTTCTTTTTAGTGACATAAAGTCTTAACTTTCACTAGTTAACAAAAACACTTTTTTTAAACAATATAATCAGTAGCGTAAAAAGAGTTTTTGAAATACATTTTTTGGAGCTTTCATTTTCATATCAAGATAAATATCTGTGATTTTAAGCCTATATTATATGTATTCATTGAAAAAAATTCTTAAATTTAATGCTTTCATGGAAGCTTTCGGGAAGGTTTGAGCCCTTAATATTAATATTCAGAGGTCTATCATTTTTAATTTCGATTTTTTATTTGTGCTTTCATTTTTGCGTCAATGCTATCAAACTATCAAAGTAAAAAATTTATATGTACATATATTAAGAGAAAATTAAATTTTCTACAAACAACGTCTCTTCAAAAAATTTTGCCAGACATACCGTTTCCGAATAATCAAGCTTTAAACATTGTTATAGTTTTTAGATTTAATTTCTATATTTTGGAATTTGGTAACTAACGAACAAATAAATATATAGAAATGAACAATATAGATTCTAAATGGGAATTTAATGCTCTACAAAAAAGGTCTCGTAATGTTTTTATATAAAATCACTCTTTCAAAATTGGTTCAACAACGAAAAAAACAATAATTTAATCTTTAACTTTAATTGTGAATAACTTTTGAAAAGTGATTTTATGTAAAAACATTAATAGACCTTTTTTGTAGAGCATTAAATTCCCTTCAAAAATCTATATTGCTTATTTCTTTATATTTATCTGTTCGTTAGTTACAAAATTCCAAAATAAAGAAGATAAATCTAAAAATTATATCAATGTTTAAAGCTTGATTATTCGGAAACGGCGTGTCTGGCAAAAATTTTTTAAAAGACTTTTTTTGTAGGGAATTTAATTTTCTATAAATATATGTGCAGATGATTTTTTTTACCTTGAAATTTTGACAGCATTGACGTAAAAATTAGAGCACAAATAAAAAATCAAATTTTAAGATGATAGACCTCTTAATATTAATATTAAGGGCTCAAACCTTCCCGATATTTTTTTTTTGTCACCTTGAACAATATTTTCGATATACTTTTCAAAAAAAAAAAAAAAAATAGTCGATTTTTTTGGCCCAGTCTATTGAATAGTTCTATAAATTATTATAAACGTGTTATATTATATCCACAAAAATTGTTATATCCGACTTTTTTTGTATAAGGGTTGGTTTTTTATGACTAATAGAATAGAATAGAATTTTTAATTAATTTCATAGAATTAACATGCTATTTACCATTCTAGTTGCAAAATTCCAAAATAAAGAAGATAAAATTAAAGATTATATCAATTTTTAAAGCTTGATTATTCGAAAACGGCGTGTCTGGCAAAAAATTTTAAAGAATTATTTTTTGCAGGGAATTTAATTTTCTATAATTATATGTGCAGATGATTTTTTTTACTTTGATAGTTTGACAGCATTGACGCAAAAATGAAAGCACAAATAAAAAATCGAAATTAAAGATGATAGACCTCTTAATATTAATATTAAGGGCTCAAACCTTCCCCGTATTTTTTTTGTCACCTTGAACAATATTTTCGATATACTTTTCAAAAAAAAAAAAAGTATTTTTTTTGGCCCAGTCTAGTGTATATAATATACAACGTTGGTCCAAGAACACTGCCCTAGGAATTTCAACAGCTAATAGTCGAAAAAAATAGTCGATTTTTTTGGTTCAGTCTTATCTATAATTCTTTGTTGGAATTGCAGCTACCGAATTGGAAACCTTGTTTTTGTAATTTTTATGGACTGCATTTTCTATAAGCATAACTGTTTTAAATCAAAATATACATATAAACTTCAGAAGCATACAAGAACACGGTTTAAATCAGAAAGGCACAATTTCAACAAAAAATTGTATAAACCACAATGTTTCATTTACATATGGCATGTCACAGTACAAGACTTTCGGAAGACTCTCATCCAATGCCATTGTTTCATAATTCCATCGAGCCCCATCCAAAAACAATCCATATATAAACACCCCATCCTCTGGCGCCTCATTATATTCCGGATCTGGCAAAACTTCAAAATCAAACACCAACAAATCAATCGGAATCTTGTATTTTCTCGCATAGTTTTGTTGCGCTCCTGTCAGGAAAGCTTGCGTGAAGAAAAATCCGGACACCCAAAACGACGAAGGAATGCCTTCATCAAACCATTTCTGTAAAACAATTTCAATGAAAAACCAAACAGGAAAATCAAAATCTGACATATTTACTTGTAAAAATGCGAGTCGTTCTAGAAAATCTGCAATATAACTGCCGAGGGGTTTCAACGACGGGTATGACTTCTTGGCCCACATCGCCGGAATTTTTCCGACCAACATACTTGACAATACTTCTTCCAATTCGAGTGATAACACGATAAGACCACGCACGCCCTTTTGAACGGCTCGTAAACTATTCCTCACCACATTCAACAGAGTGTTAAACCTACCCATTTCTTGCACCAAAACGGTGTTCATACTTTGATTGTACAATGTGGGATATTTTTCTAAAGTTAACACGCGATCGAAATCGGGTGGCAATTTGGCTAAAACGTCCTTACAAATATCGTAGATTACATCTTCTGGAGATTTCACCGATCCTCCGGAAGAACTTGATTCCTAAACTCAAACAATCATTCATTATTCACAAATCATTTTTGTAAATTAAAATTATTTTTCCACATTGAATTGCATTACCTTTTTCATTAAAATCTAACATGAGAAAAATTGAAAAAAAAATAAATTTTAAATTAGCAATTTTGGTTGAAGAAAGTTTCATAGAAAATACCTACCTCCTCCCACAAATCCTACCAGTCGACATTCAATAAAAGTTATAATTTTTAATTAAAGTTTCAAATAATTTGCATATTATAATTCTTTTAATTACCTTTCTTTCCTTAGGTGCGTCAAAGTAATTTTAAATAATTTTAATCTTTATTCAATAAAAATTTTTTTCCGAAAAACCTTACCTGTGTTAGTAAAATTGTGTTTAACAGAAGATTGGTTTCGTTTTGATCTTTTAAGATGTCAGCATTTTCATGCATTCCAAATACGGCGGGACTCGTAATTAAGGGAAGTGTTTTTGTAAAAGTTAAGTATCCTTCATATTCATCAAATATTGGTATGACGTAATTTCCTAGAAATAAAATTATATTTAATTTTATTGGACATTTCAAAGTTTACCTTTATAAAAATAAACTGTTCAGAATTCTAATGGGTTTTATAATTGATTACTGAATCAAATCTACGGAATTGGTCAAGATTTGGATAGGATTTGGTTTTTATGTTTATTTAAAAATATGGGAGAATCTTTGCTCTTTTGTCCCAAACTATAATTTTTATAACATTTATTAAAAGCTTTCTTCCACTTTATTGCAAGTGTAACCCTGACCATGGTCTTGCACCTGGGAGAACCGAGAGAAATCAAGAATTATTTTGATAAAGCTTAAATTTTTGATTAATACTAATATTTGGTTCAAAATAATAATGAGATTTTTGACCGAAGAAAAACAAATCAATTTTACCAAAAAATATGTATTGAAGTTTATTAAAAGTTTAATTATATAGGATGAAAGCCCCAAAAAATATATCTTATTCCTCATTTAATGACAATAAACAAAGAGATTATGGAAAAAATCCAATTCAAAACGCAGTTCAAATATATATTACGTCGAAAGTTGTAATGTAGTTTATAAATCAGCAATATCAGCAGTGGCGTAGCTACTTAGGGGCTAGGCGGGGCAGTGCTCCGGGACCCTCCAGCTCAAGGAGCCTTCGAATCCTTACCAGAAATCTTGATCGAACTGAACTTTTGGAAATTCAGTTGGAAGTTCACAAATTATGTACGGAAATATTGAGCAAATATGGAGTGCTAGAATGCGACCTAACGGAAGTATTTACAACAATGTTATTATTCTTTACAATTCCTGTCACTTCTGCAGCAGCTGAAAGATCATTTAGCAAATTAAAAATAATAAAAAAATATTTAAAAAATTATATTGGCCAAACTCGACTACGATATTTATCGCTAATAGCAATTGAAAACCAAACCGCATCAAGCCTGGATTTAAACGAAGTCATTGATACTATTGCGAAAACTAAAGCTGGGAAAATTGTAAGTATAATTGTTATTTAGTCAGTTGGTAGGTCCGACCTTTATATAATAAACCCTTGAATCTTCTCTATTTCGTTTTATTAGCCAAACCTACACCAAGTATTAATTGTAATTTATGTTGTTACTGTTTAATATTTTTATTACCTGCCCTGCAGTACACAAAAAAGAGCTTAAGTAGCTTAGCATTTTAAAGTGTTTGTATGTTTCATATTTTTATTTGGTAAAACCTAATCAGTTATAATAATTTGCCCCAGGGCCCTTGGTTATCTAGCTACGCCACTGAACATCAGCCAATTTCTACTAAAGTCCCTAAGACCAGAAAAAAATTGTATTTTTTTCTTCATAATGTTTACCTGCAGGATCAATTGAGTATTTTTCTTTATGAACCAAATCAGGACAATAAAATTTCGCGAGAATCGTAGTCAAAGTACGTCGATCCCACCCATCAGTAACTCGTCCTCCATAATTGCACTCTCCTGCCAAATATCGCAAAGCTACATACGGAATTTCCTAATAAAAAAAACCCAAAATTATAAATCAAGTTTATGCCAAACATATATGAAATTCAAACCGGATATTCATTCAAAAACATTTGCAACTGCAACACGCAAATTCTCAAGTCCGTTTCATTGAATTCATACGGAATATTCCATCCAATCGGACCGAATTTTCTTCGTTCTTGAATCAATGCATGGAAAAAGCATAGACCATATAACATTTTCTTGAAAGCTTTTGGATTAGTACAAGCGACAAACCAATCGTTATCGCAGATTGGATCGCTTAAATACGACCGAGTGATATTTGCTCGCAATCCTTTCGGTGGTTCATTGGTCATTTTTACCCCATTCTGGAGTACAACGACTGGAAAATGTTCTGCCGGATATGATGTTAACCATAATCGAAAATCGGGATGGGTTGTTGCAGGCATCAAATTTTCACAAATCTAAAAATAAATCATCTTATTATACTTTTTTTTAAAGTTTTTAAAATGCTTACAGCTTGTAAAGTGGGCATCCAACTCTTGGCCAAATGACAATTTTGTAGTACGACCCAAGTTCCACTTTTGGTTCCTTCATCTATCAAACGTACGGCAATTGGACCTTGTCCTTGACCCAAAGATAAAGAAGACAAACGACTAGCTCCAAATCCCTGATCATCGGCAAACTTTAGTAAAATCGCTGTAGGATCAGCTCCAGGTGTTAGAATAAAAATCAACGGAATACAACAATGGGAATCAGAAAACGCGGCGATCAAATCAAACGGTGGCGGCTCCACAAATTCCTTTCCAATCGATTCTACCCACAGATAATTGTAAGTCAAAAAAAAAAACAACGAAAAATTTAATGAGATCCTACCCTGTACAAATCCTTGTACTGCTGGTACAATTTTATCTTTTCTTATACAACGCAACACTAACATTTTCTGAAACTGACTCAATTTTTCATTCCAATAATCTGGCAGAGGAAATGTATTTGGAGTGGACGAATCAAAGTACGTTTTCCACATGGCAACATTGGCTTCAAAATGTTCTCTTATTCCCAAAAACGCGGGAAAATCGGTCAAACGACTAAGTTCGTCCCAAGACGTTTTCGGTAACCAGTGGCATGGATTTTTGTGGGGATTATCCAAACCTACACCTCCAGTCAACAAAAACATCCATTCACCAATGTCTAATTGGTTTCGACTTTTCAACAAATTTACACACAGCAACAACGAAAATAGAAGTTTATCCTACAAAAATAAAGTTTTTATTTAATTTTTTTGTTTAGTTTATGAATTACCTTTTCAAATAAGCTGCGACATATATTAACGTAAAGCGAATATGTGAAATATTTTTCCAAATCTTTTAATCTATCTGGAACGCTTTCCACTTTTTCCGTGTTATCAATGGCAGATTTGAATAAATTGACAAACCAAACCAATGAATACTGATACATTGGATCAATGTTTGCCAAAATTGCTTGGTGAGAAAAAAAAATAGTTTATTACTTGTATAATATTAGTCAATATGATTTTACCAATTGTGAAAAAGAGGACAGTACTATGAGCTGCTATTGGAACATAATCCAAACGAGCTTTATCAATTTGTTTTTCAGTGATTTCCCCAGCTGCTTGCTTCTCAGAAATCTCGTTAGATAGAACTTTTGACGAACTTAACACTTGAACACCAGTCTCATCTTCTAAAATATTTCCTTCTGAACTACTTAGTACCCACAAAATTTTATCTTCAATTTCTTTCAACATTCTGCAACAATATCAAATCAATTAGAACCTTATTAAAATGGCTAGCTCGCTATCCAAAAAAAAGGTCTTTAAACCCATATTTTTTGCAACCCTGGTAACAGTACTCAAAAGTTTTTAATACACTTTAGGCCGAACAAAGCCCTACGATTCCACAAACCCTCCTCTAGTCTATTAGACAAATAGTTCTTTTGCCTGGCAAAAAAATCTAAAAAGTTTCTCCCTTATACCGTTTATTTTCTGCTCCTTGTAAAATTAATGCATTTTTCTCTGCTTCTAAATCAGGACGTTCCTTTGCTACGGTTATGCCCAACAGTTGATCTTCTAATCCAACTGCGGTAATCATAAAATTCACCAGGGTTACTTTTACTGCGACTTCAGGAAGATAGTGAGGATTTGTTAGTTTTGTTGTGATATAGAATCTATGAAAAATTATTGTTAATTATTAATAATTCTGCAAATATAGTTTATCGTTTTGAAATTTACCTAAAGTCTTTGCTATATTCAACGACTGAATCGCCAATTTTCAGCATTAATGCTCCTCCTTGTTTAAAGGTTTGCTTTAGTAGTAGAGGTTCGAGTACAGGATCTAGTTCTTCTCCAACATTTTCAAGAAGAACCTAACATAAAAGAAAATATTTAATCTTAGTGATCAGTAAATTAAAAAAGAAAAAAACATGGCAAAGGATAGCAAGGCATAATGGGATAGAATGTTAAATATTTAGAATACGGAAAAGGAAAGAGGACTAAGGTCTAATTTATTTCTATGTATTATAATCTTAAATTGAATTTAAATCGATTAATTCTGCATTTTATTGTAAATAAGTTGCAATATTTATAGAAAATTAAGATGGATTTGTCCTCTATGAAACATTTGATATTAAGCAACTTTAAAAAATTTGAAATATTTTATCCATATTTCTAAAGAATTAAAGCAAATCTAAGAATAGTCATTTACCATGGTTCACTCTACATAAAACTTAAAACCTTACGGGATTTCCGAATTGAATTCCATTTTCTAATTTACGAGTGTAATCACTCTGTGAAAGTCGGATGACTGAAATATTTTTGGCAGCTTCCATATTTCTTATCCACTTATTGGCTTGTCCTTGTGGATCAATCAGCAGAGCAAATCTTCTAGCGTTTCTATAATAAATTCAATGTGGTTTAAATCATAAAAGTTTATTTAAAGTTAAGTAAATTTACGAGTACGTACTGCATAATTATTCCATTGTCAACCGAAAAAGAATCAGTCGGTAAACCATCGATATTCCACGACCGAATCAATACCGGATCTCCCAAAATATGTATTAACTGAAAGTCTTTATCGCACGAGACTCCAAGACTCAACAATTCATGTACCCAATTTTTGACTTGTTTAGCCCGAAAGTCCATGGTAAATGGACCTAAATAGGCCACAATTCCGGATGCTACCAGAATATTACCTTAAAAATAAAACAAAATCAAGACTAGTTGAGAAAAAAAATCATAAATTAACCAGTTAAAGCATAGTATTTAACGCCAAGATCAGCCGCAGTGGCACTCCAACGATGTTTCTCACCACCCAAACCACCAATCAATTCTTCGGCTCGATCTAACTTTTTGGTACAAAGATCAGCTTCATCCATTAACATTTGCAATTTCTCCTGTTCTGCAGCCAACAATTCCTCAAGTTTGGCTACTTTATCTCGAGCTGCACGTAACAATCCACGTTTTACTTCCAATGCAGCCATGGCCGTTTTAAACTCGGCTTCAGCACCGGCCAATGCGATTTTTTTCGGTGCAACAACTTTCGCGACCACATCATACTTAGATATAGCAATTACCCATTTGCACAAACCCTCAGCCGCAGTTGAGGCCGTTTTAATTTTGTCCGGATCGAAATTAGGGTCTTGCAATATTGTATCTTTCAATTTGGTCATAATACGAGGCGCGATATTATCTTTATCGAAATTCACCAAACTTTCAAGAAATTTCAAGTCTCCCAAAACTCTTTTTGATGGACCCCAATAGTCTTCGACCATTCCAACTCCGGCCGGATTGGGTACTCGGTCCGGTTTGATATCTTTGATAATGCAAATAGCTTCCATGACTAGTTTCACTCCTGCCGGAGGACTTTTCATGGTTTTTACGATTGTAATGTCCGCAGGAGTTAACGTGTTAAGGGCAGCTAAAGCGGATTCTAAAATTGGCATGGCCTCGGCCAAATTTGCGTCGCAGTCATCTTTAATGGCCTGAGCTGCGGCTGCTTGTTCTCCTGCTATAGCTTCGTCAATCATTACGACTTTTTCTACTTCTCCAGCCTCTTCTTTTTCTTTAAGTACTACTTTTACGGTTTGTTCTACATTGGCAGCAGCTACTACCAACATTGGTTGAAGAGCTTCTAGATTCTTTTGCATAACTGCCACTTCGGCCGCGGCTGAATCAAGTTTTTCCAATCCTACTTCGTATCGCCTCTTTGCCTGTAAAATTTCCCTAAAATCCATGAAATTTGAGTATCAATTATTCAATACATTAACATTGCTGATATTCTTATCCAGGGTTATTATACATTAATGATTCTCATTTTCTGGATACTTAATATTCGATGTTTTTATTAAATTTTTCGTACAACGTTTCGCCACTTTCGCAGCTTCCTCAAGTACTCAATTATAAACATCAATTGTTAAATCCATGTACAATAATCTCGGCATTTATACGACTGTCCTTCTCATAATTCCTTAGGATCCTAGAGAATTGAATATCATAATCCTAGAGAATTATGAGGACAGTCGTATAAATGCCGAGATTATTGTACATGGATTTAACAATTGATGTTTATAATTGAGTACCTGAGGAAGCTGCGAAAGTGGCGAAATGTTGTACGAAAAATGTAATAAAAACATCGAATATTAAGTATCCAGAAAATGAGAATCATTAATGTTTAAATCAATTATTTATGGAGCCATTTTTTAAAGTTTTCTGAGGAAATGATTCTTTAATTCTTGGAAGAAAAACTATCGAATAGCACAATAACATTCAATTAAAAACAGTAATTATTATACAGTAATACTACTACAAAGTTAAAACTTTCCTCTTTGATACATATTTTTTTAATTTTTATTTACCATCGCTTATAATTACTAAGGTCTTTTAGCGACTCTAAGATTAATTAAATCCGTTATCGAGAAATATTAAAAATTTGCACAAGGATCGAACCCACTACTTAAGCGGTCACCTAGACCACTCGGTTACCAGTAGGCAATTATTTTTTATCAATAAAACTATGGGATAAAATATTATATGTATGAATTTGTTGAATATTATCAATCTTAAGAACTGTCCAATAATTATATTACCAGCCAATTTCAATGATCTAGTAAATTCTTAAGTTACAACTCTTTTCAATTGACTTAACCCAAGTTGGGAATGAAAACTTCGTTTTTCGTATCCTTACGTGAATTTGCGGGGTTGTACATTTGTATAAAGGTGTGAAAATTATTAGATTCAAGAGAAAAAAACACATTTTTGTTCTTAAATGTCATAAATTTAAAAATTACAATAATTTCACTCATCTAATAATTTGTGTGATACCCTTTATTGTTAATAATTTATTTTTCCTATCCTGGCATACACTATATTATTATGATGCTAAATCTCAATGAGTTCGGTAATCACATCCACCCGTGTTGTAATAGTTTATTTTTTTAGATTTTTCTTCACAATGACCCAAAAATTTTCTATGGGATTAGCATCGGAACTATTTTCTGGTCAAGAAGGCACATTAATGTTAGAATTTTTGAGAAAATTCATAACTTTTTTGGCATCATGGCAAAGAGCTCCATCCTGCATGGAAATAAAATTTTCTTCCGGAAACCACTCTTTAGTTTGAGGCAATAACCTCGTTTCCAAGACTTGTATATATTGGTCTTGCCTCATAGTACCTTCCACAATGTATATCCTACCGGTACCCTTTGCTGACATGCAGCTCCAAACTGTAACTGATATTAAATGTTTTACAGTCTGGGCGATACATTGCTGGAAAAAAGTAAAAATTTTCTTTTGAGTCTAATAATTTTCACACCTCTGTACCAGTTTCTTTTTGCATATTAACTTTTATCATTTTTAGTTTAGGAGTTTTGTTTTCAACAAATATTATTAAAAATAATTTAAGGCATTCGACAGTTACTCGTCTAAGAACTAAAGAATCCCTTTCATGAAATTATTAGGAAATATTTTCTTCTATACACTACTAATTCAATACAAACGTATATCAACTATGATTACTTTCGCTTTTTATCCAATAAAGCCTTAAAAGTATTGATTAATTCCAAATACGAGGTTGGAGTCACGTAGCATTTACGCCGTAGGCTCACAAAGAATTCCTTAGTCAATTCCTCGGTGGAGGTATGAAAAGTTTGACACATTTCTATACAAACAGTTCGCTCCAAATCTGTCAATTCAACTTCAGAAAGAAATCGAGTGGCGACGGCGAGAAGAGCGTCTGCCGGCCACGGCTACAAAAGATTTATTTTCCTACAGCCTCGAAATTTTCTTTTGTCCAATCAATTGTAATACCTGAAACCAATCGATCGTGCAACAATTGACAAATGCAGGAAACTTTCGAACGCGATTCCTGAAACTGTCGCCAATTGGACTCATTGCCAACACCACGTGCAATTGTTCCCGTACAATTTGAACGAAAAAGTTAAATAATGCGACAGGGCTTCCGTCTGTCTGTAACGATTTGTCACGTTGTCTATCAAGTTGTCGCATTTTTTCACAAATCTCTGATTTCTCGTCATTATTGAACAAATTGGGAACTTCGCCGGAGTTCAACAAATTGTTTACGTCTTCCAAGAACGATTCTTCTTTCATCTAAAAACAAATCTTATTTAAAAATGTTTCAGAGAAATAGTTTATCTTATACTTGGGTATCGGTAAACAGGAATACAGCGTGAATGTCCGAAGCACTAGCTTTTCGTAAAATTACTTTGATATCTTCGTGCCATTCATTGGCACCATACTGTCGACTAATTTCCACTTGGGATAAATCATATTCGGATATACTGGCAGCTAATCGAGTCAAAGATTGTCTTCCTGAACCACCAACCCCAACTAAAAGTGCATGACTTCTTGGTTGCTTTATGACTCGGCAAATTCTCGAAAGATGTTCAATTGCAAATCTGTACACAAAAAAATTATTGCACCGATATACTTACGATTTTTGTCTATTTTTTTTGATTCTACTTGTTTCGAAGTATGTGGAGTAC
Organism: Sisyra terminalis; assembly: GCA_958496175.1. Lineage (NCBI taxonomy): Eukaryota > Metazoa > Arthropoda > Insecta > Neuroptera > Sisyridae > Sisyra > Sisyra terminalis. The sequence continues at coordinate 44,487,494 of OY292278.1, read as the reverse complement.
ACCTTATCAAATGGTTTTTGAGTTAAGAGAAAAAAAACATACGGATAAAATTTTAAAAATAATAATTATCATATAATTAAAAACGGATATTTTTCCCAAAAAAAAAAACAATAAATAGGACGATAAGTATAGTGAATTGGCTCCAGAAGGGTCTTTGGTTCATAATTTGAGGGTATGTTGGTACTTTTAAGATACATTGATTCAGAAAGTTTCAGATCCCTATGTATAACCGTTTCTGCAAAAATCGAAAAAAGCTGGAAATCAGAAAAAAAAAATTCTCAGAAACTTGTGAATCGATTTATTTGAATTTTGTATATGTTATAGGGGCTGATAGAAGCTTTTAGAGAAAAAAAATAAGAGCTTTATCGGTTTATAAGATCCTTGAAAAAAGAGAGCTTTTAATTTTAATTTTTAACTATGATACAATTTTGGTACAATTACGAGACTATTTTTTTCGAATTCCCCATCCAATTTCCTTTAAAGTTATGAGTTTTTTAGACTTTAAAAAACGGTACCCTATATTGTAAAAAAACCGATTTTATTATAAAGGAAAATATTATAAACAATAATATGAAAACAGTTATTTTCTATTAAATGAATTCAATCATTAATATAGAAATAATTTGGCACTAATGATTAAGTTTGCATCAAGTGTTAGCTTATACGATAAGATTGCTGATCGATGATATTACAACTTGCAATCTTAAAAGCATAGCAATTTTATTGTATAAGATAACATTTGATGCAAATAGATAATAAAATTCAGATCTCAGCTTTTATTTTTTTAAATAAGAAGATAATTTAGGTTGTTTAAGATCGGTTTTTTTATTTAATAATTTTTTTTTATTTATTTATTTGTTGAATATTAATTGAAAATATTTTATTTTTGTGAATCAAGAAGCCTGATGAAGTTACAATACGTAACGAAACGTAGCTAATTGAATAATAAAAATATTAAATAAAAAAACCGATCTTAAACAACCTGAATTGTCATCTTATTTAAAAAAAATTGATGCAAACTTAAACATAATAGTGCCAAATAATTTTTATATTAACGATTGAATTCATTTAATAGAAAACAAATGTTTTCATATTATTACTTTTAATATTTTCTGTTATTTGCATTCGTATATTAATCGACTAAGCTCTGTTTCTGTTTATTACATTAATGGATTTTAGCGTACAAATATTGGTTTTTAATTTTTTTCAATATGGCGTACCGTTTTTTTAAAATTTAAAAAACACATAACTTTAAAGGAAATTGGATAGGGAATCCGATATAGTTTCGTAATTGTACCAAAATTGTATCATGGTTAAAAATTAAAACTAAAAGAAAAAGCTCTCTTTTTTCAAGGATCTTATAAACCGATAAAGCTCTAAATTTTTTTTTCTAGAAGCAACCATCAGCCCTTATAACATAAACAAAATTCAAATAAATCGATTCACAAGTTTCTGAGATTTTTTTTTTCTGAGTTCCGGCTTTTTTCGATTTTTGAAGAAACGGTAATACATAGGGATCTGAAACTTGCCGAATCAATGTATCTTAATAGTACCAACATATCCTGAAATTATGAGCCAAATACCCTTCTGGGGCCGATTCACTATACTTATCGTCCTATATCCTTTAAAAACTACAAACTAATCTTTCACCTGAAGAGAACTAAGTTCATTGGTTTTTTAGTCATGGAATTGAAATCAACCAGAAAAGCTTCTACGACTGTTCGCAATTCGTCCAAATCAATCACTTCTTCATATCTTCTGGCATCAGATTTGGTATTTCCAAAGTCACAAAATATTAGTTTTCGAAGTTCCACCTCACCAATCTACAAATAAAAAACGAATTAATTATCATTTTTAAGCATTCAAATAAGCTATAATAGAATTCAGCTATAAGTTTTAGCTATTGAAACTATAGAATTTCCAAAAAACTTAGACAAAAATAAATGAAAAAAGTTTTAGTGATTCAATGTATTTGCGTGGATCATTGCAAAAAGCTCTGAAATAAATGAACTCTTATATTCTTTAGGATGGAAAGTTTGACATTTATTCGAAGTAATTGTAGGATGTCTCAAAGGTAGTAGATAACAAAAGATACACAAAGGGAATAATTGGTACATCTTTACTTTGTTATTAACCAAAGTAACCAATCACAAACGAGCTCAAGAAAAATAATTTAAAAAAATAGATTAGACTTTCCATCATCTTGTCTTTGTATAAAGTTTTTGGAAACTCATTTTTTTCTACTGCCAAAGATTACCTGTTTCTTAACACCCCCTTCACATAAATGCTTGAACGCATCATCCATATCGATATGGAAGAAAAGATCCAAAATATGATGAAGTATATCAAACAACCACTGTCGATCAGTGTCATCCACCAACCGGTCGTAATAAACCCTTAAGATTTCATGAACCCATAAACGCTTAATAGCTAGCGTGTCGGGGGCAGATTCCGGCACTGATAGCATTACGCCTTGAATAACTCGAGAAAAATCTCTCAGATTGAATAAATAATGGCATTTGGCTGGAGTGGGCAATAAATTAAGTCGACTGTCTTTATAAATATATAAAGTAGCTGAAACGATTTCCTCAACACACGGCGTAAACGCGTTCGAAAACCCTCTGCAAAGTACAATAAACTTTTTATTCCATATAAATTAAATAACGACTAATTCATTCTATTAATCTCAGGCAAGACAGTTCCCAATCAAAAAATTTACTATCCCCGTCAAAGTTTATGTGTGTCGTAAAATATTTAGTCTAGTTTTTTATTACTGTAAGATCATACCTCATTTCAAAGTGCCATTGCATAATTTTTGTAAAAATTGTCACGAGAATATCATCTTTGAATTCATCGATACACAATGTATTGAAATGTCTGGCAAAACGTGGTGTCACTGTATTTCCTGTTGACGGAGGTCCCATTGCAGCCATAAGCTTAAAAATAAAACTTTCAAAGCTCTGTGAAATCTCCATTTTTCACTACTTACTTGAATATCAATCAGCTTTTGTGGAATGATTTCCTTTCTGTCATACCACATATTCAAATCGATCAACTGTCGCAGAATTTCAATCGGAGGTTGAGCTCCGTAAATCTCTCTTTGCGGCATACTAACATCGTCGACGAAAATCACAAACTTTTTGCCCAACGGTGGTCCATAAACTCCTAAAAATGACCAAAAATGATTCATTAACTGAAAAAAGATAGTTTAATTTTATTTTTAATATGATTTCAGTCAATATTTCATTTATATTTTGAACTTTTTTAAAGGCATATCTAAATATACAACTATTATCAGGAATTACAAATTTCATAGCTAAGCTCATTTTTTCCAAAGCTTTGTATTAACTTATTAAAGCAAAAATCCAAGACAATAAATATTAAATAATACGCAAAAATAAGCAGGAATAAACCACAATAAATATATTATACCTTTTTTTCGTTTATCTAATTTAATCATAATCATATCTTGAGTTTGATTTGCTGAAGTTTGAGCCGAAAAATTGATGAAAAGTGGTTTGAATACGTGAGAATCGACTCGTTTCAATAAGAAATCTTGAATATATACAGATTTTCCTGTTCCAGTTGGTCCAACAAGCATAAAATGTTTTCCATGTGTCACCAAAAGTTGCATTAAAGCAATATGCCTTATTGTTTCGGTAGTCATTACAATTATTTGATTTACAGGTATTTCCTTTGGAATTGGAGGAGCATTAACCAAATCATCTGCCCAAGGAACCCATTTTCCTTTTCCCTAAATAGTTGTTTTATTATTTTTTTTGTCCCCAAAATGTTTCACTACAAAGTTTCGAATATAATACGCTTTTATTTGGGATAAACTGGCAAATTAATAAAATTTCAAAGGCATACAATATTGAAGTATTGAAATTTTCATGTAAAATTAATCCAAAAATCGACTCAAGTATTATTATGGAAGTATAAGACCAACACACATGGCAAATTAAGTGTTTTTTGAAATTCAGTTTCACGATTTGAAAGCCCTAGTATACAATGAAAATGTATTAAACTTAAGATATCTGATTTTAAAACGTAAAACGATTAAACATTTAATTTGATTTCACAAAATTTTAGATCAAAACCGCTTCGGTTCTTTCTTTGTTGATGAATATCAGAGTAGCATAACTTTAGTTAACTTATTTACTGGTGGTTACATTTTTTAAGGGGTTATATACAGTTACAAAAAAAGCAAATTTTCCAAAATTTTTACAGAAAAAATTTTTAAATTTATTGATCTAAAAATTTGTACACATATTGTGGTATCTTTTAACTGTATTTTAAAACTAAGTATTAGTAAAAATATTTATTTGGAAAGAAGCTACAGCTGATCTCCGGGAGCTCCTCTCAAAAAAGACGTTTTGCGGTGACCACTATATCTCTGAACTGGATCCTCTGAATTTAAAAAACCAAACAGATTTCGTTAAAGTAATGTTAAATCTAGTAATTAATCGAAGGAATAAGCAAAATAAGTTTTTTTGACAAAATGGCGGTTTTTCAAAAAAAAAAATCGACTTTTGACCAAAATTTTGACCCTAAATTGTATATAAAAAAAATAATATTTATCGGTGAGAAAAAATCTTCGATTAATTACTAAGATATATATTTAAGAAGCTCGTGCTAAAATTTGAGGCTAATCGGTTTAGCCGTTTTGGAGTAATGTTGGTCACCGACTTTGAAAACACCATTTTGAGAAAAACGCGTTTAAAGTTTGAAAAGCACTTTACATAGGAAAATTTTTTATTTCAAATTTGAGTGTAACTTAGAAAATATTCACCGGAATGATATGAAATTTTCTGTATGTATTCTTAAATGTATGTACATTAAGAAAAAAAAATAAAAACGATTTTTTGAAAATGCTAACTGTATATAACCCCTTAAACTAAATACAAATATTTGGTTCATAAACGAGAGATAAAAGTAGACAATGTGAGCTACTTATTTTGAAAGTAGCCTAAGTCCATTTATAGAATAGTTCATATAGCTACTATTCCGTACAACAATAATTACTTGAAGTCAATCAACATGATAAATAAAATTTAAAGAAGACAATATAAATTCGTTATTGGTATTATTTTATAATTATTTTTATTATTAATAATATTATTGTTACTTTTATTATTATTTAATTATTATTATTCATATTCATATTACTATTATTGTAATTATTGTTGCTACTACGATGATTATTATTGTTATTATTATTATTAGCATTTTAATGTTATCTACTACTATAATCGAATTATTCCTATAATATTGATGCTTATTGTTAAAGTTATCATTGCTATTACTAAACTGCTGTTAATGCTTTTGTGACCAGTGGCGTAGCTACCTAGGGGCTAGACGGGGCAGTGCCCCGGGGCCCTCAAGTTCAGGAGGCCCTCGAATCTTTACCAGAAATTTCGATCGAACTGAACTGTTGGAAATTCAGTTGGAAGTTCACCAATTATGTACGGAAAAAATGAGCAAATATGGAGTGCTAGAATGTGACCTAACGGATATATTTACAGCGATGTTATTATTCTTTACAATTCCTGTCACTTCTGCAGCAGTTAAAGGGTCATTTAGCAAATTAAAAGTAATAAAAAATAATTTAAGAAATAATATGAGCCAAATTCGATTCCGATATTTATCGCTAATAGCAATTGAAAATAAAACCGCATCAAGCCTGGATTTAAACGAAGTCATTGATACTTTTGCGAAAACTAAAGCTGGGAAAAATTGTAAATATAATTGTTATTTAGTCAGTTGGTAGGCCCGACCTTTATATAATAAACCCTTGAATCTTCTCAATTTCGTTTTATTAGCCAAATCTACACCAAGTATTAATTGTAATTTATGTTGTTACTGTTTAATATTTTTATTACCTGCCCTGCAGTGCACAAAAAAGAGCTTAAGTAGCCTAGCATTTTTAAAGTATTTGTTTATTTCATATTTTTATTTGATAAAACCTAATCAGTATACATAGCAGTGGGGCCCCATTTTTTTTTTTGCCCCAGGGCCCTTGGTTATCTAGCTACGCCACTGTTTGTGACTGTTATTGCTACTACTATCGCTTTCATTCTGTATATATAACTATTATAATCATATACGTACATTATTATTAGCATAAGAACTACATAAGTTATTAACTATAGATTTACAACGCTAAACGTATATGTACTTTATATTGTAGTGGGAATAGTTCTACACTATGTCCTATAGTGGCTAATAATCTGAGAGATTAAAGCGACTTTAAATAGAGCAAATAAAAAAAGATACATAAATTTCACAATCAAAGAAGTTACTAATAATTTGCCGAAAACGAATATCATTTAAAAATTTTGTAAAAATTTTATAGCACTAATATCAGTATAATCTGGTTTATCAGCAAATCAAAAGTTGTCGTATGGATTGTCCTGAAAATGGATTTAGGCCACTTTTAAAATAAATGACTCATATATCTACTTATTTGAACTAAAATAAAACCATTATAGCAGTGATTTGATAGTTATTAGATCTCTAGTCGACTTTCAATAAATTTGTTTATCTTTTTATTCACCAAATGTATCGCTTATAGCCTTTAAAGATCTGTTCTTATAAGTATACAGAATCAACCCCTAACTTTTATAGACAATTAATGATAGAGATTGCATATTATATTCGAAATTTAACCATGAGTAATCCTCAACCTCTTTAATAAACCGATAGTCAAATACTGATCCAGTTTGGGGCAAAGGCGTCACATATGGTTTCACAGGATTTGGAACTTCCAGCATCACTCCCAACTCTTGAATTTGTTCAATGGGTGATTCCTTTTCTAACAACAATCGAAACAATAAATTGAACGATTCTCGACTATGTGAATCTAGAGTTCCTCCCAAAGACCATATAATGGAAAAGAAGAATACCCCCTAAGCAATAAAAAAGTTATTTAAAATGTAAAAAATCATATTTTTTTGATAATTACTTCAAATTGAGCTCTTGCATCCAAATCAGTGATGGATGAACAAAACTTTTCATTGTAGAAATCGTCCATGTACGAATCGAATAGATTCATCGCTGATGTCACTAGATTGGAATTTAGCATCGGGCACATTTCGCGAAGTCCACATCTTCGAATTAGGTAAAAAAGAGGTTCGCAAAATCTTATAAACATGGAATGAATTATTTTTTTGTGGAAATCATTTAGACCAGGAGGTAAAGTATTGAGCCACGATAAGACTAAGACTTCCCAACCCAACGAATCGGGTTCCATATAAATCATACCACAGCGAGACACCTGAAAATTGTTTGCATTTATACTATTTCTACCTCAAAATATAGTACTAAACTCAAACTTTTATGATATTTTTCATATTACGTAATTAGCTTGTAATTGTATTCTTTCTTCTCCTGAATTATGACATGGTATAATGAAAATATTTTTTTTTCTGATTTAAGATTTAAGTTCTTAGTTATCTTAATAAACTAAAATTTTTCTACTAATTTAAACATTTTTAGTGTTTTTGGTTATTGATAAGACTATAACGAACTTTTATACCTAGTTCTTGATACTTGACTTGAGCAAATCAATGTATAATTTAGGAGAAAAAGAATACAACCACATCATTGTTCACAACTGTTGCATTCAAATTTTCTTTCTTATCAATTCAATAAGTGTATACCGTTGCAGGAGAAGCTACTTCCAAATCCATTGGCTCAAAAATTAGATTAGTCGTCGGAGCCAATTGAATAATTTCCCCCGACATTAAGCATAACTTTTTGTTATCATCCAAAACCGTGTTCATATTTTCAATCCACACTGCATCAACAGGCCCATCGAATATTAACCATTTGCTACAATCGCAAATCTCGCAATTAAACTGCATCGAATATGTAATAGACTAACACGAACCGATTATCGTTCGTTGATATCGCGAATAAACGATAATTAACAGCTAAAACTCCATCCGACCATTCATGAGAAACCGGATCAAACTGGCCATAAAGTTGTCCCATCGTAATTGATTTTGGATTAATTATTGTATATTCCACGTGATGTTCTTCACCGCCCTAAAAACATAAACTTTTTCAATTCAAATTGACAATTTTTTTTAATGTTCATTTACCCTATCTTCAATTAATCCGAGTCCATCAGCCAACATTCTATATGCAGTAGTTTTCCCGGAAAAAGGGAGGCCAACAATCATAAGTCCGTGACGACAAACAATCATCTCATAAAGCTGCTGGATCTTTTCGAGGAAAAACGGAGTCAATTGTTTATTTGCAGCGACACAAGCATCAGTTAATGCTTCATTCATTACAACATAATCCGGCTCCGGTAGAACAATTCCGGGAAACAGATCAGAAGTTATTCCCTGAAAAATATATGATACAATTGACTTGGATTTCTAAAGTTAATACATACAAGGAATAGAGGAACGTCATGATTTAAAAATTTCGGTAGGTTGACATCTTTAATTGATCGAAGAACCATAATATCTTCAAGTTCATCAGGATAACGAAGCTTTAAAGCTCGGGCTGCCGTAAGAACGGATTTTACTGCTCTCATTCCATAGTCATAATGGCATTGAGAAGATAATTGTTCTGAACACAAACGATAAGTCGCGACAATTTTAATTGCTAATGGTTTCGGATATAAATATCCGAAAGAATATAATTCAATTTCGGAAATTAAAGCATAATCTGGTACCATCATTGCGACGGAACGGAACAAAGCCTAAAAGAAATTCATGTTTATTGCTATTATTTATATAAATTTAGGTTTTCACAAAGTCGTATTGCTGGTGAGAACACTAAGAAAAGTGGAATTTGAAGTATTTACAATTTCGAGAAAAAACGACCTATTTTATGATAGTATTCCATTTTTAACTTAAGTTACTACCGAGATCATTATTAAGTAGAAATAGTTCAAATCAAATTGATATTTCGATAAAGTATAGTGTTCTTGTCGGCAAAACTACTCAATGAAAGCCTAGCAAAAGTTTTCGTTTACTTTTAAATTATCAGGAAGTTCTGATCGTCCAGCATAACCTGGATTCATGGTAATAAAAACAGCACAACTTGGATCCAATTTTATTTCGGTTCCTTCAAAAACAAACTTTTCCAATCCGGCATTAATACCGCGTTGAATTGTTAAAATTTGTTGCGCCACCACCGAAAGCACTTCAAGATCAATTCGATTAAATTCATCAAAACAAGACCAAGCACCACACGATGCTAGTCCTTTGAAAAATTTGCCCAAAGCGATATAATCTAAACCATCCGAACAATTAAATACCACGCATTGCTTCGCAACAGCTTTGGCCAAATCTTTTGTGGTCTCAGTTTTCCCAGTGCCGGCTGGACCTTCGGGAGCTCCACCTAAATGCAGGTGTAGAGCTCCAAATAGTGTTCTATAGCATCGATCTGTTAGGGGTGTTACGACTAGTCGAGGAGTATTTCCTAGATATTCATAGCCGTACATTAAAGTGGAGTTTATCATTCTTGTCGCCAAATCTGGATGCTAAAATTAAGTAATGCTAGTTTAACTTCGTGTATTTTATTAATTATTGTGAGCCTTACTTCCCAATAGTAACGAAGTTGGCATAACCATTCGAAATCATCAATTTTAGAAACTCGCTTTTCTACTAGGCCTTCTAGAACATCTCTTGCATGTACATCTAATACCACCAAAGCTCCTAAAAAGGAACGTTTTAGAATTGATTTTAAGATATTGCAAATCAGCGCAATCATGTTTGCAAAAACAATAATTTTTAAAGAAAAACAAGTCAAACTTGAACTGTTTTAAAAAGCTGTTCTACTAAAAAATTACTCCTCAAATATTCGAGGTATAACAAATTTTATTTTTCAACCATATTTTTTTTAAATTCAACTTTTAATGAGCTAAAGATTGTAGAGCTGAAGCAATTACGGATTCGGTTGGAGCATCTAACGAGCAATATTTGGAATATATTTCAATTCAAAGGAAAATCTTCTACGCTTATGTCTTTCCGGTGTTATATACAATTGAAATACCCCTAATACAATCTCACAAAAATGTTGACAAAGAAAAAAATAATGACATTTTTTCCAGTAGTAAAATTAATAATTATTCGTTCATGAATGTTCGGTAACTTGAAATTTCAAATAAGATTTTAAAATGGTCAACATTGAAACCAAGAGCTCTCCAATGGGACTTAATTTTTAGGCAAAAAGCAATACGGTGCTGATTTGCGGACAAACGACGTACAATTAAACTTTACAATCGATCAAATGGGTTACAATTTGGCTTGTTTTTCTTTAGAATAAATAAGCAAAAAATTAATGTGGAAACAATAAATATATTAACAAAAGTTACTTAATTAAAAAAGCAACCAAAGGAGTTGGAAATCCTAGATTTCCTTATAACTGCCCATACTCTTATTGTCTGTACTTCTTACATTTATTTAGTTCTCAATAAACTTTAGTACCTAAAGAAATTCGGTTTTGAAGACTCAATTTTCCTCGTACTAAATTTACAAGTGACCCAATTTGTTCATTTGATAACTTATAGTATTCTCTCAAAGCATGAACTCCGGTCGCAATTGATTGTTGAACGTGTGTTGTCCAAAAAGTCATTGCACCCGATAAAACCTGGTGAATAGAAAATTAAGTTATTAGATACTAATCGTGAAAATTTCATTGTGACTTATAAAAATATTTACACATTGCCCCGGCCATTGCAACACCCACGTTTCTCGCGGCTTTGTCGCATAATCATTTAAAGAAATTTCCACCATATGATGAATGGATTTTTTCATATCAGTTTCCAATTCGCCAAGCCATTTTTCCACCTGTCCTCGAGCTTTTGTCGTAGAAATCACATCGTCTAAGTCCACCATTTCACCTTCACTTGATCTCATCTGTGTAATGTCTAAATCGGCCGTGAAAGTTAACTTGGCAATGCCTTCAAAGCATTTTTTCAAATGTGGTTGAACACTAAAAATTTTTTCAAAAGGCAACTTCAAATGTTTGTAAATTAAATGATAAGGAATTTAAAAAAATTATTTAAATCTAACGACTTATAAGTTTCACTTTAAGGCAAGCAAATTTATACGTACCGAGACGGATCTTTGGTTTCCGACAAAATTTCCAACAGTTCATCGTTTGATAAGAAAAAGAAACGTGGAAAATACAAACGTTTCTTTTCCAAATAATCATTAAGACCTTTCTGAATAAGTTCTAGTAAAACGTTGCACTTCTTAAGTCGTTCTGCCATTTTATCAATACATACAACATTCATTACTTTCGTATCAGCGTTAACAACTTTCATTATATCTTTCCACATCTAAAATTCCAATCTTTTTATATTTATTTTTTTTTTTATTATTTTAAAAGATAAACCTTATCGACAGAAGTGAACCTTCGACCTTCTTCTGGCATTTGTGCTTGAATATCAGGAGATGAAAATATGGGCTCCAAATACATCCAAGTGGCTTGCACTTTCAGCCACTCATCCATAATATCTTGTAGTAAAATAAGCTTCTTTTCCCATTCTCTACAAAATACCATACAATTAGAATTCCAGACTGTTAATTTCAAAGCGAAATTACAAGGTTTCAGCTTCAAATGGTTTAATGTAAGGTGAGCTTTTCATTGTTTGAGTTTTGACGATATGGTCATCAAGAATGACTTGAACTTCGTCTAAAGCGGACACAATAAACGTTCCAGTATCTCTAAAAAAGACACAATTTATGAAATATTTTGATAATATAATAAGGTCTTTGAAAATAGTTTTGAATTGTTCACTATATGAGCACAGGTTCTAGGTATATTTATTATATTTTAAATGGTAGTAACTTCCACAAAAGAATAAATAAACAGAACCCTAAATAGCTTCGTCAAAAATTAAGCTTTGTTTAATGTGACATCATAAGCTGTTTGACTTTATTTCGTTCTACTTTTGACTAGCTAGCAATATTTCTAGTTATTTTCTTTCTAATAGACATTGTTATGCTTATTTCAATTGATTCTAAGAGTTTAATACAATCATAGAACATTGGTTTCTTTGAATAATCAAATCTCATGATCAATTGCCCTTTAAGTACTTTTAATATGATTTGGACGTAAAATTTTTATTGATATCAACGACTTTTGATCATTAGTTTTATAGAATCGAATCAAAATGTTTTTTAAAGAAATTTCTATCTTTTAAAAGAACGAAATAATTGTATGTTTTCTTATTATTTTCCCTCAATCATTTTTTCTTTATAAATAATGCGGAAAATACTCCACTGCATTTTATTTAACCAATGCGACAATCCAAAACATATTTTAAAGAAAATTAAATAGTTTTTTTTTCCAATTTTAAATTTTACTTGTAAGGAAAAATGGTGAAATATTGATCTTTCCACTCGAATTTCATCTTCGCCAACATTTTCTCCAAATTGTTTTCTTTAGTTGCGGCTTCCGACAAAACCTCAAACTTTGGAATAAACTTATTCAACTTCATATCAATTACTTTTTGCAAAGTTAGCTGCTCATCGGCAACAATATCAATTCCTGTCAAATCGGAAATTTGCTGCCAATGTCTTTCTTTGAGGCCTGGATTTCCTAGGGATGTAACAATTGGCATATTCACTTTGAAATCATCGATTTGCTCACGAACCTACTTAAACAAGAAAATTCACGAATCGAGCTTTTCGTGGAAAATTAAATTCTAGAAGTTATAGTTACCGCGGCAGCTAATCCTCGAGCAACTGGATTATCGGAAAAACTTTTTTCAAGCTTGAAAACGTTACGATAAAACGTTCCCACCTCCGAGTCGATATTTTCAGGCTCAAAAGTACCCACTGGAGAACCCATCCATAGTTTAAAACTGTCAAGAAATTCAACGGCGGAATCGTAAAGTTTTTTATACGGTGCAAGTTTATCTGTGACTTGTTTGCGAATTGGATACTGAGTTAGATCCCATCCGTACGAAGTTTCTTCTTCGTTAATTTGATCAATTGTATTCATTGCATCTTGAAGTCTGAAATTGTTTACATTAATTACATAAGAAGAGAATCATTTGCACACATCAAATGGACTAACTTATCATCTAATTTCTTAGCTTTTGCTTGATATTTATAAATATCGTTAACATCTCCTAAATTATCAAATTCTAGCACTTCTTTTGCACATTGAGCTAAGGTATCATTCAACTTTTCTATGGTGGCTCGTAAAAGGTTTTGATATTCTTCATTGTATTTTTCAACGATTGCATAATGATCTTGAAGAACATTCAAAATATTCATATTCCTACAAAAATGAAAATACAGAATTATAAATGTTAATTTCTGTAAATAAAGTGTAGTTACGCTTGAAAAGTGGTTGAGTTTTGTCGCATTTCAGCAGAAGTAAAAATTGTATGATCCGATAAATACAAAATGTAGTTGAGTATTATTTTAAGTTCATCTTGCATTTTTGATAACATCTTTGTCTGGAAATTAAAGCCAAACTCATCTAAAGCCATTAGTTCTGCTGTATTCTTTGGAATTGTTAGCAGTTTATCAATGCAGTTTTGATATCTTTCGCCCAGACTTAAAATTAATAATAATTAGTGTATGTTTTTATTTACTTAATACATATTTTTGGAGATAACGTAGCATTGTTTTAATAGAAATTTATTGTTCAATAATCAAAGAAAAAGAATTAGTTTCAACATAATTCACTGTAGTGTAACTCATAGATAGTTCTTCGATAATGCATTGTAGATGAATTGGAAGAGAAAAACTTTCAAATATTAAAATTATTATTATAATATTCCATTAATTATGAAATTATTTGGTGAAATGCATCGTTACCTCCTATACTAAATGCTTTGGTATTATTATTTACTCTTTACAAAGCGCTTGATAATCATTTGTGCAACGAGCCAATAATCTATTTCGCAAAGCTTTTGTTGTTTCCACTAAATTAGAAATCACATGCGCCCGATGCATTTCATATAGTCCCAAAGGAACAATTTTCTCGATTTGTAGAATTTCCTCTATTAGATTTTTAAATTTTTGTATCTCGTCCTGGTATTGTTCAAAGGTGTTGTTTGCTTTAAGAAAATCTACGACTTCTTGTTCTGCCTAAAAAACATAAAATTGTATATCTTTGCTTCAACTTGGATGATCTAAATATACGATAAAACACTTTGAAAAAAAGTATGTAAAACCATGGTTTATTTTGGTCCTACCGTGCGTCCGGTGGGAGCTTTTTACCTTAAAGAAAGAACTGTTGAGGTAAAATTAGAAAATAAAAAGTACCTTTCCATCTATTAATGGTAAATAGTTATCAAAATCATGAATTCGTTCTTCGGGACCTACTCGATACAACTTGATTAAATCTAGAACACTTTGCTTAAGACTTTGTAAAATCGGTTCCGGAATTATGGGCTAGAAAACAACATTGTTATGAATGAGTTCGAAAAACCATTGGTTAAAATACTTTTAAATATTGAACTTGTCCATCAAAATCTAAATATAGATTCTTTTCTATACGTGGTAGTTTGTAAACAGATGACACAATATCATCAAAAATATGCATAAAAACCTTTTCAAAATCACTAAATGATGGAAAAAAAATCAGTTTGGTCTTATCTCGTCTCAAATGAATAATGAATCCAAAATTTTTGTTCTGAAATTTATTTCTTTTCGTGAGAAACATAAATTAATTGTTAACGAAAACTAACTTACTCCAACGTCGAGCAAATACTCGGTGTATTCCTCCAAAGAGGACATACAAAGAGTTTGGAGCTGAAAGTTCATTATACAGGAGACACAATCATAAAATCGTTTCGTTCGTTGTTTTTTCGCCGGATCAGGTAAAAGTTTTTCGCTATTTCCTTGTAAAAATATCGTTTGAAGATGCTCATACCAAACATTCTCCAACGTATTACGAACTTTGGTAATTTGTTTGGCGATCAATGTCTTGAATGCTGCTAATTCAAATGCACTCAACGTTTTTGTAAAATCTTCCATTACAACAATCCGCATAAATCTAAAATAAATTTCTATATGGAGTATATGCAGAATTATGGTATCACTTATGATTTACGAGTGTAAAGTATTATTTTTATGTTTCTAGGTATACATCATCAAATTTTTGAAGAGTACTTAACATTAAATAAAATTTAAAAAGAATTGATTGAAGGGGGTGGTCTCTTTTATATGATAGTAATATTTACTTCAACTGAGTTATGGTTTATAAATCAGAAATAGAGCATTTACTTTCTAATTACCTATAATTGTTATACCAAAGACCCAAAATTCGTGCAACTGTCGGATTTGCAGAATGCAAACGAACCAACAACATTTTTTTATGTATAGCATTCGAATCTCTCCACGATGGACATTCAGCAATTACTTCTTGTCGAATCTGGGAATCATACAAAGGAATAATCGACGTTGTATCCATCGGATCTTTAAGCACAAAATCAACAATTCCCTTCTTCACGGCCATTATATAATCCTCCTTCAAGTCATTCATCTGTACATTTAGTAACGAACCAAATCGTTTCAAATTATCAGGAATGAGACACAAAACCTACAACCAGCACAATGGTGTTGCACAAAATATAATTTTGCTAAAACGTATTTAGTTTATATTTACTTTCTCCATAGTTTTCTTGTCAATTGGCGCTACATGAATCGTATCAAATCCATTTTTGATGTAATAATAATAACGAGCTGCTATTTCTTTTGAGTCAACTACACCCACGATACTTACGCGGTCATCGCTTCGTCTAATTAGTAATTGAACCATTCGTTTACGAAAATTTTCTCTGGTTTCTCTATACTTTGTGAACGATTCAATTGCAGTGGTTGAATCTATGAAATGAACAAAATTTTAATGTTTTATTGAATTTATTGGTATGATAGAAAAAAATGGCCCATAAAAAAACCGAATGTGTATGGAGTATGTAGTTTTTCACGGAAAGTTACTGGTTTTCAAAGAAATGTTTAAATTGGCTATTTATACATAGATAATGTTATATACCGTTAACTGTTTATATATTCTGTATAATATGTATATTAGAGTGATTCAAAAAACATGATGATTTTTTTTTTCTTAATAATACCGAAAATATTGTTGGGAATGACAAAAAAAATCTTGTGAAAGTTTAACGGAATGTGTACGGAGTATGTAATTTTCAAATAAAAGTTTAAATTGGCTATTTATAGATAGATACTGTATGTATACATAGTTAACTGTTTATATATTATGTATAATATGTATATTACACTGATTCAATAAAAATGATTATTTTTTTTTAATATATATCGAAAATATTGTTGGGAATGACAAAAAAAAATCCTGTGAAAGTTTAAGCTCTTAATATTAAGAGGTGCCGCATCTCAAATTTCGATTTTCCATTTAAATAACATGGGAACAATATTCTCCTACACTTTGAAATTTTATAGCTCACGTTGGTGACAATATTTCGGAATGACCAAGATATGTTCTTGTAGAAAATTGAACGATCTACAAAAAAGATCTCTAACCAAGTTTTTGATATATTTATTCCTTCAAAAGTTATTCGAGGTCAAAGTTGAACTAAACAGAAATTTAAATATTTTTTCAATTTTTTGATGCAACCATCAATTTTATGAGAAAATTTTATAAGGCATTTTTTGTAGAGCACTTTTTTTCCTATAACTTCTCTCCATAAAAGTTTTTGATATTTTTCACAGGTCCTAAGTTATTTGCATTAAACTGAAAATTCTCTGAATTATTATATTTTTAACATAAAAATTATTATTTTTATTTTAAATAAATAACTTAGGACCTGTGAAAAATATCAAAAACTTTTATAGAGATAAGTTATAGGAAAAAAGTGCTCTACAAAAAATATCCTATAAAATTTTCTCATAAAATTGATGGTTGCGTCAAAAAATTGAAAAAATATTAAAATTTCGGTTTAGTTCAACTTTGACCTCGAATAACTTTTGAAGGAATAAATATATCAAAAACTTGTATCTAACCTATTTTGTAGATCGTTCAATTTTCTACAGGAATATACCTTAGTCATTCCGAAATATTGTTACCAACGTGAGCTATAAAATTCCAAAGTGCAAGAGAATATTGTTCCCACGTTATTTAAATGGAAAATCGAAATTTGCGATTCGGCACCTCTTAATATTAATATTAAGAGTTTAAACTATCACTGGATTTTTTTTTTTCATTTTTTTTTTTGAATCAGTCTAATGTATATGCATATACATTAGGCTACTTATACAAAATATATATTTTACATATTATATGAATTAACCGTTTATCAATACAGTATGGGTCACATGTTCGAAAAATACATAACAAAAAGATTTATCATATAGATTAATGCCATTAAATATCGTCTATTGAGATGTATAAACAATCCTTAATAACAACGTCCTAAAAATTATATTAATGCAATAGTAAATGTATATTTTATTTACCCGTTTATACCAATGTAATGAAATCGATTTTTAATTCAAATATAGAAAAATATAATGTAATATATCAATCGACTTTCCTTACATTATTTTAAGTATTGCATTGAATAATTTCAAAAACTATCTTTCATTTCGTTTCAAAGTATTGTAAGAGCCTTGCTAGGGACTTAACCACTTTAACCATACAGTAACTAACTGTGAGACAAAAAAAACGATAAAAGATCCAAACTATTCTTAATTAATAAAATAATATTGCCCATATCCATAAGTGTCTCATTTAAACAAAATCGCTGATTTTGGATAGTAAAGCACAAAGTTTGAATGCCTATTATTACATATTTAGTACTTGGGAACCATTGTTTACCTTTGCTTTTTTTCTTTTTTGCCATAGCAATTCGTTTTAGTTCTGCGGGAGATTTATACCCACGTGGAGGATTCCGTAAATGCTTTGGTATTTTAAACATTTCAGGATCAAGATTAAAACCCTCTGGCATTTCGATTTTTGCCACTTTAACTTTAAGCTTATCGCCACCTCCATTGGATTGCTCCGATGAACGTTTTTCGGGCTTGAAAGACCTCGACATTTCCAATATATTTCATACACTAAAATAATTAAAAAATTATTAAAATAATTCATTGCTTGATAATTATAATTAGTATATATATTAATAATATAAAAAGAGCTTCGAAATCCTTACTGAGAGATTGTTTGAAGAACAACATTTCTCAAGATAAGCTCAAGATAAGTTCTTTTTTTGTAAACAATGGAATACGTTACTCATTTAAAATGGTAACAATAAACTAAACAATTAAAACAAACAGTTTTAAAACATTAAAATTATGGCCTCGGATTTCATAAAAAAACCTATATTTTTCAAATTTCTGAAATAATTATTGTTCTAAAGTTTATATTTGACCTTTAATTCATATTATTTCATTTGTATTGTTAAACAGTGAGCTTTGGGAGCTTTAGTGTTTCAAAGTTTTCACACGATCGATTCGAATTATAGAAATCAAACTTACCGACTTTAATACATATGAAACGCATGTGCGGGTCTATCGTTCTAAGTGCCTGTCAGATTAAAATACCAAGATTTGAAATACTGAAATATCTCAGTAATTATTTTTTTTAACATTCAATTAATTAATAATCTCCACATATTATCTTTCAATCGCTTAGTAAAATAATCAACGCAAATATTACAAACTTACCAAAGGTAAATGATTCTTTCTTTCAAACTTTGTCAAAACAAAACTAAAAGACAATATATGAACTTTTCTATTCAAAATAAATGTTTGATCAATAAAATTATAATTTTATTTATTCTCTATATTCCTATAGAAACGTGTTTGATCATATATAATACATAAGTTTGTTTAATTATTTGATTTAATAACCTAAAAAATTGTTTGTTTTTAGATGTTTTTTTCATATTTAACTCGAAATTTCCATACGTCGTCATGTCTCCGAGCGGTCGAGAAATCCTTGCTGGCAGCTCTACGAAAAAAAACCGGTTATTCCTTTACAAACTGTAAAAAAGCATTAGAACTTAACAACAATAATCTTCCCGAAGTAAAAAAGAGTAAACTATAAGCCCTATTTCCCACTAAAAGCATCCATATCATGCTACTATCTAGAATTTACAATACGATAAACAATATAGAACTATTCTTCACTGGTCTGGATGATCTTAGTGTGAAATAGGCCTTAACCGGTTCAAAGTTCCAAAATTTAATTCCTTATTTTCCAGGCTGAAAAATGGCTTGAAAAGCAAGCTCAATCCTTAGGCTGGGCCAAGGCCACTAAATTGGAAGGACGAGAAACATCACAAGGTCTTGTCGGTCTCATGGTGAAAAATAATTGTGCCGCATTATTGGAACTGAATTGCGAAACTGACTTTGTCGCCAGAAACGAGCATTTCAAAAATATGACGAAAACAGCGATTCAAGCGTGTTTAAACTTCATTTCAAACTATCCAAACATTGAAATAATGTCAAAAGTATTTAAAGTTGTTGAGGAAGATCCCAGGGTCACCAGTGCTATATGCGATACAATGATTGTAGGTCACTCAAGCTGAGAATAATTGAGCATATATTTTTGCATTTTTCTTCACTTCTATCAAACTATCTCGTAGTTAAGCTAGTAAACACTTAAGCTTTGGGTGCTATCTATTGAAGAGGGCAATTTTCATTTTTCAAATGTTACGATGTGAGCATTAAGCATGATATTGAGCTCTAAGATATAGGCAACGTTTAAAATTAAACGACCTATTTATTATTACTTTAAGTAAGCTCTTTGTATTATCTTAAATTCAAAAAGCATTATTTAAATTATAAGGAATATTGTACAGATCAATATTATACTTATTTAACCATAAAAAGCATGTTGGTAAAATTAATTCTATTTCTATCTACTTAATAGATTTCTGAAAGATTTAAACGATAAAATTGTATTGTAATTGTTGTAGAGCATGACTTATATCAAAGTAAATATATGATAAGGTGTATGAGAAAAAAAATTCAAACTGATTCAAAAGTTTCGTTTCATAAAAAAAGAATTATAACATCTAAATTTTTAATAATAACAATGATTGATTTTTATGATTTTTCGCGGTCGGGGAACCGGGATAAATTACCCCAAATGGGATGAAAATGATTTTTTTTGGGTAATAGGGAATTCAATAAATAATGTTAATTTAAAATTTACATTGGTTGTTTTCTTTTCAGAATGAGGGGGGTAATATTGACTTACACAAAAATACTTCGGGGTAATGGTTAAAAAAATTCCCCGATCGCTGTTTTAGAGCTAAACGAAACTTTGAATTTATTTGAACGATTTTTTCTCTAAACTACTACCTTAATGTGTATATCGACATAGGTCTTAAACCACACAATAAATGAACTACTGGAATGATTGCAATTTCGACGGTCACATTATTAATTTACGCAGATGTAATCGATATGCTAGTAAACAGTATAAAAAGTCGTCATTATCATTGCAGTTCATCTGTTGTATGGTCTAACCTTAGATCTCTTGACCCTGGGATTTTATTCCAAATATTAATTTTTTACTTCAAACTAATGTACCTTTTTTTAGGTCGACTTGGACAGTGATCGTCTCAAAACTTTAGCAGCCCATGATGGAAAATCCCTCGCAGATCATTTGGCTCTTTTAATAGGAACAGTCGGGGAAAATGCATCTTTAAAACGAGCAATGTGTATGAAAACTAGTGGAAATGTATTAATTAGTGGTCATACACATCCAGTGTCTGATGAAACCGGTGATGTACAGTTTGGAAAGTATGGGGCTTTGCTTGCATATCGAAGAGATCCCAGTAGAATCACAGAAAATGATGCAATTGGACGACAATTGTGTCAACATATTATTGGAATGAATCCGAAAAGAGTTGGAGTCCTAAATGTTGATACACCATCAGAAGATGCAGACAATGAGCCTTGTTTGATATATCAAGAATTCGTGTCCGATCCATCGTTGTTAATCCATGAAGTTCTTGCAGAACATGAAATTCAAATTGTCGATTTTGGTCGATTTGAATGTGGCGAAACTGTTTTACAAGGTTTAGGGAAACAAGTTAATTTAGAAGACTTACAAGTTTGTCAATAATGTGAAAATGGTTTTATATATTATAATAGTATAAAAAATTGTATAATAAATATTTAACGAAAACATTTTTAATTATTTAACGGTCCATTGTTTCGATTTTCATGGAGAGATTTTTGTTTTTTTAATTTGGTTTTCCACAACCAAGTGCGGCAGTCTTTTTTCCAAAGGTGAGCAATATCGGTTGGGGAGTACCGCTGGCCTTGGTATCTGAGCATTTCTTCGGACACCAAATATGTGTTTTTGGAGTTTTTATCAAGGGTTTTCAAGTGTCCAGACTCGTCTTTTTGGCCTTCGATAAATTTCCAGTTACTTGTGACGACATCGTCACGGCCCTGAAGAAGTACCTTTAAAATTCATTTTGATTTGTGTAGGTTTATGAGAACCATTTTTTTCTTCATACCTGCGATATACTTAAATTTCTTAAGCTCCCCTCTTTTTGATTTAAATTTAAATGCTCCAAATTGCCTGGAATTAAGAAAATGTTAGGGAATATCATGACAAATACATTTTTCCAACACTTTACTTGATAATTTATTGAATTGATCATTTGCATCGTCGTCCACTTCCGACCAATCCATACCTTTTCAATTTTAACTTATAAATGATGAAAATGGGATTAAAAATAATAATAATAATACAAAACCGGATGAAATTTATGTGACAGTAGTGACAAGAAAAAAAACAACAGTGGGCCTGTTTTAAGTTTGTATTTTTTTTTGGGTAAACTGATTGGGTCAATCGCCAAAAATGGAAGAATTCGAAAAAGAACCAAGTAACGAATTGATTGAAGGATTTTCAAAACTGAAACTGAGCAGGTAGTTTTTATAAAATATTGTTTCGCAAAAATAAGAAAAGAATTGGGGGAAAGCTCAGGAGATGGTCCCCCGTAACGAAAATACTCATAGTTTAATATAGATATCAACGCAATGTTGTCATTCAACGTTTTTAATTTATTGGATTTTCTTCAAAAAATTAAATATAATCCTTTATACAAAAACGATAACATGTTCCATATACAGTTTTAATTGACCAAAATTAAAAGCAGAGCTAAGATACAATAAAATTTTAATATTTATACGAGCTCCAACCCTTAACAACTCATCTCTTTAGCAATAGAAAAAAAGAACCATCTGCCCGACGTTTATTCAATCGGGAAAGAGAACTAAAAGATCCACGACTACATATTCGGGAAGTACACGATATGCTCCAAAAGTACTCTGAAACCGAAAAGAAACAATTCCCTACTACAGAAAGAAAAAAGAGTGCCAAAGTTGAGCGTCGAAGTTCCATTTCTGCTAAAATCAAAGCTTCCGACGAAATAATTCAAATTAAGCAAAAAGTCAAAGAAATTAACAGTACCAAAGTACGAGATCGGAGGAAGAAAGAAACAATCGAACGATTACAGCAGAAAAAATTGCAAGAAGAATCAAATTATGTGCCCCGTTTGATTCCCACGTTAACGACTAGTTGGTATGAACCGAAATATGATCTGTACACTTCGAAAGCGGTAGGTTTATCGAGAAAATCAAAACTTTGATTCTAAAATTAATATTTTATTGAGTTTGGTTATTAGATTTCAATATTAGTTTAATCTTAAAGGTGATATATGAATATTTCGCTAAGGAAAATTCTTTTAACAAACGATTTAAGTAATAGGCAACCACAGTTGCATGAAAGTTATACATCGTTATAGTCCTAAGAAGTAAATAGCGTTGCTGTTTTCATAGTTTTTTTTTAATGAAATGCAATATTTTCAAGCTTTTAAAGCTTTGAAGCTTTGCAAACGTAAGTGCTATAAATAAGGGGTGCGAAGAAATTTAATAGAAGTCTTTTGAAAAATATTTTAAAATTGAAAATTAACATTTTAAATTCTTTTTCGTATGTGAATTGGTTGCAGATATTAAAAGTTTATTAAGTACTGGGCCTACTGGGCTATGTACAACAAAAGGGGTTCTTGTATAATAATAATAATAACAATAATAATAGTTAAAACTTTTGTACAAATAGAATAACAAGATATTGGGACTTTGTGGATTAGTTATTATTTATCACGTCTGGCAAAAATATTTGGTTTTATTGACTTTCGATCATAGTTTTATGACTGTCAGTCGTCGACCAGTATAATGTGGGTAATACTATAATGTGGGTACAAATTTGCTCATTAATTCACCTAATTTTCTGTGTAATACCTAATTTCAATTAAAATGCTAAGGGATGAAAAATGCGATTAAAGTTTATTGTACTGAAAATTTTTTTGAATTTTTTACAAGGTTTCGTGAACTAAAAAGTTAATACATATGCCCAAAACGATTAATTTATTTATAACTAAAATATAACAAATCATACACTACCCTAAACTAAATCATTATAACTTTATTAGTAATCAAATATTACACTTATGTTTACCTGAAGACTTAATACTTTTATTTTGATTTTTCTATGTCTTTGCCTTTTGTTTGTAATTGATTGTACCGAAAAAAATTTCGTTTGTACCTCAACCGAAAAAAGTTATTAAATTTTAAAAAATCGATAACCCCCATGGCTAGATTTAAAAAAAAAAATAACGGCCATAGATAGGCCTTGACCCGTAGAGGATTGTACCGAAAAAATGTGTTTCTAGCTTTAACCCAAAAAAAGTTATGAGCGATTTTGTGAATGCACATATTCCATTGAAAATAGAGTTTTCCGGCTACTACGGATTTTCCTTGAGAGATTTTCCAAATCCAAGAGTGGTACAATCGAGCTACTGTGCCGCTGAGGATTGTACCGAAAAAAGTATTCTTCTAACTCTATTCCAACGGAAGTTATAAAGGATTTTGTATCAGTAATTAGACTCTAACTACTCTATTGTTGAAACAGCAAAAACGGCCATAACTTTGAACCTATTGAGGTACAAACGAATTTTTTTGCGGATTATCCCAGGTGCTGGTCTCTAGTTGTTAAAACCAGTTGAATTTTCGTTTGTACCACAACCGGAAAGAAAACAGAATTTTCCGGCTACTACGCATTTTCCTTGAGAGATTTTCAACTTCAGAAAATTCAACTGGTTTCAATAACTAGAGACCAGCACCCAGAATAATTCACAAAAAATTCGTTTGTACCTCAATAGATTCAAAGTTATGGCCGTTTTTGCTATTTCAACAATAGAGTAATTAGAGTCTAATTACTGATACAAAATCCTTTATAACTTTCGTTGGAATTGAGTTAGAAGAATACTTTTTTCGGTACAATCCTCAGCGGCACAGTAGCTAGATTGTAGCGCTCTTGGATTTGGAAAATCTCTCAAGGAAAATCCGTAGTAGCCGGAAAACTCTATTTTCAATGGAATATGTGCATTCACAAAATCGCTCATAACTTTTTTTGGGTTAAAGCTAGAAACACATTTTTTCGGTACAATCCTCTTCGTGTTAAGGCCTATCTATGGCCGTTATTTTTTTTTTTGAAAAATCTAGCCATGGGGGGCTATCGATTTTTTAAAATTTAATAACTTTTTTCGGTTGAGGTACAAACGAAATTTTTTTCGGTACAATCAATTACAAACAAAAGGCAAAGACATAGAAAAACCAAAATAAAAGTATTAAGTCTTCAGGTAAACATAAGTGTATTATTTGATTACTAATAAAGTTATAATGATTTAGTTTGGGTAGTGTATGATTTGTTATATTTTAGTTATAAATAAATTAATCGTTTTGGGCATATGTATTAACTTTTTAGTTCACGAAACCTTGTAAAAAATTCAAAAAAATTTTCAGTACAATGAACTTTAATCGCATTTCTCATAAAATTTTAATTTGTAAAAGTTGGGTGCTAACTTGACAGAGGTCTTTTTAGATAATTCTAAAGAGTCATAAACCAATAAATCATAAATCCACTGTCTCTATTCTAGAATAATCAAAACAAACGCTCCCAAAAATTTGGAGACTACTGGTTTATGACTCTTCCGGAACAGTTCTGTAAGCTGGTTCCATTGATTATGGGACTCCCATCGCTCCTATACATTCTTTCAAAGTAATTATTACTATTATAACCGAAACTTTAATCAACTACTCCAAAAAATTAAACAGTTTATGTACAACAGTTATTTTAGGAAAGATTATTGGAAAGTACTTAAATCACTTTTAAAGTAAACGAATCTTTAACTAGCAATTTGGAAGAAGATTGTACAAATCCTGTAGCACATTTACAAAAAAGAAATAAATTAGAAAGTGAAAAAATTAAGGAATATTACTTAAATTTTTTGTCGCATTAAGTAACTCGAAAAAAACACCGTACGGATTTCACTTAAATTAACGACAAATTTCAAAATTGGAGGATGTAGATGGTGGAGATTTGAGGCGATTGGCAAACGATTGGAGAGTTGATATAATGGATTTATCAAAGTCGCAAATTAGCATTTGAATTTATATATATATATATATTGTTATCAGAGATGAACTAGAAATTACAAACGAAAATGTTACCTTAGTCGGTTTAAATGCATTTGTCTATGTTGCGTAGTTCCGGTACATGACCTATGGATTGATATTTTACGGAAGTGTGTATTTAAATTACCTTCCATCTCCCAACGGGAAACTAAGCCCAAACCGCGGAGTGTTCTCTGCTATTGTTGACGACGAATGATGTCATTCCAAATGTAAAACTCGTGCATTGTGGATCCAATTTTGATAAATCATTTAAATTATACTGTGAAAGTTTATATGTATTGCGTGATTTGTGTTTTCAACTGAAAATAAATCATTTTAGAACACGTTTTAAATTTTTATTTTGAAAACAACGCTTAACTGTTTTTGGATAGTTATTGTTTGGTTTGTTCAACGAAAAATGCAAAGATTGGTAAGGCTAAAATTTTGAATTATTTGGAATATAAATTTATATTTTGCAAGCCGGATAAAATTTGCATTAAATGAACATTCAATCTTGGAATTTTTTAAATCTGTAATATAGCACTAATTTTGGGTACCCCCTTGTCATCGTTAAACCGATTTTGGTGATTTTTGGCCCAAAAAATTTTAAGTCCTGAAAAAGAACGAAGATTTAATAAAAAATTATAATTAAATTTGATCCCATAATACCCAGTAGTTGCCAGTGTTTTGAAATATAAATTTTGCATAGTAAATGACCGAAAACCACCCGAAATTTTCTTGACAAAAAATCAGTAATTGAAAAGCAAATTTTTTTTACAATCGCCGACGAAGTTGCAATATTATTTTATACTTGTTTAAATTGATATCCAACGTATTAATAGAAATACCTGCAGAAATTTGAAAGGCACACAAAAATTTCGATCCGTTGGATCGAAGAAAAATAGATCGCTAATTATTTAATTCGCTATTGATTAGTGTAAGCAGACACGAGTGGAATGTAAGATAGTTAAGCTAATAGGAAATAACCGTGTTTAGTTCAATCTTGGAGTTCTGACCTAAAACAATAGATTTTGAATGGCAATAAAATTACATAATTGCGAAACATCAACATCATTATTATATTTACAAGCCACTATTGTTTGTTCATCATTATTAATTCTTGTTCGTTTTTTTTTTATTCATTCTTTTAAATCATGGGAGTAATGTAATTATTATTATTTTTTTTAAAAGTTGCATCGTGAAAAATGCTACAATTAAATAACGGTCACTTATTAAGAAATTATTTTACATATGTAACGGCAACGTTTTTAAGTATTCTGAGAATTCAAATATAATATTATTGTTATGAATTAATTATTGTCTTTTCTTGAAAAAAAAGGCTTTAAAATAGGTTTGTTAAGTGATTTTTAGTGAAAAAATGAGATCAATTTTTGCCAAAAAATATCATTTGGAAGGTTTATTTTCTCCTTGTTGGTTTAAGGGAATAATCATAATTACACTTTAAAATTTCAAAAAAGACTGTATACAATATATAAAATATATTGCTGTTCAATTTATGTAGTATAGTTGAAAATAATAATATATAAAAATCATACCATAAGCATAAATTTGAACAGAAGTTCAAACAAAAATATTCGTGACTTATTACCCTGATACGTATTTCGATTGCCAAGCAATCTTCCTCAGTGGTCATCACAAAGCGGTTACGGAGTGATCCAAACTACTTGATGACCACTGAGGAAGATTGCTTGGCAATCTAAATACGTATCTGGGCAATATGTCACAAATATTTTTGTTTGAACTTCTGTTCAAATTTATGTTTATGGTATGATTTTTATATATTATTACATTAAATCATACTACATAAATTGAACCGCAATATATTCTATATATTATATACACAGTATAACTGTTCAAAGTCAGCGAAAAAAATCTTATTTTGATTATTCAAAAAAGATATTTTTTTACCAGAAAGGAATAAAAGGGATATATTTTTTATGTTTGTATCAAATTGTTTTCTTATGGTAGAATGTTCTTTAACTAACGTTTTTTCGATTGAAAGGATAATTCTTTGAAAAGTAAAGTAGATTTACTAGTCATCCAAAAGGACAATTAACAATATTGAAAAAAAGGATACTAGGAATTGAAGTCTTGTTCTGGTACATATCCAAATTTTACTGTCCAATAAATCTATCAGTTAATTGAAGCAAAAGGTTTTTAATTCAAATGATAATTCATTAGAAAGTGATTCATACTTTCATTGATTTATGGCCTGAAGTCAAAATTTTCAGGATTGTTTTGAACAAAGCTCATCAAGAAAAATAAAGCATATTTATTATTAACGTTGCTTAGGAATTTCTTATTCTCAGTTTAAAAATGAAATAATTCTTACTTTTCTCTTTTAGACGACAATTCAACGACGAACCGATGTCGATGTTGCATTTCAAGAAATCAACTACCAATCAACTGGATTTACTATCTGGAAAATCAATGTAAGTAAATACCAAAAAAAAATTATTATTTCATTTGAAAAAATATTAACTTATCCTTAAATGATTTTTTTACAGAAAGGAAGCTTGTTTACAATTCAAAATGACTTATTCTCTGGATGCTTTAGTGACGAGTGCTATCTTTTCTATGTTGCCCACTCATTTGGCCAAATTCCTGGACCTAATATGATTGTAAATATTAAACTATCACTGTTAAGGTAGAGGGTATTGCAACAATGAAGACCATTTACTTATTGTTCGATAATTGATCATTTTTATACTCTAATATTATAAAGATTTGACTGTTTGTTTGCATTGAAAAGGCTCCAAAACTACTTGACCGATTTGAAAAATTATTTCACTGTTGGGAAGCTACACTATCTCCGTTGAACATAGGCTATATAAAATTTTCAGTTAATTAAATGTGTATTTTTAAAGTTGACAAAATAGTTTTTTTAAGTATGATTATGTTTTTCGTAAAAGAAATAAGAGAAATAAAAATTTTCATATACCAGTACAAAAAGCAAATCTGAAAATAAAATATAATCTATCCTTACGTTACGCAGACAAAGTCGTGGGGATCAGCTATATTGTATATATATACGAAAAATTCAAGTATATGCTCCATTGGTGATATGAAATAACATTGTTAAAACTTGAAGGCCAAAATGAGAGAATGACAGCTTTAAATATGTCGTTTAAGGAGTTTGAACCGGTTTGAGGCATTTATTATTTGTTGCCAATTACAAATACATTAACACCTTTTTTCGATTTTATAAATTACAACTTTGAATCTGCATTTTTCTCATTACCATAATATTTATTATCACAAGTTGAGAACAGGTAAAATTCTTTTCAATTTCACACCTATTTGGAATTTATTCGATTTTGCTCACAATAATGGTCATTATGGAGCAAAGGTCAAAAAAATTGTACTTTAATATTTGTCTACCTGAATTCTACCGTATGATTGAAGAACAGGTTAATCGAATTCGATAATATTATGTTTTCAGGTACATCTTAGTGTTTCGCCCAAGTATAAAGGTCACAAACAAGTCCAATCTAAATAGTTGTACCAATATTTTATACTGATTTTCCTTATGGTTCCAATTTAAAGACAGCTTTACTGATATGATAGAAACTTTGCAATCAAGTTCAACTAATTTTTCTTCGGAAGAAAAGGTTGCCTATTTACGTTTAATTATTAATAATAAAAGTAGCGTTCAGAAGAAGGCCGATTAAAATAATTAAATGGACATCCATTAATTGGATATAAATTGGATTCTTTAATTAAAAAGCTATGCTCTTTTTTAAGATATCGAAAAATCAGCATACATGAAATCAGGGATGGCCTATACAAATGATATTGCGGGCCACTTCGAAAATGCATCATAATTCCGGGAGCCTTTTTTGAAGTTATATCTCAAATTCTCCGTAGTCTATTATCATTTTAATATTTCGGTTTTCACCAATTTGGTCATTATAAAAGGTATGCATTTTATGAAAGCCTGATGCATATCGTGGGTCGAAAAAATTGTCAAAGGTCCCTTTTGTGGTCCGCAGGTTGGCTATCTTTGAGAACCTCTGATTTAAATAAATAATGAATAATCTATCTTTTTTCTACATATATAAAACTGTGGTGTTGGTTTATGCAGATTTCAAAAACTCAAAAAAATTATCATTGATTTAGCTCAAATTTGTCACGATATATTATCAGCTTCAAAGATTATTTTTATCTTTTTCTTGCGTCGAAAACATACCTGCGATCGCAAGAAAACGGCTTTTTTAACGGCCAATACAATAGCCACTAACTGTCAATACTGCATTGCTATGATGGTGCAGTGATTTTTAAAAGTAAAGCAAATTTTCTCTAAACGTATATCTTGAAAGTAAGTTATAATTGGTACAGTGAGGGATACTGCGGGTTGATACGGGAGGTGATTCTAATAATTCATAATTTTTTTTTTGCTAAATTCAATTTATTTATTTACAACCATAGGCTGGCAAGACAACGTCTGCCGGGTTCAGCTAATCTGAAATAAATCGCTTATAATTACGTTCAATTTGGATCCATAAATGTATACAATATGGTTACTCAAGAGTTTTGTAAAGTCTATTTTCAGTTGCCTGATATGGATCAAAAAGATAAAATACATTGTTGCAATATCAAACCATCTATCTACTATTATTTCCTTACTTTTCCAAAGATTAATTAATTCTTGTTTTTGTTTTAGTCACGCGAAATCAAAAATAAACCAATCATCCGATATTTGCACGTTTGGATTGGAAAGAAAGCATCGCAAGAAATAGTACAAATAGCCGCGGCTAAAGCTCTAGAGCTTAATGACTACTTTGAATATTCAATTACACAATATCGAGAAATTCAAGAATACGAATCTTCCTGTTTCAAAAGTTATTTTTATGTACTACGGTTTGTTATTGGTAATGGCAAATTAGTCAACCGATTGTAATTGAAAAGTTTTTTCTTAGCATCTTTTTGGGTCGACACACGCCTGGTCGCGTAAACTTTTCCAAACGACCCAAGCTTTTTAAACTGAAAGGACTTCATTTTTGGACTTTGCTGGAAATGGAAAAGATTTCGTGGAAATATTTTGATAGTTCCTCGATTTTCTTATTGCTAACCCACAATATATTGTTTATATGGTTTGGACGGGCTGCTATTAAAGGAAGCAAGACTTCTGCACTTGAGGCATGAAAAATGAACATTTTTAAATCGATTTTAAAAATTAAAAGTTTTTTTTTTAGATTGCAATTGACATACAAAGTACAAGTAAACTTAAAAGTATTTGTTGTGTTGATGATGGCTACGAAATGACTTTAGGGGAAACAGAAAAGGCGATATTTCACAGTTACTTAAATTTAGACAAGCGGAAAATTTCTCAAACGTCCAACGATTTTGATAATATGATATTGACGACAAGCAATTGTAAATTATATACGATGACAATGGAAACGTCTATTAAACCATGCCAGTTTATTGAGAATAAAGAACCACCATTTATACGAGAATATTTGGATTCAAATGTAAAAAAATCAGATTCTTTATACTTGGTTCTTATAAATTTTAATTTTTTAGAATGCTTATCTGATGGATATGCAAAGATTGGGGCTGTGGATTTGGTGTGGTAAAGGTGTATCTAGAAATCTTCAAGCCGGTGCTTTTAAAAATGCTCGAGGATTTGTAAAAAAGGAACAATATCCGAATAGTACGCTTATTGTTAAAGTGGTCGATGGACAAGAACCTATTGAGTTCAAACACTTGTTTGCGTCTTGGAGATCCTTTGAAATTATTGGTAAAACAATGGCCATACTTTTGGTTTTTCTTTATATTGTTAAAAGTTTCAGTATGAATTTCCATTGGTGGTAATTTACCACGGAATGACAACTAAGCTCTTGAAATCACTTTAAATTATCCAAAAATCAAAATTTCCCGTTAAATTAGAGTTCCACGTAGAAAAAATACTAACTAAATTTAAAATTACTTTAATTTTTTCTCAATCGATCCTTAAATCTTGCTGTTATTATTTAAATTACGTATTCAAACATTTTGTAAATGTTACCCAACATATTTTTGTGTTAAACAATTTAAATAGGATTCTCAATAGTGTGATGGAATACTGGAACAATTTGTAAGGGAAATAATTTAAAATTTTAGGAAAGAATAACAAAATGCCTCTGTTCAATATTGGAGCTGAAATTTTACAAGTACGACCATGGTTGGCGGCTGATTATCAACTCCTGGATAGTGGATCTGGTGAAATTATTGTTTATCGTGTGAGAAATGAAACTTTAACAATAGTCGAGCGAAAACATATCGCATATTTCTTCAATTTTAATTGTTACGTAGTACGTTATATATCTCCAAATCCATTGAAGCCGGTTTATATCAACTATTGTTGGCTGGTAAGATTCACTACAATGATTATTTATGTTTTTACGATAAAATAGAATGTATGTAATAATTTATAATCTTTGAAGTATCCAAACATTCTTTTCTTCAAGATAACTTTAAAAAGGAATTGATAGTGCAATTATACCAAACTTTTTTCTTTCAAGTAGCTTGATCAATGCAAAATTTTCCCAATTGGAGAAAGGTCAGTATAAAAAAGGTTCAGAATTCTCCAAAACCGGATATTGTATTTTAAAAGATTATCAGGTCTGAAAACCTATAAATTCTTTTAAAGCATATTATCTAAAGTTTTTTATTCTAACTACCTCCCGAAAATTTTTCAGCTGGTTCCTAACCATGGTAGCTTATTCCTTTTTTAGGAGATCTAAAATTCTCTTCTTTTTCTAACATTCTAAGATTAATTGATTCTATGATTTTATGATTCTATGATTCTATGATTTTATGATTCTATGATTCTATGATTCTATGATTCTATGATTCTATGATTCTATGATTCTATGATTCTATGATTCTATGATTCTATGATTCTATGATTCTATGATTCTATGATTCTATGATTCTATGATTCTATGATTCTATGATTCTATGATTCTATGATTCTATGATTCTATGATTCTATGATTCTATGATTCTATGATTCTATGATTCTATGATTCTATGATTCTATGATTCTATGATTCTATGATTCTATGATTCTATGATTCTATGATTCTATGATTCTATGATTCTATGATTCTATGATTCTATGATTCTATGATTCTATGATTCTATGATTCTATGATTCTATGATTCTATGATTCTATGATTCTATGATTCTATGATTCTATGATTCTATGATTCTATGATTCTATGATTCTATGATTCTATGATTCTATGATTCTATGATTCTATGATTCTATGATTCTATGATTCTTTTTTAGGAGGTGTTAAGATTCTTTTTCTTAGTTTATATTTGTAATTCTTCTTTTGCAACGTCCAACACTATCAGTATGACAAATATATTAAAGCATAGTCTATAGTTACAGAAGTTTATCATTTTATTGTTTAATAATTATTCTTTGCTATTCTTTCATTAAGGGATTGAAATCAACACCAGAAGATCGAAAATTTGCGCTGAAAAACATTAATTCGAACGATCAAAACGTCACTTTTGGTGCAACTTTAGCAAAAGTTTGGCAAGGCTATGAACCAGCGCATTTTCTGCAATTATTCCACGGAGGATTTACAGTTTATGAAGGCGATGGAACCAATGGTAGTACCCAAAATAAATACATTTGATGGAAAGAATAGATCTAATTTAAACTTCCTTTTCCAGTATTCGATACAATAACCGGAAAACCTTCGAATTATTTGATCGAAGTTCAAGGAACCGTCACATACAACACCAAAGCTATTGAACGACCTTTGTCGGCAGAATCGCTGAATTCCAATCATTGTTTCGTATTGAAAGTCCAAGCTCAATATTATCTTTGGTGTGGACGCTATACAACCGGTGATGAACGGGAAATGGCCAAAGAATTATGTCTAATTTTACATGAATTAATTGTTGAAGGTAACTATTATATTCTTGACAAATTTCCCGTGAAAATCTTGTGTAACTTTCTGAAAGTTTCTCCAAAAAAATTAACATAACATTCGATTTAATTTTAGGAAATGAATCTGAAGAGTTTTGGACAGCAATCGGTGACAAATTGCCGTACAGTACGACAAAATCAATTACCGAAAGTGAAGAATCTGTTAATCCTGTATTGTATTCTTGTGTGCAATTCGGTGATCAAATATTAAGTAAGAATTGTTAAATTAAGTACTGGAATAGCTATTTTCGGTTCATTGATTTATCTTGTATGATTTATTGTCTATTGATTGTTTTACAGCGGAACATATAATTAACTTTAGTCAAACGAGTTTAAAAACGGATGGATTGTATTTATTGGATGCATTTTCTGTTATTTATGTCTGGTCAGGTCAATCGCATGACAATGAGGCGACTGAACAGGCATTACCTGAGTTGTATCTTAAATGCGGTAACTTTGAAGTTGTTTTCTTTTCAGAGATTCAATAATAATTGGAAATATGTTTCAGATGTTTCTCGAAAGTCTCCAAAAACGACGATTATTTGGACCAAACAATATTTTGAACCGATAATTTTCACTGGGTTTTTTCGAAATTGGGATGCAGCTTGTTGGAATGTGAGAATAAATTCGTTTTCTTTATTATTTAAACTAAATAAAAAATCTATGATTTATAGACTAAGAAATCGTACACGTCTCTTAGAGAATTTGTGCAAGGAACTACGGATTATTCAAAAGTTGTTATGGCCAGCGTTTTTGAGTTTGATTCGTATGAAAAGTATCCAGTGACGATGTTAATTGGATCTCGTATTCCGCATGCGGTGAATCCATTGAAAAAAGAGGTATTATAAAATACAAACCCGATTTTGCTTGGCAAAATATCGCCACGGTTTCAACTCTTGTGAGTTTTGTGACCGAATCCAGAGTTTCAAATAATTACCAATGGGAAAGTTACAAATGTAGGTAGTGTAGGTACTTCTGAATAGGCAATAAGACATACTGCAAGCAATGTGGTTGCCTAATCCAAATTTTCTAATCGATTTTGTTCTTTGCTACCTTTAAAGGATGTTATTGCACCTTGGAAAAGATTGAAAGTGATAATTAGGCATATTGTTTTTATTAAAAGAACTAAGATAGAATTTAAACGTCAATGATAAGCATTTCCTTTAATAGTTCCCTTAAAAATTCCTCTATACGCCCTTCAAATTCCGGGAGATTTGGAACAATTTTAAGGGTAGAATTCATACACGTTTATGATTCTAATAAAAAGATTTAATAATTAAGAGATGTTATTATGAATAAACACCAAAAAATATATAACAAATGAACCATAAGATCAGCGGATTTAATGCTTTGGGGGCTTATAAATTAGTCAATAAAAAAATTTAGAAGCTATACTTCTAATAGTACAATATAATTTCAATTTTACCGAATATAAAATTCAATGATAACATTTCATAGTTTTCTAGGATTATTGAGTAAATTAGTGGTAAATGCCCCAAACTGATGAGGATCTGGGGGATACAAACTACTTACTTTAGCCTGTAAATCTGGCACTGCTAAAGGTCATATTTATGTTTCAAAATTAAATTTATTGTTGCGAATTATTAATAACACATAAAAAAAAGATAAAAATCTTCAATATTTTTAAATGTAAAATGGTCAGCGGAGACTAGTGCCCACGGACATACAATTGTTGCCCACTGCGGTAGTTCAAATCAAGCTTTTGAGAAACTACAGCTAAAATATCAAAATTTTGAAGCTATAAAATTAAATATTATAAGTAGATAAATTAAATTTCAATAATATTATCACCAATGGTAGAAGTTGCAAACGTAGGTACATCTGAATAGGCAAAAAAATATACTACATGCAATGATAATCGCAAGACGTGCAATGGGGTTGCCTAAACCTAATTTTCAAATCGATTATGTCCATTGTTACTTATAATGGCTGTTATTGCATTTTGGGAAAGATTTGGAGTGGAAATCAGGCATATTTTTCTTATAAAAAGTATTAAGATTGAATTTAAACGGCAATGATAAACATTCCATCTAATAGTTCTCTTAAAAACTCCTCTATACGCCCTCCAAATCCCGAAGGATTGGGAACAATTTTAAGGGTAGAATTCATATATGTTTAAGATCCTTTTAGAAAGATTTTATAATTAAGACATTAGTAACAATAAACCAAAAAATATATTAAAAATTGAACCATAGGACTACTGGATTTAATGCTATGGAGGCTTATAATAGACCATATCGGTTATGATTGCCAGATTTTCTAAAAAAAAGATAAGTCTATAAAAAAGGGGTCGAAGCTATACTTCTATTATAAATGTAAGAAATTTAATGATAAATTTTCGACTCAAAAGCAGGAAACATTGCACTTTCGCGTGTTTTTTGATTCAACCTGCGATTTTGTTTTTGTTTTTAAGGGTAGAATGCATACATGTTTAAGATCCTTTTAGAGAAATTTCATAATTAAGAGATAT
The DNA here is from genome assembly GCA_958496175.1 of Sisyra terminalis. NCBI lineage: Eukaryota > Metazoa > Arthropoda > Insecta > Neuroptera > Sisyridae > Sisyra > Sisyra terminalis. The sequence continues at coordinate 44,451,600 of OY292278.1, read as the reverse complement.
TAGTAACAATAAACCAAAAAAATAAACCATAGGACTACCGGATTTAATGCTATGGGGGTTTATAATAGACCATATCGGTCGTGATTGCCAGGTTTTCTAAAAAAAAAACATTAATCAATAAAAAAGAGTTCAAGCTATACTTCTATTATAAGTGCAAGATTGAAATTTAATAATAAATTTTCGACTCATGCCCCTTTTAGGTCGGTCAAAAGCTAGTAACGTTGCATTTTCTACTGTGTTGTTTATTCTATTCGCGAATTTGTTTGATTATTCTTCTTTTGTAACAAAACTTTTATTATGGGTCGATTTATTCGCAAATTAAAATATTAACAAAGTAGAAAATGCAATGTTGACCCAAATTTTCATAACTTTTGAATGTTATTTAATGGTAAAGGTCTACGGGCCTAAAGTCTACTTACCTTAGTAAAGCCGGGCTTGGCCCGGTAGGCCAGAGGTCCCTAACCGTTTTGAACTTAAAAGCGCATTCTATGGTATCAAACGATGATTTTCCTAGATTAAATTTATTGTTGAGCGGGCACCATGGTGCCCGTGGGTATATGATTATTGCCTACTTCAGTAGATCAAGCTTTTGAGAATCCATATCCAAAATATTAAGATTTTGTAACTATAAAATTCAACAGTCTAATTTCAATGCATTTTCAGTATTCCTTCTTATTTTACCGAAATTTCTCCATAAAATTCATCTAATATATCTACTAATTTATTTGTTTTATTCAGCTGCACTTAACTCATGATGACTTCGTCAAGATTTTCAAGATGAACTATGTTGAATTTGAAGAGTTACCATTGTGGAAACAGCAATATTTGAAGAAGCGAGTCGGCCTTTTCTGAAAATTTAGTCAATAGATTTTAACGACCACAAATTATACTTACACAATTATTACAAAAGCAATTGAATAATTATATTTTTTACTTTTATATATGAATTTATGAATAAAGTTTTATTTCTGTTGTAGCCAGTTGTTTTTGAGCACAGTATTTAGACCCCAGCTATACTTACCATCCCATTTTTCGCTTGAAAAATGATAGTCATGCAAATTTCATTTCCATCTGTAATGTTTAACCAAAAAAAAAAAGAACAAACCAGCATTCAATTAACATATTATTTTACTATCATGTTATGAATAACACATATTATACATAATGCTTATCTACAAATTTTTACTGTTACATTATATACTAATATAATTACATTTACAACTTTAAATTTGTATATACTTGAAAATAACAATAATTACTTTACTTATTAGCACATTTCAGTATCGTATATTTGTCTCTTAAAACTATCCCATTTATTTTTTTTTCTCTTTTTATGTTTAATTTTTGGGGGACCAGTTTAGCTCTGAATGAGTAAAATGAAGGCACATTACATATATAAACATAATTATATATGATTCGAATTAAAATAGTCGTTCGAGCAAACGAGCTAATTCAATAAATAAAATACAATAGTTTATGTATTTAAAAAAGGATAAAATACATTTTATTTTATTTTTCATAATAATATAATGTAATATTAAACATGATTGTTCATTGATTATTGTTTATGAAGTGGTTTTTTTGTAAAAAATAAAAAAAAGGGAATACCTGAAAAAATACCAGCACAGCTTCTTCTGATTTCTTTAAGAATCCATTTCTGAATGTACATTCGTTTTTTAAATTGATTAAAAAATAAAATTAATATAAAAAATAATGCTTGAGATATGTCTCTTTTTTCACCTCTCCTCTTTCATTCTCTCACGCAATTTTATCTACACAAACTGCAACAAAAGCGTAAATTTTACTAAAATCAAAAAAGAAATAAAATCAATACTTAACGATAAAAAGCATGTTTTATTTACGGGAATGTGAGCATATATAAATTCGATATACTGAGCAAATTTTGAACCTGAATCATATTTTGTAAATAGTTTTCTTAACTAGAAATATGTATCGGTATTATTTAGTACAATTTAGAGGGATACAATTTTGAAAATTAGCACCGGGTAACTCCAACAAGTATGATTTGTTTAAAATGATGTCAAATGTTATGATGGACCCATACAATCCGATCAAACGGGTACCGTTGATGACGTCAAATTGGGGCCAATTAACTTGATCGTATGGGTGCACCTTAATGTAATTACTTTACGATAAGGATAGATTTATTATTAGCGGCTAAAATTTATCACATTTTAGCTGACTTGGCGAGAAATCGGTTGACTTTTTCTCGCAATATTGAAATTTTTATAGTTAACTTATGTAAGGTAGATATTATTGTATACACTACAATACTTAAAGCTCACTAAAGTTAGCCCTCTACTTATTATATTTGAAAATGTTATTTAATAACTTGTATACATTAAACTGATTCAAAAAATTGTTGGGAATGACAAAAAAAATCCTGTGAAAGTTTAAGCTCTTAATATTAATATTAAGAGCCGCATCGCAAATTTCGATTTTCCATTTAAATAACATGGGAACAATATTTTCTTGCACTTTGGAAATTTATAGCTCATGGTAGTGACAATATTTCGGAATGACCAAGGTATATTCTTGTAGAAAATTGAACGATCTACAAAAAAGGTCTCTTACAAGTTTTTGATATATTTATTCCTTCAAAAGTTATTCAAGGTCAAAATTGAACTAAAGAGAAATTTTTATATTTTTTCAATTTTTTGACGCAACCATCAATTTTATGAGAAAATTTGATAGGACATTTATTATAGAGCACTTTTTTTCCTATAACTTATCTCTATAAAAGTTTTTGATATTTTTCACAGGTCCTAAGTTATTTGCGCTAAACTGAAAATTCCTTGAATTATTATATTTTTAGCATATTTTTTTTTTTATTTTAATTAAATAACTTAGGACCTGTGAAAAATATCGAAAACTTTTATAGAGATAAGTTATACGAAAAAAAGTGCTCTACAAAAAATGTCCTATAAAATTTTCTCATAAAATTGATGGTTGCGTCAAAAAATTGTAACAATATTAAAATTTCTCTTTAGTTCAACTTTGACCTCGAATAACTTTTGAATGAATAAATATATCAAAAACTTGCGCAAAACCTTCTTTGTAGATCGTTCAATTTTCTACAAGAATATACCTTGGTCATTCCGAAATATTGTCACCAACGTGAGCTATAAAAATCCAAAGTGCAAGAGAATATTGTTCCCATGTTATTTAAATGGAAAATCGAAATTTGCGATGCGACACGTCTTAATATTAATATTAAGAGCTTAAACTTTTACAGGTTTTTTTTTGTCATTCCCAACAATATTTTCGATATAATTAAGAAAAAAAAATCATAATTTTTTTTGAATCAGTCTAGTATACATATTTGAAAGGTATACGAAAAATTATGGACAAGAGGCAATAGATATGTAGGTCTCAAATTCCATAATTAGCATTGACCAATTGGGGTAGTAAGTTACATGGTAGTGCATTTAAAGATGATAAACTTCATCGACCTTAAGGAAAAAATCTTTAAGAGAGGAAAGTAGAACTTCCATGCTTTTTTGCAGGGCCTAATTTAAAATTTTTTGGGCCCGACTGCAAACTTAAATCCCAAATGTAGGTCTTATTCATTTCAATAATCTGTGGGTTTTTTCAAACGCTAGTCAGGTCTCAAATAGCGTACGAAATTTGCGCCTATCCCGGCTCTGGAAAGAAGATTTAAATCGAACTAATGAGAAAATAATTCAAAAATTAATAAATAGGAGCTAATTTTAGTGAGTCATATTTGAATTGGAAGTTTTTCTTCGAATAAGTATCAATTTTTTTTACAAAATCAGCGGATTTACCATGAAACAGTAACATTTGGCAAAATAATGTTATAGAAGAAGAAAAAATGGATACAAATACCAACGTTTTTCGATAGGAAGCACATTCTGATTCGTTTACTTGGTTTCTGTAATCTTAGAATAATATTAAAGACTATTCTATTTAATAAATTTGGGTTTTTAACTCCAAAGCTTTCCTTTGTAGATTTCCAGGTACATATTTCAGTCAACTGTATTATAAAGAATTGAGCAACAGCCTTTAGCATAGGTCCATTTTGTACATATAGGCCATAGATTTCCAACCCGTTTATGAAAAAAATTGATCAAGAAATCAATGAAGATAATAGTTTGACTACTGCGTATGATAATCGCTGATTTTGTAATAAAAATTTTTACTTCCAATAGCTTTTTGTTATGTTTGAAGTATTAAAATGGACAGAAGGGATACAAGTTCATTACATTTTTTGCAATAAGTATGAATTCGACTAATTTTAGATTATACTATAATGTTTAGTATATAGTTAAACACAAAACAACACAGTTACAGTCATTGAAATTCTTTTACGTTATATAATAATATAATTATTTTAAATACTGCTAGCAATAAATCGAATCAAACACCTCAAGGAAAACAATTCAACAATTTCTATCGCAAGTGAGCATTTCAATCATTCTCATGGATAAATTTTATTTGCCCCAACTTATGTAAATACCTTAAATATTCGCAAAAGACTAAGAAAATCCATTGATTTTACTCAAATCTTTTGCTTTATCTACAGTAAATTTCTATAAAAAAGAGATAATTTTCTCCATTCCAATATTCAGCGTCCTGATAGGCTTTTTTTCGTATAAATTCGTAGTTTCATTGTAAAAACACGACACTTGTTACAATTCCCTCAAAATTTCTGTTTTATTTTTACTTCTAATGGTTGTAAATAGATTAAAACACTAACATTACACTTCACTTACATTTTACCTTGGGTACAATTTCTAAATATTGCAAATATAATTATTTACAATATGGAATGATATAATAAATGTACAAATTCTTTTCGCTGTGGATTCATTTGCATTCCTAGTTGCCGTTAATTTCGCGAACAAAACTGATTATTTTTCAATTATGCAATAATCTCTTTGGTCACATCATCTACTTGTTTTTTTTGACAAAATCAAAAAGGTAATTTTAAAATATTTATAAAAGACATAGATGTATAACAGTTAATGAAAGATGTAAAATATATATGACTTTAAATAACTAATCGAGCACTTCTTTTGTAGATAATTTTAAATAGGACGTTGAAATAATATGACAATAAATATATAATTAAATAAAAAATAAAAGCGAATTTGGTAAAAAGTTAAATAATAATGTTTACTTATACTTTATACTCATCGTTTTTTTTTTCTGTATTATTCATAAATTTGGCGAAATCCGAAGGATTTTTGGATGAACGGAGGTCATTTGTTGTTTAGGGATGAACTGTTTGCCGGCAATGTTGCAGATCGTTGCTGGGTGTTCATATAAGGTTTGAGAGCCGATCGCGTCGATTCCCTATTAAAAAAATATATATAATTTCAGACTTACTGATATTTTTATTAAAATATACTTTAAAAACTCATATTACAAATATTAAACTGACTCAAAAAAAATATAATTTTTTTTTCTTAATATTTTTATCGAAAATATTGTTGGGAATGACGAAAAAAAATCCTGTGAAAGTTAAAGCTCTAAATATTAATATTAAGAGGTGCCGCATCGCAAATTTCGATTTTCCATTTAAATAACATGGGAACAATATTCTCTTGGACTTTGGAATTTTATAGCTCACGTTGGTGACAATATTTCGGAATGACCAAGGTATATTCTTGTAGAAAATTGAACGATCTACAAAAAAGGTTTGTTACACGTTTTTGATATATTTATTCCTTCAAAAGTTATTCAAGGTCAAAGTTGAACTGAGAAGAAATTTTAATATTTTTTCAATTTTTTGACGCAACCCTCACTTTTATGAGAAAATTATATAGGAAATTTTTTGTAGAGCACTTTTTTCCTATCACTTATCTCTATAAAAGTTTTTGATATTTCTCACAGGTCCTAAGTTATTTAATTAAAATAAAAAAAATAAATTTTATGTTAAAAATATAATAATTCAGGGAATTTTCAGTTTAATGCAAATAACTTAGGACCTGCGAAAAATATCAAAAACTTTTATAGAGATAAGGTATAGAAAAAAAAGTGCTCTACAAAAAATTTCCTATATAATTTTCTCATAAAAGTGAGGGTTGCGTCAAAAAATTGAAAAAATATTAAAATTTCTCTTTAGTTCAACTTTGACCTCGAATAACTTTTGATGGAATAAATATATCAAAAACTTCTACAAAGACCTTTTTTGTAGATCGTTCAATTTTCTACAAGAATATACCTTGGTCATTCCGAAATATTGTCACCAACGTGAGCTATAAAATTCCAAAGTCCAAGAGAATATTGTTCCCATGTTATTTAAATGGAAAATCAAAATTTGCAATGCGGCACCTCTTAATAATAATATTTAGAGCTTAAACTTTCACAGGATTTTTTTTGCCATTCCCAACAATATTTTCGATATAATTAAGAAAAAAAGATCATCATTTTTTTTAACCAGTCTAATAATTATACTAAAAACTACCTTTTCTATTCGTATTTAGTCATGATCAAAACACCTTTTTCATAACATAGTTTTACCATCCTTATCCAAATATTTACCTAGGAGATATTTTGGCACTGTCTATAGTACTATTGGCTTTGTATCCACACTTTTGAATCTTCCGACTAAGTCTTGTCACCCAATGTTTTTGATCTTCATTGCTGGGAGCCAGAACCAACAGTTCTCTGGCCGAATTCGGATCATAGTGCAGTTTGCAAGGAGCAATTGAATCTTCTTTGCGTTCCAAATGTTCCTTATGTACTTTAATTCTACATCCTAAAACAAATTTCAATGGTTTATTAATCCAGCATTTAAGCAGTAACTATTTCGATTCTTACGTCGACATTCTAAAGCAGCTGGTGGCCGGAACATGTGCCATAAAGGTTTGGGACAAACTTCACATGTCGTTGGCATATGATATGAAATTTGTAATAGTTCATGGCCTTTGTGTGTTACCGTTCCGGGTTTGTCGTCTCTCGTCGTTGTAACATCGAGTAAAGCTTCACCTTCTCCAGGTCGCCGAGCTTCACCTTCGCCGGCATAGAGGAGTTGAAATATCCTAGGTATTTCCTTGGCATCTGCCCGTATCACATCGCCTTGAGTAACGGATCGTACATGAAATACTTTACTGTAAAAGAAAAATGAAAATATATCCCAACGTTTACAAATTATTCGCAATGGTCATACTTTAAGTCTAGAATGAGAACCGGATCTGTATTCTGTTTGTCACTTTCTGAATTATAAAAGATGATTTTCTTGGACGAAACAACCACGTATTGTTTTTTCCATCCGTGCCGCTTAATATTTTGCTTATTCGGAACGGACAACCATCCCTCCAGGAATGATTCCTGCTGGTTATAATCATCTGGATCATTGTCAGCCGAACTTAACGAAGCCGTTTCGCTGTTCATCGTCGCGACTTTCATTTGTAATTGTTCGATTTCCGAGTCTTTACTATCAACTTCCATTTGCAAACGCAATTTGGTTTGATTTTCTTCAGCCAATTGCGCTTGTAAGTCTTGCAAATCCCGTTGCCATTTTAGCGTCAATTGGCTGTATTTCTCCCGTTCTTGCGTTAGCTCCTGTTGCAGTTTGCGTACGTCTTTTTCTTTGCGTCGCAAATCTGCCGTTTTGTTCTTTACTTTACCAGTGGTGTTGATGTCCTTTCGGTTCATGATTTCGGCTAGTTTATTGACGGCCTGTTGTTTGAGCAATGATTCAGTGTTTAATTTGGTTTTTAGTCGTTCTACTTCTTCGGCACTGATCGTTTCCTTGTTGAGATCTTCTTGTAAGGATTTCAGTTGTCGGTTTAAGTCTTCCTTGTCCTTGATTATTTGGTCTATGGTTTTCTTGTATTCACATTCGCGTTCCCGATACGAATTGATGTTTAAGTCCTTGGATGATAGTTCTGAGCGGTGTTTGGTAAACAAGTCTTTAAGTTCTAGTTCTTTCATGGTTTTTTCTTTTTCCAAATCGGCAACGGTTTCTTCGGCGATTGAACGCGCCAGCGCTTCGGAGTCGGCTCGGGCCAGAGCGATTTGAAGTTGGTGGACTAGCGACGACCGTTCCTCTTCCAGTTCTTGGGTGCTGCGCGTTCGTTCTTCCAAATCTTCGCGAAGATCTTGCGCCTGGGTTTTGTACAAGGTGGAGAAGTGTTGTTCGGCGTCGAGTTGGTCTTGCAGTTCTTTCATTTGTAGTTTGTCGACCGACCATTCGCGTTTGACGCGGTGCAAGTTTTCTTCGAGCGATTGTTTGGTTTCGCGTAGTTGGCCAACTTCTTTGGTGAGCTGCGTTTCACGAGCCTTCAAGTGTGCAACTTCGGACGTTTGCACGCCCAATTCCGATTGGAGTCCAGCTTTCTTTTGGGTTTCTTGTTCTAATTGGCTTTGGAGGGCTTTCACTTTCTCCTGCTCCTGGCGGTGTTCACCCTCGCGTTTTTGTAGTTGCTGTTGCAATTGACGATAGTCCACCGAAAGCATCGACAACTGCCGTTCGGTTTCTTGCGATTTTAAGTCGGATTTTTGACGTGCGCTTTTCTCTTCATTTAATTTGGCTTGCAAAGCTTTTACGACTTCCAAATTGGCTTCTTCTTTGCTGACTAAACGTGAACGTTCGGTTTCCTGGTGTGCCCGCATTTCCTGTTCTAGTCGATTATGCGCGGCTTTTAGACCTAACGTTAACGAAGCACATTCTTTTTCTAGCGATGATAATTTTTCACTAATTTGCCGATTGTCCGTTATTAATTTCTCTTCCCGTTGCTTACTAAGCTCTAATTCATAATGTTCAGCCTGCAACTTATTTTCAAGTTCTTGTTGCTTGTCGGAAGCCTGCGTTCGTGAGCTTCTTTCTTGCGAAAGCTGACCTTGTAATCCAGCGACTTCTTGCTGCAACGTATCACGTTGCATTTGTAAGGACGTCAACTTACTCTGTAATTCCCCTGCAATTTGTTCGGCCGCAGACTTGGAAACCGTAAGTTCGGCGGCTTGTTTTCGTAAACGTTGACCGTTATCAGTTTCGGCTTTAAGTTTTTCTTGCATTTCGTTAACCTGTTTTTCCAGCATATTAATTTTATCACTATGTTGGGCATTGTTGTTCATTTCTCGAGTTCGTTTGTTGTGTTCTTCTTCCAATCGTTTTTTGTAATCGTTAAGTAAATTTTCAGTTTTACGACGTAATTCATTTTCGTTATCGGCTTTTCTTTGGATTTCCTTAAAACTATGCTTTAATATTGTTAATTCTTTGATAGTCTTTGAAGTTTCCTCCATGATTTCAGATTCACGTCGTGATAACGCATCAATTTGTGCCATCAATTGTCGTTCTTTCAATTCCAATGAAGAAATAGTGTTCCTATCTTTTTCCAATTGTTGCTCCAATTTGATAAGGTGGTCGAAGTTATGGGAGGAAATGTGGTTTGAACTATTATCAACGTGATCCTTTGATTTTCCGGTTAAAAGTTGATAATCTCCGTTGTAGGTGAAACCTACAAAAGGTAAATGATTTCCCACGAAAGTTGATGGCACGGAAAAAATCTCCTCAGGCGCTTCATCCTTTTCAATGTCATCGAAATTGCTCGTGTCATCATCACCGGAAAGTTCTGGAACAACGGGCGGAGCCGAATCGCGTAGATTTTCAAAGGTCCACGTATCATTTTGAAAGAACGGATGCCTCTTGATTTCTTCGACATTATTCCGACCTAGACGTTGTTGCTGGTCCGTCAAAAAGCCAGCGATTAGTGATTTAGCCTCACGGCTAATTTCCACTTCCATCGGAAAACTTAGCGAGTTTCTATGGTCCATGATTTTACTGTACGTTCCTACTAAACTATCGGCAAAGAATGGCGTTTCTCCGAAGAGCATTTCATATAAAAATATTCCCACCGACCACCAGTCACACTCTCGTCCATACACACCCTCACCCCCTTGACTTTGTAAAACTTCCGGTGAAATATAATCGGGCGTTCCAACCGCGTTGCTTGAACGCACCAAGCCGTCCGAATCCATGCGCATGCAAGTACCAAAATCGGCTAGTTTCAGGTGTCCGTATTTGTCCAGCAACATATTATCAGGTTTTACATCCCTATGCACAAATCCCATTGAATGGATCGCATCCAATGCCAGCACGACTTCCATTGTGTAAAACATAGCCCACTTTTCAGGAATATCATAGTTAGACATTAAATTGACTAAATCACCTCCGGGCATGTAATCCATGACCATATACAGATACTTATGGTCTTGGAAAGCAAAATGTAATTGGACGATCCATTGAGAGTTGGCGTGGGCCATTATGTGACGTTCTTCCCAAAAGAATGCCGAGTCAGATCGCTTGATCATTTCAAATTTGCTAAGTAACTTCATGGCGAAAACTTTCTTCGTCGATTTGTGCCGCACCAGCTGAACTTCGCCGAAAGCTCCACGACCGATAACTTTGATGAGATTGAAGTCATCGGTTTTCATTCGTAAGTGGAATATTTCATTTGCCACATTGTCATCTAAAAGAAATGGATGGATAAGTAAGAGATGGGGTTTGTTATGAGGGAATTCTTACATCGATTTATGTAGGCCTCGACGTTTTTCATTCGTTTTACGGATGGATGATTGCAATCGGCGACCAACGCCTGCACCGTGTCCAGCAAAGAGTCAACATTTGCAGCACTCTTCGGGTCCTGGATCCTCTCCTCCAGTTGGCGGAGCCTCCGCTTACGGTCTTCATCTCGCACCTTATCCATGACTTCACTGCGAGATGTAAACGTTCCCACTCAATGTACAGCCATTCGGATATGTACGGAAGTATTGAAATCACGATTCAAAAGTAATAATGATAAAAACTACTCGTAAAATGCATTGTGATATACGAAAGTTTGGCATTAAGGTGGGTCAAATACCTTACAACCTACTCATAGTACAATAAAGTTAAAACTAAACACGAGACTGGCATGGAAAAATATCCGAATTTACATTTAGTTGCGATAATGTTCAAAACTATTCGAAAACAATATAATTATCTTTTCTTATCAAGAAGGCAAAAAAAGTTACAACTGATGTATAAGTGTGTATGGTGTGTATCACTCTATCAGCCGCTTTTGTAAAACCTGGCGATAAATAGAAATTCCCTAGAATCGGTATGCGGGAAATATAAACTGATAAAATTACATTATTCATTTAGGGCTGATTGCATATTTTAAGAATAAACGTATCAATTTTTTGCTGTAAAACGTAAAGGAAATAACAAAAGCGTTTATCAATGAAATAAAAAAATCATAAAATACTTATTTCAAGTCATTTGCGTGAATATTTCATTCATTTCTAATACAGCTGATTTCTTCAATGAGCTGGTAAGGTAGAGCGCAGACATATCGAAAGTGCTGCTCCCTACATTCGTTTCAACCACTTTCGAAATTAAAATATAAAAAATTAGATTTATAAATTAATAACAAACCGTATTAATATTTTTTAAACTGAAATTTATAAACAATTTTTTTGAAGTATTGTCAAATAAAACTTAATAATAGTGTGTGCAGTTCAAATAGTTAGCCCGATTGTTGTTATTTTGAAATATTACGATAAAACTGTTAGTCGATTGTTGTAATGGTTGCAATCATTTCGCTGATTTTTTAATGATTTTGTTCCAATATCCATAAGGATTTATTGGTAGATGCAAATAAAGATCAGAGGAATTGCCTCCCGCACTTCCCAGTCAGCAGGATAAATCCAGGTATTTAAAATTAAAGGAAAAGAGTTTCATTATAAAATCGTTTTCTATTCATACCCGAGTTTATAAACATTTTTTTTGAAGTATTATCAAATAAAACTTAATAATTGTGTTTACAGTTCATGTAGTTAGCCCGATTGTTGTTATTTTGAAATATTACGATAAAACTGTGAATCGATTGTTGTAATGGTTGCAATCATTTCGCTGATTTTTTAATGATTTTTTTCCAATATCCATAAGGATTTCTTGGTAGATGCAAATAAAGATCAGAGGAATTGCCTCCCGCACTTCCTAGTCAGCAGGATAAATCCAGGTATTTCAAATTAAAGAAAAAAGTTTCATTATAAAATCTTTTTCCATTCATACCCGAGTTTATAAACAATTTTTTTGAAGTATTATCAAATAAGACTTAATAATAGTGTTTACAGTTCATATAGTTAGCCCAATTGTTGTTATTTTGAAATATTACGATAAAACTGTTAATCGATTGTTGTAATGGTTGCAACCATTTCGCCGATTTTTTAATGATTTTTTTCCAATATCCATAAGGATATCATGGTAAATGCAAATAAAGATCAAAGGAATTGTCTCCCGAACTTCCTAGTCATCAGGATAATTCCAGGTATTTCAAATTAAAGAAAATGAATTCAGTATAAAATCTTTTTCTATTCATATCCATGTTTCTATTGAATTTGATGTGTCAAAAGCATTAAGGGATGATATAATTATATTTTATATTTCCAATTACTAATTTCAAGTCATCCAATGACTTTTTAAATGTTCAAAAACCCAATAGAAATCGTTTAAAGTTATTGATAAAGTATTGATTTCTAAATCCCCTAAATTTTTTTTTCAACAGATATCTTCTCTAAAATTTTTCTTTGTAATAATCGACTTACATTTTATTTAAATTTTTAACTATCTACACCTTTGTAACAAAAATGGCTTGTATAAAATTTCATTTATAAAAAGAAATATTTTCTCATGAAAATTAGGCAACGCTAACAGGTGGTTTTATGTATATATTCGTGCTTACAAATATGTAATGTACGATAAATCGAAATAAATAGCATAAGAAAATATTTATTTTTAAAGCTTTCAATGAATGATTAACAGTAGTAGTGTTCGAGGGGATTATATCCTTCCTATTGTAAATGCTTGAATTTTTAAAAGAAGGCAGTAGCTGCACTAACTTTTGGAGAAAAAAATTGATATGATTAACTTTTTTTGGTTTGTAAAGTGAGTAAAAGCTCATAAAAAGCTGGGCACCTATGATTTACAGGTTAAATTGTCAACGTTTTTGAAGTAGTCTTCGGGGTAAATGGTGACGCCTCATTTTCCTCATTTTTGTTATTTAGGAAAATTTTCTTGGAAGGAAATCATAAGAAATCATTACTTTGGAATGTTAAATGATGCTTTTTTATTTTTATATAATAATATTACAATGGATCGTAATATACTTGTAACATAACTCAATATTAATTTAAAGTTGATCTATCATTTTGATGCTGCAACCCATCTTACACTTATGTACCACTACTAAATGCTATATTTAATGGTCTTCAACAAGTTTTTGAAATAATTTGACTTAATAATCAATGGTCGGAATATAAAATTTGTTTTCCGGAAAATTAATTGATAAAGTATATATTTTTGGAACTAAAAGAATAGTTTTTCTGAAAATATAAATATTAGACTGATTAAAAAAAAATGTTAATTTTTTTTCTTAATTATATTGAAAATACTGTTGGGAATGACCAAAAAAAATCCTGTGATAGTTTAAGCTCTTAATATTAATATTAAGAGGTGCCGTAGCGTAAATTTCGATTTTCCATTTAAATTACATGGCAACAATATCCTCTTGCACTTTGGAATTTTATAGCTCACGTTGGTGACAATATTTCGGAATGACCAAGGTATATTCTTGTAGAAAACTAAACGATCTACAAAAAAGGTCTCGAACAAGTTTTTGATATATTTATTCCTTCAAAAGTTATTCGAGGTCAAAGTTGAACTAAAGAGAAATTTTAATATTTTTTCAATTTTTTGACGCAACCATCAATTTTATGAGAAAATTTTATAGGACATTTTTTGTAGAGCAGTTTTTTTTCTATTACTTATTTTTATAAAAGTTTTTGATATTTTTCACAGGTCCTAAGTTATTTGCATTAAAATGAAAATATTTGCAATTGTATGGTGTTAAATTAATAATATTCCCTGGATTATTATATTTTTAACATAAAAATTATTTTTTTTATTTTAATTAAATAACTTAGGACCTGTGAAAAATATCAAAAACTTTTATAGAGATATGATATATGAAAAAAAGTGCTCTACAAAAAATGTCCCATAAATTTTTTTTATAAAATTAATGGTTGCGTCAAAAAAATGAAGAAATATTAAAATTTCTCTTTAGTTCAACTTTGACCTCGAATAACTTATGAAAGAATAAATATATCAAAAACTTGTAAGAGACCTTTTTTGTAGATCGTTCAATTTTCTACAAGAATATACCTTGGTCATTCCGAAATATTGTCACCAACGTGAGCTATAAAATTTCAAAGTCCAAGAGAATATTGTTCCCCTGTTATTTAAAAGGAAAATCGAAATTTGCGATACGACACCTCTTAATATTAAGAGCTTAAACTTTTACAGGATTTTTTTTGGTTATTCCCAACAATATTTTCGATTTAATTAAGAAAAAAAAAATTTTTTTTGAATCAGTCTAATAAATATGTATTTAATATTATGATTTAACATAATATTTTTGACTATTAATGGTAAAAGATTTTCGTATTTTAATTATTTAAAAATGCCATTAGAAGCCATTGGAAGTCGTTAAAAGTCATTAAAGGCATTTTAATGGTAATAATTTCAAAATGCCTTTAAATTCCTTTTTCATAAAGGGACCTCATTCACTTAATTACGTTATATTCTCGACCGAATCGATTAAATCACTCAACTTTACCACTTTACTTATTTTTTCTACGTAATTTCTTAAATTAGAAGATTTATGTTTACTCTATATGGAATACGAAACTAAAAAATTCAACTTTAAAGTGTACCACATTGGTATTTCCCTGATTGATACATGTGTGATGACATAGTGATTGATACATACATGAAATTGGTGCCATTGTAGTCTGTTAAAAAGGGAAAAAATACACAAATTCACAATATAATTTTTCCTAAAATTAACAATTGGGATTTACTAATTGACAATTGGATGTTTTGGATATATTGAGAATCAAACAAATAACCAAATTAATTGATCACATTTTAAAGCCCAAATAATCATCCAAAGTTTCGAGTGATAGAATTGTATTTTGTCGCAGAAATTATTTAAGTAACTAATATTGTATATATGGTATTGCATTGATGTAATTAATAAAGTTTAGGTCTTTAGATTTGTTGCAGAGAAAAAAAAGCTATTGGAATAATAATGGTAGAAATGTAAGTAGACAATAAGTATCATAGTGCATTGTGGGTTTCATACATCTCTGAAAGCTTTCAAAAATATTTTTTTTGATAGAATTTACTTCCATTTATTTTTTCGGTTAAATCCTATTAAACAATGATCAAAATAGATTTCCTCTCGGGAAAATTTTGAAAAGATTTTTTATTTATTTTTAGTTTAAGGATTAAAAAAACGGGAAAGAAAAAAAGAACTCAATCTTAATCTCTATGTCTTTTTGATTTAGTAAAGCTTAAATGAAGGATTATATCATTTTGTGTCTCAATATCTATTTGAATATCAAGAAACTTAAATATTTATGGTTCCTTTACTTTCAAAAGTGGTTTTAAAGGGATCCTTTAAATTAAAGTGCTAATGGATCGGTACTATTGATACCGAAATACTTCAAAATATATTTTTGAGGATAAAAATTTGATTATATCAGAAATTATTTAAAGAAATGTAAGAATGTCCTTGTTGACTACAATAAATGCTTACCGATTGAAAAACACAGAATTTCCATTAGGACAAATGCAGTTCTAACATTGGCTCATATAAATAATATATGAATCATTTTCTCTTTTCCCAAACAAAAAAAAAAAAAAAAATCAAATATGAGGAAATAATTCACTAAATATCGTTACCCGTCATTGCCTATATGTTTTAATTATTACCATAATAAAATTGTTGTAGTTCTGAGGATTTGATGATATTTTTTGCAATGTTTCGCAGCTTATTATTTCAAGTGATTATAAATAACATTATAGATGAATAAAGAATTAGTTTTACATATAAGAACTACAGCAAATTGAAGATTAACTACAGGATCGGAATCAATAATTATTCTATATGATTATAGGGTGTTCGTTATTTCCCAAATTGATTTTTTTCAGCGATCGCCCCCTGAATTTTTAGTTTAAGATATAAAAAAACATATCCAATACAATTAAGCTCTTAATTTCTTGATTAAACCGTGCCGGAATCATGTTACTTTTACCATTTAAATAACATGGAATTATTTGACTTTTTACTTTTAATTTTTTTTCTCAGAAACAAATGAAAGAAAATATTTAAAGTTAAATTATTCTGACGTAAAATTTAATGCTCTACAAAAAAGGTCTCTTATGAAGTTTCGATTAAATCACTCCATTAAAAGTTATTCAACATTTAACTTTTTAACGACAAATCAATCGATTATAGGTTCAATAAAAATGATGTTGACTACAAGTTCTAAGAAATTTCTCATAGATGGCGTCAAGTAAAATGGTAAAAATTCGAATAATAATTGAACTTTCATCGATAGTCTCATTAATTAGTATGAAATTCACTTGGTAGGTACAAAATATTGATTAAGGTACGAAAATTTATCCTGGATAAATTGAATTTCACGACTATAGCGAATTCGGATCTTATCTCACCGGTTTTAATTGTCAAAAAATGATTTTTTTTTGTTTAATTTTCAGTTCAAGCCATAAAATTAACACAAATAATCACTTGCGCTCTAACGATAATAATTTTTATCTTCTCTTCCAATGGTTTTAGAGTTAAAAAAAGTAAAAATGAGCAAAAAGTTGAAAATATTGCAAGATTTATATGAGGCACAAGTGAAATGTTGAATAACTTTTAATGGAGTGATTTAATCGTAAATTCATAAGAGACCTTTTTTGTAGAGCGTTAAATTTTACGTCAGAACAATTTGACCTTAAATCTTTTCATCCATTTGTTTCCGAGAAAAAAAAAAGTAAAAAGTAAAATAATCCCATGTTATTTAAATGGTAAAAGTAACATGATTCCGGCACGGTTTAATCAAGAAATTAAGAGCTTTATTGTATTGGATATTTTTTTTTATATCTTAAACTAAAAATTCAGGGGGCGATCGCTGTAAAAAAATCAATTTGGAAAATAACGGACACCCTAATGATCATAATTTTATAGACTAACGATAAGGCAGTTGAAGCTTTAAAGTTTTAAAAATTAATTGGTAATTGATGAAGAAAATAATAAAATACTTTCAAATGCTTTCAAATAGAAACCTTTAGCTTTCCTTCTTGATTAATTTCAATTGATAAATGCAGTTACAATCAATGCAGTGGCATTCCAAAGTCTTTACAATTTACGGTAACTTTTAATTTTTGATTTTGGCCAAGAAATTTATAGATTTGTCCCACAACTGCCACGATAAAATTAGATTGCACTATAAATAGTCCAACAATGCATTTAAAGTTGCATTCATTAGAAACCAATTCATTGGCAATTGCCTCTTCATTTTTTACGGGAAAAAATAACGTTATACGTTACAAAGTTTATTGAAATACGAAAATAATAAACTCTAGAAAATGTTATCGTGCAACTGTTGGTAAGTAATTTTGGTTATGAGTAAAATTGTTGAATATATTTATATTTTTGGCTAATCACCAATTGTTGTTACTGTTGCAAGCCATTTGAATTATTTTTGGAAATGAATTTTGAAAATAAATATGCAAAATATGAAAATGTTAAAGACGATTTTATATACCTACTGTTGAATTATTTATTTAATTTTTATTTTTTAAGTTATAATTGTCTTAAAAATATGCTAATTTATTGTCAAATTTATGACTTAATCATATTAAAAAATTCTACATTCATACCTTATGAGCATCAAATCAATATTTTGATTTGTAAAGTTGAAATTATAGAATATTCCGCCCCAAAAATTATTTAATGATTTTCTATGTTTTATGTTGCTTCTTATTTTGTTTTAAATTTTTGGTGAAATTTTTGATTTTCTCGTAATTTTTAAACAGTTTTTTAAGTGTCGACCTATTAATTCGTCTCATGGTATGCTATACGACGTAATTATTAACGAATAACTATTTTTCTGTATTTTTGTCTTCGATTGTATCTCCGTAATATCCTTAAAATTTTGTGTTCTTGTCATTTTTTTCGATAATCACGATAATATCCTGTACCAGCTGAAACCGACAGACGTTGTATTGCCAGCCTATAGTTGTGAATGGTTGTAAATAAATAAATTGATTTTAGGAAAAAAAGCTCATTAATTATAAGAACCACCTCCCGTATCAACCCGCAGCATCCCTCGCTCTACCAATTATAACTTATACTTAAGATATACATTTATCAATTACATTTTGCGAAAATTTGCTCTACCTCTAAAAATCATTGCATTATCATACAATGAAGACAGTTAACGGCTATTGTATGGATCGTTGAAAAAGCCATTTTCTTGCGATTGCTGGTATGTTACTGACATAAAAAAATGATAAAAACAATTTTTGAAGCGGATTGTATATGGTGACAAAATTTGAGCTAAATCGATGCAAAACTTTTTGAGCTTTTGAAATCTACCCAAACTAACATAAAAATTTTATATATGTAGATAAAACATAGATTATTCATTGTTTATTTAAATCAGAGGTTATCAAAGGTGGCCAACCGGCGGACCGCAAAAAGCATCCAAACAATTTATTCGACCCGCAAAAGGCATCAGACTTTTATAAAATGTATACATTTTATAATGACCAAAGTGGTGAAAATTAATATATCAAAAATGTTTACAGTGTTTCTAATTTTAGTATGGAGAATTTGAGATATAACTTCAAAAGTGGCCCTAGGAGTTATGATACATTTCCGAAGTGGCCTGCAATATTATTTGGGTTGGCCACCCCTAATTTCAAGTACGCTGATTGTTCACCTCTGTCAAGTTAGCACCCGAATTTTAAAAATTAAAATTTTAAATATATTTTTAGATTGCCTTTTCTTTGTACTTGATTGTACCGAAAAAAATTTTCATTTGTACCTCAACCGAAAAAAAGTAATTAAATTTTTAAAAATCGATAGCCCCCCATTGTTAGATTTTTAAAAAAACTTAACGGCTATAGATAGGCCTTGACACGTAGAGGATTGTACCGAAAAAAAATTGTTTCTAACTTTAACCCAAAAAAAATTATGAGCGATTTTGTGAATGCACTTATTCCATTGAAAATAGAGTTTTCCGGCTACTACGGATTTTCCTTGACAGATTTTTCAAATCCAAAGGCGGTACAATCTAGCTACTGTGCCGCTGAGGATTGTACTGAAAAAATTATCCTTCTAACTTTATTCCAACGGTAGTTATAAAGGATTTTATATGAGTAATTAGACTCTCATTACTTTTTTGTTTAAACTGCAATAAAATAATTTTAGTCTAATTACTCATACAAAATACTTTATAACTACCGTTGAAAGAAAGGTAGAAGGATAATTTTTTCGGTACAATCCTCAGCGCCTCCGTAGCTAGATTGTACCGCCTTTGGATTTGGAAAATCTCTCAAGGAAAATCCGTAGTACCCGGAAAATTCTATTTTCTTTCCGGTTTAGGTACAAATGAAAATTCAACTGGTACCATCAACTAGAGACCAACACTCGGGAGAATCCGCAGAAAAATTCGTTTGTACCTCAATAGATTCAAAATTATGGCCGTTTTTGTAGTTTCAACAATGAAGTAATTAGAATCTAATACTCATATAAAATCCTTTATAACTACCGTTGGAATAGAGTTAGAAGGATAATTTTTTCAGTACAATCCTCAGCGGCACAGTAGCTAGATTGTACCGCCTTTGGATTTGAAAAATCTGTCAAGGAAAATCCGTAGTAGCCGGAAAACTCTATTTTCAATGGAATAAGTGCATTCACAAAATCGCTCATAATTTTTTTTGGGTTAAAGTTAGAAACAAATTTTTTTCGGTACAATCCTCTACGTGTCAAGGCCTATCTATGGCCGTTAAGTTTTTTTAAAAATCTAACAATGGGGGGCTATCGATTTTTGAAAATTTAATTACTTTTTTTCGGTTGAGGTACAAACGAAAATTTTTTTCGGTTCAATCAAGTGCAAAGAAAAGGCTATCTAAAAATATATTTAAAATTTTAATTTTTAAAAGTCGGGTGCTAACTTGACAGAGGTTGATTGTTCGATATCTTAAAAAAGAATATAGATAGGTATTTAATGAAAAGATCTAATTTATATTCAACTAATAAGAGTCCGTTTATATATTTTAATTGTCCTTCTTCTGAAAGCTACTTTTATTATTAATAATTAAACGTAAATAGGCAACCTTTTATTTCGAAGAAAAATTATTTGAACTTAATTACAAAGTTTCTATCAAAACTGTAAAGCTGTCTTTAAATTGGAACCATAAGTGAAATCAGAATAAAATATTGGTTCATCTATTTAGATTTAACTTATTTGTGACCTTTATACTTTGGCGAAACACTGAAACCTACCTGAAAACAAAATATTATTGAAATTGATAAACCTGTTTTGAAATCGTACGAAAGAATGCAGGTAGGCAGAAATTGAAATTCAAATTATCAACCTTTGTAACATAATGATCAGTATTGTGCCCGAAACTGAAAAAATTCCAAGCTGGTGTTAAAATTGCAAATATTCTACCTGCTCTTAACTGATGATATGAAATAACATAGTTAAAGCTTGAAGGCCAAAATGTGAGAAAAATGCAAATTCAAAGGTGCCACTAATGGATTTGGAAACTGTTGTAAATGTAATTACAATTGACAACAAATAATAAATACCACAAACCGGTTCAGATTCCTAAAACGACATATTTATACCTGCCATTATCTCATTCACATTTTGGACTTTAAGCTTTTACTATGTTATTTTATATCGCCAGTCGAAAGTACGACAATTTGAATTCCTTACTAGCTAACGAGTAAACTGGTTTTGCACTTAACGTGTGGAGTTTAGACTGACAAAAGCTACAACAAATATAAATATCAGAAAAAAAAATTCTCAGAAACTTGTGAATCAATTTGTTTGCATTTTCTTTATGTTATAGGGGCTAATGATAGCTTCTAGGAAAATAAGAGCTTTAATAAAAATTGAACACTAGTTGTTTTTTTTTCTTTTGGTATCAATTATTTTGTTCTTGAAAGTAATCATCTTAAGAGTAAATATAGAAAAACAAAAAAACTATGAAAATATTTTTTTTATGTTTTTTTAGACTTACAATTATGAAAATAATAAATGTTTTGTTCCTATATGTGGCCTCTTTTTAATTGAAGTTTTATGATAAAAAAGTTGGTAAAACACTTCGAAAAAAAATAAAGCCGAGGTATACAATTAGGTGTAAATCACATTTCATTTTTTTTCAAGGTGTTACACCAACTATTTTTTCACGCAATTTTTATGAGTTATAGTGCTCATGTAGAAGCATAAAATATATTGTTTTCGTGATTGTCATTTTCAGAGAACACATTAAAAAAAATTATTTCATTTGGTTTTTTGGATTTTTTTTGTATAATTTTTTTTTCTAAAAATTTCAAAAAAATATATGATATACTCTGTTCAATAATCTAAAGCCTCGCGTTAGTTTCACTTCTCGAGCTTAATTAATTTTTGAGATACAAAACTTGGAAAAATAGCCATGCGGGGGGACATTTTTGCCCATATCTCAAAGTCAAAGAGGAATTTGGTCGCGAAAAGTATATAAAATGTGTTTGTATATCAAGCCGATATTTTAACATAAGTTTCGACATAGGTTCCTATTTGGGGGCCAACTCGCCATGTGGATCCTGCTAGACCTTTTTGCCTACATACTCCTAAGGAAAGTTATGGTTATACGTATTTCTTTATAGATTTTAGAGCTATTGACTATTATTAACGTAAATCCATTGGTAGTTATTAATTGGGCAATAAACATAGTTTATAGATTATAAGACCTATGGATTTACTTCAGCAAATATAAATTTTATGGTAGATAGTCTACTACTAAATAAAGTTTTAGAACCTCTAGTATAGTACTAACTACTAAGGTCTTAAGCGACTCTACGGATAATAAAAATCCAGAATCGAGAAATATTAAAAATTTATTCAATACAAAGATCGAACCCAAAACTTACCAGTTTTGGAGCAACCATCTAGACCATTCGGCTTATATTGATGGTAAATAATTTACTACAAATTTAAAGATTAGTCTTAGTGTATCAAAGGTAGTAGTAACTACTAAAGTCTTCAGATCTTCGGATAAAAAAAGTCCGGAATCAATAAATATCAAAAATTTACTCGAACCCAAAACTAAAATAATCTAAAGCCTCCCGTTGGTTTTTCACTTCTCTAGCTTAATTAGTTTTTGAGATATATAACTTTGAAAAATAGTCATGCGGGGAGACATTTTTGCCCATAGCTCGAGGTCAAAGAGGAATTTGGTCGCGAAAAGTATATAAAATGTGTTTGTATATCAAGCCGATATTTTAACATAAGTTTCGACATAGGTTCCTATTTGGGGGCCTACTCGCCATGTGGATAGTGCTAGACCCTTTGTAAATAAATGCGTAACAAGTCGTAACTACCTGTTGAACCATTGATTTTTATAATAATTATAAGGCAAAAGGTGTTCTTTTAAAATTATATTGAAATAAAAAAAATAGATTTTAAGCTCCAAAAAGCAGTCGCTAAAGTGCTATGTGTGAAATATAGCTTAAAATGACTTGGAAACATCAACCCTTAGAAGCTTAGCTTTGAATCGTAGTGCTGGAGAAGAATTGAGAAAATTAAAAGCTCAAATTTTGCTGGAGGGTGAAAATAAATATCATCTATCAGGGGAAGGAAAATTGGAAAGTTCTCTTGGAGGAAATCTTGGAATTAAAATAAAAATGAACTATTCTGATTTCAAGAACTTTATTGGAGGGACAAACTAAACCACTGGGAAAACTAAATCTGCCGTTAGGCAGAAAATAGAAAGGGAAAACTAAACTAGAAAGTTCTGAATTCTTATTTGGTATATATTTGCCTTTGAAGATAAAAAAACCAATTACAAATAGCAGCCGGGGCCATCGTAACTGCCTGATGAGCATAGATTTTCATAACAATTATAAGGCAAAAGGTTTTCCTTTAAAATTATATTGAAATAAAAAAATAAGAACTTCAGCTCCAAAAGCAGTCACTAAAGTGCTATGTGTGAAGGGTAGCTTTATATGAATTGGAAATATTGACCCTTAGAAGCTGAGCTTTGAATCGTAGTGCTGGAGAAGAATTGAAAAAATTAAAAGCTCAAATTTTGCTGGAGGGTGAAAATAAATATCATCTATCAGGGGAAGGAAAATTGGAAAGTTCTCTTGGGGGAAATCTTGGAATTAAAATAAAAATGAACTATCCTGATTTCAAGACCTTTATTGGAGGGACAAACTAAACCATTGGGAAAACTAAATCTGCCGTTAGGCTAAAAATAGAAAGGGAAAACTAAACTAGAAAGTTCTGAATTCTTATTTGGTATATATTTGCCTTTGAAGATAAAAAACCAATTACAAATAGCAGCCGGGGCCATCGTAACTGCCTGATGAACCATTGATTTTCATAATAATTACAAGGCAAAAGGTGTTCCTTTAAAATTATATTGGAATAAAAAAATAGGAACTTAAGCTTCAAAAGCAGTCAGTAAAATATTATATGTGAAGTGCAGCTTATATGAATTGGACATATTGACCTTTAGAAGTTTAGCTTTGAATCGTAGTGCTGGAGAAGAATTGAAAAAATTAAAAGCTCAAATTTTGCTGGAGGGTGAAAATAAATATCATCTATCAGGGGAAGGAAAATTGGAAAGTTCTCTTGGGGGAAATCTTGGAATTAAAATAAAAATGAACTATTCTGATTTCAAGAACTTTATTGGAGGGACAAACTAAACCACTGGGAAAACTAAATCTGCCGTTAGGCAGAAAATAGAAAGGGAAAACTAAACTAGAAAGTTCTGAATTCTTATTTGGTATATATTTGCCTTTGAAGATAAAAAAACCAATTACAAATAGCAGCCGGGGCCATCGTAACTGCCTGATGAACCATTGATTTTCATAACAATTATAAGGCAAAAGGTGTTCCTTTAAAATTATATTGGAATAAAAAAATAGGAACTTAAGCTCCAAAAGCAGTCACTAAAGTGCTATGTGTGAAGGGTAGCTTTATATGAATTGGAAATATTGACCCTTAGAAGCTTAACTTTGAATCGTAGTGCTGGAGAAGAATTGAGAAAATTAAAAGCTCAAATTTTGCTGGAGGGTGAAAATAAATATCATCTATCAGGGGAAGGAAAATTGGAAAGTTCTCTGGGAGGAAATTTTGGAATTAAAATAAAAATGAACTATCCTGATTTCAAGACCTTTATTGGAGGGACAAACTAAACCACTGGGAAAACTAAATCTGCCGTTAGGCAGAAAATAGAAAGGGAAAACTAAACTAGAAAGTTCTGAATTCTTATTTGGTATATATTTGCCTTTGAAGATAAAAAAACCAATTACAAATAGCAGCCGGGGCCATCGTAACTGCCTGATGAACCATTGATTTTCATAATAATTACAAGGCAAAAGGTGTTCCTTTAAAATTATATTGGAATAAAAAAATAGGAACTTAAGCTTCAAAAGCAGTCAGTAAAATATTATATGTGAAGTGCAGCTTATATGAATTGGACATATTGACCTTTAGAAGTTTAGCTTTGAATCGTAGTGCTGGAGAAGAATTGAAAAAATTAAATGCTCAAATTTTGCTGGAGGGTGAAAATAAATATCATCTATCAGGGGAAGGAAAATTGGAAAGTTCTCTTGGGGGAAATCTTGGAATTAAAATAAAAATGAACTATTCTGATTTCAAGAACTTTATTGGAGGGACAAACTAAACCACTGGGAAAACTAAATCTGCCGTTAGGCAGAAAATAGAAAGGGAAAACTAAACTAGAAAGTTCTGAATTCTTATTTGGTATATATTTGCCTTTGAAGATAAAAAAACCAATTACAAATAGCAGCCGGGGCCATCGTAACTGCCTGATGAACCATTGATTTTCATAATAATTACAAGGCGGAAGGTGTTCCTTTAAAATTATATTGGAATAAAAAAATAGGAACTTAAGCTTCAAAAGCAGTCACTAAAGTGCTATGTGTGAAGGGTAGCTTTATATGAATTGGAAATATTGACCCTTAGAAGCTGACCTTTGAATCGTACTGCTGGAGAAGAATTGAGAAAATTAAAAGCTCAAATTTTGCTGGAGGGTGAAAATAAATATCATCTATCAGGGGAAGGAAAATTGGAAAGTTCTCTTGGGGGAAATCTTGGAATTAAAATAAAAATGAACTATCCTGATTTCAAGACCTTTATTGGAGGGACAAACTAAACCATTGGGAAAACTAAATCTGCCGTTAGGCTAAAAATAGAAAGGGAAAACTAAACTAGAAAGTTCTGAATTCTTATTTGGTATATATTTGCCTTTGAAGATAAAAAACCAATTACAAATAGCAGCCGGGGCCATCGTAACTGCCTGATGAACCATTGATTTTCATAATTATTACAAGGCGGAAGGTGTTCCTTTAAAATTATATTGGAATAAAAAAATAGGAACTTAAACTTCAAAAGCAGTCAGTAAAATGTTATGTGTGAAGTGTAGCTTTATATGAATTGGAAATATTGACCCTTAGAAGCTGAGCTTTGAATCGTAGTGCTGGAGAAGAATTGAAAAAATTAAAGGCTCAAATTTTGCTGGAGGGTGAAAATAAATATCATCTATCAGGGGAAGGAAAATTGGAAAGTTCTCTTGGAGGAAATCTTGGAATTAAAATAAAAATGAACTATTCTGATTTCAAGACCTTTATTGGAGGGACAAACTAAACCACTGGGAAAACTAAATCTGCTGTTAGGCAGAAAATAGAAAGGGAAAACTAAACTAGAAAGTTCTGAATTCATATTTGATATATATTGGCCTTAAAAGATAAAAAACCAATTATAAATAGCAGCCGGGGCCATCGTAACTGCCTGATGAGCATTGATTTTCATAACAATTATAAGGCAAATGGTGTTCCTTTAAAATTATATTGGAATAAAAAAATAGGAACTTAAGCTTCAAAAGCAGTCACTAAAGTGCTATGTGTGAAGGGTAGCTTTATATGAATTGGAAATATTGACCCTTAGAAGCTTAACTTTGAATCGTAGTGCTGGAGAAGAATTGAGAAAATTAAAAGCTTAAATTTTGCTGGAGGCTGAAAATAAATATCATCTATCAGGGGAAGGAAAATTGGAAAGTTCTCTTGGAGGAAATCTTGGAATTAAAATAAAAATGAACTATCCTGATTTCAAGAACTTTATTGGAGGGACAAACTAAACCACTGGGAAAACTAAATCTGCCGTTAGGCAGAAAATAGAGAGGGAAAACTAAACTAGAAAGTTCTGAATTCTTATTTGGTATATATTTGCCTTTGAAGATAAAAAAACCAATTACAAATAGCAGCCGGGGCCATCGTAACTACCTGATGAACCATTGATTTTCATAACAATTATAAGGCAAAAGGTGTTCCTTTAAAATTATATTGAAATAAAAAAATAAGAACTTAAGCTTCAAAAGCAGTCAGTAAAATGTAATGTGTGAAGTGTAGCTTTATATGAATTGGAAATATGGACCCTTAGAAGCTTAACTTTGAATCGTAGTGCTGGAGAAGAATTGAAAAAATTAAAAGCTCAAATTTTGCTGGAGGGTGAAAATAAATATCATCTATCAGGGGAAGGAAAATTGGAAAGTTCTCTTGGAATTAAAATAAAAATGAACTATCCTGATTTCAAGAACTGTATTTGAGGGACAAACTAAACCACTGGGAAAACTAAATCTGCCGTTAGGCAGAAAATAGAAAGGGAAAACTAAACTAGAAAGTTCTAAATTCTTACTTGGTATATATTTGCCTTTGAAGATAAAATAAACCAATTACAAATAGCAGCCGGGGCCATCGTAACTGCCTGATGAACCATTGATTTTCATAATAATTACAAGGCAAATGGTGTTCCTTTAAAATTATATTGAAATAAAAAAATAGGAATTTAAGCTCCAAAAGCAGTCAGTAAAATGTTATGTGTGAAGGGTAGCTTTATATGAATTGGAAATATTGACCCTTAGAAGCTGAGCTTTGATTCGTAGTGCTTGGGAAGAATTGAGAAAATTAAAAGCTCAAATTTTGCTGGAGGCTGAAAATAAATATCATCTATCAGGGGAAGGAAAATTGGAAAGTTCTCTTGGAATTAAAATAAAAATGAACTATCCTGATTTCAAGACCTTTATTGGAGGGACAAATTAAACCACTGGGAAAACTAAATCTGCCGTTAGGCAGAAAATAGAGAGGGAAAACTAAACTAGAAAGTTCTGAATTCTTATTTGGTATATATTTGCCTTTGAAGATAAAAAAACCAATTACAAATAGCAGCCGGGGCCATCGTAACTGCCTGATGAACCATTGATTTTCATAATAATTACAAGGCAAAAGGTGTTCCTTTAAAATTATATTGGAATAAAAAAATAGGAACTTAAGCTTCAAAAGCAGTCAGTAAAATGTTATGTGTGAAGGGTAGCTTTATATGAATTGGAAATATGGACCCTTAGAAGCTTAACTTTGAATCGTAGTGCTGGAGAAGAATTGAAAAAATTAAAAGCTCAAATTTTGCTGGAGGGTGAAAATAAATATCATCTATCAGGGGAAGGAAAATTGGAAAGTTCTCTTGGAGGAAATCTTGGAATTAAAATAAAAATGAACTATCCTGATTTCAAGAACTTTATTGGAGGGACAAACTAAACCACTGGGAAAACTAAATCTGCCGTTAGGCAGAAAATAGAGAGGGAAAACTAAACTAGAAAGTTCTGAATTCTTATTTGGTATATATTTGCCTTTGAAGATAAAAAAACCAATTACAAATAGCAGCCGGGGCCATCGTAACTACCTGATGAACCATTGATTTTCATAACAATTATAAGGCAAAAGGTGTTCCTTTAAAATTATATAGAAATAAAAAAATAAGAACTTAAGCTTCAAAAGCAGTCACTAAAATGTTATGTGTGAAGGGTAGCTTTATATGAATTGGAAATATTGACCCTTAGAAGTTTAGCTTTGAATCGTAGTGCTGAAGAAGAATAGTGAAAATTAAAAGCTCAAATTAGCTAGAGGGTGGAAAAAATTATCATCTATCAGGGGAAGGAAAATTGGAAAGTTCTCTTGGGGGAAATCTTGGAATTAAAATAAAAATGAACTATTCTGATTTCAAGAACTTTATTGTTAGGACAAACTAAACCACTGGGAAAACTAAATCTGCCGTTAGGCTAAAAATAGAAAGGGAAAACTAAACTAGAAAGTTCTGAATTCTTATTTGATATATATTGGCCTTAAAAGATAAAAAACCAATTACAAATAGCAGCCGGGGCCATCGTAACTACCTGATGAACCATTGATTTTCAAAATAATTTCAAGGCGGAAGGTGTTCCTTTAAAATTATATTGAAATAAAAAAATAGAAACTTAAGCTTCAAAAGCAGTCAGTAAAATGTTATGTGTGAAGTGTAGCTTTATATGAATTGGAAATATGGACCCTTAGAAGCTTAACTTTGAATCGTAGTGCTGGAGAAGAATTGAAAAAATTAAAAGCTCAAATTTTGCTGGAGGGTGAAAATAAATATCATCTATCAGGGGAAGGAAAATTGGAAAGTTCTCTTGGAGGAAATCTTGGAATTAAAATAAAAATGAACTATCCTGATTTCAAGAACTTTATTGGAGGGACAAACTAAACCACTGGGAAAACTAAATCTGCCGTTAGGCAGAAAATAGAGAGGGAAAACTAAACTAGAAAGTTCTGAATTCTTATTTGGTATATATTTGCTTTTGAAGATAAAAAAACCAATTACAAATAGCAGCCGGGGCCATCGTAACTACCTGATGAACCATTGATTTTCATAACAATTATAAGGCAAAAGGTGTTCCTTTAAAATTATATTGAAATAAAAAAATAAGAACTTAAGCTTCAAAAGCAGTCAGTAAAATGTAATGTGTGAAGTGTAGCTTTATATGAATTGGAAATATGGACCCTTAGAAGCTTAACTTTGAATCGTAGTGCTGGAGAAGAATTGAGAAAATTAAAAGCTCAAATTTTGCTGGAGGGTGAAAATAAATATCATCTATCAGGGGAAGGAAAATTGGAAAGTTCTCTTGGAATTAAAATAAAAATGAACTATCCTGATTTCAAGAACTGTATTTGAGGGACAAACTAAACCACTGGGAAAACTAAATCTGCCGTTAGGCAGAAAATAGAAAGGGAAAACTAAACTAGAAAGTTCTAAATTCTTACTTGGTATATATTTGCCTTTGAAGATAAAAAAACCAATTACAAATAGCAGCCGGGGCCATCGTAACTGCCTGATGAACCATTGATTTTCATAACAATTACAAGGCGGAAGGTGTTCCTTTAAAATTATATTGGAATAAAAAAATAGGAACTTAAGCTTCAAAAGCAGTCAGTAAAATGTTATGTGTGAAGGGTAGCTTTATATGAATTGGACATATTGACCTTTAGAAGTTTAGCTTTGAATCGTAGTGCTGGAGAAGAATAGTGAAAATTAAAGGCTCAAATTAACTAGAGGGGGAAATAATCACTTTTTTTTCGCTGCCCTTATATTTATCGTCCTATGGTCTTTAGTGAGGCAATTTAACACTTGTGGATGGTAGCGATGTGTGAATGTTTTAAAGTTAATTATTTTGGCGTGAAACATTTTCTGTTGATGACGACAATTGTTCTGTTTGGAAAGTGAAATACGATGAGTTGGTTCAGTCAACAGTGCGTACAATTCGATGCTTAATTAAAAGAAGAGGAGACTTGGACGGCGGTGCGGGCGGTGAAGAGACTTCCCGGTTGTAGAATCTGAAGAGCTGTAAGATATGACAAATGTAAGGCGGAAGACGGCATCGCGGAGGCAGGCAGCTCGCGTTCGTAGCGGAGGTAAGCCAGCAGTATTCAGCGGCCAGGAGGCGGCAGGCGAGTGACGGCGGCAACGACGACGGCAGCAGCAGCAGCAACAGCGACAGCAGCAGCAGCAGCGACGGGCGCAGAAAAAGAGGCAGTAACGTCGCGGCGCTGGCGTCGCTGGGCATTCGGGGCGTCGGAATCCCTGCAGCTACACAGTCTGCAGGAGCCTGCCGATCAGCTCATACACCCGAACAGCATGTGCCGTTATAGACAGCTTCCCATACTTATCACAATGTGTGCGATAAGGTTGCGCGTTGCTTGTTGTATACGATCCGTTTACTAATTGATACGCAACCGAGAGGAATTGAAACGGTTCGAAATTTTCCTCCACCGACCAACACGAAAAGTTTGTGCTCCAAACAAGTTTAACAAGTTGTCCAGGTGTTTTTTTTTTTTCACATTTGTTCCCACGATTTGTTTTTGTGGGCATCTTTTTTGGGTTGATCCGTTTTTTGCGCTAATTGCTCGATTTGAAAAAATGGTGAAGTTTTTGTAGAATGTGTGGTGACCACCACCTGCGAATCGTCGTAGATCAACGTCCTACGTTATAGCACTGAAACTCCGGGAGCGGCTTTTGCACACCTTTCCTCGTGACAAGGCATCGAGGCACAGGTAACCTTCTTCCTATTTTTTTTTTTGATCCAGAAATTCCATGAATTCATCGCTTAAAACGCGCGCTTTCGCTCATCATCTGCTCCCAACAATCGAATTATTTTCATTGTTAAGCTTCGCTTAACAATCGGCCGATAACATAGATTCCGCTTGATCATCCAATTGTTGCCAATGAAAACTTTTCCTTTCCTCTTCCACCAAAAAAAAAACTTATTAATCTAATTTCTTAATAGATGATAAAATTCAGATCTCGGCTTTTATTTTTTAAAATAAAAAGACAATTCAGGTTGTTTAAGATCGGTTTTTTTATTTAATATTTTTACTATTCAATTAGCTACGTTTCATTACGTATCGTAACTTCATCTGGCTTCAAGTTTTTAATTTAAGTTCAATAAATAAATAAAAAATTAAGCAAAAAATATACTTACTAGGCTTAGAAAAAAAGCATTAAGTAAATGTCCAAATCAAATCAAAAAATAATTTTAAATATCAAAACTATAATGAAAAATCCGAAAGTTTAAGAAATTTCAACAATAGTTCCTAAGGAAAATATACCTTTTGGAAAATTATGCAATTAAAAATTGATTATTTTTTTCTTAGTCTTTACCAATATTGATTGTAATTGATGAAAAATAAAAACAAAATGGCTGAAGTGAAAAAAAAATGCATTGAATCAACTATATTGAATTGGTATTTTCTTACAATTACCAAAAGCTCTGATAATTTTTGTATAGGATCGAAAGTGGGTTGCCTTCCTATTATGAAAAACAAAATGCAAAAAAAGCTTTTTTGATTACAAATATTGAAGTTTATTTGTTGCAACTGCATTTTTTTGGGCTTTTAATTTGAATAAAAATGGATTGATTTGTGGATTTGTGAGAGGTTACTATACAGAATTTTGAACTTTTCCGAAGGTAAAATCGATGATTTTTGATTGTTTAAGCTTTTATTGCACAAACATATACATATATAACAATGATATTTCATGAAAATAGTTTTGACATGTTTGCGTCTAAATAATAAAATTATAAAAGCTCGGATAGTTTTTGTGTAGGATTGAAGGGGGTTGCCTACCTATTATAAAAAACAAAATGCAAAAAAAAGCTTTTTTTATTTAGAGAATTGATTTTTATTTGTTGAAACTACATTATGTTTATATTTCTTAATTTAAAGATAAATAACTGATATTATGATTTTGTGAGTAGCTTCTATACAGAATTTTGAGCTTTTCTTAAGGTAAAACCGATGATTTTTGAGTGCTTAAGCTTTTATTATAGAAAAATATATAACAATATTATAACATTAAATAACATTATATGTCATGAAAATACTTTTGACATGTTTTCGATATATTAATAAAAGCTGCATTTTGAGTGATTTTCTGCTTTTGTTATAATTATAAAAGCTCGGATGGCTGAAGTGAAAAAAAATGCATTGGATCAGCTATATTGGTTTTATTTTCTTTACAATTTCCTAAAGCTCTGATGGTTTTTTGTATAGGATCGTAGGGGGTTGCCTACCTATTATGAAAAACGAAATCCGAAAAAAGCTTTTTTGATTGCAGATATTGAAGTTTATTTGTTGCAATTTCATTCTTTTGGGCTTTTAATTTAAAGAGAAATGGATTGATATTATGATTTTGTGCGTTATAAAAAATTTTGAAATTAACCTATGGCAAAATCGAGATGGTTTTTTAAGCTTTTATTGCACAAAAATATATTACAATAGATATTTCATAAAAATAATTTTGACATGTTTTCGACTTATTAATAAAATTATAAAAGCTCGGATTGTTTTTGTGTACGATCGTAAGGGGGTTGCCTACCTGTTATGAATAATGAAATGCAAAAAAAGCTTTTTTGATTACAAATATTGAAGTTTATTTGTTGCAATTTCATTATTTTGATTTTTAATTTGAATATAAATAGCTTGATATTATGATTTTGTGAGTTGTTTCTACACAAAATTTTGAACTTTTCCTGATAATATCGATGATTTTTGATTGTTTAAGTCTTTAATGCACAAAAATGTATTAATACAAAAGATATTTCATGAAATTAGTTTTCACATGTTTTTGACTGCATTTTGAGTGATTTTCTGCGTTTGTACAATTATAAAAGCTTGGATAGCTTTTGTGTAGGATCGAAGGGGGTTGGCTACCTGTTATGAAAAACCAATTGCAAAAAAAGCTTTTTTGATTTGGAATTTTGAGTTCAATTGTTGCAACTAAATTATTTTTTTATTTGCAATAAGAGCTTTTTTGATTACAAATATTGAAGTTTATTTGTTGCAACTACATTTTTTTTGGTTTTTAATTTAAAGATAAATGAACTTATATTAATATTGAAGTTTATTTGTTGCAATTTCATTATTTTGATTTTTAATTTGAATATAAATAGCTTGATATTATGATTTTGTGAGTTGTTTCTACACAAAATTTTGAACTTTTCCTGATAATATCGATGATTTTTGATTGTTTAAGTCTTTAATGCACAAAAATGTATTAATACAGAAGATATTTCATGAAATTAGTTTTCACATGTTTTTGACTGCATTTTGAGTGATTTTCTGCGTTTGTATAGTTATAAAAGATTGGATAGCTTTTGTGTAGGATCGAAGGGGGTTGGCTACCGATTATGAAAAACCAAATGCAAAAAAAGCTTTTTTGATTTGGAATATTGAGTTCAATTGTTGCAACTAAATTATTTTTTTATTTGCAATAAGAGCTTTTTTGATTACAAACATTGAAGTTTATTTGTTGCAACTACATTTTTTTTGGTTTGTAATTTAAAGATAAATGGACTGATATTATGTTTTTGTGAGTTGTTTTTATACAAAATTTTGAAATTTTCCTAAGATAAAATCGATGGTTTCTGATTGTTTAAGTTTTCATTACACAAAAATATATAACAATAGATATTTCATGAAAATTAATTTTGACATGTTTTCAACTGCATTTTGAGTGATTTTCGGCTTTTGTTATAATTATAAAAGCTCGGGTGGTTTTTGTGTAGAATCGAAGGGGGTTGTCTATATATTATGAAAAACTTAATGCAAAAAAAAGCTTTTTTGATTACAGATATTGAAGTTTATTTGTTGCACTACAATTTTTATATTTTTTAATTTGAAGATAAATGAATTGATATTATGGTTTTGTGAGTAGTTTTTATAAAGAATTTTGAACTTTTCTTGAAGTAAAATCGATGCTTTTTTAAGTCCAAAATGCAAAAAAAGCTTCTCTGATTTAGAATATGGTAGTAAATTTGTTGAAAGTGTATTTTTGTTTGTAGTTAATTTAAAAAAAAAAATAGATTGATATTATGGTTTTGTGAAAAGTATTTAAACTGAATATTGAACTTTACTTAAGGTAAAATCGATAATTTATGATTGCTTATGTTTTTATTGCGAAAAAATGCATTACAAAAAATATTTCATGAAAATAATTTTGACATGTTTTCGACAAATTAGAGAAAATTTCATCCTGAGTGCTTTTCTGGTATTCCAATGGTAAATTATATATTCCATTGGAAAAATTATTTCATGTTGCCCAAATCTTAAAGATAATTAAGTGCTGAAGTGCGTTTTTTATCGGTTATTACATATGGCTAATGTTTTTCGAATGTAATTCCCCTGTCCATATCTTAAGAAAAAAAACCTTTTTTGAATCGAATTTGTCCTTTTTTTACAAAAGAGAATAGATTGCTTTTTATCTTGCGTTTCTAAAGTTATAAATTATTAAATTATAAATTTCCATTGTTGATTTACTCTACATTTTCTCCTACAAACTTAGTCACCCCTTTTACTCTTTTAGGGTAGGAATTTTCAAAAAAAATTCTTATCAGATGACTACTTATAAGAAATACATCGAATATTAAAATTTCATCAATCAGAGGGGATATATAAATACAGGATTTTATGTATTTACAGTTTTAAAAACGTATTTACTCTAAGTTTTGTTTCTATTATTATAATTATTACTACTCCTATTACTTTTTTTCGTTAATATTTCCTTATTGAGCAACTCTAAGGGTCTCTTTACATTAATTTTGTAAAAAAAAAAAATTAAAAAAATTGTTAACTGTAAGATTCGAACCCACGTCTTTATAGTTATGAGGATCAGAATGTCAGATACGTAAGGCATTATGCTATTAACATCAACTATGAGTCTTATATATATAAAGGTTTATATTTCAAAGAGGCAAATTTTAAATTTTTAATTTGAGTTTACTGTGCTTTTTATCAGTTCAACTAAAAATATTTTTTCAAATTATTTTCTAACTTTGAATTACCTTTCCAATGATATATAACTCACCTGTCCAAAGTAAAAATTTATATTTTCATCCCTAGGGAATACCTTCCCTTATTATTTTTTAGGGATGATAAGTAACCTAATGTGAGTGAGAAATTGTGTTGTATCTTAATACCAAATTTCATTAAATTCGGTTGCTCCGTTCTTTAGTTAAATCGGGACATACAGACAGACAAAAATTTTAAAAATGTTAAATTCGGAATAAGAGTCTCTTAAAACAAATATTTACCCTAAAATTGGGTCCAAAATGTACAGATAGACGTAAGAATTTTAGTATTTTTAGTATATTAGTATAGATATGGAATTTTCGATAGAATGTAAATCATGACTTGCCTTTGATGATAGACTGTGATCATACCAATGAACGAAGTAGAGGGTTACCACCAGAATTAGAGAAAAAAAAAGGAAAAATTTTCGGAACTCATGTGGCTAAAATTATAGAAAACACTGACAAATTTAGTCTTCGATATCCTGAATTATTATATTTTTTTTAAAAGCTTTAAATATAGATTTTGTCGAACAAATTATTCCAAAGGATTTTAGCTACAAACATTACGAGCTTTTGTATTTATCCTTAAAGAATATCAACATTTCTCTATTAAAGCTCATTTATACAGCAGAAACATTTAATGCGCACGTCATCATTGTTTTGCATGGCCGTATTACGATGTTGGCCTTTTAAAATTGGAAGAATATAATAAGTTTTTTCCCTTTCGGCTTGTACATAAAAAAATATTTGTTCCAATATAAAATTTAACGAGCCATGCACATTATGAATGAGCATAAAAAGCGGCATTTTTAAAAATAATAGGCGCACTTTTCTTATACGGCTTTCTTTTTTTTTGATATGCTAATATATTGATGGGGAAAATTATGCGAAAAAATTATGTTAATGAGCCAAATGATGTGATATGGTTGGTTCCTATGTGAAAAATGGATTAGATCACGGTGGTACAGCTTCATAATGGACGATTTGCTTTGAATGATTCAAATCATTTTTGGAGGAACAATTTTCTATAAACTTTATGAATAAAATTAATATTAGGGATAGGGATCTTTTGTTGGTGGATCACTTGAAAATCCCTAAACAGATTTTCAACGTTTTTTTCTCCTTATTTCCCAGAAAAATTGGCATTTGAAATAGAACAATAAATCGGTATTCTTTGTCATTTATATGTTATTAATTGACCTAATATAAAAAGGGGAAGCCAGTTTAATGTACAGAGCAGCAAAATCGAGGCTGTCGGGCGTTTTATTTGGATTTAATTTAAAAATAAATACTTTTTTGTGTTTTTCTTCAATACGTAACCCATGAATTTGAATTGATCAATCCTAATATTTTAAACTTCTGAACCTATTTTAACGAAAAATATTTATTGTTCCTCTAGATTAAAGGATCGACGAAGACAACATTAGCCTAAGATATGAAAAATAGCACAAAGGGAAGAAAGTTGAAATATTTATAAGTCGAAAAAAATCAATCCATTCAGTAGTTTCTGAGTCGGTGTTCCTCTTCTTAGTTCATTAGTCTTTTGTTTACTTATTCAAGACTCAGTGGACTAACATATATGAATTAGGGTGATTTTTTTTTTGACTTTTTTTTGGTCCCATCGTGAAATTTTGTTGGAAATACCAAAAAAAAATTCCCTGAAAGTTTGAGCCCTTAATATTAATTTTATGTCCTCGACCAAGACGTGTGAAGATTTCCCATTGAAAATACACGGAAACTCTGATTTTTTATTTTTAAATTTCTATATCTCAGCGGCATTTCATGGGATCGCTTTTACCGAAGATGGTTTTTTCTCAGAATTAAACGCTCTACAAAAGTGCCCATTGCGACAAAGTCGTAACCTACACCGGTGAGGTAGTACGGGCCACTGAATCTGATTTTTCCATAAAATTCAAGGCTTAATATCTCGTTTAATATTGATCTTAGCGATTTGGTCTACCGACCTTTTTTGTAGAAAATCAAATTCTCTACAAGTTTTTAATTTATAATTTTTTGCGTAGCTCTTGTTATTTACGAGATAAATGAAAAAAAAAACGCGAATTTTATGGAAAAATCAGGTTCATTGGCCTGTACTATCTCACCGGTGTG
Organism: Sisyra terminalis; assembly: GCA_958496175.1. Taxonomy (NCBI): domain Eukaryota; kingdom Metazoa; phylum Arthropoda; class Insecta; order Neuroptera; family Sisyridae; genus Sisyra; species Sisyra terminalis. Next base: position 44,414,645 of record OY292278.1, on the reverse strand, counting down.
AGTTGCGACTTTGTCGCAATGGGCACTTTTGTAGAGCGTTTAATTCTGAGAAAAAACCATCTTCGGTAAAAGCGATCCCATGAAATGCCGCTGAGATATAAAAATTTAAAAATAAAAAATCAGAGTTTCCGTGTATTTTCAATGGGAAATCTTTACACGTCTTGGTCGAGGACTTAAAATTAATATTAAGGGCTCAAACTTTCAGAGAATGTTTTTTTTGGTATTTCCAACAAAATTACACGATGGGACCAAAAAAAAAAAGTCAAAAAAAAAATCACCCTAATATTTATAATTTTTTTGATCATTATATACAGCTATTTTATTCTAAGTAACAGTATATTAAATGTGTCTTTTTAAAGTTGACAAAATAGTGCTTTCAGGTATGATTATGTTTTTCGTAAAAGAAATAAGAAAAATAATAATTTTCATATGCCACTCCAAATAGCAAATTTAAAAAGAAAATATAATCTATACCTACATAACGCAGACGAAGTCGCGAGAATCAGCTAGTTTTTATATAACATACTACGAAAAATTCAATTTTCTTTAAAATCATGTTTTGATGCTCAAATATAAAAGCCATTTTCTTTGAATCAAGGCAACAAGTTAGTTAATTGGAACAATGAATAGAGTTTGTCGAGAGCTTTTTAACAACAAACCTACAAATTTCCATCAAAATCTTCAACATTTTTGTATTATAGTTTAAGTAACTAGTCAGTGGAGTATATAAGTAATTTCCCATCTTTAAATAAGAAATTGACTTACAGTACTTTCAAAATAAAAACAATCGAATTCTCAAAAGATCCATTAGTGAAAGTGGAGAAATCATAATCCCAAATGAAGCCAAAGAAATTCCAGTTTTCCCAGCGACAAATTAAAAATTTGTCGAAAAAAAGTCAATAATTTCGTAGAATAAAACAAAGTTGTTTGTAAATTTTATATTTTGGTACTAATAATAAACTTTTATGCAACCAAAAGCCATCATAAGAAAGTTTTCTTTTTTCAATCTAACAAAAACGAGGGTCGTTGTGATTTACTCAGCTATTTCCATTGGAATTTCAACAATTTTTACGCTCTTAAATTCCTTTTTTATACGCATGCATCCCTTTTAATTTAGCAAAAGATTTCCCCCGTAAGAAAAACGGGGACAACTCACAAATGAGAATGAAATAATAAAAAAAAACATGCAAATTATCATCATTATCTTTTTAAATATTCCTGCTTTTATGATCGTTTTTTCCGTTCCCTTGAAAAATTTATATTTGTTTCATTTCCTATCACCATAATTTAGAAGTTAGGCACTTCCGGTTTACAATAAGAAGCGATTTGTAACAAAACTTATAATTCTCTCTCTCTATATATATAGAGGAACTCAGCAGGAATGTTTGTAACGGCGAATTGGAGAAGAGCTCGAGAACTCAATTTGTTTTCTTTTGGCCAAACAATAGTCGTCATTACTTTCCACCACTCACAATATTCGAGTTATATGTTGCCATGGGGTAGACGAAAAATTTATAGATTTTCCAAGTTTATAAATTTTATTGCTCAGTATCATAAAATGTCTTGATTTTTTTTTGTTTCAAAGTATTTTATGGAAAAAAAAATTGTACCAAAATCAACATTAAACTTTTCTTAAACTTTCTAATATTAATTCAATTAAATCAATCAATTCTTTTTCGTGGTATTTCAATTAGACTATAACTTATATAGTTTTTAAACGAGAGACTAATAAAAGGGTCTTTCTTTTACCATAACTTGAAGAAGTAAGAATTCTTAATGCTTTAATGCTCAAATAATGAAAGCTTTATTTTAAAATTAATTATTGCTCTCCAATTTTCCAGCTAATATTAATGGACGTTGATATTTAACTCATCTGATAGCATTTCGATATACTCTCATAACATCCTCAGATATGCCAATTCAAGCATTACCGGAAGAGGCTATGGCAGTGGATGAAAAATTATTTTAACAATACCAAAGAAGCCAAAGGTCTCTTATCGTTTTTACATAAAATCATTTTTTCAAGAATTATTCACAATTAAAGTTGAAGGAAAAATTAAATTATTGTTTTTATCGTTGTTGATTCAATTTTTGATATCAATTTGTCCCACTGAATGAAAAAAAATTGGTTCAACAACGAAAAAAAATAATTAAATTTCCTACAAAAAATATCTCATTGAAAATTTTCGGCAGACACGCCGTTTCCGAATAATTAAGCTTTAAACATTGATATAATTTTTGGACTTCTCTTCTTTATTTTGGAATTTTGTAACTAACGAACAAATAAATATAAAGAAAAGAACAATATAGATTCTTGAAGGGAATTTAATGCTCTTTAAAAAAGGTTTCATAACGTTTTTACATAAAATCACTCTTTCAAAATTGGTTTAACAATGAAAAAAACAATAATATAATTTTTCCTTTAATTGTGAATAACTTTTGAAAAAGTTATTTTATGTTAAAACGTTAAGTAGCCTTTTTTGTAGAGCATTAAATTCCCTTCAAGAATTTTTTTTGTTCATTTCTATATATTAATTTGTCCGTTAGTTACAAAATTCCAAAATAAAGAAGATAAATCTAAAAATTATATCAATGTTTAAAGCTTGATTATTTGGCGTGTCAGGCAAAATTTTTTAAAGAAACGTTGTAGGGAATTTAATTTTCTTTAAAGATATGTGCAAATAAATTTTTTTACCTTGATAGTTTGATAGCATTGACGCAAAAATGAAAGCACAGATAAAAAATCGAATTTAAAGATGATAGACCTCTCAATAGCTTTAAACATTGATATAATTTTTTTTTCGTTGTTGAATCAATTTTGAAAGAGTGTCGTTATGTAAAAACGTTAAGAGACCTTTTTTGTAGAGCATTAAATTCCCTTCAAGAATTTATATTGTTCTTTTCTATGTATTCATTTGTTCGTTAGTTACAAAATTCCAAAATAAAAAATATAAATTTATAAATTATATCAATGTTTAAAGCTTGATTATTCGGAAACGGCGTGTCTGGCAAAATTTTTTAAAGAAACGTTTTTTGTAGAGAATTGAATTTTCTTTAAGTGTATGTGCAGATGAATTTTTTTATCTTGATAGTTTGACAGCATTGACGCAAAAATGAAAACGCAAATAAAAAATCGAAATTAAAGATGATAAACCTCTTAATATTAATAATAAGGGCTGAAACCTTTACTCTCATAACATCTTTAATAACAGATATGCCAATGCAAGTATTACCGGAATAGGCTATGGCAGTGGATTAAAAACATTCTTTTAACAATACCAAAGAATCCAAAGGCCTCTTAACGTTTTTACATAAAATCACTCTTTTGAAATTGGTTCAACAACGAAAAAAACAATAATTCAATTTTTCTTTCAACTTTAATTGTGAATAACTTTTGAAAAAATTATTTTATGTAAAAACATTAGGAGATCTTTTTTGTAGAGCATTAAATTCCTTTCAAGAATCTATATTGTTCATTTCTATATATTTATTTGTTCGTTAGTTACAACATTCCAAAATATAGAAGATAAATCTAAAAATTATATCAATGTTTGAACCTTGATTATTCGGAAACGGCGTGTCTGGCAAAAATTTTTAAAGATACGTTTTTTGTAGAGAATTTAATTTTCTATAAATATATGTGCAGATGAATTTTTTTACCTTGATAGTTTGACAGCATTGACGCAAAAATGAAAGCACAAATAAAAAATCAAAATTAAAGATGATAGACCTCTAAATATTAATATTAAGGACTGAAACCTTCCCGATATTTTTTTTTGTCATCTTGAACAATATTTTGGATATGCTTTTCAAAAAAAAAAAAAAATAATTATAAATAAATTAACTATTTTTTTTGTTTTGAATTGAGAATGGATGATTACTTTTATTAAGTCCCGTACTATTAATATGAGTGTTATTTCTAGCAAGAGTATTATGAGTATTGTCAAACATATAAGGGTCCCTAAGATCGGTTTTACAAGCATATTGCTGGAAATATCAGATAGTATTGGCGACTCGTATTACATACGTTTGAGTATATGTATGTGTGTAAAACCATTGAATGGCTATAATAATATTTGTAGTACTCCTAGTAGTAATAATATTTGTATGACAAGACACCGAATATCGGTTATTTTCCTTTCAAGTTCCAAAAAAGAAATCAAATACAACGACTGATAATTAAGTGGTATAAATACTTTGTTTTAGTAGACTATGGGATGGAGACTCTAATATTTTTTTTTCAATAATTTTAAACTTAATTGGATCCATGTAAATTAATTTTTTCTTCAATAAAAATCAATTTTTTAGAAGAAGTGTAATGGATTTTATCATATTTATTGTAGTCATTAAAAGTTCATGTAGTATAGGCAGCCAAACAAACACCAATCAAATAACGTGTAGTATGGTTGCCTATACGCATTTTTCAATGAATACCATCAAAACTTGCATTCTTTTACCTTAAACTAGCTGATCCCCGCGACTTCGTCTGCGTAACGTATTTTATTTTTCTTATTTCTTTTTCGAAAAATATAATCATACTTAAAAACACTTCACAAAATCACACTACAAAAAGACACATTTAATAAACTGTCGCAAAGAATAAAATAGTTCTATGCAATAATCAATTAATTTTCATTGAATCTGCGGTAGGTATACCTACCGTGAACCAAATACTCCGTAAATTAATCAGCATCTATTCATAAATAAAAAATATCGTCAAGTTCAATAAATTCGGTCTTAATTATGACTAAAAAAAGTCGAAAGTTATCAAAATACTCGCGTCAAAATAACCCCATCTCCCTTTTTCGATTCCTGAATGAACCTTTTTCCAAAAACTATTACACTATTGCATTGTACAACACAACCGCGCAATTGAAATTTGTACAATTGCACGAAACCCAGTTCTTCTATAATCATGTATAACCATTATGTATCTTTAAACTTATTATTGAAATATCTGAATTTTAACTATATAATTAAACCATATTGGATAGTCCAGAGTTCACCATACATGATTTGGCGTATGCCTTTTACTCTGGAAGAGGATTTTAAATTTCTTTTATCATTATGATGATATGATTATTTATTATTTATCATTATGATGATGTCTGGTTGGAATCGCGAATTTTTTTCGTGATCCTTTTCACGTCCTTGCAAATAAAAGATATTGTCCTTCCCCAAGAAAAAAAATCCTGAATCCACTCTTGTCTGTTAGGGTAGGAATTTTCAAAAAAAAAAACTTATCACATGCCTACTTCCTTTAAGGAATACACCGATTATTAAAATTTCATCAGTCAGAGGGGGTATATAAATGCACGATTTTATATATGCACGGTTTTAAAAACGTATTTACTTTAAGTTTTATTACTATTATTAATATTGTAACTATTAAATTTTTTTGTACTTTGAATTAAATTACTGTGCTTTTTATTAGTTCAACTAAAAATATTAATACAGATCATTTTTTAACTTTTAAATACCTTTCCCATGATATATAACTCGCCTAGCTAAAGTAAAATATATTTTTTTCATCCCTCAGTTTTTACGTAGGGGATACATTCCCTTATTATTTTTAAGGAATGGTAAGTAGCCTAACGTGTGTGGATAATTGTCTTGTATCTTAGTATAAAGTTTCATTAAATTCGGTTGTTCCGTTCTTTAGTTAAATCACCAGCGCACGCGATGCCTAACTTTTTTGAAAATTTAATATAGCCCATATTCACCGGAAACAGTATAGCTTTCCAACAGTGAAAATTTTTTTCAAATCAGTCAAGTAGTTTCGGAGCCTATTCAAAGCAAACAAACAATCAAATCTTTCCTCTTTATAATAATAGAAGATTACATCCAAATTTTTCAATTTTCGATTGTTTTAATTAGATTAGGAGATGATAAAGACATTTTACCTTACATTTTTGAAATTGGAAGTAATGAGAAGTCTGAAATATTGTTTTAAATTTACTTTGCAAATCGGGTGAGTTGTATAGCAGCTCGGAAAATTGTGTGAAGTTTCCGGCGTTTATGGCTCAATAAAACACGGGACAAAGAGGAAAATTGTCGCGATTACGAGACCTTTTACTTTTTATAGATGGAATATGAACACATTAGCCGTCATGTCAAAACATCAATATAATAACACACGTCAAACCAGTAAAGTTTGTTGGCTCGGTTCTTTGTCTAATCTGATGCATCGCCGGCAAATCGCAATAAAAGAAAACGTGTCACGCTTCCCAAAAGCTTCATTTCAGCGAAAGCTCAAAAGCTCGCAGCCGTAGTAGGCAGTAGGCCGTGTTTTTCACGAAACACTTTCACAACATATAAAATATTCGCTTGGAGCTTGGGATTTATTAAAGACCAAACTTGCGGCTGCCACATTTTGCCTCTTTGCCATTCTGAACTTGAGAAAATTTAAACAAAACACGGTGCTGGCAAGTTTTCTTCGGATGCTCTTTTGTTTTATTTTTATTTGGCCTGTGCTGTCGTACGCAATCTAGCTATATTATCCATTCGGTGCTACGAATTGCCTTTGAATTCTCCAAGGAAATAAAAGCAAAAAAAAAACGGAAAATTAGATTGAAACCATATTTCTTAATATAAATAATTTGTATGATTAGTTTTTCCGGGCAATGCAGTGAAATAATTCAATTTAAAAATCCTTTTTAGATGATTATTTCTCGTTCGGTTTTCTTTGCTGTTCACACGTTTGTTTTATCTCTTCAAATTGTTTAAGTGATTGTTATACTTGTAAACTTTTCCTTGGATCTATCACTTAAGGTTCACAAATTTAAAATTATCAATTATGAAGAAAATATTCCGAAAATTAATTATATAAATCGAGGTCCAACCAATAGATTAAAGTTGATAAAAAAAATGCTTTAAAAATTGCAAAAAACGCTAGTGGTTCTATCAATAGCCATCAACCAGTGTTTCCCAATATTTTTTGGTGGAAGACCCTACTTTGGAGAAAAAAAACACATGTGTGCAGGTCACACGCGGTAGAAGTGAAACCTTCAAAAAAGATGAACTTCAAGATATTGGGACGAAAGTAAGATTTTATGAGTAGAATAATTGTAGGGTTTATTTTACAATTTATTAACAAATATATTAGACAGGGCCAAAAAACCGACAATTTTTTTTTTAAAAGTATATCAAAAATATTGTCCATGGTGACAAAATAAAAATATCGGGAAGGTTCGAGTCCTTAATATTAATATTAAAAGGTCTATCATCTTTAATTTCAATTTTTTAATTTGTGCTTTCATTTTTGCATCAATTTCTGTCAAATTATCATCGTAAAAAAATTAACTGTACATATATTCATAGAAAATTAAATTCGCTACAAAAAATGTTTCTTTAAAATTTTTTGCCAGATACGCCGTTTCCGAAAAATCAAGCTTTAAACATTGATATAATTTTTAGATTTATCTTCTTTTTTTGGAATTTTGTAACTAACGAACAAATAAATATAAAGAAAAGAACAATATAGATTCTTGAAGGGAATTTAATTTTCTATAAATATAAGTGCAGATGCATTTTTTTACCTTGATAGTTTGACAGCATTGACGCAAAAATGAAAGCACAAATAAAAAATTGAAATTAAAGATGATAGACCTCTTAATATTAATATTAATGACTCAAATCTTCCCGATATTTTTTTTTGTCATCTTGAACAATATTTTCGATATACTTATGAAAAAAAAATAGTCAATTTTTTTGGACCCAGTCTAACCCTCATATACCATTCAATCATATAAATTCCAACTTTCCACGGTGCTTTAAAATTTTTGCCAGATACGCCGTTTCCGAAAAATCAAGCTTTGAACATTGATATAATTTTTAGATTTATCTTCTTTATTTTGGAATTTTATAGCTAACGAACAAATAAATATATAGAAATGAACAATATAGATTCTTGAAGGGAATTTAATGCTCCTTAAAAAAGGTTTCATAACGTTTTTACATAAAATCCCTTTGCAAAAGTTATTCACAATTTAAGTTGAAGGAAAAATTAAATTATTGTTTTTTTCGTTGTTGAACCAATTTTGAAAGAGTGGTTTTATGTAAAAACGTTAAGAGACCTTTTTTGTAGAGCATTAAATTTACTTTAAGAATCTATATTGATCATTTTTATATATTTATTTGTTCGTTAGTTATAAAATTCCAAAATAAAGAAGATAAATATAAAAATTATATCAATGTTTTAAGCTTGATTATTCGGAAACGGCGTGTCTAGCAAAAATTTTCAAAGAAGCGTTGTTTGTAAGGAATTTAATTTTCTTTAAATATATGTGCAGATGAATTTTTTTACCTTGATAGTTCGACAGCATTGACGCAAAAATGAAAGCACAAATAAAAAATCGAAATTAAAGATGATAGACCTCTTAATTTTAATATGAAGGACTCAAACCATTCCGATATTTTTTTTTTTGTCACCTTGAACAATATTTTTGATATACTTTTCAAGAAAAAATAGTCGATTTTTCTAGCCCATTCTAATATATATTACATAAATTTATCTTGAATCCAAATTTGCATTTTCGACAAATGATACGAGAGCTTATGATAATGGAAGTATGAAATAAATCCAGTGGTGGTAAAGATGCAGGTATCGTTTAATATTTGAAACTATTGTATTTGGACTTCGTTGGAATTAATTTTTTCTCGATTGCATGAAAATAGGTGCAGCACAGTAAAATATTATAATTTGCATTAGAATTTTTAATTATTATCCATAAAAGATCTTCATGTCCTGGGTGTTGTGGTTTTAAATTTTGTTGGAATCACAATCGTTTACAAAAGGAGTACATATTATGACCGAACATATTTTTAAAAAAATTTTAACGAAATTCTTCATGAGCAACTTTATTTCGACGAAATTGTGAGTACCTAAGCAATCGGCTGTACATTTATTTGAGTAGCACCTGAAAAACAGTTCCTTATATTATGTGATTTGTGATTTAATTTTAAATTAGCTTATATTTTATTGAAATTTCGTGATTAAGGACGAAATATGCGATTAGAAAATATTTAAGTACTTACTTGCATCATTTTTACTATTTTGAAGTCGAATCATTATTAAACTTATAAGAACTATGATTTTTCTTTTTTAATAATTCTTTTCGGCGTGTCCGAAATTCACGAACACGTTTTGTTGAACCTTTTGACCGTCTATAGTCTTGTTTTCTGTACTTTTTTTTTGATAATCATGACAATAATCCGTATTAATTTACGGCAAACTTGAAAATTCATTTTATTAAAATAATGAAATATTTATGCTTACAATTATAATAAGCAATTTAACACGGTTGTTATTGGTCGCTATGAAAACCATTCTCAAGTAGCGTAATACGCAGGCGCGCACAACCATAAGAAATACTAATGTTTCCTACCTCATTCTCTCTCATGTTAAATCTTATAGATTGATGTATATGTTTCTTTTTTTTTGGCCGCTTTTCGTTTCCGTTTCCTAAAATTTCAAGTCACAACAATGCTAAAGAAGTTTTCATTTCAAAAATGTAATTTGAAATGAAAATCGTTGGAATTATTCTAAGAATAAGAAGGAGGAAATATATCTTTGAAACTCGATAAAATTGTCTTCCATTAATTCTATTGGTGACTGATTTAAGTAAAATAATTTCTTCAAAGAAGTTTTCCCTTCAAAAAAAAAATATCAGAAACTTAATTTTTTGTGTGGATAACTTATAACATCTTCGTTTTTAAATATTGATGTATTGCGTCTGAAAGTTTCACATAAAAACCATGTCTGATTAATTAGAAAAAGAAACACTCGCCAACTTTGAAGGCTGTCGATTAAAACCAATCTCATTGTAATTCTCGACTTTTTCTGCGTTTCACGATAGCATCAAAACAAGACTTTAAAAAAGGCACATAAAAACCAAAATTAATTCATCAAAATACTCTTAAGGAGTTGGGAACATTGCCAAATACATTCAAGTATTCTACGTTTCTTATAATATTTTTTTCCTTTTTTATTTTCAATCACAAAATTTTATGACAAATTGTTAATACCACACAAGTAGAAGACAGGATAAAAAGACAAGCCATGTCGTCCTTAAGATCTTTAACCCCCTTAATTTTCCAACTACGATTCGTTATGGTATTGATTTCAATAAAATTTATAAAATTAAAGTTATGAATAGATAATTGTGAAATTTTCTTTTGAATCTATTGATTTTTTTCGTTTATTGAGCTTGATTCTCAAATTTGCCATTAAAAATTGTGTAGTATAAAGAAAATTCATTCAATAAACCATTTTGTCACGTCCATATTGCAATAGATTTGAGAAATTTTCATTTTTTCTTATAAATATTTTTTCAATGAAAAAAAGACCATTTTTTCGGACATTTTATTGGGAAAATCGATGTTGAAGGGAGATAGGTATACTAGGAATTAATTGAAAAAGTTTAAGAGGAATCATATCAAGGGTTTATGCAAGAAGCTTATGCATAAAATGACCATAAACATAAATTTTATATTCATGGCAGAATTTATATGTCTATTATCATAAAGCCAGCAATAAAGTTTGGAGGAAATTTTCATTGACATTATCGAAAAGAGTGTTATGTGCATCTAAAGATTGTACACATGGTTTTTTTTTGTGCCATCGAAATGCAGTTTTTTATGTGTTTTAAATAATAAATAAGTTGGAATATTGCCATTGGACTTTTCGATGAATAAATTGAATTCAATGCAAAAAATGAATGATTTTTTTTGAATATTGAATATTCCATGAATTTGGTATTAAAATGGTTTATATATCAGCAGTAATTGAAGCAGAATATATAATTTTTTAAAGTGCTTTTTCTAAAAATTTAAGTCTTTGGGTTCTACATCAGTGAATACCAATGCTGCGTTAGTGATTCAGTGGTAAAAGATCAGATCAGGGAATAAAAGAAGTTCAAATTTCAAGTACCTACTCTTCTTGACGATAGAATTAGAACCCATAATGTATTCTTACAATTTTGGTAAATTGTGGCAAGAAAAAATAATAATTGATACAAAATTAATTTTTAATTTTTAATGACTTGAAATTTGAAATAAGAATTTTAGTGATTAATTTTAGAAAAAATATACTGGAACTATAAGGGTTCTGCATGTGTTTTAATGGGATTTAGATCAGGAGAATTTATTTACCATAGAAGAACTTCGAAACTTTGAAAGTTTAGTAGATTTGGTATTCATAATTAATCGCAGATACCATGGTATATTTCCACTAATTTCCACTACTTAAGGATGTTTAGAGGAATATCACAAGTAATGAGAAAAAATTGAAATTAATACTGCAGATAGTGAACTATTTGAACCATATTTCTGTAAAATTTCAAATCGATTTGAGGCTTATTAACGGAGTCAAAAATTCGTAAAGTTGCATAATTTTGAACCACTTAACTCAGGGTAAATGGTGAAAGTTATGCGTAAAGAAATGCACTTTTTTTCAAAAAATAGCAATGCGCACTCTTTGAAATATTCCGCGTAGATCAATACGAGAATCATTAATATTTGGGAACTTCTAAGCAAAATATTTCAACGTAAAAATAAAAAAAAAACGAGTCAAAATTCAATCCGAGAGTATAAAAGCCTTATACCTAAAATGCCAACTTATAAGCAAAGAAAAATCCCTTTTTTTCTCATAATTTCCCACCGCACTTCTAAACAACCATAAGGGATGATTTTCAAAATAACTATGATTCATTTACTTATTATCTACCTATATAGAAAAATCAAATAATAATTTTCATATTTTTTTTTACTTCAAATTATTGAATTTTTGCTTTGAAGTTTCATCCATTATTTAATCCCTTTACTGAATGAATTGAATAATTTCCAAATAAAGGAACTCCAGAGCAACAATTTATGATTCTACCTCTATCCAGTAGGGTTAAGCATTGTTGAAAAATTTATGTTAAGTAGATATACTTTTCTTCATTATTTGAAGATTTAATTTTCATATTCTCTGCTTTAACTCAACTTTATTAACAAATTGGAAACCTAAATATAAATTTGTAGGTTCAAAACTTTAGTAGGTACCAAATTTCATTCCCTTTCTACCCTTTTTCAATTGGTAATTTTAAGAAAAACTTTTTTGTGCTTAACTATGCAATATTTGACCATTAGTTTAAAGCCATTTTTAAGAAAAATATACCTACTTTTAAAGTATTCATAAAGACAATTTATTTAGGCCAGAACTTTGGTGCAATTATCATACAAATTTTTCTACTAAGGGATTTAAGGGATCGACTTAAGGGATGATTTTTAAAAAAGTCTAAAATAAATTTACTTATTATTTACTTAGGCAAATCAAACATCAATTTTTATATTTTTTCACTTCAAATCAATGAATTTTTGCTATAAAGTTTCATCCCTTATTTATACCTTTAACCGAATGAATTGAATAATTTCACAATAAAGGAACTCCAGAGCAAAAGTTTATGTTTCTACCTCTATCCAGTAGGATTTAGCATTATTGAAAAATTAATGTTACATAGATATATTTTACTTCAGAAGTTGAAGACTTTATATTTATAATGCCATTATTTATAAACTCATTTTTTTTGTTGAATAAGAAGTCTAATTATCATTTTGTAGGCTCAAAACTTTATTAGGTAACAAATTTCATTCCCTTTCTACCCTTTTAAATGAGCAATTTTAATAAAAACTTTTTTATGCTTAACAATGCAATATTTGAGCATTAATAAAAATCCATTTTTATGAAATGTATACTTTTAAAGCTTTCATAAAGGCAATATACTAAGGGCAGAACTTTGGTGCAATTATCATACAAATTTTTCCACTATTTAAGGGATAAATTTCAAAAAAACCAATGATACAATTACTTATTATTTACTTAGGGAAATCAAATATCAATTTTTATATTAATTAACTTCAAATTAATGAAATTTTGGCTCAAAGTTTTTCCCTTATTTAATCCTTTTACCAATTAAATTTAATTATTTCGTAATAAAAAAATTTCAAAAAAAAAATGTTTCTTTCTCTATCCAGTTAGGCATAGAATTGTTGAAAAATTTATGTTCAGGAGATCTATTTTTCATCAGAAGTTGATGAATTTTATTTTAAAAATTCCTGTAATTTAATTTTATTGATAAATAAGGAGCTTCAATATTGATTTGTAGGTCCAAACCTTAAAATCTATGATATAATTACTTATTATTTATTTAGGGAAGTCAAACATTAATTTTCATATTTATTAACTTCAAATCAATGAATTTTTGCAATAAAGTTTCATCTCTTATTTAATCCTTTTGCCAATTAAATTTGATAATTTCGTTATAAAGAAATTTCAAAAAAAAAATGTTTTTATCTCTATCCAGTTAGGCATAGTATTGTTGAAAATTTATGTTAAGTAGATCTATTTTTCTTCAGAAGTTGAAGAATTTTATTTTAAAAATTCCTGTAAATCAATTTTATTGATAAATGAGGAGCTTAAATATCGATTTGTTGGTTCAAACCTTTAAATGGTACCGAATTTCATTCCCTTTCTACTCGTTTTAAATGGATAATTTAAAAAAAAACTTTTTTGTACTTAACTATGTAATATTTAAGTAAAATTTAATCCAAAGAAGATTACAATGTGCTTTTAGATATTTGTTTAATATTATCATTAAGTAAATATCGAAAAAAACTAAATATGTAAAAAAAGAATTAATCAATTAATTTCAATTTATTATCAAAAAAAATTTTTCTTAGTAAAATTACATTGAAATCAAAAATTTAAATCTTTTCTGTTAGTAACTATTAGTGATTTTTTTCAATGTTTGTTACTAACCAATTTTCCTATTCGAATCAACAAAAACAAAAACAATTGCAAATCAGTGATGCATATAAAATGCATTAGTGTTACGTGGTGTCAATTTCCGCGTAGAAAATAGGTAAAAAATGTTTTAAAATCTATCGATTATTTCTTTTTTTAATGGAAAAACATTATTGATGATATCGATTATCTTTTGACATAATTTTTCGTTTGAATTTTGACTTTTCGGAGATAGTTTGTTGAAATATTCAAACAGCATGTAAGGCATACGACGCGTTGCGGTAGGGAAGCCATTACGCGTTATTGTTGAAAAGATATTCAATAATTAGTAAAGTAATATCAAATTTTAAGTTATTTTTATTTTAAAAGTAGTGTGGAAATTAAAATTTTGCAGTGTATAGTTTATTTTTGTGGTGAATATTTTGCTGGGTTGGAAAATGGAAAAATCGCTGTAATATCTGGGTTTTTATGGCCAAAGAGTCAGCAAATGTAAGTGGTTTATTTTTCTTACTTGTTATTTCAATAACATAAATGAAAACTTTCCGTGGAAGTAAATTGATATTCGGATTTATAATTTCACTACACAAAAAAATAAGTTTTTAAAAAACTTTTTGATGTCTTATAAACAAATTTTTTCAATATTTAAAATGAGGTGAAGATTAAATGGGTATCAAATTTATATCTTGTAAAATCAATATTGTAAATATCGATGTCACTACAAATCTTACATATACACATGTAATTCCCCTGTTCTGGTTATTTTAATCGTATGAAAATAATGTTTCTGGCAAAATTTTCAAAAGTAAATTTTTAGACTGAGAATCAAATAAAAATTAAATATCATATTTCATAAAAAAAAGTCAAAAATGCATCCATCTGATACAAAGCCTCTACCATTACGTAATGGGAAATTCCCGATCATTCCTGAATTTTATTCTCCTGACTTTTATAGAATGGATTAAGAAAAAATTATATTGGACAATTGGCTACCTTTAGTTCAGGAGAAGTGGCCGAATAATTCCTCTGATCTTAATCTTATTGAGAGTATTTGGAATTCCTTTAAAACCAAAGTTTACTCTTCCAATAATCCATCTCTGGATGATCTAAAATCTAATTTTCACCAAATATTAGTTAAAATGAACAAAATGAGTACATATTTTCGAAATTTAATATCAAATTAACATTAAAAGAAGTTTTTTAATGTGTATACAATATATAGAATATATTGCGGTCCAATTTATGTAGTATAATTTAATATAATAATATATAAAAATCGTACCATCAATATAAATTTGAACAGAAGTTCAAACAAAAATATTCGTGACGTATTGCCCAGATACGTATTTCGATTGCCAAGCAAACTTCCTCAGTGGTCAGCAAGTAGTTTGGATCACTCCGTAACTGCTTTGTGATGATTCATGAATCGTGATTCATGATTTCGTGAATTAATACAAATCCAAACTACTTGATGACCACTGAGGAAGATTGCTTGGCAATCGAAATACGTATCTGGGCAATACGTCACGAATATTTTTGTTTAAACTTCCGTTCAAATTTATGTTTATGGTCTGATTTTTATATATTATTTTTAGGGTGACTTTTTTTTTGACTTTTTTTGGTCCCATCATGAAATATGTTGGAAATACCAAAAAAAAAAAAAAATCTCTGAAAGTTTGAGCCCTTAATATTAATTTTAAGTCCTCGACCAAGACGTGTAAAGTTTTCCCATTGAAAATACCCGGAAACTCTGATTTTTTATTTTTAAATTTCTATATCTCAGCGGCATTTCATGGAATCGCTTTTACCGAAGATGGTTTTTTCTCAGAATTAAACGCTCTACAAAAGTGCCCATTGCGACAAAGTCGTAACTCACACCGGTGAGGTAGTACGGGCCACTGTACCTGATTTTTCCATAAAATTCGCGGTTTTTTGCATTTATCTCGTAAATAACAAGAGCTACGAAAAAAATATAAATAAAAAACTTGTAGAGAATTTGATTTTCTACAATAAAGTTCTTGTAGATCAAATCGCTAAGATCAATATTAAACGAGATATTAAGCCTTGAATTTTATGGAAAAATCAGGTTCAGTGGTCCGTACTACCTCACCAGTGTGAGGTGCGACTTTGTCGCAATGAGCACTTTTGTAGAGCGTTTAATTCTGAGAAAAAACCATCTTCGGTAAAAGCGATCCCATGAAATGCCGCTGAGATATAGAAATTTAAAAAAAAAATCAGAGTTTCCGGGTATTTTCAATGGGAAAACTTTACACGTCTTGGTCGAGGACTTAAAATTAATATTATGGGCTCAAACTTTCAGGGATTTTTTTTTTTTGGTATTTCCAACAAAATTTCACGATGGAACCAAAAAAAAAAAGTAAAAAAAATCACCCTAATTATTATATTAAATTATACTACATAAATTAGACCACAATATATTCTATATATTGTATACATAGTATAACTGTTCAAAGTCAGCGAAAAAATTATATTTTGATTAAGTTTTTGAATAATTCAATTACTTTTTAAAACAAAGTTTTTCTCTCATTTTCACAAAAACTACAATAGTTTTTAGGTGGTCGTAGTTCAATGGCCAGGGACTGTACATAAACTTCAATATTATCTAAATTTTCCAGCCAAAAATGATCATTCAAACATTACAGTTGAAATCATGTCGAAAAGATGTTCAAATCTAATTACCAAATCTCAACAATTTCACAAACCAGCAATTTTCCGAAGCGCAACAAATTCAATTTTTCCCGTTCGCTTTTTGTTTCGGTCGTCGAAAAATGTTTCCTGATTAAATTTTTGCTTTAAAAAGACGACCCCATTATTGCATTATGTATAGATATATATCGAAAGAAAAAACCCGCTGCAATTCAATTAGTAGAAAATGCAAAGAAACGATAAAAATTTGCTCTGCTCGAAACTCGACCGACGAAATTTCATCATTTGTCGAATAATAACGGTTTAAATGCAAACGAGTGCAGCCAAGAGTGCAAGCATTAATTGCGATTATCAGTTCCGATACTGAAGTAATCAAATTTTCCTGGTTGTACTACATTATAATGATTATTCGTACTTTAGTCCTTTTTAGCTATTAGTTGATGCTGTGGGGGTGGGACGCAAGTATAAGATGAAATGCTGGAAAGTTGAATTCATTTTAGATAAGTGTAGGGAAATGAAATGAAAGATGTTGGGATAAGTGGATGGTGGAATTGCATTGGTGTGGCGATGAATGAATATGATGAAAACATTCATTTGGAGCGCTTTTGCATGGAAAAATAGTTTTCTGGCTTTATGTTTGATATGAAAGCTCCGGGAAAATGGCAATAGTTTTTGATGAAAATTAACATGAAGATAGCGCTGAGGTCAGCACACTGCATTCTCATCCAATATTTATTCTTTTTAATATTTTGATAAGGAAATTTTTCCTCGGGATATTCAACTTTGCGACTTAATACCGTTGAATATTTAGTTGAAAATTTAATTATAATAATGCAATAATTAAAATCATTGTCAAAAAGCTACATTTATCTTCTTTTAAAAAGCGCTTAGCTTTAAATTTTTGATAAATTCCAAGGTTTATAAAATACTCTGTGGCCTCATGCTCCACGTGACATATCCAGAAGAAATTCGTACATATCTTCAGACTGATTCAAATTTCAAAATTCTTCAAAATGACGTCATTTTTTTTTTCTAATGGGGCAACCTGTGTAATTGATAAACCTTGGATAAATTCCACCTTTAACATTATAGCAAAACTTTTCATCCTAGTTCACTCAAGATTAATAAATTTATCAATGTTAATTCTTCATATAAGCACTTTAAAATCGATCTATTAAATATTTAATTTTATTAATTATTTCTATCAAAATATTGGATTCAAATTTCAACCACAAAAGGGAAAAAATTCTAGTTTTTTTAAATTTTAGTTCCAATATTTAGTTTTTTCTTTCGTTCAAAGATGGCGTTTTTCTCAAAAGTCCATAGTTACAAGTCCTTAAAGCTCAAGAAAATGAAACTTTAATGCAGTCCTAAAAAAGGACTAAAACTTGACCATTTTTTTGGCTCATTAAAGTGATACAATACTGAATATGTTTAAATTTGGGGAGTTGCACCATAAAAGTGTATAAGTACTTTCTTCATTATACAATCATAATAATAATAGGCAAAAATACAAAAAGACGAAGAACACATATATTGTAAACACATATATGTAAGTGAAATGTAATAATTCCCACATTTTTACATATTGAAATTTCAGCTCGATCAAAGTAGGTTTATATTAAATATTTAACTTTATCAATTGGGAAGTGACAGAAATGGAGAATTGAAAAGTTAAATGTGAAAGACAAGAAAAAAATTTTCAAATTTATTTGTTACAAAATTTTTAAAGTGACAAAGACAGTATATTAAGAAACTAAATGTGTAAAACAAGAATAAATATATTGTTTTTTCCCATTAACTCACACCGGTGAGGTAGTACGGGCCACTGAACCTGATTTTTCCATAAAATTCGCGTTTTTTTTTTGCATTTATCTCGTAAATAACAAGAGCTACGGAAAAATTATAAATGAAAAACTTGTAGAGAATTTGATTTCCTACAAAAAAGTTCCTGTAGATCAAATCGCGAAGATCAATATTAAACGAGATATTAAGCCTTGAATTTTATGGAAAAATCAGGTTCAGTGGCCCGTACTACCTCACCGGTGTGAGTTACGACTTTGTCGCAATGGGCACTTTTGTAGAGTGTTTAATTCTGAGAAAAAACCATCTTCGGTAAAAGCGATCCCATGAAATGCCGCTGAGATATAGAAATTTAAAAATAAAAAATCAGAGTTTTCGTGTATTTTCAATGGGAAATCTTTAGACGTCTTGGTCGAGGACTTAAAATTAATATTATGGGCTCAAACTTTCAGGGGCTTTTTTTTTTTGGTATTTCCAACAAATTTCATGATGGGACCAAAAAAAAAGTCACCCTAGAAAAGAAAAAATCAAGATATATGTATTACATATATCTTGATTTTTTTGATTTTAGGTACTTATTTTGGACATTGAGTTAAAATATTTTTTGGTAGTTCATTTATTCGCCCACTTTAGGTAGAACTTGTAAAAATTTTGGTATGAGCCAGTGAATAATATCCTAAGGTAAACGAAGAAAACCAAGTAATTCAGATGCTATCAATATGTACCCAGAATTAATTGGAGACGCATAGTATTCCAGTTGTAATAAATTATAACAGTGACGATAATTTTTTTTCATTCTTATTTTAATAAAAATTGAACACTTGTTGTTTTTTTTTCTTTTGGGATCAATTACTTTTACCTTTTAAGTAATCATCTTTTCAAAAAAGGGAAAAATTTTCCACGATACACCAAAAGACCTTAGTAGTTAGTACTACTTCAATAGAGTTCTAAGACTAATCTTTTAGTTTGTAGTAGACTATCTTCTATAAAATTTATATTTGTCGAAGGCAATCCAAAGGTCCTAGAATCTCTAAACTATGTTTATAGCCCAATCGATAACTACCAGTGGATTCACATTAACATAACTCAATAACCCTAAGATCTGTAAAGAAATAAAGAAATACATATAATCATAACTTTCTTTAGGAAAATGTAGCCAACATTTTTTTAAAAAAAATGTAAAATTTTCCACCATACACCGAAAAACCTTAGTAGTTAGTACTACTTTAATAGAGTTCTAAGACTAATCTTTTAGTTTGTAGTAGACTATCTTCTGTAAAATTTATATTTGCTGAAGCAAATTCAAAGGTCCTAGAATTTTAAAACTATATTTATAGCCCAATCGATAACTACCAATGGATTCACATTAACAATACTCAATAACTCAAGATTTGTAAAGACATAAAGAAATACATATAATCATAACTTTCTTTTGGAAAATGTAGGCAACATTTTTAAAAAAAAGGTAAAATTTTCCACCATACACCGAAAAACCTTAGTAGTTAGTACTACTTTAATAGAGTTCTAAGACTAATCTTTTAGTTTGTAGTAGACTATCTACTATAAATAAACTATGTATATATATACTAGAATCAATAAACTATGTTTGTTGCCCAATCGATAACTACTAATGGATTCACATTAACAATAGTCAATAACCATAAAATCTGTAAAGAAATCCGCATAACCATAATTTTGCTCTGGCAAAGTGTAGGCAACATTTTCAAAAAAGAGTAAAGCTTTTCACTATAAACCAAAACAACAATATATTATACTCAAATTTCCATTCTCCCCTCAACAATTAACAATAATTCGAAACAAAGGTTTTTGTTGAATTATTCACTTTATCAAATTTCCGTTGAATTAATCATAATTAAATTCATATTTTCTGCAAACGAGAGAAGCCGAATCGATTTAATCTACCAGCATTTACAGATGACTAAATTAATCGGAAATAAGCACACAATAAAATGAGCTGATAAACGAATTAAATCCGGATATCCCCATATATATAAATCATAATAAATTGTTCTAATAATATATTCCACATGTTCTGCTTTCTTTCATCCATTGTAGATTTATATATATTTTTTTTCCGAAAGGAAACTTTCGTACAAGTAGTATTATAACTTTGACTTTGTATAGCAAAACTATAGTGAGTTGTAGATTTTCAATATAAAACAAGGAATAGGTATATGGAGGCAAAAGAAATAGTGAAGATAGAATTGAACAAGTACCCAACACTATTTATTATCATGTAAAGTTCATGTTTCTTGTAACAATCTGTTCGGAAAACTTGCAAGCTTTCGGAGAGTTTATTCTGTTGTATCTACCGAAGCATCTAACATCCATCCGCCTCGACTTCCTCATAAACATCTGCCATTTGCATCATTCACTTGCATTCAATGTGCACCGGATATTATGTTTTCATTAAACCAATCTGCAAGTGTTTTAATATTTAAACTCTTTGGCAAATGTTGCAGACTCGTAAGACTGTTCATTCTTATTGGCAAGCTTTTATCGGTGCAAATGATATGGGGTACGCTTGTTTCAAATGGAAAATGGTGCGCTTCTTTTGTAAATATACTGTCTCTAATTATATTGAATTTGCGTCTCTTGCAATCGCTTTGAGACAAATACAATTAAATGCAGTTCAATGCAATTATCTTAATACTTTTAATAGTGCAATCAAGAACTTGAGCTTTTTGTGCGACTAAGTGCTAGAATAAAAGTTCATTTGTTGCAGTAGGAAAATTAAAAAAAAAGAAGGAGAAAATCAATCGTGATATATTTTATGCAATTTCTTTGCCGTTTTTGAACAATAATTTTACATCATTTTACTGAAATAGATTTTAAAAGAAAACGTCTACTGTGCACCAATACTAAGACTGGGCGAAAAAAATTGATTATTTTTTTTTGAAAAGTAAAAATATCGAAAATATTGTTCAAGGTGACAAAAAAAAAATATCGGGAAGATTTAAGCCCTTAATATTAATATTAAGAGGTAAATCATCTTTAATTTCGATTTTTTATTTGTGCTTTCATTTTTGCGTCAATGCTGTCAAACTATCAAAGTAAAAAAATTCATCTGCACATATATTTATAGAAAATTAAATTCCCTACAAAAAACGTGTCTTTAAAAATTTAAAAACTTTAAACATTGATATAATTTTTAGATTTATCTTCTTTATTTTGGAATTTTGTCTAACGAAAAAATAAATTTATAGAAATGAACAATATAGATTCTTGACGAAAATTTAAATCTCTACAAAATAGGTCTCTTAATGTTTGTACATAAAATCACTTTTTCGAAAGTTATTCACAATTAAAGTTGAAGAAAAAATAAAATTATTGTTTTTTTCGTTGTTGAACCAATTTTGAAAGAGTGATTTTATGTAAAAACGTTAAGAGACCTTTTTTGTAGAGCATTAAATTCCCTTTAAGAATCCATGTTGTTCATTTCTATATATTTATTTGTTCGTTACTTACAAAATTCCAAAATAAAGAAGAAAAATCTAAAAATTATATCAATGTTTAAAGCTTGATTATTCGGAATGTGGCGTGCCTGGCAAAAATTTTCAAAGAAACGTTTTTTGTAGGGAATTTAATTTTCTATAAAAAATTGTGCAGATGATTTTTTTTACCTTTATAGTATGACAGCATTGACGCAAAAATGAAACCATATAAATATTAAGAAGTCTATCATCTTTAATTTCGATTTTTTATTTGTGCTTTCATTTTTGCGTCAATGCTGTCAAACTATCAAGGAAAAACAATCATCTGCACAAATGTTTATAGAAAATTAAATTCCCTACAAAAAACGTTTCTTTTAAAATTTTTGCCAGACACACCGTTTCCGAATAATCAAATTTTAAACATTGATATAATTTTTAGATTTATCTTCTTGGTTTGGAATTTTGTAACTAACGAACAAATAAATATATAGAACTGAACAATATAGATTCTTTAAGGTAATGTAATGCTCTACAAAAAAAAACTTTTTTCCTCGTTTTTACATAAAATCACTTTCTCGAAAGTTATTCTCAATTAAAGTTGAAGGAAAAATAAAATTATTGTTTTTTTGTTTTGTTGTTGAACCAATTTTGAAAGAGTGACTTTATGTAAAAACGTTAAGAAACCTTTTTTGTAGAGCAATAAATTCCATTTAAGAATCTATGTTGTTCATTTCTATATATTTATTTGTTCGTTACTTACAAAATTTCAAAATAAAGAAGGTAAATCTAAAAATTATACCAATGTTTAAAGCTTGATTATTCAGAAACGGTGTGTCTGGCAAAAATTTTTATAGAGACGTTTTTTGTAGGAAATTTAATTTTGTATAAGTATATGTGCAGACGTTTTTTTTGACCTTGATAGTTTGACAGCATTGACGCAAAAATGAAAGCACAAATAAAAAACCGAAATTAATTATGATAGACCTCTTAATATTAATATTAAGGGGTCGAATCTTCCGGATATTTTTTTTTGTCACCTTGAACAATATTTTCGATATACTTTTCAAAAAAAAATAATCAATTTTTTTGGGTCCAGTCTAACTCGCATATACCATTGATTCACATAAATTCCAATTTTCATTTAGAAATGACGGTGCAAAATTCCACATTCATGTTTGCATGTAATATTTCGCTGTACTATGTAAATATGCTACGATAATAAAGTGTCATACATCATAATATACTTATTTTGCATACGTGAAAATAATCTTGATGAACCAAAAAACATTTACACAAGTCCTCATACTCATCCTTTGCCATACTACGTATTAAATTTTTACGGGGATAAAGTAACCCCGAGACTTCGAGGGGTGGACATCGCAAAAGAAAATCAAACGTGCGATATGCGCCTGTTTAACGTCAGATAGCACAAACACAACAAACAACAGCACTAATAACAGTTGAAACTTTGTTGTTTTTGGTGTTTTACGATGGTGGAAATGTTTTCAAAACAAACCCAACGACAGCATATTATTATCATTTATTATTTCCTATGCCAAGCATTCTCATTTAACGTTATGGCTGTAAGTCAGGTATCTCTTCATTTATTTACCTGACATATCTAAATTTTAACCATTGCCCGTATGTGCACAGCTTTGTTAAATAAATCACCGCACATTGTGGAGTTTAAGTACCAAACAAAAAAAAAAGGCGAGTTAATAAATGAGTGTTTTAAAAACTTTTGAAAATGATTCGTCAACTGCGTATAGTTGTTATCATTGGGGTAAGATCGAATAAAAAATACACATGATGCTTTGTGAAAGATTTATTTACTTGGTAAGAAAGGATTTATTGCCAATGCATATTAATTCATAGGTAGAAATAATTTTTTTAGTATTAGACACCAACTCATGGTACACAATAACCTTCGAATTCCATAATAAACATTGTTAAATCTTCCAAACCGTTCATCCTTGTTTAGCTATCATTTCAGTGCTATATTATTGTACTGTTTGCTAATACATAGGGCGTTTTTCGCGAACAAAACAAATGACAATCGATTAATTCCAAATCCAAAGTATAAGCTGGATGGATAAGAACCACTCAATAAATCTTCTGGAACTTCAACCAGGTCATTAAAATCATGAGAAGTTTGAGATTTTCTCAGTGGAATACAACACTTCTTCAGCGGCTAAATTTTTGCCTTTGCTGGCCAATTTTTAGTAAAAATTGGTTCAATTTTGAGCTACAGAAGTCTCAAATATTTTTTTTAGTATTAGACACCAACTCATGATAAATGATACCCTTCGCATTCCATCATAAATATTGTTGAATCTTCTAAACCGTGCATCCTTGTTTAGCTATCATTTTAGTGCTATATTATTGTCTGTTTGCTAATACGTAGAGGGTTTATCGTGGGCAGAACAAATGGCAATCGGTTGGTGCCAAATCCAAACTATAAGCTGGATGGATAAGAACTACATAATCAAACTCCTGGAACTTCTGCCAGGTTATTAAATCATGAGAAGTTTTTTATATATAATATTATATATTATAATTATATTATGTTCCTTATATCTTATTCTGACAGATCCACCAGTTTGGCCAATTTAGAATTTTTCACAGGAACCACATTTTTTTTTTTTTTATTTATTTATGGTCGCTCTAGCTGCTAAGGCTATGTCGCGACTTGCTAAATTTTAGCTCAGTCCATATTTCACATGGTACACAATACAGTCCTAGTACAATATAGTTGATATATCAATATAAATAACACAGTACAATATAGTATAATTTGATGATGTAATAATATATGATGTAAGTCAGTCCAGGCCTATATGTGGGAGTAGAACGCTGCTCTCCTTATGCTCTCCTTATATCTCCTTATTAACCACATTTGATTTTATAAATTTCGGTTTTAATTTTCGTTGTAATTTGATTGTTCCCCAATGGTTTAGGAATATTCATCATATTGTTGTTTGTTGAAAATGCGATATTGATATAATTTTTCTTTAGGACGTAGGCGATTGTAAAACTAAATATATTATTGAAGTTTGATTTTATATATTTTTTGTTTTCTCTTAATGGAGTTGGAAGAATGGATTTTTAGTAAATTTTGATATTATTTTGTCTATGATTGAGCTGTTGTATCCGTTCGTAGTGGCTATATGTTTAAATATCTTAATTCTTCTTCACGAGCTTTGGTAAGCCTTTGGTTATACTAGACTGTTGTAAGCTGCCATTTTTTGGTTTCTTGGGTGAAATGATGTTTCATGGATGGTTGTATTCATTGTTATTAGTTTTCTGTATATATTGTATGACAACTTTCTATTTTCATTGGTGATTGTTGTACCCAAAAAGTTTATTGTTCCATTTAGTTTGTGATCTGAAGAAAATTTTATTTTCTGGTTAATTTTGTTCAGATCGGATACCATATTGTCAATCTATCGGATAGTTCCATTAAATAATATAAATGTATCGTCTTCATATCTTCCATAATATATTATTTTATTTTTGTAGGAATTGTTCATAATATATTTATTTTCAAAGTGATTCATGTAAATGTCGGCTAGTAGTCCTGATAAAGGGGAAACCATGGCCAAGCCTTACTTTTGGTGATAAAATTTTTGATTAAAAGCGAAATAGTTTTGTTGTAAGATGGTGTTTAACAAGTTCATTATGTCGTTGATTACCATATAATTATATATTTTTGATGTCATTAGATTATATTCCACAATTTTGATTATTTCTTCAACAGGGACATTTGTGTATAAATTGGCAATGTCAAGTGATGCCATTTTGATGTTCTGTGGTAGTTTTAGATATTTAGTATTCTTCCTTAATTCATATGTGTTTTTAATGATTTTTTTTTTGCAATATGATGCCTGATTTGATGGTTTGTACTAATTTTTTGGCTAACCAATATCCAGGAGCAAGTTTGTAATCCACTATCGGTTGGATTGGTATATTTATTTTATGGATTTTCATTAATTTATATTTATTAATTATGATTCTAATTTGACAATAATGATGTAAATTAGATTACATGTCAAAAAAATTATCTAATAGGCAATTTCAAATCTCCAATTTTTGATTAATTTGGTTTATTTTTTATATTTCAAACACAGTGAAAAGAATAGCTCAAAGAAAACCAACGATTTTTCATCGAAATTTTAGCTTAAATGATTCGAATAAAAACAACTTTATTGTCCATAAAGTTATACCATTTAATTATAGGTAAAAGCTCTGATTCCGGATACAAATACAACAGGAAAAAGTTCATTTTAATTTTACCAAAGTACCATCTTAATTCGAGGAGCTTATTTTGATTTGTTGGAAAGTTTGTTGCCGAGCTTTAGTAAATACTCGTAAATATAATTAAAATAAATAGTTTCATATATTCAAATTGTTATTAGCATATATATTTTATTCATTATTTTAATTTAATAAATTCAACGAAACGGGGAATAATATTTACGATATTAGGTGAATGTTGGAGAAGAATGAGAGATACCTATACTACTCACTAGAGCATTACGTACAATAATATATATATAGTATACGTATATATCTACCGAGTTTCGTTTTGTAAAGTTAAATTAACTATTTAGAATACAAAACAGCTCATATTCATGATGATCGTTAGCAAGTTGGAAAGTATTACTTGAAATGAGATTCGTAATTATTTTAGTTCTATGTAAGTATGTAACAAAATGACCTTACAAAATACTCAAAGAGAATGAATAGAAAAGTATAACGATGATATTTGAATGGTTTACGAAAAAGAAATCAAGACGTAACTTGATATCATTGGGTCATACAATATTGCCCACTGTGATGCTTTAATAATTCAGTTGTGAGAAAAATCCCATCAAATGGGATAATTTAGGTGAAAAATTGATATATTTTCAAATTATTTTCTTACAAAGATTACAATGAAAGATAAGGGACTCAAATTATGAGTAACGTGTACAATTTCTTTACTGTAACCACCGAATAAATCCAACTTTTAAGTTCTATCTATAGCATATTATATGCATTTTAGTCAGGAAGACCTATGGTCGAAAATATTGATGAAATCTTGAAAATAATAAAAATTGGTGGAGATAAATGTTATCGATTTATCACCGAAGATCTAAAAATTGATCATGATACAATTTTAAGTCATTTAAATTGATCGCTTTCAATAATTTTTTTCATTTTTGGGATTCACAAGTGTTGACGCAAAAACTTCGATTTCCATCATTTATTTCGTCGATATTTTCACCTGAATCGATTTTTTTCTCAAAACAAATTTAACAAGCAATGAAAAATGGATTTTATACAAAAATATCGATCGAAAATTTAAATGATTGATGCGGGTAAAGTGGCCAAAATGATAGCTAAACAAGGATATATGGTTTTGAAGATTTAACAATGTGTATGATAGAAGTGGAAGGATATCGTGCACCATGAGTTGGTGTCCAATACTTGAAAACTTAGTCCAGACCTCTTTAGCTCAAAATTGGACCAAATGTTAATAAAAATTGGCCAGCAGAGGCCAGAATTTGGTCACAAAAGAAGTGTTGTGATCCATCGAAAAATCACAAACTTCTCATGATTTTAATGACCTGGCAAAAGTTCCAGGAGTTTGATGGAGTAGTTCTTATCCATCTAGCTTATAGTTTGGATTTGGTACCAACCGATTTTCATTTGTTTTGTCCGCAAAAAACACCCTATGTATTAGCAAACAGTAAAATAATATAATACTAAAACAATATCTAAACAAGGATGAACGGTTTTGGAAGATTTAACAATGTATATCATAGAACTGGAAGAATATTGTGTATCATGAGTTGATGCCCAATACTTAAAATCTTGTTTTAGACCTCTTTAGCTCAAAATTGAACCAATTGTAAATAAAATTTGACCAGTAGAGGTCAAAATTTGGTCACAAAAGAAGTGTTATTATCCATCGAAAAAATATTGTAATTATATATAATTATAATTATAATATAATTATAATTATATTATAATATAATTATAATATAAAATAATAATAATAATATAAAATCATCAAAACTTAAAATTCGAAAGAAATTTTATGTCACTACATGCGAAGGATAAGGAACATACACTCAAGAATCATGTCATTGGTTAAAATCTATAAAGTTTTAGTAATAAATTCACTGATTGGTCGAATTAAAGATTGAATTTTGTATGGTGTGTTATGATTGGCCCATGCATCCTGCGCCATTAAAATTCCTATAGTGCCTTGATTTGTACGAAGTAGCCTTAGTATTTCTCGTTTAAAGTGACTTGTGAGTACAGAACATTTGGAACGATATTTCTTTCGATTTCTCATATATAGCAAAGAAAATGATTGTTATTTAAATAATTTTTCTATATAATTCTTAATTGTAATCCGGAATCAGTATTTTTCAATTTAAAATTTACTTTTGAGGATGAAGATCGTTGATTTTGTATGGGTTATTTTTCTTCGCCAATTAAGACCTTCGGTCTTAATAAAGATCCGTAAATTGAGAACCATAAGAAATTTTTTCTTGTCATATTTTGGCTTCTTATTTTATTATTCTAATTTTGGATCATTATTGTGATCAACGATCATTGGTCTTATTGTTTTTAAAGCGAAATTTTGACTTTCGATTTGAAGACTTCAAATGAAGTCCAATAACTCTCTTTCACTATTCGCATTTATGATTGTATCGTCTACTTATCGAAGGTTGGAAAATCGCTTTCCACCAATTTTAATTCCACTATTTTACTCCTCCAAAGTGAGTTTCAGTATAATCTCTCCTACAACAACTTCAAATTTAACAAAACATCTTTATGACGAAAATCATCAATGCTTAAATCTCGAAACAAATTTTAAACCATTACATATTTGCAAGAAAGGATTACATATGAACATCCTGGAAGAATATGAAATATACAAAGCCCACAAACTAAATCCATTTACTATTCTTAACGACAAATTATATAAATTAAACAACCTATATGAAATTTGTTTACAACTGACAAAATAATAATTACCTGATGATGACAGCCAAGAACTGTGAAAACACGTAGTAATCAAGAAATTAAATCAGAGGACATATTATTATTCATTAATTAATAAAAAAATATAATCCATTTATTTAATTTCTGATTGTTATATCATCGATTATTTGTATTTGTAAGGTTTCAGTAATCCATTTTTCTAAAAAAATCTTTTACTGAACCTAAATATTAAGTCACCCTCTAGTTCAAAGTGAAATATCCTTCAAAACCCCAAAAATAAGAAAACAAATTCCCCCCAAAACTAAAATCAAGAAAATAAAACATATCTTCTTTCCCTCACTTTACAACTTTGCCTAAAACACTCAACCATTTTCCTCGAAAGTCCTCTTATTTTCTAGCTCCATTTACAGTAGCCGGGCAACAATAATCCCATATTAAGTATATTGTTAGTATCGAAAAAGTTTCGAAAATCTCCGCTCTAGGCTGACATCAAACGATCATTTTGGAGTGACGAATTATTGCACAAAGTTCTAAGTGTTGGCGTCCCTTTTCTTTTTGCCCGACCACTTTATAAAATCGCCAGTGGGGAAAATACTACATAGTTTCAAAGCCCTTTTGCACACATTTGGAAAAATACAATGGAAAATCGTTAATTTGTTTTATAGAGATCCTAATCTACTTGTGTAAGTATTGCATATGTAAAGTGATGGAATTTTCCGTTTAATTTCCAATTGTATTTCTTTAATGTGAGGACTTTTTCAATTGGGTTAACGTCAAAACGTCGACGTATCAAATAAAAATTAACATTAATAACCTCAGAGACCAAAAAGCAATTTGAATGAATTAAATTGTTTGAATGAATTTCAATTTCAAATTCAATAAGGAATTTGTGGAAAATTCTCTTGAAGGAAATAATAAAATTGAAAAGAAATAGCAGTTAAAAGTTCCTCAGAATTAATTTCTTTATCACCTTAATTGAGTTTTGACATAAAACCATTTATTTAGTTAAAGACAACTACCCTTTGGTAGTTTCATAAATTTTCGTGAATTTATTCAATTTTCTATAGATAACCAAACCAAAATTTGGGAAAATTCATACTTGAAAATTTTGTTGGCTAATCGGTATAAGGTATCAAAAGCTCATAAATGAAGTCCAAACGGAATGTTACTTTACCAGATTATGATTGATTTATTGATTATAAATATTGAGTTTTATGTTTAAATATTTTTTTTTATTATACAAGATAAATTTGCAATCTGAACAATAAATATATTTATTTGTTCGTTAGTTACAAAATTCCAAAATAAATAAGATAAATTTAAAAATTATATCAATGTTTAAGGCTTGATTATTCGGAAACGGTGTGTCTGGCAAAAATTTTCAAAACACGCTTTTTGTAGGGAATTTAATTTTCTATAAATATATGGGCAGATGAATTTCTTCACCTTCATAGTTAGACGACATTGTTGCAAAAATGAAGGAACAAATAAAAAATCGAAATTAAAGATGATGGACCTCCTAAATATTAATATTAAGGGCTCAAATCTCCCGATAATTTTTTTTTGTCACCTTGAACAATATTTTCGATATACTTTTCAAAAAAAAAATAAGTTGATTTTTTTGACCCATTCTACTAACGTCACTTTTTTTTCGCTGTCTACTTCACGTGAAATGCCCGTATTAGTCCGTCCAATTTAGACATAAAAATAGTGATCAAATAGTAAAAAATCCCATAAAGCTGATTTTTCGTAGAGACCTTCAGTTAACAAAGGTCAAACTTTTCGGTTTTTTGGATTTTTCTCAAAAACGGCCAGTTTTATCGAAAAATTACTTCAAATCAAAGTTGTAGATCTTAAAATTCTCTATAAAAACGGTCTTTATAATTTTTTCTCTAAGGCCTACCATTTTCCAGATATTGCGCTTGTAAGAATCACGTTCTACATAATATGTACACATTTCCACACCACCTGTGAGGTAGTGTACTCGGTGCTTTTTTTTACGTGGTATCCCCAGTAGGCCTACTCCACGAATCTTCATTCATTCTACGACCCCGAATAAATTTTTTAGCCCACATGAGATCGATGGGGACTTTTGGCACTTCATTTGTAATGGTTAACTGAAGGTTTCTACGAAAATTCAGCTTTATGAGAATTTTTACTATTTCAATTGTCTAAATTGACCGGACTTTATTTTCTTGCAAAATTAAGCCATGAATTAGACATAAAAATAATGCATTTTTCTTTTAATGACCACGCAAGTTAAGAACAAGAAGATACACTGAATTGTTTTTATGAGGAACTAAAGAACATTGCATTAATTAGTTTCAATAAAATTTTCATTATTTCTTTCATAATGCCTTCTTAATTTCATTAATAATGTAAAGTACCTTTTATATTTCCGTAAAAGAACTTTAATCCAGATCTCCCTTAAAGCTTTCTTTACGTAAAATAATTTTTTTGTTGTTGATGAAACGAAATTAATTCTTTTCTCTGCAGTATTTCAATTAAAAATTATTATCAAATTCCAGTAAAAAAGTTTTTAATTTCTAGTAAAAAAATCCCTAAATTATTGTTTAAAATAACGAAAACACCGAGTTTTTTATTTCAATTTGCTGAAAAGCTTTTTTTAATTAAGTTCCATACGAATAAATTCCCGGAAATTATCAGTTTTGAATTGCTTTTTTCAAGGCTAAGCAAGCCACCGAAACATCCATGAAATTTAAACAAAAAAGAATTTCCACTCGTCATAATGTATGGGAGTGGAGGCTTTTATGTGGAACACACAGCAGGGTGGCATATTGGTGGGCGGAAATGTAGGACACAATTCCATTGTAGTATTTAATCAGTTAAATCGAGTGTGATAAACAGAGGATATCGTCCCATTTGCAAGGTGCAGTAAAACTGCTTCCAACGTTCATTCGCTTTTCTTACAAATGAAGTTTCCACCCCCGTTTCTGCATGCACCCTCCCCAATTTACTCTATTAAAACTAATGAAGACCAACATATCAGCCTCGTATATTCTCTACTTCATTACAGATTTCACGTTGCAAAATAGAAGTGAGCTTTTGTATTCGAATAAATGTTAATTAATGTTGCACTCTAAAAAAACCATTTAACTCATTAACTTTTGTTGGTGTTTTTTAAGTTCAATAGTTTTGAATTGCTAACTACTTATGAGTCAGGATTTCTCAAGCGGGCCACTAAAAATCGACTATTCGATATTAATATATCTATGAGCATATTTTGGTAGCTTTATAGGTTGAAAGTAATACCCTAAAACGATTTTTGAAAATTTTAATTTTTCAACAATTTATGAGCGAGTAAAAATTTCGAGTACTTTTTTTTTAAATTATAATATATCAGTAAATAATTACTGGATTTTCATGAAACTCGGTTTGTGTGCTAAGGAATAGCAGAGGAATAGAAATAAAATAGTTAACGTAAAAAAAAAATGTTTATAATTAATTAGTTTTATAATAAATAAATGGCAATTTAACTAACTTCTCGGTGTTGTAGCAAATTTTTTTTTTATAAAAATATTCGTTGAACTATTGACTAATTGATGGCACAAGAAAATTTAAGTGCTCTCTTACCAGGAAAAAGATATGAACAATTGAATGTGCTAGACAGTGGCCGAGGTGGACGCGCTGCGCCTACACCGAGCTATCGAACATAGTTTTCCAGGCTAAATAAAACTTTAAAAATAAATGACATTATTGAATATTTCTTACAATTTAGAATTTATTTCTTTACTGATTTATTATATTTAATCACAGATCTTTTGCAATACGCTATATAAATAATTTTTCATTTTGGATTTTGAGTAGACACGAAGAGTATTTGAAGGAACGGGTTTCGACAGCTAAAACTATTAATGGAACCCGTGCATTTCATTCATTCAAGCCGTGTAAAAATAATTCCTTTGAGTGTAAAATTATTTCAAATTATTACAAAAAAGTTCTGTCATGAAAGTTACAAAATCAGTAAAGAAATAAGTTCTAAATTTTAATAAATATTTAATAATTTCATAAATTTTAATAAATCTTTTATTATGAAGAGGAAAGATTTGATTGTTTGTTTGCTTTGAATAGGCTCCGAAACTACTTGGGCGATTTGAAAAATTCTTTCACTGTTGGGAAGCTACACTATTTCCGGTGAACATAGGTTATATTAAATTTTCAAAAAAGTTAGGGATCCATACTAAAACTCCGATAATGTAACCCAAGGTCTAAAAAAATTACCAAAAAACATTCTTTTATCGCGTGCGCTGCGAAAACTATTGGTTATCGAAAAAAATAATGTACTACGATTTTGCAGAACATATCATTATCTACAAACAATAAAGCGGCAGCATATGTCTAACTATTGTAGTTATGTTACAAAAAAGTATTTTTTCATTTTAAAAAATATATATAAATGTCACCGCTATAAAAGCTCTTTTATTTATACTTTGGGATTAATCCTTATCAAAATAAATGACTTAATATTTAAGTTTGCTTCAATACCATTATACAACTTTTTGAGTTATTCAATTTGAACATTCCATTCGAAAGATATCACAAGTTTAAAAATGTAAGTTATTTGAAAAATGTCGCATGGTCACCCCATTTTACTTATAATTAAGACCAACTTTATTGAACTTGGCGATATTTTTTATTTATGTATAGATCCTGATTGATTTACAGATTATTTGGTCTACGGTAGGTATAGCTACCGTAGCTATACGCAATAGACATACTCTTTTTAGATATTTATAAATATTTTTTGGAAATGAATTGATCATTATATAGAACAATTTTATTCTTTGCAACAGTGTATTAAATGTATCTTTTTAAAGTTGACAAAATAGTGTTTTTAAGTATGATTATGTTTTTCGTAAAAGAAATAAGAAAAATACAAATTTTCATATACCACTACAAATGGCAAATTTGAAAAGAAAACATAATCTACACCTACGTTACGCAGACGAAGTTGCGGGGATCAGCTAGTATTCAATAATTTAATTATTTTTTAAAGTTTTATTTAGCCTGGAAAACTACAGAAGGTAGAAAAGTATGTTCGATAGCTCGGTGTAGGCGTAGCGCGTCCACCTCGGCCGCTGTCTAGCACATTCAATTGTTCATATCTTTTTCCTGGTAAGAGAGCACTAAAATTTTCTTGTGTCATCATTTAGTTAATAGTTCAACGAATATTTTTATAAAAAAAAAATTACTACAACACCGAGAAGTTAGTGAAATTGCCATTTTTTTATTATAAAACTAATTAATTATAAACAAATTTTTTTACGTTAACTATTTTATTTCTATTCCCCTGCTATTCCTTAGCACACAAACCGAGTTTCATTAAAATCCTGTAATTATTTACCGATATATTATAATTTTAAAAAAAGTACTCGAAATTTTTACTCGCTCATAAATTTTTGAAAAATTAAAATTTTCAAAAATCGTTTTAGGGTATTACTTTCAACCTATAAAGCTACCAACATATGCTCATAGATATATTAAAATCGAATAGTCGATTTTTAGTGGCCCGCTTGAGAAATCCTAACTCTATAGAAAAGAAATGTATGTCAAAAACATTAACATTTAATTCAATTATTGTATGGTTTCCGAAAATAGTGTGTAATCTCCATTTTTATGTATGCAATTAAAAGATTTCATGGAATTAGTGATTTTGGTGGCGTAAGATTTCAAGACCTTTGAACTTGAAAAAACCTTGGTCTACATAAACATAAACAAAGAAAACTAATCGATACCTACTCTATTCTTAATATTTAAGCATTAAACTCATTAATTGGAGCTTGAAATTTACCATAATCTGGTTAAATAACACTGCGATTGGATTTAAGGGTGGATCACCGTCAGAACGTAAAAAAAATGACTTTTTAAAACTGCTGCCATTTTTTTTTTTTGGAGATATCAAAAAACCGTCTTCGGCATGTACAAGTTGAAGTTTTGAACTATTTTTTTTTTATTTGCCCCGATATGTCCCCCCTCCCTCCCCTTTTTACAGCGCTTTGAAAAAGCGTCTTCAAAAATGAAGAGGCAAACGGAAGACAAGTTTTTTCGGAAACCGGAAGTTGGTCATGTTTTTCCAAAGAATGTAGGTTTTGGTAATGCGTCTTCTTGGTATTGAACTTCAAAAATCCGAAAAAAGTTGAATATTCACAAAATGGCGTGACTTTGAAAAAAAAGTAAAAAAAACGACCTTTTTTGTGGACCTTTCCCCCTCTCCCACTTTGAGGGGGGAAGGTTTGGCCAATTTTAGAGGTTCAGTACCAAGAAGACGTGTTGAACTATAACACTTTCCAGTTTCGAGTCAATCCGTCGAATAGTTTTTGAGAAATCTTGTCTCCCAGTTTTAAAAAGTTGATTTCGAGAAAAACGCATTGAAAGTTTTTTTAAGATATTTTTTTATGTTATTATCAATTTATTCAATTTTTATCAGTGAAAATACATAAGTCAGCTATTCCAATCCTTTTAACTCGTTATTCTTTGATGTTATAAGAAGACATTTATGGAAAAAAAAATCGAAATTTTTTTTTTCTGACGGTGATCCACCCTTAATTTATGATCTTTTGATATCTTCATAAAAGTGTTTCTAGTTTCTGGTCATAATTTTTTTTTTGAGGTGTTTTGATTATTTCTTTGCCTATAGATACTAGGTGATCCTGAATAAGGATGTTTTGGAATTTCTTTGCTCCCAGGGACTTAAATTCTTCCAAATTGATAAAAAAAAAATTCCCTCAAAAAATTTGAGCTCTAAATATTAATTTTAAGATAGTCCGCTTTCCAACTTAAGTTTCTTATGGAAATAACGTGAGAAAAATTTAATTTTTTCTTAAGAATTCCATAGCTCAGCGAAGAATAAATCGAAACTAACTAATCGCGTTATGTTTATGGTAAATTTAATGCTCTACAAAAAAGAGCTCTAATAATTTTTCCTTATACCTATTGGTTTAAGGGTTATTTGAACTCAAAGTTTGATTATTATTGAAATTAAGCAAATAACTCTTAAACCAATAGATTTAGCGAAAAATCATAAGAGCACTTTTTTGTAGAGCGTTCAATTTACAATAAACATGACGCGATTAGTTACTTTCGATTATTTTTGTTATGAAATTCGAAAGAACAAATTAAAATTTTTCCACGTTATTTCCATAAGAAACTTAAGTTGGAAAGCAAACTATCTTAAAGTTAATATTAAGAACTCAAATTTTCAGGGAATTTTTTTATCATCACTTTGGAAGCATTTGAACCCCTGGGAAATTCAAAACCCCTCCTATTAAGGACCACCCTAATAGATACTTCTTAAAGATAATCTTATTGTTAACTTTTTTAAAACTTAACCCTACACCATAAGCCAACAAAAATTTAAAGTTTCAATTTTTGTACTATTTTTTTTTGCCAATCAATGGGAAATCATTCGTAAAGTTTTGTGATAAAATAGTTTTATTGTAATTAAATATGGGGTATATATAAGTGCACATTAAAATATGTTAATTAACCCAAGATATTTATTTTCTTAAATAGGTGATTTGCACACCAGATTTAAACATTTAATACCATGATAGATTAAAAGGACATATAGTTTAAGTATAAAACGGCAACACAAGGATGTAAAAAATAGAATTAAAAAGTAATGTACATTTGGGGTCGAATAAGTAAATTTATTAAATAACTAATGCTTTCTTT
This sequence comes from Sisyra terminalis, assembly GCA_958496175.1. Lineage (NCBI taxonomy): Eukaryota > Metazoa > Arthropoda > Insecta > Neuroptera > Sisyridae > Sisyra > Sisyra terminalis. The sequence continues at coordinate 44,378,243 of OY292278.1, read as the reverse complement.
GCTTTTGATGGGCACCCAGATCTACGTTTTTGTCCTAAAGGGATACATTTAGTTTCCCCAGGGATTTCATTTTTTTTTTAAACGAATAAGTAATAATAATTATTTATTCCAAAAAGAAAGTCGTTGTAATTAATTTAAGAATTAAAAGTAGGAAATATATCTTTGAAACTCGATAAAATTGTCTTCCATTAATGCTATTGGTGACTGATTTGAGTAAAATAATTCCTTCAGAATGACATATACAGTCCTATAATAAAATTTCTTTCGCATTAGAATATGTAATTTTCGAATTGAATTTCCAATTAGAGTGTGGGACTCCGCAATATCCAACGCCTGTCGTAAATGTAATATGTGCAAAACTTTTCGTTTGGTTCAAGGGCACTTGTTTCTATTATTTCCTCCATTTTCTTCAATATTCCCGAACGCAAAATCCGCTCAAATCCACCGACAACATATAAAAATTCAACCACAAAAGTGTTTCACAATGACATTATCGTTATTATTTCTTTTCCAAAGAAAAAAAAATCGGAATCCCCTCGAACATTTATCAATCTAATTGTCTGCAATTTATTTGAATATTTCTCCCATGCTCCCGTCATACGTGGAAAATATATATTTCATTCCACCAAAAACGTAATTTTCGCAAAAGTTTTTCGTTAAATTGTTCGTTACATAGTTGCGCCCACCTATTATCCCACCGCCCAAAGCCCAATATTAAGTGTGGAATATGTTGAAACTTTGTGCATTGCTTTAGTGTTGAGTTGGACGCAAAAGCTCTGGTATGATAATCGGGGGGGTCGAATTGTTTCGGTTCAACTTGTAATTTATATGTCTATGGTTTTGGTTTTAACGTGCGCTTTTTACTACACAAATAGCGTAAAAGCGGTTGTTAATTTGATTCAGTTAATAATTAGTGTTAATTAGAGCTTTATATTATGAATTTTGAATGAATGATTAAATTAAAATGGGCCACGAATGACCGCTTAAATATGTGCCAAAAAAGCTGGACAAAATAAAAGCTCTTGGTTGGCGTTTCTTGGTAAAGACTTGATGTTATGATTTTTGTTGTTTTCTAAAAGCTTTTTCGCGCATTGTCTCCTCGCAATGAAATGAACGTTAAAAATATAAAAAAAAAAACTCTCAATCGATAAAACGTGAGATTTACGTTTTATGAGCTTTAAAGCTTGAAAATCGTTTCGTGGAGATAGCCACCAAATTTTATTGACCTCAAAGCTTAAGACATTGCCATTATGGTGCTGGTAAATGAATGGAATAAAAACATATGGATCAACAACAAAAATGAATTAAATTTAAATAAAAATCTAATTAAATTTATTTGCGTATATAATATAAAGAATATATTGCGGTTCAATTTATGTAGTATAATTTAATATAATAATATATAAAAATCAGTTTGAACTTCTGTTCAAACTTATGTTTATGGTATGATTTTTATATATTATTATATTAAATTATACTACATAAATTGAACCGCAATATATTCTATATATTGTACACACTAGACTGATTCAAAAAAAATGATGAAGTTTTTTTTCTTAATTATATCGAAAATATTGTTGGAAATGACAAAAAAAATCCGGTGAAAGTTTAAGCTCTTAATATTAATATTAAGAGGTGCCGCATCGCAAAATTCGATTTTCCATTTTAATAACATAGGAACAATATTCTCTTGTACTTTGAAATTTTATAGCTCACGTTGGTGACAATATTTCGGAATGACCAAGGTATATTCTTGTAGAAAGTTGAACGATCTACAAAAAAGGTCTCGTACAAGTTTTTGATATATTTATTCCTTCAAAAGTTGTTCGAGGTCAAAGTTGAACTAAAGATAAATTTTAATATTTTTCAACTTTTTGACGCAACCATCAATTTTATGAGAAAATTTTATGGGACATTTTTTTAGAGCATTTTTTTTCCTATAACTTATCCCTTTAAAAGTTTTTGATATTTTGTACAGGTTTTAAGTTATTTGCAATGAACTGAAAATATTCGTAATTTTATTGTTTTAAATTAATAATATTCCCTGAATTATTATATTTTCAACATAATTTTTTTTTTATTTTAATAAAATAACTAAGGAACTGTGAAAAAAATCAAAAACTTTTATGGATAAGTTTATTAGATAAGTTATAGAAAAAAAAGTGATCTACAAAAAATGCCCTATATAATTTTCTAATAAAATTGATGGTTGCGTCAAAAAATTGAAAAAATATTAAAATTTCTCTTTAGTTCAACTTTGACCTCGAATAACATTTGAAGGAATAAAAATATCAAAAACTTGTGAGATACCTTTTTTGTAGATAGTTCAATTTTCTACAAGAAATAACTTGGTCATTCCGAAATATTGCCACCATCGTGAGCTATAAAATAACAAAATGCAAGAGAATATTGTTCCCATGTTATTTAATTGGAAAATCGAAATTTGCGATGCGGCACCTCTTAATATTAATATTAAGAGCTTAAACTTTCACAAGATTTTTTTCTGTCATTTCCAACAATATTTTCGATATAATTAAGAAAAGAAAGTTCATCATTTTTTTTTTGAATTAGTTTAATATACACAGTATAACTGTTCAAAGTCAGCGAAAAAATCTTATTTTGATTAAATTTATTATCTATTTATCCACTTTTTCCAGCTACAACATTTAACAAGTCTTACAATAATTCAGTAGCAGAAATATTTATATTTTTAGGTCACTGATAGTTTGAATAATAAGTTCGAAATTTTGATAGTTTGACGCCAACTTAAACTTAGTTGTTTATATTATATTTCACTTTTTTTACCTTCTTTTAGTGGTATTAATTTTAATAAAAAAGTTTTGTGTATTTTAATTCCAAACGATTAAGTTGTACTTATAAAAAATATATTATTTTTTATCAGTTAATTAAATTATTCAATTTGCATAATGAATCTAATTTGTAGCGACGTACAAATGCGATCCAATTTAATGAATTATCGCATTTCATTATTTTTTATCATTTTCTCTGTTCCATATCGATTTTCAACCCTTATTAACTTGATTTTTCCAACGAACACATGTTGAATGTGTAACATTCATCCCATTTTCCCATCTCCCCATTCCCATTCACGGCGCCATTTCCACGCTTTTCCATTACCGAAGCCTATGCTGTCAAGTTTATTTTCAATTTTCACTCAATTGCAATTCGTTTCTCTATCCGTGCAAGACAAAGACAACCATTGGTATAGAGGCAACAACAAAAATCGGAGAGGTTAATTAATAATTTCGAGTGTTGTGATCTGTATGCAATTTAATCTGTGCCCTCTCTATGCAAATTATGTATGAAATTGGCGTGAATTGCACAAACGATGCATGGTTATTGTAATAAGCTATTTCTGCAATCGAATTCATTATCGTTATCATTACTATTGGAATGATTGCCGTGTATGGTAATGAGTGATTGCGATTTATGCATGTCAATGGCTATTGGGACGTCGTTCAGGGATGATGTTATTAGTTTTGTCGTTGTCAAGGATTTTAAGGACTTGGGCTCATATATTATCCTTATTAGTTCGTTAATATGTTCTGTATATGTTTCGGGATGAAACGAGATTCATGTAACAGTTTTAATGAACGAAACATCACTATATGGAAAGCTCTTAGGACCGTACTCGAATTTCAAGCACAGAAAATAGGATAAAAAATCCATGTACGTACTGCGTATATTCTTTGCATACCTATAAATTTAAAATTTAGTTTCTATGAAATTGAATTTTGAAATGAAAATGAACTAGCTGATCCCCGCGACTTCGTCTGCGTAACGTATTTTATTTTTCTTATTCTTTTACGAAAAATATAATCATACTACATCTTACATCAAATAAAAAATATCGCCAAGTTCAATAAATTCGTTCTTAATTATGACTAAAAAAAGTCGAAAGTTATCAAAATACTCGCATCAAAATAACCCCATCTCCCTTTTTCGATTCCCGAATGAACCTTTTTCCAAAAACTATTACACTATTGCATTGTACAACACAACCGCGAAATTGAAATTTGTACAATTGCATGAAACCCAGTTCTTCCATAATCATGTATAACCATTATGTATCTTTAAACTTATTATTGAAATATCTGAATTTCAACAATATAATTAAACCATATTGGATAGTCCAGAGTTCACCATACACGATTTGGCGTATGCCTTTGACTCTGAAAGATAATATTAAATTTATTTTATCATTATGATGATATGATCATTTATTATTTATCATTATGATGATTTCTGGCTGGAATTGCGAATTTTTTTCGTGATCCCTTTCACGTACTTGCAAATAAAATATATTGCCCCTCCCACAAGAAAAAAATCCTGAATCCACCCTTGTCCGTTAGGGTAGGAATTTTCAAAAAAAAATCTTATCACATGCCTATTTCCTATAAGGAATACACCGAATATTAAAATTTCATCAGCCAGAGGAGTATATAAATACACGATTTTATATATGCACGGTTTTAAAAACGTTTTTATTTTAAACTTTATTACTATTATTATTATTATTTGTATTACTATTAAATTTTTTTCGTTAATATTTCCTTACTGAGCAACCCTAAGGATCTAGTTACAACCATTTTTTTAAAAAAAAAAGTTTACTGTCAGGTTATGATCTATGAAAACATTTATATTTCAAAAAAGCAATTTTTTGTACTTTAAATTAAATTACTGTGCTTTTTATTAGTTCAACTAAAAAAATTTAATACAGATCATTTTTTAACATTTAAATACCTTTTCAATGATATATAACTCGCCTATCTAAAGTAAATTTTTTTTCATCCATCATTTTTTACGTAGGGGGTACATTTCCTTATTATTTTTAAGAAATGATAAATAGCCTAACGTGTGTGGGTAATTGTGTTGTATCTTAGTAGGAAGTTTCATTAAATTCGGTTGTTCCGTTCTTTAGTTAAATCACCAGCGCACGCGATGTAAGAAAGTTCTTTGGTAATTTTTTCACACATTATTGGAGTTTTAGTATGGATCCCTAATTTTTTGAAAATTTAATAGAGCCTATGTTCACCGGAAATAGTGTAGTTTCCTAACAGTGAAAGAATTTTTCAAATCGGTCAAGTAGTTTCGGAGCCTATTCAAAGCAAACAAACAATCAAATCTTTCCTCTTTATAATAAAAGATAATTATCGCTTTATTCTCTAATGAGCTGGGACATATGTTTCTATATCAAAATCATAATTTCGTTGATTAATTCGAAAGATAAAAGCTACGTTTTTTAACCAATATTAATGAAACTTGGATAGAAATGATCTTAAAATTATTGAGCTTTAAAAATAAAACATTTTTTGTTCTAAAGTTAGCTACTTTTTTTGGCATTCTTATCTCCAAAATTGGCTTATATGATTAAGCTTCTTTCACTTTAAATCATAGAAAATCCCTCTACTTTGTAGAAAATCAAAAAATTGGACTAATTCCGCTAAAAAATAAATATTTTTTTTTACTTTAAAAATGATTATTTGATGGGTTTTTCTTAGACACCGTGTTTATTACGTACTAGCTGATCCCCGCGGCTTCGTCTGCGTAACGTATTTTATTTTTCTTATTTCTTTTACGAAAAATATAATCATACTTAAAAACAATTCACATCGATCAACTTACTTCGATCAACTGGCTAGAGAAGCTGAAGAAATCGATCTACTTATATAATATAAAGTGAAGGAAGATTCCCTTCACGATATAAAAGAGCTGACTGGCCATTCATCGCCTAAAATCGTACATAGAATTAAAAACATGTAAATTTAAAATTTAAAACAGAACAAGGAAATATGGAAGATCCAAAGAAATCACCAAATCCATAAAAATGGAAAGACATAAGAGAAATAGTCCATAGGAAAATTCAACGTTGATGTGAAAAAAGTAGAGTTAAAATAGAGAACTTTAAAATTTAAACCCAAAAGAGTTTATATTGTATTTTTTTAAACAAATTGCAGAGATAAAATTGACGGACTTTTTATCCAGTTTTATCCAGCCAATTTAAAAAAAAATAGGTAATTTAAAATTTAAAATAATGCACAAAAAATATTTTTTTAGTATTCTAAATTTTCTTTTATGGTACAACCGTTTAGGTTTGGCACTAGTAGTTACCAGAGTATCGTAAAATAGATCTAAAACTTTAAAATTTGATCGATAAAAGCTAGAAGTAAGAATTTTTTTCTAACGTCAATCTAATTTCAAAACTCAAAATCAAGTTTTCCACTGGGATCCAATTGTTCTATTAGGTAGATATTTCACCGCATATTTTAAATGACAAATGACCACAGATATTTTAAACAGGTGGTCTTTCCAAAAGGTTGCAAAATTGAGGGTTTATTCAATTCAGTCATTTTTTTATTGTATATGATGATAATTGATTCTGAATTACAATTTTAAAAGTCCAAAAAGAATTCGCTATCTTAGCTCATCTCATTTCACTTTAATAGCGTGTTGATTGAAACTTGTTTTTGCATTGATAAATATTTAATTTATTATTTCCAGGTCACATTTAATAAGTTAATGTACGTCGTATGACTCAAATTCTCTATTTACTTCCTGATTACAGCTTGTTTTAATTGTTTGGGCTGTTATCATCAGGTAATGATGATCATCATTGATTAATTGGTGAATATCAATTGTAAAAAAAAAATCATTAAAAATATCGTAATCAAAAAATGATTAGTGAATTTGAGCCATACGACTTAATAATTATTCATTAATTGAATCTTAACGTTTCATAGAAATAAAACCAAAAATATATACATTACAAATTGATGTTTCCTAAGATGAAAAGAATTTTCTTATAAAATCCGATCGGTGACCTGGCCCAATCCATTCTAGGATAAATTTCCTTCGTCTTTCTAGGACAACGGACATTAATAATACGTGTTGGGTCGAACGTTTTGTACCTCCTTGGTTAATCTTCTCAGACACCGGACATAAGAGTACCGTGAGTCCCCGGTTAGCTATCTAATCAGAAATCCTTCCTGATACCCATTCCTAACAAAGGTAAAAAAAATCCCTCCTTGTCTGTAATCCAAATACGATTATACGATTTAAACATAAGGCTAAAGCTTTTTGTTTAGAATATCTAATATATTAACGGTTTAGTGTGCATACTTGCAATATTTTTATTATTCGAACTTGAAAACAGAAAAGCCTAAAACTTAGGGAAAGAAATTTGATTCATTCTATGGTTCTACCCTCTGTATTTTTAGACTTAAAGACAATGATTCTAAAAGTATACTATATAGTATAAAAAGAAGATTTCTTTCGATAAAAATATATTTTTTCCAGTATTAAAGTAAAAAAAGAAACATTTCATTTATTTTGAAGTTTAATAAAAAATTAATCAACTTAAGATGGCAACTAATTTTCATATCAGAACCAAATCGGATTCTCTTTTAATAATATGATAACATTATTAAGTTTAAAAATTACATTTGGTTAATGTAATAAAATAAATCTTGGTTTTTATACAATTATTGGATAATTTTTTTGTAGGATCTTTAGATCTTTCGATGATCCTTGTTACCATTTAAAAAACATCAATTTGTTAGTAAAAAATCGCAATACTGCTTTTTGATGAAAATAGATTTTTTTGATAAGTATAATAAGTTTTATTTATTTTGGAATAGTAGAAAAAATCAGTCATCTTTACATTGTTACAAATTTTGATACCAAAACTATATCAGGTAAAGATTTTTTTTTTTTGGTTAATTTAGTTAAATAAGTGTTTGTTTTTCTACAATTATTGGATGGTTTCTTTGTATGAACTTTAGATCTACGATGTATACAATATATAGAATACATTGCGGTCCAATTTATGTAGTTTAATTTAATATAATAATATATAAAATTCATACCATAAACCGAAATTTGAACAGAAATTCAAAAAAAAAAAATTTAAAAGGGTTACAAGGATTGTCCGTAAATCTAAACAAAATAAGATTTTTTCGCTCACTTTGAACAGTTATACTGTGTATACAATATATAGAATATATTGCGGTCCAATTTGAACAGAAATTAAAAAAAATATTCGCGACGTATTGTCCAGATACGTATTTCGATTGCCAGGCAATCTTCTTCGGTGGTCATCAAGTAGTTTTGATGATTCAAGATCATCACAAAGTGGTTACGGAGTGATCCAAACTACTTGATGACCACTGAAGAAGATTGCTTGGCAATCGAAATACGTATCTGGGCAATACGTCAGGAATATTTTTTTTAATTTATGTTCAAATTGGACCGCAATATATTCTATATATTCTATATATTGTATACACAGTATAACTGTTCAAAGTGAGCGAAAAAATTCTATTTTGTTTAGATTTACAGACAATCCTTGTTACCCTTTAAAATATTTTTTTTTTTTGAATTTCTGTTCAAATTTCGGTTTATGGTATGAATTTTATATATTATTATATTAAATTATACTACATAAATTGGACCGCAATATATTCTATATATTGTATACATCGTAGATCTAAAGTTTTTACCCTTTTAAAAATGTCAATTTGTAATTAAAAAATCGCTTTACTTACATTTTTATGTACTAAGATGCTTATCAAAACTCCATCGATCATGTAAATACCCAAAAAAAAATTTACATATTTCCTTATCATAATTACCTAACACACAAACGTTAATCATATCCCATATAAATAATTTCTAGTTAAAATATTCAAATGGCCATTCATTCAATTAACATTCCAAACAATGTTAAGATGAAACTCACCCGTTTCGTTTGTATTAATATCTAATAGAAATCTGCGGGTTAAATGTTCAAACGTTAGCCTGAAAAGTTTTCAACTTTGCACGGATTTTTATTATTTAATGATCCAATTAAAACTGTAAACGTTCGCTACTTCGCTCTCGCAAACTTAACGAATATAAATCGTTAATTATTTCAATGGATGATGTAAAGTATATCCACCATAGAAATAAGTGGGTGAGATGAAAATAAAAAGCTTTTCAAGTTGATATTTGATCATGAAAACTCCATATGGATTCCGTAGCATAGTTTTTTAAATGAAAAATTGATTTAGCAAAGACTCGCACCAAAAACTGTTTGACTTTAAATATTTCTACTAAACCTGGTGTAGTGTAGTATTATTTGGATCAAAAGAGTCTAGCAGGATCCACATGGCGAGTTGGCCCCCAAATAGGAACCTATGTCGAAACTTATGTTAAAATATTGGCTTGATATACAAACACATTTTATATACTTTTCGCGACCAAATTCCTCTTTGACCTTTAGATATGTGCAAAAATGTCCTCCCGCATGGCTATTTTTCAGAGTGATATATCTCAAAAACTAATTAAGCTACAGAAGTGAAACCAACACGAGGCTTTAGATTATTTTACAGAGTATTTCATAAATTTTTTTGAAATTTTTAGAAAAAAAAATTAAACAAAGAAATCCAAAAAACGAATGAAATATTTGTTTTTATGTGTTCTCTGAAAATGACAATCATGAAAAAAATATATTTTAAGCTTTTACATGAGCACTATTACTCAAAAAAATTGCGTGAAAAAATAGTTGGTGAAACACCTTGAAAAAAAATGAAATGTGATTTCCGCCTAATAGTATACCTCGATTTTATTTTTTTTCGAAGTGTTTCACCAAATTTTTTTTTTTTTTTCACAAAACTTCAATAAAAAATAGACCACAGATAGGAGCAAAACATATATTATTTTCATAATTGTAAATCTAAGGACACAAAAAAAATTTTTTTATTAGTTGTTTTGTTTTTCTATATTTACTCTTAAGATGATTCAAGATCAAAATAATTGATCCCAAAAGAAAAAAAACAACTTTTGTTCAATTTTTATTAAAATAGGAATAAAAAAAAATATCATCTTTGCTATAATTTATAACAACTGGAATATTATGAACCTAAAATAATTTAGTTAGTATCTTGTATTCTGGATAATTATTGTTCATATTAAAAATAACAAATAAAAGCTGTTGCATGAGAACAATATCCCACTTGGAGAATCACAGGAATAACGAAAAATACTTTTACAATCTTTACCATTCGAAATATAATCATTCTATATACGACCGTTTTTGCTATTTATACATATATCTTGATTTTAATTCTACCCTAATGATATTTGGTGCTTTTTTACACATTGTTTTAAAATATTATTTGAAAGTTCATTTATTTGCCCACTTTAGGTAGAACCTAAAAAATGTTTGGTATGAGCCAGTGAATAATATCCTAAGCTAAACGAAGAAAACCAAGAAATTAAGATGCCGTCAATATGTACCCAGAATTAATTGGAGAAGCATAGTATTCCAGTTGTAATAAATTATAGCAGTGTCGATAATTTTGTTTATTCTTATTTTAATAAAAAGTGAACACTAGTTGGTTTTTCTTTTCTTTTGGAATAATTATTTTGACTTTTGAAAGTAATTATCTAAAGAGTAAATATAGAAAAACAAAAAAACTACTAATAATTTTTTTGTAACGACTGCTTCAAAAGTTAAACTTTCGTGCGTTGTGTGGCGGGGGTAAAGAGCCGTTTTCTCATCGTGGGGGCAAGCGTGCGTGAAAGTAGAGAAACCGTGCGCGAAAGTAAATAACAGTGCGAAAAAGCAAAATAAATTTATACCTAAATAAACTTTGATAAGAAATAATTAATATAGGTAATTATTTAAACTGTAGTTTAAACTAAAATGTTGTTTTTATTCATAAATTTTCTATAAATTATTCTTACTGTAGAGTTGAAATTTTTCATATATAAATAACAATAATTAATTTCTCAATCTCTTTCTGTTGAACTTTAGAAGCAGTCGTTACAAAAAATTTTGTTCGATACTTATGCTTAAAGTGAGGTACCTAGTAGGACGAAATTGAGACACTTGCTAAAGGGACTGATCATACACAACAATACTCGTTGTGAATGATCAGTCCCTTTAGCAAGTGTCTCAATTTCATCCTACTAGAAAACCTCACTTTACGCATATGTATCGAAAATAACTATTTTTATGTTTCCTTAGACTTACAATTATGAAAATAATATATGTTTTGCTCCTATATGCGGCCTATTTTTTAATGAAGTTTTGTGAAAAAAAATTTGGTAAAACACTTCGAAAAAAAATAAAACCGAAGTATACTAACAGTCGTAAATCACATTTCATTTTTTTTCAATATGTTGCAGCAACTATTTTTTCACGCAATTTTTATGAGTTATGGTCCTCATATAGAAGCATAAAATACATTTTTTCGTGATTGTCATTTTCAGGAAACATAAAAAAAAAATATTTCATTTGTTTATTGGATTTTTTTTATATATTTTTTTTTTCTAAAAATTTCAAAAAAATATATGATATACTCTGTTCAATAATCTAAAGCCTTGCGTTGGTTTTACTTCTCTAGCTTAATTAGTTTTTGAGATATATAACTTTGAAAAATAGCCATGCAGGAGGACATTTTTGCTCATATCTCAAGGCCAAAGAGGAATTTTGAGGCGAAAAGTATATAAAATGTGTTTGTATATCAAGCCGATATTTTAACATAAGTTTCGACATAGGTTCCTATTTGGGGGCCAACTCGCCATGTGGATCCTGCTAGACTCTTTGTAAATAAATGCGTAACAAGTCGTAACTACCTGATGAACCATTGATTTTCGTAATAATTATAAGGCAAAAGGTGTTCCTTTAAAATTATATTGAAATAAAAAAATAGGAACATAAGCTCCAAAAGCAGTCGTTAAAGTGCTATGTGTGAAGTGTAGCTTTATATGAATTGGAAATATGGACCCTTAGAAACTTAGCTTTGAATCGTAGAGCTGGAGAAGAATAGAGAAAATTAAAAGCTCAAAATTAGCTAGAGGGTGAAAAAAATTATCATCTATCAGGGGAAGAAAAATTGGAAAGTTGTCTTGAGGGAAATCTTGGATTTAAAATAAGAATGAACCATCCTGATTTCAAGAACTTTATTGTAGGGACAAACTTAACCACTGGGAAAACTAAATCTGCCGTTAGGCAGAAAACAGAAAGGGAAAATAAAGCTTGAAAGTTCTGAATTCTTATTTGGGTATATATTTGCCTTAAAAGAAAAAAACCAATTGCAAATAGCAGCCAGGGCCATCGTAAACGCCTCATTCAATGCAAGAACAGCCCGTAAACAAAATTAACGCAACCAGCTCCGTAAATACTTAATGGTTTGTGTACTTTCGGCGTTTGCCTGTCAATAATGACGTCGATAACATTCTCGTTTGGCAAATTTCCCATCTTTTCAACGGTATGTAAACCTCTAAGATCATCATTACAAAAATTGATTACAACTGCAAATACAATACCAACAAAAAACAGACAAATCCATTAAGTCCCACGTATCATTTCTTCGTTAATTAAACGCAAATCTACGTTCGATTTAAATCATTTCAAAAGTCTGGTTACTTCTCAATTAAGCTAAAACTACATTCAATGGGAAAAGAATAAAATAAAACGGACAATTAAATATGGCAAATCGATATTAAATGAAAGCCAATTACAATCGAGACATTTCCAGTTAGTTCTGGATTGACATTTTCTCGGTAGGTAATTGATTTGGGCAATCTATTTTATGTATCCCACCTACAATTAAATTGGTACACATTCCACTCGTATTTTGTCGATTTTTTACTTTTTATTTTTCTTTTGCCGTTGGGGTATGGGTGAGGGATGGGGATGGGGGTGGTGTAACTAAAGTCGTGACCCTTTTGCCTCTTGAACTCATTTTTCGTTTTCGTTAAATTCTTCTTCCTTGGAGCAAGCCAGGTATGAAAAGATCCTTTACATTGGTTACTTGAACCAAAATCAATTTCAATAATAAAAATTGTCAACGATTCGATTCGTATTTCACTCGTGAATAAGGGGATATGTACAGGATGGCTTGCAATTGTGTGGAATGAATAAAACCGGAATTTGACATCAATTTTTTTTCAAATTTTCCTCTTCAATCAAATAATTAAATATTGCATTAAGTATCCATTAGGGTGATTTTTTTTGGTCCCATCGTGAAATTTTGTTGGAAATACCAAAAAAAAAATTCTCTGAAAGTTTGAGCCCTTAATATTAATTTTAAATCCTCAACCAAGACGTGCAAATATTTCCCATTGAAAATACACGGAAACTCTGATTTTTTATTTTTAAATTTCTATATCTCAGCGGCATTTCATGGGATCGCTTTTACCGAAGATGGTTTTTCTCAGAATTAAACGCTCTACAAAAGTGCCCATTGCGACAAAGTCGTAACTCACACCGGTGAGGTAGTACGGGCCACTGAACCTGATTTTTCCATAAAATTCGCGTTTTTTTTGCATTTATCTCGTAAATAACAAGAGCTACGGAAAAATTATAAATGAAAAACTTGTAGAGAATTTGATTTCCTACAAAAAAGTTCCTGTAGACCAAATCGCGAAGATCAATATTAAACGAGATATTAAGCCTTGAATTTTATGGAAAAATCAGGTTCAGTGGCCCGTACTACCTCACCGGTGTAAGTTACGACTTTGTCGCAATGGGCACTTTTGTAGAGCGTTTAATTCTGAGAAAAAACCATCTTCGGTAAAAGCGATCCCATGAAATGCCGCTGAGATATAGAAATTTAAAAATAAAAAATCAGAGTTTCCGTTTATTTTCAATGGGAAATCTTTACACGTCTTGGTCGAGGACTTAAAATTAATATTAAGGGCTCAAACTTTCAGAGATTTTTTTTTTTTTTGGTATTTCCAACAAAATTTCACGATGGGACCAAAAAAAGTAAAAAAAAGTAAAAAAAAAAATCACCCTAGTATCCATGTTGTTTAAGTCGTCTTTAATATTTAAATATTTAGTTTCTTCTAATAGATTAGTCATTATGTACAATGTTTGTATGGAAAAAAATTCATAATAGTATGGTTTTTATTTTTAAAGAATGTTTACTTTCCATTTGCACAAAATACCAACGTTATCAATAAGATTCTTAATGCATATATTAAAATTGGCATGTAATTCCCCTGTTTTAGTTTTAACTGTATTTTTGCTAGTTGCAAATATATTTTACGACAATTCCATGTATTTAGTGTCAATGATAATTTTTTTCATTTAATTTGAATACAAAAGTATTGGTCTTTCAATTTCTGTTGGCTTTAAAATGATAGGCAAGCTCGGTTGCTTCTCGTGAAGGTGAATACCAACACTTTGATGTAATTCCCCTGGCCTGATTTTGGTTGCGTTTTTGTCGGTTTTAAGTTAAAATTATGAATGATTCTTTTTCTTTAAATCTTTAAATTTGACTTTAGTTACTAAATTAGAGTTTTAAAAGTTTTTTTTTCTCATTAAAACTTTAGTAAGATGAACATTGAAACTTTAATTCTTAACATGTAATTTCTTCTGATAGAACTGTCATTATGTGCAATGTTTGCATGAAAAAAATCATTTAAGTATGGTTTTGCTATTTAAAGAATGTTAACTTTCCATTTTTTTTTAAATATCAACGTTATCAATGCATATGTTAACATTGACATGTAATTCCCCTGGCTCAAGTTTTAACTGCATTTTTGCTAGTTGCAAGTACGAAAATTGAAAAAAAAAATTATCAAGGATTTAAAATCCGATTTCCGATGCTAAATAAAAGATTTGAGACTACTTTTTGCAGTGAAAATTTGAAATTTTATGAAAATTAAACTTTAATTCTTCTTTTGATTGTATTGGAAGTTTATTCGTTGCATATAGTGTCTACGACAAAAATTGTCTCTTAATTTTATCAAAAAAATATTTATTTTTTAATTTTTTATAGTTTTAGAATGATTGATAACCTTGTTTGCATGTTGTAGAGAAAAATATTAACACTTACAAGTAATTCCCCTGGTCAAATTTAGGTTGCATTTTTTCGGGTTCAAGTTAAAACTATTGGCAATTCTCAAGCTTCAAATCTTTAGATTTGGTTTTAGTTACGAAATTAGAGCTTAAAATGTTTTTTTTCCAAAAGAAATAAATTATTCACCCAAAGAATTAATCTTTGCGTCTCCATTTAACAGCCCAATGTTTCCAAGAATTCCACAATGTTTCTCCAATGTGTAATGTTTCCAAAAAATTTTTCCTATTTTTCCAGATGCAATAGTTAATTTTTCGATTTTATAAAACATTAACGTGATTGGTTATACTGTACGGAATTTTTGTAGGTACATTGTGGGCAATAAAGACGAAGCTTCTTGTGGAATCTTATTTATTTTTTCGCCAACGTTTCGTCAGTTATTCCTGACTTCTTAATAATAATAATCCACAAGAAAATAAATAAGATTCCACAAGAAGCTTCGTCCTTATTGCCCACAATTTAATTATTATATTGCATTAAGTATTGCAAATTTTCTTTCCCTTTGTTTATATTTTCATAAATTTTATCAACCCCTAAAATTTTTCGTTCCCTTTTATTACATTTTGGTGGTAAATCTATGATAAACTCCCTTTTAGTCCCAAATGTGTGCCGTAATTTATAAATAGCTCTTTTTTCCCCATAGATATAAATCATACATTTGGAGAAGTTCATCTAATTTATGATTTTTTTGTCAAGGCTTGGCCATAAATTATAACTTTGTTGAACTTTCTGACTATCAGTATATACTATTAGCAAAAGAGTGCATTATTTTTATTTTATAGAAAAAAACGTTTGGAATTATCATTTCGATACTTATCGAAGACTTTAGAATAACATACATTTGGTACTAGGTACTAAAGTTTTGGATTTTTTGCTTAAATATTCATTTTTTTATTATCTTTGACTCTTAAGGGTTGGTAAAGCTATAGGTTGCTATAGGTTATTAATGATTTAGTCTTGATAATCTTAGGCTCATTTCCGAATAATTAGTCTATGACTTTTATGTTAGGGTTGAACTTTTAGATCATTTAGCATCCTTTTCCAACTACTACTGTCGCTCGATTATTCTCTGTCTCTTAATTTTCAATACCTACAATCTTTAAGGGTAGGAAACTTCGATTTGGGGATTTTTTTTTACAACCAGCCTTATTACATTAAATAAAGAAATAAATTAGATTAAATGTGGTACAAATGAAATAAATTTAAGTCACGAATGAATTTTTTTTACGAAATCATTCCTGTTTACACCTAGGTGCGTAGAGGTTGCGGCTAAACAATCAGCAGCAACTGTGACTTTTAAAATCTTTTGAATACATTGTTATAAAGTGGTCTAGTTTTTATTTCTATAAAATATAAACGAAATATTATTCTAAGAGTCAATTAATTATATATTAATTAACAATTCTGGTAAGCAACTTTTAATTAGCACTTTCTGAAAAATGAATTTTACTACTTGTAAAAGTACTTAAAAATTAGATTTTGATGATCTAAATTATTCATGTATTAATTACGGAGCTGGATCTTATATTAAAAGCAGTGGTTATATACAACATGAGCACTCTAAACTATACCCTTGTGTTCTTACTATATTTTTGTAGAAAGAGACTTCCATAGCACTTGTATCGCCTTATCTCTGTTTTACTTTGTGAAGCGTTAATAGGCACCATGCACAATAGTGACCCACGAACTAGTATTTAAAAATTCGAAAAATAATTGATCTAAGCCTCAAAAAGGTTCGTCATCCCATCCCTGATCCATATGTTCCTCATCAAGAAACCTATTGAATTGCCTAAATTGAAGGGGTTGCATTTTAAGGGGTTGTTTCGTATTGTAGAGGAAGAAAATTGTTTCTACACTATGATTTAAAATTTACAATTTTTCCACTAATCTCTGTTCCTATTTGCCATTTTCTTTATATTTAAATAGCGTGGTGGTTGGAAAATTAACTTGGAAACTATCAAATTGTTCTTCGGCAGGAAAAAGTTATTCCTTTAAAAATTGTCTCCTAATTAACATTCAGAAATAGGAATTCCCATTTTTTATCGTCCTGTTCTTTCGTTTTACTCTAAAACTCAGGAAATTTATTAAATTTCTGAAATGAGAATAGTTTCCCAACAGTTTGGGTCCCTAATGTTTTGGAGTTGAAAATAAACCCTTTTTACTGATTTTTATTCTTCAATTTTTTTATAAAAGATTAATTTTTCCAGCCAATTTTCGATTTGAAAGATTAACTCTATTTTTGATGAACTTGTTATTGGCGCAGGGATGAAGGGGTCCTTTTTATTTTGAAAAGTTTTTGGGTGTAAAATTGTGTCATTTGGAACTAGTTTTGAAAATCTTCATTACTGACTAATCCGTAGTATCCAATTTTTAACCCTTCTTAAGGGTGGATGCCCCTCAAAAAATAAATTATACTAAAAAGCTTTTTGGTCTTTAAATCTTTGATAAGTTCTCCTCAAAATTTGGTTTAGCCCATAGTATAGTAGACGATAAAAACTGTGTTATAAGATTGGTAAAATAAAATTGTTCATTATATTACCTACATGTAGATGATAAAATTCAGATCTCAGCTTTTATAGTTCTTTAAATAAGAAGAAAATTCAGGTTATTTAAGATCTTTTTTTTTTCCGTAATTAATTTAAAAAGATCTTAAATAACCTGACTTTTCTTCTTACTTACAAAAATTACATGTAGATAAAGTAGTAGACTGTATTTATGATTGAGGCGTTGGTGTCGCCATATGGCTGAACTAGCGCGATTTTTGAATAGTTTTATGAGTATAAAGGAAAATAGCCTAAACAATAATTCTTTCTGCTTTTTTTTAACTTTAAAAAAATTCGACTAATTTACTAGATTCTTTACTTGTATAGTTAAAGGATACATACAAAAAAATCAATGTACTTTCGAAAAATTTTCATTCGTATAGAGAAGTGTTTCTTAATCTTTTTTGTGAACCACATGCCATTGAATTTGAAATTAGGTCTCGCCGTATCCTATTAAGAAATTATTTTTTTTAGATTAGAAAAATAAATATTTTTCAAACTTTTTTATCAAAAATTTCATGATTTATATTGATAAGGGCTTCTCCCGCACCTCCAGACTAAGAAACACTGGTATAGAATGACTCGTTTTTTTTTTTAACAAAAAGGGGTCTATTTAAAAATCTATTATTATAAAGAGGAAAGATTTGATTGTTTGTTTGCTTTGAATAGTTTCCGAAACTACTTGACCGATTTGAAAAATTCTTTCACTGTTGGGAAGCTACACTATTTCCGGTGAATATAGGCTATATTAAATTTTCAAAAAAATTAGGGATTCATACTAAAACTCCAATAATGTGTGAAAAGAAATACTAAAAAACTTTCCTACATCGCGTGCGCTGGTGATTTAACTAAAGAACGGAAGAACCGAATTTAATGAAACTTTACATTAACATACAACACAATTACACACACACGTTAGGCTACTTATCATCCCTTAAAAATAATAAGATAATGTATCCCCTACGTAAAAACTGAGGGATGAAAAAAAAAAATACTTTAGATAGGCGAGTTATATATCATTGGAAAGGTATTTAAAAGTTAAAAAATGATCTGTATTAATATTTTCAGTTGAACTAATAAAAAGCACAGTAATTTTATCTAAAGTACAAAAAATTGCCTTTTTGAAATATAAATGTTTTTATAGATAATAATCTGACAGTAAACTTTTTTTTTTACAAAATTGTTGTAAATAGATCATTAAGGTTGCTCAGTAAGGAAATATTAACGAAAACAATGTAATATTAATAACAATATTAGAAATAAAGCTTAAAGTAAATACGTTTTTATAACCGTGTAAATATAAAATCCTGTATTTATATACTCCTCTGACTGATATTTTAATATTCGGTGTATCCTTATAGGAAGTAGGCATGCAATAAGTTTTTTTTTTTGAAAATTCCTACCCTAACAGACAAGGGTGGATTCACGATTTTTTCTTTGGGGGGGGGAAATATATTTTATTTGCAAGTGCGTGAAAGGGATCGCGAAAAAAATTTGTAATTCCAGCCAGAAATCATCATAATGATAAATAATAAATAATCATATCATCATAATGATAAAAGAATTTTTAAATCCTTATCCAGAGCAAAAGGCATACGCCAAATCGTGTATGGTGAACTCTGGACTATCCAATATGGTTTAATTATATAGTTGAAATTCAGATATTTCAGTAATAAGTTTAAAGAGACATAATGGTTGTACATGATTATGGAAGAACTGGGTTTCGTGCAATTGTACAAATTTCAATTACGCGGTTGTGTTGTACATTGCAATAGTGTAATAGTTTTTGGAAAAAAGTTCATTCGGGAATCGAAAAAGGGAGATGGGGTTATTTTGACGCGAGTATTTTGATAACTTTCGACTTTTTTTAAGCATAATTAAGACCGAATTTACTGAACTTGGCGATATTTTTTATTTATATATAGATGCTGATTAATTTACGGAGTATTTGGTTCACGGTAGGTATACCTACCGTAGATTCAATGAAAACTAATTGATTATTACATAGAACTATTTTATTCTTTGCAACAGTTTATTAAATGTGTCTTTTTCTAGAGATGTGAAGTGTTTTTTAGTAGGATTATATTTTTCTTTAAAGAAATAAGAAAAATAAAATACATTACGCAGACGAAGTCGCGGGGATCAGCTAGTTTTCTTAATAAATTAAGACTGCAGGATAGTAATTATTAGATTAAAAAAATTATAATATACAAAAAATCAAAGGTCTTAATCAAAGTTTTACCCTTAATTGACTCCAGCTACAATCAATATGATCAACTCTACTTTCCTAATGGATGACTTGAATAGTTCATAAGGGTTTTGCCTATTTATTATTCTTTAACTGTATTAGAATGTTTGAGACTATAGAAAAAGTATTAAATTAAGGGTTGTTTGTTATTTATAAGACAAGGTAAATAATTTGCACTTGAAAGAAACCAATCGATCTAAATGGTAATTTTTTGTGGAAAAATAATTTCCTTGCATTGCACAATTACGCAACATCCTGTATACGCAAGCGGGAATAAAGCGTCATTTCTCCCGTTCGAATATATATCATAATAATATTCAAAAAGTCAATATTTCCGAACATCATCTCGATAAAAATTTAAATATATTCCCAATGAATAATTTTTCCTTGAATTTCAACAGTTTGATTTTAAATGTTGGCGTACATATATTATATATATCTGTACGTAATATCTTCTCTATCGCTCTGCTATGCTAGTTTACATTTGAGATCAAAGATTGTGAAATATTTTTTCCATAAAACGATTCATCGCGTTTTCTTTACGTTTTAAAAACGAGCTTTTCCCATCGCGAAAAAAGCTTTTCCGTCGCGCATAGCGAAGAAAAAACGAGCGGGAGGAATGTCTTCCCTGACGTTTCTCCGAACTAAAAAAAAACGACCAAAGAAGAAGAAACGTTTTTCTTAAAAAAGATGAACGTTTTTACGATGAAAAGTGAATAGTTTTGCGCAAATGGGAAAAGGAAAAATACGAGAGCGTTTTAGATGAAGCAAATGTTAATCGTTGAAAATTCGTTCAATTTCTCCGGGAACAATACCCAGAGCGTAATAACTTTGGCAAAGAAAAAATTAAATACATAACATTGGTAAATACAAATTCTCCAACTTAACTGGCACATGAAAAGTATTTTAATTAAAACAAACGTTTCTTACACGTCTCATGTTTTTCCTGTTGGCTTTAATTAAGAATTGACATTGATTAAAAGATCCCATACAATCGTAAAAAGAACAAGTCTCAATGGAATTTTAACTATGGATGTTTTTTTTTGTTTGTTTCAGGTTCGTTGAACAATTTTTTCATCAAACAATTTTCCAACAATCATAAGGTACTGTTCAATATTTTTGATGTCTTATTAAAACCGTTTTTCAATTAATTTAATATGTCTCCTTTGATGGACAAAGAAGGGAAATATCTTAAATCTTTACTCTAATCTAGAATCACAAGACCATAGAAAAATAATTGGATTTGATAACAATAACGGTGGAGATTTATTTCTAAAAATAGCAAATTAAGTCAAAAACAGGAATTGATTTTTGTTGGTTCTTAAAAATAAATACGGGATTTCATGTTATAAATAGCTTCCTTAAAAAGGAGTTATTTACTTTAAATTTTTTCATATAAAATTCCTTAAAAATCCATGGATTTTGATTTAACTTCCGATAGAAATCAAATACAGGCCAATATTTGGAATTGTTTATTATTATTATTTATTTTACTTCCAGTAGGCATTCTACAGAGATGCAAAGCATCTGTACATAGAACTGGAATATCACAATTGTAATGAGCAAGATCACGTCAAGTGGACCCCTTATTTTCCACTTGATCATAAAAATTAAGTTCATGTATATTTTTCATAACTAGTTACTATGAAAAATTGAAAAATTGATCCCCCAAACGATTTTGGAAAATTTTAATTTTAACAATAATTTTTTTAACAATGAAAATTTTAGGTACTTTTAATTAAAAAATAGATTTTAAGTCAACCGTTGAAGATAAATTAATGAAATTTTCAGGGTTTACTGTCAAATATAAATATTTTGAGAAAACATTAATAACTAAAAATTATTTGTTTATTATCATATTTAGAAGACCGCGCTTCTGACAGCGCTTGGCGCCCGGCGCGCTGTGATAAATAAATTCATATTGTTTAAACTAATCGCGAGCAGTGAAATTTTCTTTCGGAATTTTAAACTTAGATAAATAACGCATGTGACTGTTAAGAAAAAAAAACAAATTTTGACCGAGAAATCAATGAAATTTTCATTTGTTAACTTAAAAGTTAATCAACAATATGATAATAAACAAATAATATTTAGTTATTAATGTTTTCTTAAAATATTTATATTTGACAGTAAACCCTGAAAATTTCATTAATTTATCTTTAACGGTTGACTTAAAATCTATTTTTTAATTAAAAGTACCTAAAATTTTCATTGTTAAAAAAATTATTGTTAAAATTAAAATTTTCCAAAATCGTTTGGGGGATCAATTTTTCAATTTTTCATAGTAACTAGTTATGAAAGATATACATGAACTTAATTTTTATGATCAAGTGGAAAATAGAGGGTCCACTTGACATGATCTTGCTCATTTGTATTTGACTTGAAAGATAC
This sequence comes from Sisyra terminalis, assembly GCA_958496175.1. Taxonomy (NCBI): domain Eukaryota; kingdom Metazoa; phylum Arthropoda; class Insecta; order Neuroptera; family Sisyridae; genus Sisyra; species Sisyra terminalis. The sequence continues at coordinate 44,356,188 of OY292278.1, read as the reverse complement.
GGTTTTCTAAGTAGAACGAGATTATGGTAAAATACTCAGGAAGTTGTTTTTTGATTTTGTACAACTATTCGGAATGCCACTGGGTTATACTTAACATTTTTTGCTATGTTTACGGGTTCGTATGCTATTTTCTTAGCTAGATCAGCGCCAATATTGCTAAAAAATGTGACAAATTCATCAGCATTGTTATCGGAGATAATCTCTTCATTACGTATAATATAATCTAGATCAGGCGAGACATTACGTTTTTTATTCAATTTACAATTTACAATTTACAAATTGCCATAGTTTTTTACAATCTTTACAGATTTCATTAGTAAACTTACTTTCATAACTGTTTTCAGCTAGCGAAATCAACTTATTTAGTATTTTACAATAAGACTTTTAATAATTTTTTTAGTGTAACATTAGTTCTATCCAAATTCCATAGCTTATATAGGAATTCTTTGGTTTGACATGAGATCATAAGACCTTTAGTAATCCAAGTACTACGAGGTTTATTAGATTTATTTCGTTTACTTTTATTAGTTTACCTTAAAAGTGGACTCATTAATAAGTTTTTTAATCTTATCTGTTAAAGTACTAATAAAAATATCGGGATCTTGTATTTTTTGTAAAGCATTCCAATCAACAGACTTACTACGTTCAGTTAAAAAGTTGCAATTAATCTTATAAATATCTTTTGTATCTGAATTTAGTATATTAGTTCTTATAGAGATAAAAATGAGGAAGTGATCAGTAAACTCATTCATATATAAGTAGGATTTTATATTATTGATATTAGATTTAATAGAAAAATTATCTATGCATTTTCCTTTCGAGTCATTAGGTCTCGTTACTCCATTGAAGTATGGTAAAAAACCATGATCAAGCATAGTACATACAAATTCATTAGTTATATATTCCGAGTTAAGAAGGTTGATATTGAAATCTCCTACTATAATTTGATTATTACCATGCATTTTCTCATCTATATATTTAGTAATTAAGGGTGGATCACCGTTAAAAAAAAATCGATTTTTTTTTTCCATAAATGTCTTCTTATAACATTCAAAAATAACGTGTTAAAAGAATTGGAATACCGGACTAATGTATTTTCACTGATTAAAATTGAATTAATTGGTAATAACATAAAAAAATATCTTAAAAAAACTTTAAATGCGTTTTTCTCGAAATCAACTTTTTAAAATTGGGAGACAAGATTTCTCAGAAACTATCCGACGGATTGACTTGAAACTAGAGAGTGTTATAGTTCAACACGTCTTCTTGGTACTGAACCTCTAAAATTGGCCAAACCTCCCCCCTCAAAGTGGGAGAGGGGGAAAGGTCCAAAAAAAGGTCGTTTTTTTTAACTTTTTTTTTCAAAGTCGCGCCATTTTGTGAACTTTCAACTTTTTTCGGATTTTCGAGGTTCAGTACCAAGAAGATGCATTACCAAAACCTACAATTTTTGGAAAATCATGATCCGACTTTTGGTTTCCGAGAAAACTTGTCTCCCGTTTGCCTCCTCATTTTTGAGGACCCTTTTTCAAAGCGCTGTAAAAGGGGGAGGGGGACATATCGGGGCAAATAAAAAAAAAGATAGTTCAAAACTTCAACTTTGACATGCCGAAGACCGTTTTTTAATATCTCTTAAAAAAAAGGCAGCAGTTTTAAAAAAGTCATTTTTTTTTACGTTCTGACGGTGATCTACCCTTAATTTAACAATTTTTTTTTTAGTAATACCATGGCATCGGTAAATACCGGAGATTTTTATATTTCTATTATCTGTTAGCTTTAATGTTGCTGTAATTATTTTCATTTCACCACACTCGTTGATTAAATATAACACAAGTCATCCAAATTTTACCAATAATACTTTAGATTTTTCGGTTATTTTTTTCTTTTAAATGGACATAAAACTCATGGTGCTACAGGATTGAGAAGGTCATCCTGGAACCGGTGAATTTAAAACGATTTACTAAAACAAAATTTTCCGTTTATTTGTTAATCAAATCGATTTTCCGTACAAGTTTTCGATACAGTTCCATTTAAACGCCGGCAATTAAGTGCGGTGATTATTTTTTACGGTCTCGATCCCATAAAATTTTAATACACCAAACTGCACAAACATATGAAAAAAATACGGAAAAATATCACCGAAATAAATTATAAATACGCACATTTTCATATTATATTGTACGGTAGAACATATAAAATATTAACAGTTCAAATCCCTCTTTTCTCTCGTACTTGTGCTGTGCGCCCGAAAATTCAACAATATAATTTATACCAGGAAAAGCGTGAAATATATTGCCGCTCCAGATGCTACATTTTGTGGCAAAAGTAAAATCGTTAAAGTGCGATTACGCCTATTTAGTGATACAATTACCGAAAATTTATCAACAAGTACAAGGAAACGCTTTTAAATTGTACAAAATCAAATTATAATTTTCAATTTAGAATAAAATATTCGCCTCTTGTCGCCTGTGTAAATATCAGATATCCGCTTTCTTAAGCTTATTCTTGACGAATGGAGTGATGATTTGAAATTGTCTTTTTCGGATGACATTTTTGTTTAAAGTTTTGATGTTTTTCAATGAAATTTATTGAGATTCAAAATCAAATTGAAATGAAAATATTTTGAAAATCCAGATCAGTTATTTTCTCTTCCCTCCCGTCTTAATCTATACAGATAATTATTGGAATGTCTGTTTGAAATATTGAAATAGCCGCTTTTTACTACAAGCATATATGGGTATATAAGATACTTACACCAAAATAACATTATTTAAAATTTTTGTCTGTCTGTTTGGTCCGGCTAATCACTGAAATGGCTGAACCGATTTTGACGGGACTTTTATTGGCAGGTAGCTGATGTAATAAGGCGTAACTTAGGCTACTTTTATTTTAGATATAAAAAATCTTTTATTTTAACAAAATAAAGTATTGTTGCAATTGAACAATCAACAATCGAAATTTTGAACTTAATAAGTGAAGTTAATAAGTTTCTGTTTTTGTTATATCATTTTAATAACAGCACTTTGAATAACGTCATTTCACTTAATTAGTTTGACAGTTTATGAAGTAGGTACTTATAACAAATACCAAAGAGGCGGTTTTTAATTTTTGCTTGTTTCTCAACAATCAAAATTTTTAAAATCTTATTTTAATGAACCAATGATTGTGAACTGGAGCAATTATATATTCCCCTGAAAAGCATTAAGGGAGCAATTTTTTGTCATATATTTCATTATCAATTAAAAAAATCAAATCTTCCAAACCAACTTTTCTTCGGTATTTAGAAAAATTTTCAAATCAATTATTGTTATTGAAAATAAATATAATATTCGAATTTCCTTCCACAATTTCCACCTATTTCCAACAATTTTGTATGTACAACGTCCAAATGTGCGAAATCGAATTGCTTTTTAGTCATGATAATCAAAATAAGGAAGGTCATAATTTTTTTCGTTTTTAATTGTTTTTTTCTAATACAAATGCATATTTGTGTCGATGAAATTTCGAAAGTGTTTTTTTTTTTATACGATGCAGATTTATAATAAGAAAGGGGTTTTTGATAATTCCTCCTCTAAAAGAGTAAAAAATGGTGGCAAAGTTTGTACGGTATAACGTCTATATCCTTATAAACGAAACGTAATTACCCTTTATTATAAAACAAAGTTGGTTTAATATTAGAAACAAAAAAATAGGGTCTGCTTAAATATTTAAAGTCTGATAGATATATCTGAAAATTGTTAAGTTAATTTTATAATTGAGCATTAAGTTTTTTAACTTTCACATATTGAAAACCTGAAAATCCGAAATACGTATTCACAAATAAATACATTAGTGAGCGAATATCGAGTAGCAAAAAATTCGGCGAACTAAAAGAAAATGGTTTAGTTATATAGTTGAAATTCAGATATTTTAATAATAAGTACAAAGATACACAATGGTTATACTTGATTATGGAGGAACTGGGTTTCGTGCAATTGAAGAAATTTTAATTTCGCGGTAGTTTTGTACATTGCAGTAGTGTAATAGTTTTGAGAAAAAGGTTCATTCGGGAGTCGAGACAATGAAATGGGATTTCAACTAATATTCTAAATCTAGACCCTTTACTTCTGGTATTTTGACGAGAGTGTTTTGATAACTTTTTACTGTTGTAAGTCATAATTAAGACCGACTTTATTGAACTTGTCGATATTTTTTTAATGTATAGATCCTGATTGATTAAAGGATTTTTGGTTTAACGGTAGGTATACCTATTGTAGGTATACGCAATTAAACATACTCTTTTTAGATATTTATAAATATTTTTTGAAAATTAATTGATGATTACATACAAATATTTTATTCTAAGGAACAGTATATTAAATGTGTTTTTTTAAAGTCGACAAAATAGTGTTTCTAGGTTTGATTATGTTTTTCCTAAAAAAAATAAGAAAAATAAATATTTTCATCTACCACTACAAATAGCAAGTCTAAAAAGAAAATAAAATCTACACCTACGTTACGCATACGAAGTCGCGGGGATCAGCTAGTTTCTTATAATCACGTACCATATTATTCAGATTGTTTTCATTAGCAATAACAAAGTTTCACCTACGTGCACAAATTAAGCAAGTTTTCCAACTGTTAGTTCAGATTATAGACATTGGTAAAACTTCTTTATAATGATCGTCATAACTAAGTCGTCTCTTATCTTTGAATGGGAAATTTATTTCGTCTTTTCCATAAAAGCTCCTGAAAGCTCATGAGACATGCAGCAACACCCAGCGGTTCAATTGGGGAAAGAAAAAAATGTTTTTTTCGCAAAATTGCATGTTTGCAAGGATTGCATATTTTCACAAATCTGTCGTAAATCTTTGCGCGTTTTTTTTTTATTCATCAAAAATAAAATTGTGAGGTTTTTATTTAAAATGTAAATTGATTGCAACATATATATTTAAATGCATTTGTTGTCGTACGAGTGGATGAGGAGTTTGCGAGATGCAATATCGTGTGTTGTCGACGTTGGCTTGCATGACTCCGTACCACGTGAAAAGTTTGCAATTTATTATATTGTGTATAAATACATACGTACGGATATTTGTATAAACTTGATTTATTCTTTGGAATATTGTATTTAAATTTTGATTCATTTGAACATGACAAATTTTTTTGAATAGGCCACTAACATGCACGGAAATTTAAACTCTTTATTTCGACTTTTTGTTTTCGTACTGTTTGATATTCATAAACTGCAACTATCGACTAGTTTAAATCAAGATTTATCGACAATTTTAAATGACAAAAACTTTTACATTTACTTTAATCAATTTTTATTCAAATAGCTCCACAATAGGGCTTTAACGGTTATTAAATATAAGTTATGACGAAATAATAGTTTTAGAAAACCTTCAAGGAAATAAAAGAGAATAAGAAAAGGTTCATTTGATTATTGTTATTTTGGTTTACTTTTAAAATTCTTAGAAATGAGTCGAAAATATACAGACTAAGTGATTCCAAGACTTCATTTTTCCTCCAGAAAAGGAGGAATATTGAAATTATATCAGGCTTTTTTTCCATCCCCAATAACAAAATGATCCTACAAATGGCATAAAAAGAAGTATCGTAGGACAATCGTAGGACTTGTTAAAAGCGAAGCTTTTAAATAATCTAATATTTCTTTTTTCTTCTCTTATTGGCAATGAGGTACCTATTACTTGTAACTATTAGCCCATTTATTGGCGATAGAAATAGATTAATGAAGGGCCTCCCAACGGAATTCCTTCTTACTTGGTTTATCCTTTACTCAAGGTTAAGAAGTTGATTTTTATTAGTTAAATTCCGACTCTGGACTCAGCAATTTTTAATTAGAGACTCCAATTTTCGTATCGGATTTATTTTTTGAATTTAAATCCAATTTGTGTTTAAAATCTTCAAACCTTTTTATAAATACATCAAGTATCGACTAAAACACAATGTAACGTTATAATTCTAGAGACTCCAAAAAATGTTTTTCCTAAATTATTTCTATGCTATATTTTATTAATTAATCTGTTTACATAGCAGTGGGCCCCATTTTTTAATTTGCCCCAGGGCCCTTGGTTACCTAGCTACGCCACTGATTACAGCTCTAGATTTCTGTCCATAGATCATTTAGTTAATAAATCATTTAATTTATTTAAAAATTGAAAATCAGATAATTGATCTCCTAAAGTGTATTTTTTTGTAATTATGGAATTGGTAGATTCAATCCCATTGTTTGAACTTTGATATCCTGATGCTGTATCATCTAATTTTGATAAGATTTTAGCCACATAGTGTATTGAAATAATTAATAAATTCCGGAACTGTTTTTTTTTCCACTTTTCTACGAAAAGTGTTGCTACCTTTACAAAAGTTTGTTTATTATTGCAAATTTGTAAAATCAATTTGTTTGTTAACTATAAATTAATAAATTTGCTAGGTATATCAATATCAATATTAATATCAATTTTGATTTATAATCAAAAAATCCTTTTTAACTTGACTTTTAAATTGGTGGATAAATTGCAAATCTTTACATTGTTACCAACTTTTCATAATATTTAGATGTTGTTCATATTAAAAATAATTTTACATAGCTGTACATTGAAATTTGAAGTTAGTGAACAATAAATTAGAAAACCAAATTATTAATCTTAAATTTTAAGTTCTATCTACTAAACGATGGACCCATCGCTGTTTAATTAAACCACAAAATTCAGTAAAATGTTGTAATTTTAGTACACAATATTATAAGGTTGGGGTTTGACTATAAATTTTTGTCTTCGACAAAAAATAATATTATTTCAACTATCAAATGCCATTTTCATTGTGGAAAATGTATATTATATTATAATGTAAATTTGCAAGGCAAAAACTAATGATTTCAATTTCATTACGTAGTTGGGGAAAGAAAAATGCAATAGAAAATTAACAGAAGAAACTTTTTAGTAAATAAAATTTTTAACAATGATTAGCAAAAATAAAAATTAGTTAACTTTTCCTATCAAATATATTCCCTTGTATGACTGAAGAATGAAATGGAAAAAAATATTTTAGGTAGTAGTGAAAATCGGCTAGATTTTTCTTCATTAAGTAGTTGGAGAGAAAAAATGCAATAGAAAATTAACAGGATAAACTTTATAGTAAATAAATTTTTTAACAATGTTTAGCCAAATTAAAAATTAGTCAGCTTTTCCTATCAGATATATTCCCTTGTATGACTCAAGAATTAAATGGAAAAATTATTTTAGTTAGTAATGAAAATCGGTTAGAATTTTCTTTGTTTGTTGCGCTAAAAGCACAACAGGTATATAAAAGGAAAGCACACATACATTTACACTCACTAATTCCGCTATTCCGTCCTTCAGCATTTCTATACCTCTAAACTTGACATGAGGTGCATACACTGCGCAAAATCCGCCCTTTTCGCAATACAAAGAAAAGCCATCGAGCTTTTATATATTCCTTTATTCATTAAAAAATGCACAGAAAACGTTTACGTTAATTTCTCTTTTAAATTTGAGTTTCGACCCGTTTTCGCCTTGGGTTGGATTAAATGGCATTCGGTTAATTTAAAAGGTTTTTGTTCGGTTATATAGTATGTATAATGTGAATATGAAATAGTTTAGCCGCAATTTGAGTCGCTCGTTTGTGGGGAAATTGTTTTGTAATTAATTTCAAGTTGTCCAACAATGTGGAATTAGTTTTGAATGCATTCGACAAGTTATCAGTCGCCACAATTGTCTTGATGGCACCCCATTTGCAGTATGAAAATGTTAGAGGAAAAATAAAAAATAAAAATTGGTGTTTTTAAAAAGTTTTGTGTGATGAGGGTTTATTTGCGACGTGGATACGGAGTATTTGGATTTAAACGTTTCGCCCAGATCGTGGTTTTTGTCGGAGCGTTTTACTCTGCTGATCATCATTTGGTAGACTAAATCAACAAAAACACAATCAAGTAAAGTTTTGAACTTTTCTCGCATGGAAAGTTCTGCTAAAATGTTTTTAAATCGACCAACCGACCGACCGACGTTACATCGTAAATATCGGTTCTTTATGTTTGTTAAAGTAAAATTTCAGCCAAGATTCATAATGACATAATAGTGGAGTCTGGGAATAATAAATTGTCTTACAAAAAATGCTCTTGCGTAAAATATTCTATTCGCAAACCGACATCAAAATCAAATTATAAAATTAGCCGAGGAAATTTGTTACTAGGTAAATTCTTATGATTATTTGATAAGTGGTTATTAGGGTGTCCGTTATTTCCCAAATTGATTTTTTTACAGCGATCGCCCCCTGAATTTTTAGTTTAAGATATAAAAAAAAATATCCAATACATTAAGCTCTTAATTTCTTGATTAAACCGTGCCGAAATCAAATTACTTTTACCATTTAAATAACATGGAATTATTTGACTTTTTACTTTTATTTTTTTTTTCTCAGAAACAAATGGATGAAAAGATTTAAGGTCAAATTTTTCTGACGTAAAATTTAACGCTCTACAAAAAAGGTATCTTATGAATTTTCGATTAAATCACTCCATTAAAAGTTATTCAACATTTCACTTGTGCCTCATATAAATCTTGCAATATTTTCAACTTTTTGCTCATTTTTACTTTTTTTAACTATAAAATCATTTGAAGAGAAGATAAAAATTATTATCATTAGAGCGTCAGTGATTATTTGTGTTAATTTTAAGGCTTGAACTGAAAATTAAACAATTTACTTTTAATTTTTTTTCTGAGAAACAAATGAATGAAAAGATTTACGGTCAAATTGTTCTGACGTAAAATTTAATGCTCTACAAAAAAGGTCTTGTATGAATTTTCGATTAAATCACTCCATTAAAAGTTATTCAACATTTCACTTGTGCCTAATATAAATCTTGCAATATTTTCAACTTTTTGCTCATTTTTACTTTTTTTAACTATAAAATCATTGAAAGAGAAGATAAAAATTATTATCATTAGAGCGCAAGTGATTATTTGTGTTAATTTTATGGCTTAAACTGAAAATTAAACAAAAATATCATTTTTTGACAATTAAAACCGGTGACATAAGATCCGAATTCGCTATAGTCGTGAAATTCAATTTATCCAAGATAAATTTTCGTACTTTAATCAATATTTTGTACCTACGAAGTGAATTTCATACTATACTAATTAATGAGACTATCGACAAAAGTTCAATTATTATTCGAAATTTTACCATTTCACCTGACGCTATCTATGAGAAATTTCTTAGAACTTGTAGTCAACATCATTTTTATTGAGCCTATAGTCAATTGATTTGTCGTTAAGAAGTTAAATGTTGAATAACTTTTAATAGAGTGATTTAATCGAAAATTTGTAAGAGACCTTTTTTGTAGAGCGTTAAATTTTACGCCAGAATAATTTAATCATAAATCTTTTTATTCATTTGTTTCTCAGAAAAAATAAAATAAAAGTAAAAAGTCAAATAATCCCATGTTATTTAAATGGTAAAAGTAACATGATTCCGGCACGATTTAATCAAGAAATTAAGAACTTAATTGTATTGGATAATTTTTTTTATATCTTAAACTAAAAATTCAGGGGGCGATCACTGTAAAAAAATCAATTTGGGAAATAACGGACATCCTAGTGGTTATGGAAGAATATTAACCATAATCGTAGAGTTAACACTTCGATTGTAGCCTAACTTTAAAATTGGAAAAATTAATATTGCTTTAAATAATTTTACAAATAAAGATCTGTAAAATTAAACACTCATCTACTCTACAACGGATATTAGTGATTCCCAAATTGTGCTACTAATACTTCCTTTTACTCATTCTCTCTGCAATGATCTACATTGGTTATGTATCAAAAAATGGTATCAAAAAATCGATTTTTTTAATAATTGTTTTACTAATAATAAGAAGACAATTTAAGTTTTTTAAGATTGTTTTTTTTTATTTAATATTCAAATTAGCTACGTTTCGTTACGTATCGTAACTTCATCAGGCTTCTTGAACCACTAAAAATATATTACTTTCAATTTAAATTCAATGAAACTTTAATACAATAAAATTTAAATTTAATAAGTTTTCTTGAATTGAAAGTATTATATATTTTGGGATTCAAGAAGCCTGATGAAGTTACGATACGTAACGAAACGTAGCTTATTTGAATATTAAAAAATATTAAATCAAAAAACCGATCCTAAACAACCTGAATTGTTTTCTTATTTAATAAAAGCTGAGATCTGATTTTTATCATCTGATTTACTAATTTTTACAACATCTCTTGAATATTGTCCTAAACGGAAAAATTGCATAATGGTCCATAAAAATCGACAAACGACAAGTGGGAATAGTAATTTTGGATGAGGAAAGAAGACAGAGATCGAAGAGGATGAAAAAGTACTAGACCGATAGTAAGAAGAAGCTAAGGGAGCAAAAAAGATTTTAGTCCAATGATGACCTTAAAATAAAATTACACTGCTTTGATGCTTTTTGGTATCTTTAATTTTGATTGACCAACCAGTTGGTTAGTTTTAAATCGTATACCTCTTGGTATGGGAGATAAAAAATCATCACTAAAGATTTTTTCGTAAATTGAAACATTTTGGGAAAGGTTATCCAAGTTCAAAACTTGATAAATTGACGAGATATTTTAAAAAAATTTTTGGTAACTTGGAGACCCATTTTGCAAGTCAAACTCCCTATACAATTGCCAAAAGAAGTGATTTTCTTGTTAAATATTTTTATCAAAATAACGCAAACGTATCTATAAATTAAAGCTTGCATTTTTCATAATGATGTTTTTCTAAGTTTCAATTATCAAATCGTCAACAAAAATATTCTATTTTCTTTAGTAAATTTCTCATTCCTTCTATCATTTCCTTACTGCAGACTCCAAAACCTGGTCGATAACACTTTTTGGAAAGTCAATCTCCATAAGTTCACATAAGACAAGATTATCCATGTCAACAAACTCCCGAGGGATTGCCGCATTCGGCCATTCCCATAGAGCTACGGCTTTTTCCCGGCAAATTTGCACAAGAAAACACAAATTTATGGTCCGGATTTAATTTGGCCTAACCGGATAAATTGAGCTGCGAGCTACAACCGAGAACGGCCGTCACTTGAATGGACCGTTTTCATCAAAAAAAAAAGTTAAATAAAGATTAAATCTCCAGTGACTCGTCGACAAATGTAAAGAAAAGATAAATGCAAATTTATTTTGTCTAATGTAACGAATTTTAAAGGAAATATTTTTAGTTTTCCATCGATTTTATTTTTGGTCGGTGAGTGCATTTGAACAGGGTTAATATCTATATAAATATATATAAAATTCTTGCGTCTGTCTGTACATTTCGATTTTGAACCCAATTTTAGGGTAAATATTTGTTTCAAGAGGCCCTTATTCCGAATTTAAAATTTTTAAAATTTTTGTCTGTCTATCTGTCAGTGTGTCCCGATTTAACTACAGAACGGCACAACCGGATTCAATGAAATTTAGTGTTAAGATACAACACAATTTCTCACAGACTACAGGCTACTTATCATTCCAAAAAAATAATAAGGGAAGGTATTCCCTAGGGATGAAAATATAAATTTTTACTTTAGATAGGCGAGTTATATATCATTGGAAAGGTAATAAAAAGTTTTAAATAATCCGTAAAAATATTTTTAGTTGTACTGATAAAAGCACAGTCAATTCAATTTAGTGTCTAAAAAATTGCTTCTTTGAAATATAAACGTTTTTAAATATTATACTCATAGTTGATATTAATAGCGTAATGGTTTACGTATATATTCTGATGCTCCTGATTAAAAAGACGTGGGTTCGAATCTTACAGTAAACTTTTTTTTTACAAAATTGTTGTAAATAGACTCTTCGAGTTGCTCAATAAGGAAATATTAACGAAAAAAAGTAATAGTAGTAGTAAAAATAATAAAAGTAATAAATCTTAAAGTAAATACGTTTTCAAACCGTGCATATATAAAATCATGTATTTATATACCCCCTCAGTCTGATAAAGTTTTAATATTCGGTGTATTCCTTAAAAGAAGTAGACATCTGATAAGATTTTTTTTTTTAAAATTCCTACCCTAAAAGAGTAAAAGGGGTGACTAAGTTTGTATGAGAAAATTTAGAGTTAATCAACAATCGAAATTTTAAATTTAATAAGTGTAATTAATAAATAAATAAAAAATTTCCATTTTTGTTATATCATATTAATAATAGCATTTTAAATAACGTCATTTCACTTAATTAGTATGAAAAAAATTATGTAGTAGGTACTTATACCAAATACCATAGAGGCGATTTTTAATTTTTGTTTGTTTTTCAACAATCAAACGTTTTAAAATCTAATTTTTATGAACCAATGATTGTGGCCTGGACTAATTATATATTCTGCTGAAAAATATTAAGGGAGCAATTTTTTTCATGTATTTCATTATCAATTAAAATATACAATCTTCCAAATTAATTTTTCTTCGGTATTTAGAACAATTAGAAAACTAATTATTGTTTTTGAAAATCAATAAAATATTTGAATTTATTTCCACGTTTTCAATCTATTTCCATTAATTTTATATGTACACCGTCGACATGTGCGAAATTGAATTGCTTTTTAGTCATGATAATCAAAATAAAGAAGGTCTTCATTTTTTTCGTTTTAAACTGTATTTTCCAATATAAATGCATACTTGTGTCGATGACATTTGGAAAGTGTTTTTCTTATACGATGCAGATATATAATAAGAAATTGTTTTTTGATAATTCCTCCTCTAAAAGAGTGAAAAATTATGGCAAAATTTGTACGGCATTACGGCTAATGAACAATCGAAATTTCAAATCTCATTATCAAAGTACCGTTAAAAACGAAACCTAATTATCATTTATTATAAAACAAAGTTGGTTTAATGTTAGAAACATAAACATAGGGTCTGATTAAAAATTTAAACTCTGATAGATATATCTGAAAATATTTAAGCTAAGTTTATAAGTGAGCATTAGGTTTACTGGCTTTCACATATCATAAACCTCAAAATCCCAAATACGTATTCACAAATAAATACATTAGTGAGCGAATATCGAGTAGCGAGAAATTCGGCGAACTAAAAGAAAATGGTTAAATTATATAGTTGAAATTCAGATAATTTAATGATAAGTGCATAGATACACAATGGTTATACTTGATTATGGAGGAACTGGGTTTCGTGCAATTGAACAAATTTTAATTTCGTGGTAGTTTTGTACATCGCAGTAGTGTAATAGTTTTGAGAAGAAGGTTCATTCGGAAGTCGAGACAATGAAATGGAATTTCTACGAATATTCTAAATCTAGACCCTTTACTTCTGTTATTTTAACGAGGGTGTTTTGATAACTTTTTACTATTTTAAGTCATAAATAAGATCGATTTTATTGAACTTGACGATATTTTTTTATGTATAGATACTGATTGATTTATGGATTATTTGGTTCACGGTAGGTATACCTACTGTAGGTATAAGCAATTGAACATACTTTTTTTAGATATTTAAAAATATTTTTTGGAAATTAATTGGTTATTACATACAAATATTTCATTCTAAGCAACAGTTTATTAGATGTGTCTTTTTAAAGTTGACAAAATAGTGTTTTCAGGTATGATTATGTTTGTCGTAAAAGAAATAAGAAAAATAAAATTTTTCATCTACCACTACAAATAGCAAATCTAAAAAGGAAATATAAACTACACCTACGTTACACAGACGAAGTCGCGGGGATCAACTTGTAAACTATAAACTCTGAATGAAGGTATTAAATTAGTAATAAGTAACGTAGAGTATTGGTTACTACAATATATCTACAATTCCCAAAGTTGGCAGTTCTCAAGAAAACACCAAATTTTAAAGTCTTTTAAAATTTCTTCAGAAAAAAGCACAGATATCTTTATTAAAATGAAACCAAAGTAGCAGTCGATTCTATTGAAATGCAGAGGTATAGCTGGCGTTAAGTCACGCTTAGCATTTACGTTGTCGAATATTGCGATAATAACCATCGACGTAAGGAAGAGAGTTATCTTTCATGATCGTTTCGCAGTATTATTTTGTATGAGTGTTTTGATCATAAAACGTACACAGATATAGCTATGCCGAATGAATCTTTGCCAATATATAAAACATAGAATGAGGGAATCGTGAATGTGAATGTGTCGAGAGATCCCGGGCTCACATACATAGCGAAACTTACGCGCTGCGTGTACAGGCAGCACTCGTAGCATCGCGGCTACGAAAACCCGCACCGCCTAATCGATATCACAAAGAGGAGAGACACTTTCTCTCCTTCTCTGCACCAAAAAAAAAAAAAAAATATAAAAAAAAAGCTCCGAAAATATAGCGGTAGGTTCGAAAATGTAATCGAACCTTATACCTACGTTCAAGCGTTTTCAATTTTCTCGAATGGACAACGTAGTAAACAAATGGAACAATAATGAGCATGAAAGTGAAAAAATCAACCGAAAAGACTTTGCTTATACTTCCAACAGTTTAGACGTTCATAAATACATGAAGAACTTATACAAAATCAAATATTAAATATAATTTGATATTATTTTCAAATTATATAAAAATTCACAGGCAAAGTAGGGAAACCTAGGGCGAAACAGGGTTCCTAAGTTTTAATTACAATTTACGAGAGATTTAAAGAAACATTCTTATTGTCTTGTCTTCGATCTTCTATTATTACAAAGAGGAAAGATTTGATTGTTTGTTTGCTTTGAATAGGCTCCGAAACGACTTGACCGATTTGAAAAATTCTTTCACTATTGAAAAGCTACACTATTTCCGAAGAACATAGGCTATATTAAATTTTCAAAAAAGGTAGGGATCCATAATAAAACTCCAATAATGTAACCCAAGGTCTGAAAAAATTACCAAAAAACATTCTTTTATCGCGTGCGCTGCCAAAACTATTGGTTATAAAACAAAATAATGTGCTACATTTTTGCAGAACATATCATTATCTACAAAAAATAGAGCGACAGCATATGTCTAACTATTATACTTATGTCACAATAAGTGTTTTTTCATTTTAAAAAATATATATAAATGCCACCGCTATAAAAGCTCTTTTATTTATACTTTGGGATTAATCCTTATAAAAATAAATGACTTCATATTTAAGTTTGCTTCAATATCATTATATAACTTTTTGAGTTATTCAATTTGAATATTCCATTCGAAAGATATCACAAGTTTAAAAATGTAAGTTATTTGAAAAATGTCGCATGGTCACCTCATTTTACTTATAATTAAGACCAACTTTATTGAACTTGGCGATATTTTTTATTTATGTATAGATGCTGATTGATTTACAGATTATCTGGTCTACGGTAGGTATACCTACCGTAGCTATACGCAATAGACATACTCTTTTTAGATATTTATAAATATTTTTTGAAAATCAATTGATTATTACATAAAAGAATTTTATTCTTCGCAACAGTTTATTAAATGTGTCTTTTTAAAGTTGATGACATAGTGTTTTTAAGTATGATTATGTTTTTCGTAAAAGAAATAAGAAAAATAAAAATTTTCATATACCACTACAAATGGCAAATTTGAAAAGAAAACATAATCTACACCTACGTTACGCAGACGAAGTTACGGGGATCAACTAGTAATTTATATATTTATTTAATTCATTCTTTACAAATAAAAAAAGGTTTAATTGATATTTATTTGATTTAAATTAATAATTGATATTAAAAATTAAGGTTTCAAAAATAAATGGAAATTTCCCATTCTGCCCCACTCTCTGAGGCACAATGGGAAATGAGCCTGAGGCGCAATTGGATTCTTACTTTTGGCATAGTTCGAAGATGAAGAGTCAATGATTTTTTTTCTATTGGACTGAGAAAAAAATACAAAACTGCGATGCGGAGGATCTTCCTATTAAAATTAAGAGCTCATACTTGGTGAGAATTTTTTTAAGGTGTCTAGCAACCCATTTTTCGTGTCACTTGTAAAAAAATAATAATCGATTTTTTTGACCCACACTAATATACACAGTGGCGTAACTAACTAGGGGCTAGGTGAAGCACTACCCCGGGGCCCTCAAGCTCAGGGGGCCCTCGAATCCTTACTAGAAATCTCGATCCCACTGAACTTTTGGAAATTCATCAAGCCTGGATTTAAACGAAGTCATTGATACTTTTGCGAAAACTAAAGCTAGGAAGATTTTTTAAATATAATTATTATTAAGTCAGTTGGTAGGCCCGGCCTTTATATAATAAACCCTTGAATCTTCTCTATTTCGTTTTTTTAGCCAAACCTACATTAATTGTAATTTATGTTGTTACTGTTTAATATTTTTATTACCTGCCCTGCAGTGCTCAAAAAAGAGCTTAAGTAGCTTAGCATTTTGAAAGTATTTGTATATTTCACATTTTAATTTGATAAAACCTAATCAGTTTACATAGCAGTGGGGCCCCATTCTTTAATTTGGCTAGGGCCCTTGGTTATCTAGCTACGCCACTGGATATACATTTTGGAAGGTACTTTGATGCAAGACCAATATATACAAGTCTTGGAAACGAGGTTATTGCCTCAAACTAAAGAGTGGTTTCCGGAAGAAAATTTTATCTCTATGCAGAATGGAGCTCCTTACCATAAAGCCAAAAAAGTTATGGATTTTCTCAAAGAATCTAACATTAATGTGCCTTCTTGGCCAGGAAATAGTCCTGATGCTAATCTCATAGAAAATTTTTGGACCATTGTGAAGAAAAAACTAAAAATAAATAAACTTTTACAACACGGGTGGATCTGATTACCGAAGTCATTAAGATTTGGCATCATAATAAAATTTAAATGAAAAAAATAGTATGGAGCATGCCAGGATGAGAATAATAAATTATAAACAATAAAGGGTACCACATGATACATTAGATGAGTGAAATTATTGTAAATTTTAAATTTATGACATTTTAAAACAAAAATGTATTTTTTTTTTTCTTCAGTTGTCTTGAGTCTAATAATTTTCACACCTCTGTATCTTCCTGTAATGCTCGTATTACACAGAGGAAAAGGAGCATTGTGAAGTATCGCAGGATATTGAGGGACGTCAGAACTCAGCTAGATGGATTTAAGCGTCCATTTGAGCTTTCTAAAAGCTGTAGAGCTTTTTTGTTGAAAAGCTGAATGTTCGATTTTCCATTCAAGGTTTTAAATATTAGAAATAAGTAAAAAGTTTTTGTCTACAAAAAAGCTCAATTGTTGATTGCATTTTTAATATCTTCATTACTTTACATAAAAACTGTACATTTTTTGTTGCAACAAATTGCATTTAATTGAATCTTTGGAGAAAAACCAGACAAAAAAATGCATAGTTTCTACAATTATACAATATACTTCCAATACAAAGGTTTCGATTGAAAATCTCTGTCTCTGTCTTTTCACCGTTGATTTGATGAACGAGCATTTTTAATTTAATCGCTTTGCAACATTAGTTTTTGCCCAGAAATTCCTCCCCCACATTTAACTCATCTCCCAACAACAGCATTTCAACTTTCCGTCACTGATTCATGCGATGTATTTAATTCTCCCAATATTGTTTCATTCGCATAGCAAATAAAAAAAAAAACCGAAACAAATAGAAATTGCAACGAGAATTGTTGGAGAATTGTGTTGTTGTTGTTGTTTTGTTGCAGGAAAAAAATTTACGGTGCAAACTATTCCTTGGAGAACAATCAACTACCAACACATTCCTGCGCTTCGCGTAAAGCGCTTCGGCTTTTTTTTTTTTTTTAATCGGGCATTATTATTTTTTGTACCAATAAAATATTGTTTGCAGAATAATTATTTTACAGGAAAAAAAGAGTAAAACCTTTTATAGCATTTTTTTTTTTTTTTGAATCAGAAGAGTGGAATAAATGGAACGAGAGGATTTTACAGAGTTGAGATTTATTTGCTGTGATTTATTTATTTGCGCGTCTCTCTGACTGCAAATAGTTGATTCGTTTAATGTGGTTTTGTCTGGTTTTGAACTGTTTATTCCTAGCAGATTTCACGCGATTTCCACTTTTTCTTGATTGGAAATGCTTTATTGCATGGTCTGTCTTTGAAAAATCAAAGATATAAAGATATTTTTACAATAGAAAGGACTTCTATTAGTATCTAAATGTTTCATTATACTGTTGAAAGATGAAGACATTTTCTTATACAAATCATTTTCATTGCCTATTAGGGGGCTATAGGGCTGGACTGTGAGAAATCGAGAATATCCTGGTGGGCCTGCCGGCCCACAAATATAGCCAAATTTTCTATTTTTTCTAATGAAATGATATTAAATTTTTACAATTGTTACTTCTGTCTATTTCAATTTAACTTGTTAATTGTACTTTATCAATTTCTCTTTGTTAATTGACTTCCACAACAGGAGAAAATATCTGTAACCTAATATGCGAAATTTTAAAAAATATGAAAATTAATATTACTAAATGTATTGGTAATTGTACTGATGGTGCAGCGAATATGCTAGGTACTTATAAACGATTTAATGCATGGTTAAATCAAGTTTCCGCAAATCAAGTTCATAATTGGTGTTATGCATATTTATTAAATTTAGTTATTACGAATATTACAGAAAAGACCAAAAAAGCCATCTCACTATTTGAAATTTTAGATACATATACGGTTTTTTTTAAAAGAATCTTATAAACTACCTGACGTATGGCGAAAATTTAGTAAATTAAAATTTATTTTTACTATTGGAGAAACACGTTGGTGGGCTAAAGATAGGACATTAAAAATAATGCTTGATATATTTAAAAGTACATCTGGAATTATATTTTTCGTCGATGTTTTGCAGACTTTCTATGAAATCTCTATATCCGAAAAGTTTAACAAAGAAATTAGACATTGAGGAAACACTATTTTCAATCGCGTTTCTAAAATTTGATATTATTTTAACAGCTCAAATATTTTTGACTAAATTCTGAAGAAATAATACCTTTGTCATCATATTTACAAACATCAGCTATGGATATTGCAATTGCTTTGGTATGGTAAAAAATACGACTGATTTCTTAAAATACAAAGAGATTTTATTACAATTTATTTAACAGCAGTAAATTTGCATTGGCCAAATTAAAAGAATTGGTAATTTTGATTTCTTCAAAATTGAAGAAATCTTATGGCTTACAAATTAAAGAATAAAACAGATATCTCTAACTACAGTGTGTAAAATGGTATAATGGATGCAATTCCCAGTTACATGAATAAATGATTTTTAAAGAATGATCCTCTTTATAGTGATATATTCTATTGAAATCCAAATAATTTCCCACCAAGTATTAATATACCTAGTAAATCAAAAATTAAATAACAGTATTACGAAGGGAGTTTATAAAGTTTAACGAATAGATTTTGCAAAAAAAAAAATGGAAAATTTTAAATGCTCTTTTAGCAGAAGTGGACTGTTTTGTGATGAAGAAGATGATGAAGAGATTAATACAGAAAGATCAAACCAATTATGCAATATAATTGTTTTTTATGCTGTAATAGTTTTGCAAAAATTTCATTTGGATGCACTAACATACTCATATTTATTTTTAGCGAATAAATTTGTTAGGGGTGTATATGAATGCACATTAAAATGTGTAAATTAACGCCAGATATTGAATGTTCTTAATAAGTGATTTGTACGCCAGATTTGAACATTTAATCCCAAGATAGATCAAATAAATGTATAATTTAACTATAAGGCGACAACACAAGCATGAACAAAATAGAATAAAAAATGCCTAGTAGTAAATATTTTGAGGTCAAATAAATAAATTTATTGAATAATTAATGCTTTTTTGCTTTTGATGGGTGCCCATATTTACGTTTTTCTCCTAAACGAACACATTAAGTTTCCTCAGGGACTTCAATTCTTTTCAAACGGATTAGAAAACCCAACGTACGATTGCACTTATATTATATTTGAAATACTGGACACGTATATTTACATTTACCAACATAAGCATCTATATTAAGTGCCAAAGTGCCTAAAACTGTTCAAAACCATCAAAAGTTTCCCAATCTTCAATAATATATTTAGTAGTTTTTTGTTGCCAATTCTGAGGTTATACTTTTATAACTCGAATTTGAAGTATATATATTAGACTGAGCCAAAAATATTGTACAAGGGGACAGAAAAAAATATTGGGAAGGCTTGAGCCCTTAATATTAATATTAAGAGGTCTATCATCTTTAATTTCGATTTTTTATTTGTGCTGTAATTTTTGCGTCATTGCTGTCAAACTATCAAGGTAAAAAAAATTATCTACACTCATATTTATAGAAAATTAAATTCCCTTCAAAAAACGTATCTTTAAAAATTTTCGTCAGACACGCCGTTTCGGAACAATCAAGCTTTAAACATTGATATAATTTTTAGATTTATCTTCTTTATTTTGGAATTTTGTAACTAACGAACCAATAAATATATAGAAATAAACAATATAAATTCTTGAAGGGAATTCAATGTTCTACAAAAAAAGTCTTTTAACGTTTTTACATAAAATCACTCTTTCAAAAGCTATTCACAATTAAAGTTGAGGGAAAAATTTATTTATTGTTTTTTTCTTTGTTGAACTAATTTTTTTTCATTCAGTGGGACAAATTGAAATTTTACATAATCGAAAATCATCATTTTATCAGTTTTATCGTTTGAAATATCTAAATTTCATAATATATCCAAACCTATTCTCAGTTAACAGCTATTTATTACACGAAAACGTAGAAAAACGAAAAAAACAATAATTAAATATTTCATTCAACTTTAATTGTGAATAACTTTTGAAAAAGTGATTTACGTTAAAACGTTAAGAGATCTTTTTTGTAGAGCATTAAAATCCCTTCAAGAATCTATATTATTTATTTCTATATACTTATTTGTTCGTTAGTTACAAAATTCTAAAATATAGAAGATAAATCTAAAAATTATATCAATGTTTAAAGCTTGATTATTCGGAAACGGCGTGTCTGGCAAAAATTTTCACCGAAATGTTTTTTGTAGGGAATTTAATTTTCTATACTCATATGTGCTGATGAATTTTTTTACCTTGATCGTTTGATTGTTTTTTTCGTTTTTCTACGTTTTCGTGTAATAAATAGCTGTTAACCGAGAATAGGTTTGGATATATTATGAAAGTTAGATATTTCAAGCGATAAAATTGATAAAGTGATGATTTTCCATCATATATAACAATTTGTCCCACTGAATGAAAAAAAAATTGATTCAACAAAGAAAAAAACAATAAATTAATTTCTCCCTCAACTTTAATTGTGAATAACTTTTGAAAGAGTAATTTTATGTAAAAACGTTAATCAACCATTTTTGTAGAACATTAAATTCTCTCCAAGAATCTATATTGTTTATTTCTATATGTTTATTTATTTGTTAGTTACAAAATTCCAAAATAAAGAAGATAAATCTAAAAATTAAATCAATTTTTAAAGCTTGATTATTCGGAAACGGCGTATCTGGCAAAAAATTTTATAAAAACGTTTTTTGTAGGGAATTTAATTTTTTATATACATATGTGCAGATGAATTTTTTTACCTTTATAGTTTGACAGCAATGACGCAAAAATTACAGCACAAATAAAAAATCGAAATTAAAGAAGATAGACTTCTTAAAGTTAATATTAAGGGCTCAAACCTTCCCGATATTTTTTTTGTTACCTTGAACAATATTTTCGATATACCTTTCAAAAAAAAAAATAAATAGTCGATTTTTTTGGGCCAGTCTAATATCCGAAGTATGAATTATTCACTTTTATTATTTTCTTGTTTTGCAATGCCCAATGATAAGATTTTGTCTATTCTTGTAAATTAACTGTTGGTTTCACAGGAAAAATTTTGTAGAATTGCTGAAATGGATTTCTGTCCATAGATCATTTAATTAGTAAATCAATTAATTTATTTAAAAATTAATAAACAGATAAACGTTTTTTTAATCTTTATTTTTTTTTTAATTATGGAATTGGCAAATTCAATCCCATTGTTTGTATTTAGATATTCTGATGCTGCACTCTCGAACTAATTTTGATATAATTTTTGACACGTAGTGTATTGAAATAATTAATAAAATCTGGAATTGCTATCTATACAAAAGTTTGTTTATTTTTGCACTTTTGTTAAATGAATTTGTCTGTTAATTAATTAATAAATTTGCTAGGTATATCAATATTATTATCAATATTTATTTATAATCAAAAAACCTTTTTAATTTGACTTTAAAATTGGTAGGTAAATTGCAAATTTATACATTTTAACCATCTAATTATAATATTTAGACGTTGTTGTTGATATTAAAAATAATTTTACATTATATCGCTATAAATTAAATTTTAATTCTATTAAATAACAGAATTGGTAGTCTTGATGGATATATAAACAGAATTGGTTTGAAGTTTTTTTTTCTAAAGACATAACAGTTTATCTTCTTAATCAAATTCATCCTAGAAAAAATATTTTGCTGACAAACTTTTGAGGGGTCAACGTTTTAGCTTGTACATTGGCTGATTCGTTTTTCCAAGTTTGAAACTTTTAACTGAATAATGTATGAATCCGAAACGACAAAACAATGCATTGCGTTTATTTAAGAATGCAAATTTCAGGCGGCGTCTTGGCCGGAAAACTTTTCCATTCAAATTAAAAAGTGGCCACTAATTTTAATAAGGGACCACATCAAGTTTATAAGTACACATCGGAGCCAAACAGAGAGTGGGGCGGGGGAGCTTTTCATTTTTCAAAGCACAGTCTTGAGACCACCACAAAGTTTTCAGTTGAAATTTCATCCTCAAATAAATCCTTTTGCTTCCCCATGATGAAATGGTGGAAAATAATTGAATTAACCCTCCCCCCCCGGCGCTCCCTGTTCCCAATTTCACTTGTCATAATTCTCCCGACGAAAATTGTTTCGTGGGTGTGCATTTCTCGTGCGAGTGACGTTAACCAGTTTGATTTGATCACTTCAAACAATATTATCATCAGCCGTTATTCAAATGAAGACGATGACTTCCTTTCTCTGGGTGTTTTCGAAAATATTTGGGCAATTCTTCCAGTTCTCAAGAACCATTTTCTCAAGTTCCCACAATCGATATCGTTTGCCAAAGTATATGGGCCATGTCGTTTTTCGGGTGGCAAAAGGGATGAGGTAGATTTGAAGACTGGTCTTGTTATTACGAACGTTAAATATTTATAGATCAGTTAAAATTTATATAGTAATTTCATTTGGCGCTTCACATTCTCAAGTCTATTGGCTTATCCTCGAGGACGATGTAATGTTTAGTATAATTATAAATTGAGTCACAAACATATCCATATAAGTGATGATAGAGTTTTCCAAATAGAATATAATGGTAATTAAAATTTAATTTAAATCACAATAACAACTTTACTACAATTTTATTGAACTGAAAATGATTTTTTGTTCAAATGGAACAAAAAAACACAAAGTTTTATAGTTCAAAAACAAAATTTGCTCTATTTTCTTTAAGTATCGACGTTATTGTCTTTAAGTTGGTCTCAAGAATGTGATGCATTTCAATCTAAATTCTCACCATTTCTATTCCATGATATACAGTTTTGGATTACTAGATTGTTGAATGGACTTCTGGAAACATAATCCATCTCCACTTCGTGTACTTTAATGAACTAAAAGTGACACTACAGAAGTTTGAATAACTTTTGAACCAAATCGTCTATAATATAAATGGTCATTTCCAATGGAACATAACTATTGTTAGAAGTATTAGTTTTAAAATTTTTGAGGTATAAGAACTTATTTTTGAACTTATGTCGCACACGGTTGTGAGCAAAATGAAATAGATTAAATTTCAATTTTAAATGAAGATAAAAATTGAAATAAGTATTTACCTACATAAAGAATAAATAGAAAATTTAACGAATGTAAAGACGAAAAGTAAAATAAAAAATTATTTTAACTATTATTCTAAGAAATTATTTTTATCAAAGAAAGATAATGTGTACTTTCATTGAAGATTGTATTAAAAGTAATTGCTAAGTAAGGGTGTTAGAATATTTTTGTATGTTTTGGGTTAGGCCATAAAATTCATTGTTTGAGCCATAAAAGTTTTTAATCCATGATATTTTCGATGGTCAATTAGGCTTAAATTTTTAAAGTGGTGGTTAAAGTTTTAGAATTTTACAATGAACACATTATTATGGAATAATATTCAAATTAACATGCCCGAAATCGTATCAAATATTCTTTTTAGGTATCAATTATTGGATTACTAACATATTTTAAATCCGTTCTAAATTTTGTCCATCGATAAATCCTTATAATTTCCAGGAATTAGAATTTCGAAATGGACAATTTGTCTTTAATAAAATCCATAATGTCCCATGATGTTTTCGATGGTCAATTAGACTTAAATTTTTAATTGGGTGTTTATAGTTTTAGAGTTTTACAATGACTACATTATTATGGAATATTATTCAAATTAACATTGCCGAAATCGTAGCAAATATTTTTTTTAGGTGTCAATCACGGATACAATTAATAATATATTTGAAATTTGCCCTAATTTTTGTCCATCGATACATCCTTATAATTTCCAGGAATTAGAATTTCATAATGGACAATTTGTCTTCAATAATATCCATAATGTTCCATGATATTTTCGATGGTCAATTAGACTTAAATTTTTATGGGGTGGTTATAGTTTTAGAGTATAACAATGACTACATTATTATGGAATATTATTAAAATAACCGATTAAAATAATAAATTAAAAAAAATATAATAAATTCGGAAATTAAAATAATAAAAAATGCAGAGTGAATATTTAATAAAAAAAAATAGTAAAAATTATAACTACATATTGTTTAAAATCACTAACAGGAGTTAGTAAAACGTTTTTCAATGTCAAAAATCAACGCTGTTGAAAAGTGATTTTCATTAATTTTGAAATTCAAGGAATACAAAGCATTAATTTATAATCATAGGGGTCCGATTTATGGTATATTTATTTTTCATCACTCTGACCAGAACTTCCGGCAATAGGTTCCTGCATTTTTGAAGGCTATTCTCTATAACGGCTTCAAAGACTTAAGTAATATTACGGCTCTTTCCTGGTCCATTGATCCGGAAGAAGTTGGTAATTTTTGTCATATTCTTTATCAAATATTTCTAGATTTGATCAAGAAATTTTACAGACATGGATCTGGAAAAATCTGGAAAAGGCAGGGACTTTTATCCCTTGAAATCTTCGGTTCATATTTTACGTTTTCAAATTCAAGTGATCGAAAGATTTACATACAATTTTCATTGAAAACTTCTTTAATGATTTTTTTTTAATTAAAATTTATGATTTACTTATAGAATGGTTTCTAATTTAAAAATTTAGTATTGAAAGCACTAAAGATTTGTTTCCATAAGTCAAATGTGTTTTTGGTAGAAAATTATATTTCAACACCAAAAAGAAAAAAAAAATATCTCATATAGCAGTAGACAAAACAAGTTTCTTTCGAAAAGAAATTATAGTACATCTTGTCGTATAGGTTGAGTGCTAGACGTAATAAATTTTGCAGCTGACTTTTAATGTCTCTCCTCGGTTTTTTCATAAATTTCACTATGCAATACGACTGCTCGATCGTTTTGCTGCCCATTTTTGTTTGTCAAATAACGAGCAATAAATTATAAAAACCAACTCAATAGTACCTACGTCAGAAACGGCGCTACAATCGTCACGTTATATCATAAACATTAATTGATGTATAAAAAACACATTTCATTAAGTTTGGATGACAGTAAAAAGCACTTTGATGCCTTCATAAAACCGCCGGCATGCCAACTCATATTGATGTATTGTCTTAAGGTTTTCAACATGCTTTTTCGTTCACCTGGAAAATAGAAAAGAAGTGTATCAGTGGTAAATACTCCCAACGGAATATTGCTTTCTAAAAATTCCTGTTTTCTTTTCGATGTTCAATGAAGACAAAACTAAAGACTTTTGATTGAAATTGATTTTGCGAAATTTTATTGATAGTTTTGATAACTAGACCTATTGGAAAGCCTTAAATATTAACTATACAAAAGATAAAGAAGACTTGAAAAATTTTAATAATCTACAAAGGCTTATTTAAGAGGCAAAGATTCATGGCAAAAGATGAAATTAATAGATCTAAAATCCATCTGATTTTTCATCAAAATATATCTTTAGACAGGGTGTCTGCACTTAATGCAAATGTGTCCAAAAAAAAAGCGCCATGGCCCTAAGTTTCTAGTTTATTGTTAGTGACTATTTTCTCTAGAACATTTGGAACTAGTATCTCATGGTGATACGCAACTTCATGGTACTGGTTTGATTCATTGCTAATTTTAAATTATATTAATCAAGTTATTGTGAGAAAAAATCAATATACTTTATTGATCTGAAATTATATTTTCTACTCAAATAAAAAACACAACTTAAAAATATATTTATTTAGCTTAATTAAAAAATTATATAGTGTATATTATATATTAATAAATACCTACTACTGAATAATACTATGACTACTATCAATAAGAATATACATCATACATATTATTAATAGTTAACAAAGTCCTCAAAATACTAGGACTAAACACTTAATTAATATAAAGATACAGAAATATGAAAATTTTAACAAGAAATATAAAATATATTTACAAAACTTAATTGAATCTTAAACTAATAATAACGATATGTAAATAATATTAATACAAAAATTATAAATACTTTTATATAAACACTTATTTCTGGAACACTTAATTTACTATATAATTTTCACACTGGCTAGAATATGAAATTTAACAAAAACTCAATACTATTTTCGTACACACTTCAACTAAAAGTCTTCTATAGATAATTAAAAGCCCGCAACTTTCATTCGTTCATCACTGGTACCATTTAAAGCAAAATTGGGAAATATATGTAATTTGAGTCTTTAGAGTAACAACTTTAAATTTACCCAACTAGCTGAACCCGGTAGACATGCCAGCCTATGGTTGGAAATAAAGAAATTGAATTTAGAAAAAAAAAAGCTTATGAATTATTAGAATCACCTCCCGTATAAACCCGCAGTATCCCTCACTGTATCAATTATAACTTACTTTCAAGATATACGTTTATCAATTACATTTAGAGAAAAATTGCTCTACCTTTAAAAATCACTGGACCATCATAGCAATGAAGTATTGGCAATTGAAAAAACCGTTTTCTGGCGATCGCAGGTATGTTTTCGACACAAGAAAAAGATAAAAACAATATTTGAAGCAGATTGTATATCGTGACAAAATTTGAGCTAAACCAATAATAATTTTTTTGAGTTTCTGAAATCTATATTAACCAGCACCATAATTTTATATATGCAGATAAAAGATATATTATTCATTGTTTATTTAAATCAGAGGTTGCCAAAAGTAGGCAACCCACGGACCACAAAAGGCACCTTTGACAATTTTTTCGATCCGCGATATGCATCAGACTTTCATAAAACGTATACCTTTTATAATGACGAAATTAGTGAAAACCGAAACATTTAAATGATAACAGTCTATGGAGAATTTGAAATATAACTTCAAAAGAGGCTCCCGGAGTTATGATGCATTTCCGAAGTGGCCCGCAATATCATTTGGGTAGACCACCCCTAATTTCATGCTGATTTTTCGATATCTGAAAAAAAACATAGATTTTTAATTAGCATATACTTGAATTTTTTGTATATACATACAATAGACTGATTAAAAAAAATGATGATTTTTTTTTAATTATATCGAAAATATTGTTGGGAATGACAAAAAAAAAATCCTGTGAAAGTTTAAACCATTAAGAGGTGCCGCATCGCAAGTTTTGATTTTCCATTTAAATAACATGGGAACAATATTCTCTTGCACTTTGGTGTTTTATAGCTCACGTTGGTGACAATACTTCGGAATGACCAAGGAATATTCTTGTAGAGAATTGAACGATCTACAAAAAAGGTCTTGTACAAGTTTTGGATATATTTATTCCTTCAAAAGTTATTCGAGGTCAAAGTTGAACTAAAGAGAAATTTTAATATTTTTTCAATTTTTTGACGCAACCATCAATTTTATGAGAAAATTTTATAGGATATTTTTTGTAGAGCAATTTTTTTTCTATATCTTATCTCTATAAAAGTTTTTGATATTTTTCACAGATTCTAAGTTATTTGCAATGAACTGAAAATATTCGTTATTTTATTGTTTTAAATTAATAATTTTATAGCTCACGTTGGTGACAATATTTCGGAATCACTAAGGTATATTCTTGTAGAAAATTGAACGATTTACAAAAAAGGTCTCAAACAAGTTTTGGATATATTTATTCCTTCAAAAGTTATTCGCGGTCAAAGTTGAACTAAAGAGAAAGTTGAATATTTTTTCATTTTTGTTGACGCAACCATCAATTTTATGAGAAAATTTTATAGGACATTTTTTGTGGAACAATTTTTTTCTATAACTTATCTCTATAAAAGTTTTTGATATTTTTCACAGATCCTAAGTCATTTAATTTAAAAAAAATAATTTTATTTTAAAAATATAATAATTGAAGGAATTTTGAGTTTAATGCAAACAACTTAGAACCTGTGAAAAATATCAAAAACTTTTATGGAGATAAGTTATATTAAAACAAGTGCTCTACAAAAAATGTCCTTTAAAATTTTCTCATAAAATTGATGCTTGCGTCAAAAAATTAAATAAAATATTTAAATTTCTCTTTAGTTCAACTTTGACCTCGAATAACTTTTGAAGGAATAGATATACCAAAAACTTATACGAGGTATTTTTTGTAGATCGTTCAATTTTCTACAAGAATATACCTTGGTCATTCCGAAATATTGTCACCAACGTGATCTATAAAATTCCAAAGTGCAAGAAAATATTTTCCCATGTTATTTAAATAGAAAATCGAAATTTGCGATGCGGCACCTCTTAATATTAATATTAAGAGCTTAAACTTTCACAGGATTTTTTTTGGTCATTCCCAACAATATTTTCGATATAATTAAGAAAAAAAAATTATCATGTTTTTTGAATCAGTCTAATAAACAATATAGCTGATCCCCGCGACTTCGTCTGCGTAACGTAGGGTTAGATTATATTTTCTTTTCAGATTTGCTATTTGTTCTGGTATATGAAAATTTTTATTTCTCTTATTTCTTTTACGAAAAACATAATCATACCTGAAAACACTATTTTGTCAACTTCAAAAAGACACATTTAATAAACTGAAAATTTAATATAGCCTATGTTCAACGGAGATAGTGTAGCTTCCCAACAGTGAAAGAGTTTTTCAAACCGGTCAAGTAGTTTCGGAGCCTATTCAATGCAAACAATCAAATTTTTCTTCTTTATATTATTAGAGTAGGATTGCCAATTTTCAACACTCGTAAACAATGGATTAAGAAGAAGAATTATTACAATATTTTTTACTAAAATTTTAAAATTAGCTTCAGTTGATTTAAGAGTTTAGATACGTACCAACTAAACAAATATTGAAGCACCTTCTTGTTAAAGATTTCCATAGCATAAACTTGCCTCTTCTTTCCAGGTAATAACTTTGAATTTGGATCTTATTTGAATAAATATTTAGTCAGTGTATATTCTATATGACATTAACATTCGAATTCCATGTGAAACTAGTCGGCATTTTCCGTTATGTCGTGAAATAATTTCATTCCTCGTCCTCGTCCTTTTTGTAGGAGTTCACGTGTGTGAATGTGAACGAATCGCTTTAAGCTTTCCTCTAACAGGAATTACATCGGTTTTACAAAATGGTTTTGGCGCAAAGATGATTGTGTCACCTTTTAGAATATGTATATGGAGCGACCCCCCCCCATTTCTCCACATTTTCCATTCATATCGAACCGAATTCGTACTTGAACAAAGCAAAGCAAAGGCGATTTTATTTCCACATGCAAATACTCGAATGCTTTGCATGCATTTTACCACCCCACCAGCACTTTGTTTCAATTTAGCATACACAGAACTACAGAAATATTCAATTTGATGATGACGGATGACCATTATTGTTAAGGAGATTTTCCGCCATTTGAATCCCTCTATTGTAAGCTTTTCGAGCTTATAATCAACTCTTTGTTCGTTGTCTCAAATAAAAGCGATAGCGATCCGAAGAAAATCTATCTGAAAAATTAAACCCGAAAATCATATTCAAGCTTTATAAGCTTCATATTTATTTAGGCAGTGTTCGAGGAGATGGTTGAAGAGTCGTTGTGTCGAGTATGTGACAATGGTCCGGATTTCCGTGATGATTTCACGTAAAATATTTGCCTTATATTTCTGCAAATGCTCGCTTTTCGCCAATCCACCCCGCCAATCTTATCTCGCCTCATTCCCGCCAACTGGCGCTTGTCGCTAAACAAAATTTGTTAAAAGCTCCGAGGACAAATGAAAAATGAGCTTTGAAGTCATATTTTTGAAACGTGCATGGAAAAAATGGTGAAATGGCGACATTTGTGACAAAGAGTCAATGCATTGTACATTTTTAAGTTCACATAAGATAAATGGTGAATAATATGCGTACGAAACTCGTTTTGTATGTAAATAAAAGTGTCATATTTTCCACTTTATAAATTGAATATTTCAATTATAAACCAAATTAGTATTTTGAATTGTTTATGGCTTTTTTTTGTGCAATGAAAAATTACTTTTTATCTAACTTTGTTTATATGTTTCGTGATTTATACGATTTTTTTAAATTCTCAATGCTTAAAGAATGTTTTAATTTGTCTCAAAGTAATCTGTGTAAACATTAAAGTAGTAGAAAATTAAATAAATAAACGAAGGGAATTTTTATTGGCTTTCATACTTAATGTACCCTTTACTATCTGCTGTACGATTGATTTTCATAACAAGAAAGTAGCACCCTAAAATTACAAAGGGGATCAAATAATAAAATAGACTTAATTTAAATGAAACATTAGTCATGGATTTCCTAGAAATTATTTTCAATTGTATTTTCTATTTATCTATTAGACAAAATTTTGTCAAAACCTTGTTACACTTAATGAACAATTATATTCAAAATAGAAAATGTAATTCATTTTAAAAATAGATAAATCGCTAGATAACTAGTGATTTCTATACCTGACATAAATTAAGAGAAATATTAATACCCAAAATGAAGCACAGATACAATTTTTCCGAGTTATTCTTTTCGAAAAAGTGGTGAATCTTAGAATAAAAATCTACAATAAGGTAGAGTCACCAAATAACGTCCCCTTTTTGAAAAATAAAAACTTCGAAAAAAATGTTGCGATTAAAGGAATAAATATAACGTCAAACTTTAGTTATAACATTTCTTTATTACTTTAAATAAAAAAAAATCTGTTAAATTCTTTATTATTTATACAAAAATATTCTTTACAAAAAAGTAGACATTCTGAAAATAATTTTTTGGGCACCTAATTACGTCCCGGAGACGATATTGAGATCACAATAATCAGGACTTACATAAACATAAACTATATTTTTAACAATATATAATTCTAAGTATAATAAAAATAATAACAATATCTAATCAGACTTATTAATCATTGATGTACCTATAGTTTAAACTTTAAGTAATTTTAATTCTCTAAGCAAATTGAACTGATAAAGTTAGGCCCTGGATTTTCAACACAATCCTCATGCATCCATTGGAAACATTTTGTGCATCCTATCCACTTTTCTCCCATTTTATCATGGTGCTGATCCCTGTTTCGTTCACACTAAATATTTTATTGAAAAAATGATTGTTGAAAAAATACAACTGCCGAATAACAAAGTAATTTCAATATCGTCCCGGGGGCGATATTAGGCTTATGTAAGGGGACGATATTAGGAATTTGCCAGTTGTGTTGAAAATTTGTATTCAACCAAAAACGCATGTTATAACCTAAATGAAAATATAATCGATTTAATTTTAAGCGATAACATCAAATTTTGGCAAAATTTCGTTTAAATAATTCAAGAACATCACCATTTAAACCTTATAGATATTATTTCAATCAAAAACTTACCTTGACAAGTTTTTTATTTCTTTAAATATCTTGACACAGATCCAACATTTCACCGCTAACATTTAAAATGGTTGTTTGACTTAACTGACTTTAAATTCAAATTATAAAAACTAGGTGGCGTTATTTAGAAAAAAAGATACCCAAGGGGGCGAAATTAAGCTTGGGGACGAAATTTGGTGACTATACCTTACTCTATTCCAATTAAATATACGGTTTTTAAAGTTGGATAATTTTTTTTGATGTTTGTTAACTTTCCTATAGCATTCCTCAGGTTTAAACATAAAAAAGGTTCGTTTGAAAACTCTGGATCTAAATTGTAATTTTGCATTTCTTTGAAACCTTGTGATATATGAGCCCTATGCTAAATTGATTTGAACAAGTGGTAATCAAAAGGTGTTACGTCTGGTTAGTTTGCCAATAGAGCTGGAATAATGTTTCCTTTATATCTCTTGTGACATATGGCCGAGAGTTGTAAAAAATTTTCGTTTATTTCTCGTTATTGCTGATTTTTTTTAGAACAATACATCATTCTATTTGTTCAATTACCATCGGTAGACCTTTAGATTATCCCTGCTTACTCCCCATATTTGCAAGGTAAGACATGGCTATAAATATTCCGCTTCGATATCATTATGAATCTTTCTTGGATTTTTTGCTCTTGAATTTTTCATGCTTATTCCTCTATTTTTTCGATAATGAGATGAAACGTTCGGGGGTTACCATTTTCTATCCTTTGGACTTTTTGTTTAAGCGCCTGAAAACAGTTGATTCAGCAATTAAAAAATTTAGCATTGTTTGGCTATTGGACACTATACGATTTGACGATACCGAAATTCTATCTTCTTTGGGTAAATACTTCAAAAGTAAGCACTTAGAAGATATAAAGATGCTTAAGAATCTCAATGACATCAACAGGGATCGTGGTCTTAGATTTCATCCGACCTAAAAGACGATTTTTCCTGTTTTTTTGATTGAATAGCTCTTCAACTAAAAAGATAATGATTATTTCCTCTGTAATTGGTTAACCTACTGGTTCTGCTTTTACCTGTTCATAATTCTGACTACCATGAAAAGTCAATAAAACGGCTTAAAGAGCATCAGAAAATACGTTTTGGAGCACGGCTTTGGACCCGAAAGCCCCAAATTTTTCACTAAATAGTTGTAACTAGAATAGGACTGGCCGTGGAAGTCTTAAATATAAATCTGTTTAAAAGTTCTTTGAAAGTTTGAATTGGATTTTTGTTTAAGAAGTCTTAGAATTCATGGTTTTCGAACTTTCATCTAGGTTGTTATTTATCATTGACATCAAAATAAGACTTTTAAATTGTTGGAACCAAAATTGGAGAAACATCACTTAGTTTTTTAAAGTGTTTAATGGGCTTTGGCAGCAGATTTCTTTGAATCAAATAATAGAAGTAATGAATGTAATGAATATCGTAAATATAATTAACGTTTGTTTACTCTAAAAATCTCAATAATATTAAATGGATTATGGAAAATGATAATTTTTTTGTAGAGAAATTATAAAACATGCATTGATATTTCACATGTTTACTAATAGATAATAGATTTCGCTAATTAAAATACATGCAAACTCCTGTTATTTAAATTGAAAAAGATATATGTTTATGTTATCATGCGCAATCTTATTGTGTTTTAAAAAAGTTTACACATTAAATTATATCATTAATAGAACATAGAATATCTTGAAAAATCAAGGATGTTTGATTTAATTTTACAATTTCATTAATAAAATTTATTTCACCTATTAGAGTATTTTCTTTAACATTAGTTACAGCTATTTTTAAACTATAAATTATTATGAATGATAGAAAATTTGCATTTGCTACTATAAGTAAACGAAGATCATTTTCTTTCGAGAGAAATTATCGTAAAACATAACTTTTTCTAAAGTGTCGTGAATTTTTTTTTCTAAGATTTGAATTTGGTTTTACGGTTTTTTCCTTGCTTTTTTGTGACCCTGATTAAGGTCTTAGCGTAAAATAGTTTATGATATAAATTTTAATTTGTGACATTAAATAGTACTACAAAAATAACAGTACGCTTATTAAGGGATTACGTACAGTTTAATAATAAGAATACTTTTAATGCAAAATTTGAGCTTTATAGATTTAGATAATTTCATGAATATTTGGTCATAAAAATGACAATACTACTCTCATATTGTCTTCTGGATGTAACAATCATGATCTTTTTTTAGTTTCAAAGTTGAAAATCCGAATTCACACAATTAAGATGTGGAAAATTTTAAAAATATGTTAAAAGCTTTTTGGGCTATCATTGGACAATCGCATTTATTGTAAATCCAAAGTGAATAAATTGATTCTTCTGAATGTTTTAAAATTAAATTTCGATTATTGCAAAGCAAAATGAATTCTTCCTCTTCAATCAAAGTTAAGTTAAATACAGAAGTATCCGTTATGAAAAATGGATAAAAAAGCTAATCAAATTTCTTTATATCTTTATATCAGTAAAAGTTATTTTAATAGATTAGGGTTTGTTAACAATAAATAATAAAACAAAAATGATTCCTTAAATAAGATTTTCCCACGAATTAAACAATGACTAATTATTTCAACATATTATTGAGCATAATACTTATACGAACATTAATAGTAAACTGATTCACATATAATTGCCCATTGTAACGAATGAAAATCTGCAAAATTTTTCTTTTTATATCATATTTAATAATTAATGATATTAACATAATTATATATTTAAAATTTGGCGACACACTATTAGAATTTCGGGGCACACAAAAGTACCAGTGGCACAGTTGAGAATCGCTGATTTAAATAGTGCTCAATTAATTAAAGCAACAATTATTGGTTGATAAAACATTCAAAGGACTAGGATCAAAAATAATCAGTTAAAACTTTATTTATTACATGCGGCATTTCGGCTCCTTTATTGAGCCTTCCTCAGGCGTTCGTAAGAAATCGTTTTAACTTTGTTAATAATTATCGTTGTCATAATTCATTTTTGTAGACACGGTACAATAATTTTTCGATAAAAATAATAATTAAAAAATTCAATTAAAATTTTTTCACTAGTTTAAAACTCAACAGCATTTACAATAATGTTACAATTATTCTTTTATTCAAGTAAGTGAAATGTTATTAAACTCTTTAAACAAGAAATGTTAATGCCTACAATGCTGGTTTCGATTTTATCAATTGTCAATTGAATTTTTTGTGAAAAATTTTAGTTACTACTCTCTATATCAACCAAACAAATTTATGAGGAAATCTTTCGATTTATATTTTTATAATTGTTGAGCAAAGTTAAATTAAGTGTCCATTAAAAATTTATTGGTTTTTTAATTTTGTAAAAAAGTATTTAATAATTAAAAAACATCATAAACGACATATAGTTGGGTGAACCACGTACTGCTATTTATATCGATCTACACTGACCAAAATTCAAAGTCGACAAGAATTAAAACTCACACATATATTTATTTATAATTATAGAATGCGCTCTATATAACAGGAAAGTTGACATCGTTGAAAAATTTGTGTGACCACACAAAAAATAAAATTTCGTTTTTATTCTTCTCACACATCTGATTTCTGTTAGTTGTAAAATTTCAGTCGTCACACATTTTGATAATTCTGATTAATTGTGATCTTGACCAAGATATTCATCAATCTAGAAATATAATTTTAACATTTTTTTTTTCTTTTAAAGAAATTTCATTTTAAAATCAGTCGGCAAATTGAGTGAAAAGTGAAAAAAATCAGTCGGAAAATGTTTTTGTTGGAAATTGTGTTTAATTGTTTGATTGGCATTCATGAAGTGTTCTTAAATAAATATTAAACATTAACTTTATTTTTTTTTTCTCTTTCGATTATTAGTGAAGCTTTTATGTAATTGTCTGTTTTGTATATTTATTTTACGGTACGAGAACTGTGCGTAAATTGATTTAGAGAGGGACAACATTCAAAAAAGTTCACCCAAGAAAAATCGATTTATTTTGAGAATTATTAGTTGGTACGTCGATATAATCGACGAGTAGTGATATTTTTCAAGTTTTGCAATTTGTTAACGAGCACCGCCGACAGTCGCGAGGCTTTGAAAGTTTGCTGAAAAATCTGATCATTTGAAAAAATAAGGTAAAAATATTCTATAGAAAATATCTTCTTTGAAACTTGCAACTTTCCAAGTTTCTTGCTCGCTTGTTTGCTTTTTGCATACATTTGACGTTAACAAATTTACTTCATCCATTATAATCGATTATCCATTTCCGAAGGAAATTAAGTTCGTTTTCAAGCAAAAATCCAATGACAACAAAAACTAATTGAAATTCGCTGATTTTTATCGGAAAGTTTGCATGTTTAACAAATTATTTGAACAGATTGCATTTATTCATAAGGTTTTTTTTCTTTCTTATTAATCTATCATAAGTTTTTTAATTATAATATTAAGTTGTTTGCAAAAAATATCTTATTTTTATTCAGACTTATTTAACATATTGATTTTTAGCATAAAATTAACCAGAAAAAAATCATTAGATCTTAGACGATAACGCCATAAATATCTTTCTTATAAAACTTTGCAAAAAAAAAATGCAAAAATCAAGTCTTTAAGACTAGAAGAAGCGGCAATTTTCGCTAGACAAAAATTTGAAGAATTAATTCTAATTAGTTCTAATTCTTAATTAATGTATCATAATATTAGGGTACGGTACCCTACCATATGTAAATTCAGATCAGACGAAGATGAAATTGCTTCTCATTTTCTTTTAGTTTGTTTTGCAAGTTAGGGATCTTCGAATCCAGTTTTGAATTAGTAGAACAGCATCTTGGTCGTCGGTTTTTGAAAACTGCTTTGCTTTTCGGTTTCCAATAAATGAATGGGAGCCCAGAGTATTGAATACGCTTCCAGCTCTCCAATCTTTGTCCTGGTAAACCGTAGGTCTAGCAGGGTGATCACAAACCTAGAAAATCGGGAATTATTAGGGGATTTAATTCAATTTTGATATATCATGGAAATATCAAGGAATTTTAAGAATTTAATACCTTTTCAATATTAATTATCTGATTTTGCTCATCTCTAAACTTGTTATAGGTAATCTTTCAAAGAATAAGTATACCAAGTTTGATGAAGATCGGTTGATAACTATAGGAGTTATGGCCAGTTATATTACTTGTATATCAATTTCTTAATCAATGGTATTTTTTCTGTCCAATTCCACTAATTCGTCAGATAATTGTCTAGATAGCCAAATGATTGAAACGGTCACTAAATCTTTTTTGATATTTTATAAAATACCTAGAAATTTCCGCCTAGACAATAGTCATCTTTAAGCTTTTTTGAATATCCTGGTTGGTGAAAAATTATGAACTCTTCGCAACGGCTCTGAGGGTATTAGATCGAAAGCGATTTCCAACCAATAAGCTGGTGGAGCTTTAGATATATTACTTATAATTGATTCCTCTTGGCTATTATATGTGTCCACCAAGTTAGTCTTCTTTCAAAGTGCATTCCAAGATACCTAATCTCTGTTGCCAACGATATCTGTAGATTTGGCTGGAAGACTGAAGGACAAGTCGTCTCCTGGACAAATTTGGCTTTCCTGGCCTTAATATTCCACGTGCTGCGCCCATCCTCTAGTTCTCCGAGAATATTTTATAACTTAGCTATAAATATAATAAAAGTTAGAATATAAAAATCAAAGTCCATAATGTTTTTCAGCTTTACAAAGTCCTATAACTCTGGATGGTGTAGCAATAACTACGTTAGGATTACAATATATTAATAAAAATTAAAAAGAAAATCAAAAAAGGCGTGATTCGCATGTCCCCCTCTTTTAAAAGTAAAGTATTTCCGTAATTTTTCTACTTTTATTTTTAACTATCCCCATAATAATTTTTTTTTTTGATGAATACGTAACTTGTAATGCTAAAAATTCAAAATTTTATAAGTGGGTGACAAAATTCATTGAAGCATTGACAAAATCATTTTGTGACGTCAAATTACAGGTGGAAACTCTATTTATAGAAAAATATTCGTAATATATTTAAAAGTAAACGAAGTAAAGCAAGATTTAAGATCTTTTCAACATTAGGATCGTAGAAAGATTTACAAAGTATACCAACTTAATCCTAAATAAACCCAAAAGTCGATTCCAAGTAATTACTTTACTAACTTACAAGATGAAAATTCTAATTATATTTCTTTATAGCCAAACCATTTTTCCTTTGAATGCCACTCTTAAATCAGTTCATAAAATAAAATCAAAATTTGTGTTAGGAATTCGTATAGAATTTCTTTATAAAAAACGAAACTATTCTTTCAATTGTTAAGAATAATTTAAACTATTTAAACATTAGACAATCATACTCTTAAGAACTATCATTTGTTATAAGTTTGAAATAGAAAGACATTAGAATTTTTGTTTTTTTTTTCTTCTTCTTTTTTTGGAATAAAGTAGGACGAAAAGTATCATCATGACGTTTATATCTTCTTTGAAATTT
Source organism: Sisyra terminalis (assembly GCA_958496175.1). Classification (NCBI taxonomy): domain Eukaryota; kingdom Metazoa; phylum Arthropoda; class Insecta; order Neuroptera; family Sisyridae; genus Sisyra; species Sisyra terminalis. Next base: position 44,317,644 of record OY292278.1, on the reverse strand, counting down.
ATTTTTCAAAAAGGTTTAGTTGCACTCATGGTCTTTATCTGTTTCGGAAGTCGTCAAGCAACAAATCTTGTCGGTGGTCAGTCCGTACTCCGGAAAAGCTCAGCTGAGCTTTGTTTAAGGCGTAGCTGATAACGACTCCAGACTGTTGCAACGATTAGATGCATTTTCTTCATTAAAATGGACTGAAAATTACAATAGAATTAGAGCTTTGAAAGCTTATATAAAAAAAAACTTTTACCCAAAATATTTCGCTAAAATTTGGTTAAATATAAAATTCGATTGAATTGCTGTACCTTTGTTAATTATCATCTCCAAAATTTGTTGCCATCAAGAACGCGAAAGTAATATAAAGGATTTATTGATAAAAAGGCTGCAAAAGAAATATAAACAAGAAACATAGTAAAACCAAACATGTAAATTGAAAAAATTATTAATAAACCAATAAATCAATTTACCTTTGATTAATCACTATTTACAACTATCACCAACTTTATAACAATCCATTTTGAAATTTTGAAAATTATTGAAACAATTAAATTTGAATTGGTTGTTCTTGTCTTTCACATTTAACTTTTCAATTCTTTATTTCTGTCACTTCACAATTATCGATGAAGTAAAATATTTAAAATAAATTATTTTTGATTGTAATTAATTTTTGCCCTGTTTTCTTTTTGGAAAAGTTCCATTCAGAAACCAATGTTTCCTGAAATAATTAAGGGTTCAACTTATAAATATTTAATTTAAGTAAAAAAAAAAATCTTTCATATTGCATGGAAATGATATAGGAAATTTAATCTCCAAACAGGTGTGAAGAAAAATGTGCCATATTTTTGTGTATATTTCTATCGTATTAAATAATTGCAAGACCAAAGTCAAAATAACATATTTAATGAGTTTAAAAATTTTAATTCGATTACCTACATTTCCTATAATTTGTACTTTTCTGTAGATTGTATTATAAATAAAAGAAATGAGATTTAATAATTCAATTAAAGTGTTCGAGGCTTAGGCTGTATGCATCTTTGGTATAGCCAAGTTGTTTTACATTTTTGAAAATTAAAAATTTATAATAATACTAGCAGAATCTAAAAATAGCAGAAGTCTATATTATAATGACTGTAAATAGTTAACTTGAGTTTAAAAATATGTTCTTGAAACATAAAAAACCCTTCCCTTAGCAACCCTCAGCATCCTTTGCTGTATCTTATATAGGATATATTCAAGATATATATTTTTCATTTATGTTTCGAGAAAAATTGCTATACCTCTGAAAATTACAACACGATCGAAGATAGTAATGTACAATACATCCAGGAGGAACTTCATATCCGCTTCACTACCTTTGTCTTTTAAGATCTACATGAGGTGTATTCTACGATGATACTCAGCCTTTGATCCAAGAACTTTTCTTAGTGTTTTTTCGATTTTTTTCGATTTCTTGACACTCATTTTTAAATTTTTTAAAATAAGAAAATAATTCAGGTTGTTTAAGATCGATTTTTTTATTTAATATTATTATTATTCAATTAACTACGTTTCTTTACGTATCGTAACTTTATCATGAAATAATACATGAAATTTATGTATGATTGACATATTTTGTAATTATTTTAATTTTTTATAGAAGCTTGATGAAGTTGCGATACGTAGCGAAACGTAGCTAGTTGAATAATAATAATATTAAATAAAAAAAACCGATCTTAAACAACCTGAATTGTCTTCTTATTCAAAAAAATAAATAGCTGAGATCTGAATTTTATCGTCTTATTTTTAAATCTTTTGGAAATAAAATTTGGGAATTTTTTTTCTAATTGGTTTTTATTCCATTTCAATAAGATTTATCAAAGCGTTAGAAAACTGCACTTGCATCTAATGAAGGGATCATACCTTGTTTTCTGTATTTTTCATCTAAGATAGCCATATACTTAATCTCACACCCCTAACCCCTAGAGTAAGGAAATAATGGTGATGACTACCCTTAACGTAAATATTTTTTTTCTAAGTATCTATTAAAGAAATCTTGATAAAATTGAAACTATACATAACTATTAATTAGCTACTTATAATACATTTTTTTTAGAATTTTTCAATTTTAGAAACGGTAAAAAACGAGAAGTATATTTTTTGGAGTTGGTTTTTTATACCAACCCCCAAAATGATACCTACCAAAATAATTTATCTTATATGGTAATTACTTAGCTATCATATGCTAATGTTACAAAATGGTCGAATTGGTGGAATATAGTTTATGAAAATAAAAATTAAAGTATGTGGTCATATTAAATAATTTATTATAGTTAATTCAATTACCTTTACATAATATAAAAATAATTACGAATTATTTTATTGTGCATTTAACCATTGTCACTGTTTTCTTCAGCATTAGTAATTATATCAATTGCATTAAACATGGAGGCCAATATTTCAATGGTTCTTATTATTTTTAATTTATAATAAATATGTGATAAATTATAAATAACAATCGATACATAAGCGCAACAATCTACTGTTCTGTTCCTATTTACCCAATCACATGCATATCTTCGAATTTCTTCAGAGGTGTTCCAATTTGGTAATGCAATTATATGTTTTGCCCTTAATAATTGTACCCTTATTTTTATAATATTTACCCGATATCTTAAAAATTCAAGGGTTAATCCATTATTATTTAATACTTTAGGAAGATAACATCCTGCTTTTGATAATTTAAAAATGTCAGTAAATAATATTTTAAGGCCAGTTTACCTCAGTTCGGGAAAATCCATTAAATTAGTTGAAGATAATTTCGTAACAATTTATCAACGTTGATTCAAGTTCTCAGTTTTAAACAATTCTTGCATTGAACTCTGAAAACTGATTTTCATGCTCCTTTATAAAGGCAATAATATTATCGAAAAGTTCGACATCAGAGTTCAATACTCTACCAAAAGTGTTATTTAAAAATCCAGCTATTTTGTACAAAAATTTTCCCACAGGTAATAGCTAGTTCTCCAGAAGATTATGTAATAAATGGTCCTTTTTACCAATAGTGATATAAAGCTTCAAAAGCCCAACATACTTTAGTTACAAATCGTAATGCATTTGCTTCTTCAAATATAATGCATGTAGTCGAATGCCATCAAATAGCATATTATGATATTTATTGATGATACTTCATACTTTATTTGTACATATTCCTACATATTTTGTCGGCCAATAAAAGTTTAAGAAATGTATTTATAATGAGAGATATAGAAAGAATCCTCAGGTGTTTATGAAGGTTTTGGTAAAAATTGATATTTATGCATGCATGTATCCGTAATTCATTTTTATTTTTGTCAACTATGTTCTTCCTATTCGACCATTTTGTAAGTTTAGCATGTGGTAGTCAACTAATTCATATACAAGATATATTTTTTTGGTAGGTGTCACTTTGGGGGTTGAAGTTAAAAACCATCCCTTAAAAAATATACTTCTCTTATTCACAGTTTTCAATATTGTTAAAAAATTATTAGGTTTCTATTATACCTACATGTATGGTTTCAATTTTATGGTGATATCTTTAACACATTGAACGCCGACCGGGTTTTCGGTAAAATTACAAAACCATATAGCCATAAAAAATAGATAAAAGTAGCCATGCATTGTCAATCACCAATGACTGACACGGCCCAATTGGAATACAGTGGACCCCCGATAATCCGACCCTCGGCTAATCTGACACCCCCTGTAATCCGACATGGTCTATTATTTACTATGTATTGAATATTTTGTTGTATATTGAGTAATTTGTCCGATTACAAGGTACTCTTTCGTAAAAAATTCCGGACTAAAGGGGGTCTTAGGCAGTACACTATAATCCGGTAAATTCGCTAATCCGACTCTGCCCTGCAAACTGTTTGTTGGATTACCGGGGGTCCACTGTACTTAATTGTCAGTCACCGGTGACTAACAAAGCGTTCAATGTGTTAATAGATACTAAGAAAAAATATTTACGTTAATGGTTGTCACCTATATTATTCCCTTACTATAGGGGTTAGGGGTGTGAGATTAAGTGTATGGCTATCTTAGATAAAAAACAATAAAAACAAGATAAGATCCCTTCATTAGATGCAAGTGCAGTTTTCAAATGTATAATCGGTTAAATCCAATATTCTGCAATCAAGATTCATTGAACATTCGTTAGTAAATATTCAGTATTATTGTTAAACAATGGGAATAAAAACCGAATGAAAAATATTAAATTTTCTTAGATGCAAGTTGCAATAATAAAATGTTGCAAATCAGTGTCAAAAACGTTTAAATTTACGTGACCCAGTGATACAATAGCCTTGAACTAATTTTATCGGAATATTAATTTTTCATGTCCTAAAATAAAAGTGGATTTTGGTGTGTTATAATTAGTCACCCGAAAAGGTAGTTGGTGCCAAAATTACAAGTCTTACAAATATTTGATAAAAAAAATCCCTTTAAATTGGCATTTACTGTTTTTAAATAAATAAACAATTCTTATAGCTAAAATATTTTAAGTCTTTCGAATTAAATCTTCAACATACTGAGGGCAATTAAAATGAAATTATCCATAAATTGTAATTAAAGCCTATAAAGTAGTATACATTGGAATAAATGGCTTATATTTACTACAAATTCATGTATATATATTTAAAGTTGAAGTTGCGTAATCCTTTGAAATGTGGATATATTTTCTTTAGTTTTAATGTCTTATGATAAACTTTATATGACAAACACAGTCACTTTGTGTTATTTATTTGAGCATTAAAATAAATTTGAATATATTTTTAGAAGCCGAAAGCTTTTTACGATAGTTTTAACAAAATTGACTTTGATTAACATTTGGTAAGATGGTTTTTTTTTAGAAATAATATTTCTTTGGTTTTAAAAGATATGACTTGGAAATATTATTTGCTTAAATTAATCATTGTTTCGTCTTTGATTATTCGATCGCTTTATTTGAATTAGTTTATATAGAGGTAAATGTGAGGAGAAAAAAAAATGTTGTGAAATTAGTTTGGAAAGGCAAATTAATCAAAAGGATAATAAAACGATTATGGAAATGATCTGTGGTACGGTAAATCCGTCACGGTTCGAAAACAAACCCCCGCATTGCCTATTAGTCTCCTGCATTCACGACACTAAAATGTGACGCTTGAATTGATCCATGAGGAAAAACTTTTCCGAAAGCTTTCGCATTGATATATATGTATATAATGAAATTATTGCGGAAAATTTTTGTGCTGCATTTACGTCTTTTTCTTGTATTTTCGCCGCGGAAATTTGATTCGTAACTTGAGACTTTTTTTGTTCAACGATACTTGAATTAATAATTTATTATATACAATAAGTTTCAGTTGAAATTTATAGTGTTGTACGTGTGAATTCATTTGTGCATTGCTTACCTAAACTTTATGTGCATTTTATTTTCGTATAGTTTACGAATCGAACCAACTTTGATGACATAGTTTTAGGTGAAAAGTTTTACTTTGGTGCAGATAACATTGAGAATATGAATTGAGCAAATTTGTCTTATGTTTTGAACATTTGTACCAATCTATTGAGTTAACAAGAACATTAATGAAGTCACATCAGAAAGATGAAATATTTTTAAAGGATATCTTTACTAATATATAAAATTCTTATGTCTGTCTGTACATTTCGATTTTGAACCCAATTTTAGGGTAAATATTTGTTTCAAGAGGCTCTTATTCCAAATTTAACATTTTTAAAATTTTTGTCTGTCTGTGTGTCCTGATTTAACTAAAGAACGGAACAACCGAATTTAATGAAATTTGGTATTAAGATACAACACAATTTTCCACAGACTATAGGTTACTTATCATTCCAAAAAAATAATAAGGGAAGGTATTGCCGAGGGATGAAAACAGAAATTTTTACACTAGACAGGTGAGTTATATATCATTGGAAAGGTAATTTAAAGTTAAAAAATAATCTGTAAAAATATTTTTAGTTAAACTTATAAAAAGCACAGTAAATTCAATTTGAAGAATAAAAAATTGCCTCTTTGAAATATAAACGTTTATATATATAAAACAAATAGTTTATGTTAATAGCGTAATGGGTTAGGTATCTGACATTCGGATGCTCCTAATTAAAAAGACGTGGGTTCGAATATTACAGTAAACGTTCTTTTTTTACAATATTGTTGCAAATAGACTCTTAGAGTTGCTCAATATTGAAATATTAACAAAAAAAAAGTAATAATAGTAGTAATAATAATAATAGTAATTAAACTCAAAGTAAATATGTTTTTAAAACCGTACATACATAAAATCCTGTATTTATATATCCTCTCTGATTGATGAAGTTTTAATATTCGATGTATTCTTTATGAGAAGTAGACATTTGATAAGAATTTTTTTTAAATTCAAACCCTAAAAGAGTAAAAGGAGTGACTAAGTTTGTATGGAAAAATGTAGAGTTTATCAACAATCGAAATTTTGAATTTAATAAGTGTAATTAATAAATAAATGAGTAATTAATAATATGTCTCTATTTTTGTTTAATAACAGCATTTTAAATAACGTCATTTCACTTAAATTGTATGAAAGTTTATGTAGTAGGTACTTATACCACATACCAAAGAGGCAAATTTTAATTTTTTGTTTGTTTTTCAAAAATCAAAATTTTTAAAATTTAATTTTAATGAACCAATGATTGTGACCTGGAGCAATTATATATTCTGCTGAAAAGCATTAAGGGAGCAATTTTTTATCATATATTTCGTTATCAATTAAAATATACAATCTTCCAAACTAACTTTTCTTCGGTATTCAGAATAATTTGAAAACTAATTATTGTTATTGAAAATAAATAAAATATTCGAATTTACTTCCACGCTTTTCACCTATTTCCAACACTTGCGTATGTACAACGTCCAAATGAGCAAAATCGAATTGCTTTTTAGTCATGATAATCAAAATAAAGGTCTTAATTTTTTTCGTTTTAAACTGTATTTTCCAATATAAATGCATATTTGTGTCGATGACATTTGGAAAGTGTTTTTCTTAAACGATGCAGATATATAATATATAAGACAGGGTTTTTGAAAATTCCTCCTCTAAAAGAGTGAAAAAAGGGTGGCTAAGTTTGTACGGCATAACGTCTAATAAACAATCGAAATTTCAAATTTCATTATCAAAGTACCGTTAAAAACGAAACCTAATTATCATTTATTATAAAACAAAGTTGGTTTAATATTAGAAACATAAACTTAGGGTCTGCTTAAAAATTTAAACTCTGATAGATATATCTGAAAATAGTTAAGCTAAGTTTATAAGTGAGCATTAAGTTTTTTGGCTTTCACATATTGTAAACCTGAAAATCCGAAATACGTATTCACAAATAAATAAATTAGTAAGCGAATATCGAGTAGCGAAAAATTCGGCGAACTAAAAGAAAATGGTTTAATTATGTAGTTGAAATTCAGATATTTTAATAATAAGTGCAAAGATACACAATGGTTATACTTGATTATGGAGGAACTGGGTTTCGTGCAATTGAACAAATTTTAATTTCGCGGTAGTTTTGTACATTGCAGTAGTGTAATAGTTTTGAGAAAAATGTTCATTCGGGAGTCGAGACAATGAAATGGAATTTCTACTAATATTCTAAATCAAAACCCTTTACTTCTGTCAATTTGACACTAGTGTTTTGATAACACTGATCAACAAAATTTTGTAACAAGAAAAGTAAGCAGTAATTTCGAAATATCTACCTCACCTCTCCACAAAATCATATGTATATTAATTTGAGTAGGTCTAGTTTCCGTGATATTTTGTAACAATGTCTGTGGTGTTATGAATATTTTGGGAATACAATACACAATTGAAGAGTGGCGTTTATTTATTGATGCTTCAAAAACAAGCTTAAAGGCAGTTTTGTTACAATGGTAATAATCTTCCCTCTGTACCGGTAGATTATAGTGAAAGAATCCTATGAAACAATGAAATTTCTTTTAGAAAAGATTAAATATGACGAACATAAATGGAATATTTGTGGAGATTTAAAAGTTGTTGCCCTTTTATTAGGATTGCAACTTGGGTATACAAAATTTTGTTGTTTTCTTTGTGAATGGGACAGTAGGGATAGGGAAAATCATTACGTTAAAAAAAAACTTTGTGAAAGCAATGGATAAAAATGGCGCTGGATTTCAGTACCTAAAAGAAAAATTCCCTAAAATCAGTGACGCTAAGATTAAAGATGGTGTGTTTGTAGGTCCTCAAATCAGGCAAGTGATAAAAGATGATATACTTAAAAAACAACTCAATGGTCCAGGAAAACCAGCTTGGAAAGCACTTATAAAAATCACTGAAAATTTTCTTGGAAATCACCGATCAAATGACTATAAAACTATTATCGAGGCACTTTTAGAGAATTATAAAGCATTAGGCTGCAATATGTCCTTAGAAATACATTTTTTACATTCACATTTAGACTTTTTTCCCCCAAACTTGGGTGCCGTTAGTGATGAACACGGGGAGAGATTCCACCAAGACATTTTTACCATAGAAAAACGATACCAGAGAAAATGGAGTCCAACTATGCTGGCAGATTATTGCTGGGGATTACAGAAGGACGTTCCTGATACAAAATATAGGAGAAAATCATTAGAAAGTACTTATATTAATATTATAACATTGATAAAAATTTAATTTTTGTTGAAATAATTTGTAATTTAAGGAAAGTTAAAAAAATCATATAACAATAAAACTATTCGTATCTAAAAGTTTAGACTACTAATTCTACTCTACTTGACCTTATTCCTAACAGAATCAGCCAAAATTTTTCTTGTTACACAGAAAAAAAGTTTTTTTGTTGATCAGTGTAACTTTTTACTGTTTTAAGTTATAATTAAGTCCAACTTTATTGAACTTGACGATATTTTTTTAATATATAGATACTGATTGATTTATGGATTATTTGGTTAACGGTAGGTATACCTACCGTAGATATACGCATTAAACAATACTCTTTTTAGATATTTATAAATGTTTTTTGAAAATTAATAGATCAGTACATACAAATATTTTATTCTAAGCAACAGTTGGTTAAATGTGTCTTTTTAAAGTTGACAAAATAGTGTTTTCAGGTATGATTAGTTTTTCGTAAAAGATATAAGAAAAATAAAAATTTTCATATACCACTACCAAAAGCAAATCTAAAAAAAAAATATAATCTACATCTACGCTACGCAGACGAAGTCGCGGGGATCAGCTAGTCCATCAATAAATTATAAGTCCCCAAAAGAAACGGGGTCATTAAAATTTTCTTTTATAAGCTTACACGAATTTCCGTTCTTTAAAATCTTTTGACAAGAAAAGAAGATGAAAAATAAGAGACCACATGCGAATGAAAAATGTCTTGCATATTTTCCTATCGTGGTCCACTTGTTTAATAGGTTCTTTGTGCCATCATATCTTTTCCGACAGCACAAGGTTCGATGCAGTGATGCAGAAAGTTGCTGCAATATGTGTTGCTGTCGTTTCATCGTCAGTAATGACGTTCTCGTCTCAACAAATGCGTCTCTAAAAATAATGACGACACCCTGTTCGCCATTGCCGTTGCATATACTGTAGCCAATGTGTTCCACGAAGAAAATATTATCCTTGACAAAGTGCAGCCCCATACACCAAAGTTCAACACGCAAGTTCAACCACCCCAAGTCCCAGGACAATTGATCGAACAATTCAATTTGTCTGTCTTGAAAAAATAAAACTCTATCACCGCCATCGACCACAACTTGAAAAAATTTCCAATTATATACGTTCAAAAAAATTTTCAATCTAACATAATATTTCATTGCAAATTACGTTCGTTTTGCTGTATAAATTTGACGAAGATGAAAAGAAATGTTATTGCTTATGTGAATTTTGATCGGTTTGATCATTACATTTGATTTTCCTTTTATCTTTTTGGGGGGAAAAAAATTCCACATACACATCCGAGAAAGGAGCAAAAAAAAAAGACATGAGATTCGAAACACAGTGTTAAATGACCTTTTGATAGGCATTCCTCTTCTAGATAAACAGAAATTTATGAAAGAATTCTTTTTTCGCAGTGAATACGTTCGCAATTCAATATAATGTGTGGAGTGTTTGATATTCCATACAAGTCACGTAGATCAATTGGAATTTTATAAAGAATTTAAGCTTTTTATCAACTTCAAAAACGTTGGCAAAATCGATTTATTTTAACAAATCTAATTTGGTCGAAAAAATAAAATCATAAATATTTTCACGAGGAAATTAAGCAAGATTTTCTTTTAAATTGGTAACTTAAAGGAAAGATTATAATGCATTAAAAATAGTTAATTGAATATCATTGACTTCTTCTTGTACCGGTAACTATTAATACAAAAAAGTATTGTAACGTGACGTCTCAAAACTTCTTTTAATTTCTTTTGGAAATAAATAATCACTTTTAATTCAAATCACATTAATAATCGCTTTGTTGTAACGGAAATTCAAATCTGAACTTCCGTACCGAACTGTGATACAGAACTCTGATACAGAATTGTTCCTGTTTTTTTTGTTTTTTTTTTTTTGGACAAAATAAGGTGGGGGAAATCTTCAAAAGACACCCAGGAAGACGGGTAGTGTCGGATTCGCATAAAGCGCCTACAGACTAAAACCCCCACCTTATTGGTTACCAACCATTTAGGTTCTAAACCAGAAATGAAAGAAGAGGGTCCAGCAAAGGAATTGCTGGACACTGACGCCAGGGGCGAAGCTCGGAAATTGAAGTACTTCAAGAAACCAGAAGAAGGCCAGGCCTTCTAGAGCGGTCGGTTTTCTTGCATTTGAAGGATGCAAGAGTTCTGATAGTGGGGTTTGGGTGAGCAGATATCGATTTCCGCAGGTTAGCTGCGTACAGTCGAGCTGCTTCGGGAAGAGAATGGAGTTTGGTTTCCTGAAGGATTTGTTTATTACGGACAAACCATGGAAATTTTAAGTTTGTGGATCTTGTTTGGGGTGGCAGAGCCTCAGATAGGAATGCCATACGTACAGATGCTTCTGATGATGGCGTTGAAGGCTCGCTTCTTGGTGGATTGAGAGACCTTTGGGTTGTTGAAGAAGGGTTTCAAACTGACGAAGGCCCCAATGGCCTTGTTGCATGTGGCGGTTATTTGTTTGACCCAGGTCAGACGTCTGTCGAAGATGACGCCGAGATATTTGGCGAATTTGCTCCAGTTGATGGTGTGGCCGTTCACGATGAGATTGGCAGGTGTACGTTTACGGCGAGAAAAGAAGATGGCCTCGGATTTGGTTGGATTGATGTCGAACCTCCATTTCCAGTACCAGTCGAGTACCTTTGGGATGAACCTGTTGAGATGGGAAGGGCAGCCATGGATGACATTGGAGGATTGCAGGAATACCACGTCGTCTGCTTATTGAGCTGTAATAATTTTGTCATTAGTGGGAATGTCGTGACAATATATGTTAAAAAGAGAGGGTGAAAGTTTGGAGCCTTGTGGGACTCCGGAGTGGATTGGGTGCGAGTCGGAAAGTGATTTTCCCACTCTGGTGATAATACTACGGTCGGTGAGGTAGGATTTGATAATGCCGATGAGGTATTGAGGAAAATTGAGTTGAATTAATTGAAAGATGAGTCCATCATGTCAGACACGGTTGAATGCTTGTTTTTGAGGACTTGAGAAATTTTGAGGACTCCATTGCTGATGCTGTCGTCACCGGGTGCTTTCCTATTTTTGAGGGTTCCAATCACAGTTGCAATTTCCTTGGGGGAGGTGGGGAGGAAATCGTTGTTGGTGATGGAGAAACTCCCAACTGGCTTGACTGAGCGCCTTATATACCCGCAGCCCAACATTCTAGAATATTCCAATGTTCGCGAACGTTCCACAACCTACTAGATGTTTCAAGAACAATCTATATGTACATTCGCATTGGTAGGAGAGAGATAGAAGTCACTCAGCCAATCGCGTGCCGGCATAGCACAAAGAGAGAGACAGATTTGGTCCCTTTCTGTTACAGTATATTTATCCATCCATGCATATTTTGATGTAATCTCTAATGAAAAGTCTTTTCTGCCCTTTACAATGCCTAAAAAATCTTTAAATTCGATAATTTGAAATTAGAGTAGCAAACCACACGTATTGCAAATTTCGGTAGTAAAAAGGAAATTCTATCGATAAAATACAAAGTTTACAAAAAAATGATCAACTTCGAGTCTTCTTTTAGTTCCAAATAAGTTTTCGAACACAGAAAATTTACGAAATATTGGTTGATTGTAAATTACATAATACGAAAATCAGTAATTTGGACTCCTTGCCTCTTGAGGTGTCAGATATCGTAAGATTTAACAAATCGCTTTTCTTGTTTACACAATTTTATGTAATAGAAAATTACGTCTTGTGTAATTCCGATTAATACGCATGTTGTTTGGACTTAAACTCTTATGATTTTTTCCAATTTTGCCCCAATTTTTGCCCCATAAAACCTTACAAAATCTATAACAAAATATATTTTTTAAATTTTATTTTTCTATGATCCAATTTTAATACCGTTCTGGTAATATTTTTATTACATTAAAAATATTTTCTTCATAATGTGTAATTTTTTTCACTTTTTTTGAAAATTTACTACAAAGTGAAAAAAAAATAAATAAAACAAAAACCACATCCGTGCTTAATGTCAATTGCTGTTTCACGTGAATATGCTCAATGCTCAACGTCTATGATTTGTTTGAGTGTGGGAGTGGTTTTGTAAAATTTTCAAATTTCAATAATCAAAACAAATGAAGATCTATAAATCTCGCAATCCCATTGGCTAATAGCTTACATTGAACTATGTTTGTGCTGTCATTAGATATTAGTGTATTGTTTGACTTATTCATACTTTATTTGATCATAATTGATTAATTTCAATTGATTAAAAGTCAAAAAGTGATCCAAGTGATTATTTAAATATTGCTCAGTTAAATAAGATAACAATTCCTTTATTTATGTAAGTGAAATATTATTATATTCATAAAACCAATAACCTTATTGCCATCAGTGTTAGTTTCAATTCAATTGTCAATAGAGATTTTAGGTGAAAAATTTGTTTTTCCTTTTAATTATTAACGGGCTTAAGGATATTGGCATTTCTTAAGTATGGCTAATTGGCCCTGGAAAGATGTTTATGAAATATCCATTATGTTCTTCGACATAAAATCGTTTCTTTGTTTCTTCCCGGAAGTAAATAGGTTTTATAAGCCCATCTTTTTTCCAAGTCTGCAATTGCTTGTTGACCTTAGCTTTTTTTATTCATTATTAATTCCATCCTTTAATTCCTTAGTTCAAATTTCCAAAATGATACTTAAATTGAAGTTTAAGAAACAATTTTCAGAGTTAAAAATGTTTTTTTAGAATTATATAAGAAACTAGCAAAATCCGGCAGACGTTGTCCTGCCAGCCAATAGTTGTAAATAGATAAATTGAATTTAGGAAAAAAAAGCTTGAAAATTATTAGAATCACCTTCCTTATCAACCCGCAGAATCCCTCGTTGTACCAATTATAACTCACCTTCAATATATACATTAATCAATTACGTTTTGAGAACCTCTACCTCTAAAAATCACTATACGGTCATAACAATGAAGTATTGACAGTTAACAGCTATTGTATTGACCGTTGAAAAATCCGTTTTTTTGCGATCGTAGGTATGTTACTGACGCAAGAAAAGATAAAAACAATCATTAAAGCAGATTATATATCTTGACAAAATTTCAGCTAAATGGATGCAAAACTTTTTGAGTTTTTGAAATCTACATAAACCAAAAAAACAATTCTATATAAGTAGATAAAACATAGATTATTCATTGTTTATTTAAATCAGAGATTGTCAGAGGTGGCCAACTCGCAAAATGCATAAGACTTTTATAAAATTTATACATTTTATATTGACCATAGTGGTGAAAATCAATATATTATAAATTTTTACAGTGTATCTAAATTTATTATGGAGAATTTGATATATAAGTTTAATGATGGCTCGCGGAGTTATGATGCATTTCCGAAATGACCCGCAATACAATTTGGGTTGGCCACTCCTGATTTAAAATATGCTGATTGTTTGATATCCTAAAAAATGAACATAGATATTTAATTAAATAGTATAGTTTATATCCAACTAATGGATGTCCATTTAATAATTTTAACCGGGCTTCTTCTAAATCCAACTTTTATTATTAGTAATTAAATGTAAATAGGCAACCTTTTTTTCCGAAGAAAAATAAGTTAAACTTGATTACAAAGTTTCTGTCAAATCAGTAAAGCTGTCTTTAAATTGGAACCAAAAGTAAAACCAGAATAAAATATTGGTACAACTATTTAGGTCAGACTTATTTGTGACCTTTATACTTATTTTTGGCGAAACACGCCTAAGATGTACCTGAAAACAAAATATTATCAAAACCAATAAACCTGTTATTGAATCATACGAAAGAATGCAGGTAGGCAGAAATTTACGTTCGAATTATTGACCTTTGATCCATAATAATCAATATTGTGACCAAAACCGGCTGAATTCCAAGCTGGTGTGAAAATGCAAACGATTCTCTGTCTGATCTCAACGGGTCGTATGAAATAACATAGTGAAAGCTTGAATGCCAAAATGTGTGAAAAAAGTAGAATTAAAGGTGTCACTAATAAATTCGGAAAGAGGTGTTAATGTATTTGTAATAGACAACAAATAATAATTACCTCCAACCGGTTCAGATTTCTAAAACGACATATTTAAAGCTGCCATTCTCTCATTTTGGCCTTCAAGCTTGTACTATGTTATTTCATATCAACAGTTCAGCATATGCTTGAATTTTTCGTACATATACAATTTATTGATAATTTTAATGTTTTTAAAAACAAACTAAATTTCAAATTTCATTTCATGACTTCATTAAATTCTTTTGTGTATGGTAATAATATTAAATACGAGTACATTTAAAAATAAAACGTTTTACCAATTGCCTGCGTTACGATTGATATGTACTTGATTATGTTAAATGCAAATATTATTTTTTTAACAAATATCAGAGGACCCGGTTAACTTTGTTCTACCTAAAATTGCGAAAATCAATTGATATCGGTAATATTGCTACATTTTTAATTATTAAACTACTAATAATAACAATAATTATTAAAAATTAAATTAATATGCATTGCATTTTACGTATTTAATTCTACACCCTTAAAAACATAAAGCAAATTAAATTTCATATGCATACGAAAAATCCTTAAATTCTCACCTATATATGAGTTTTAAGACATATATAGATATTTCTAAACATATTTTTGTATTTGTCTATATGTGTCCTTCAAAATTGAGTTGTTTTTTTGGCTAATTCGATCTGAGGATCGTTATTAATCAGGGACTGGAAGCTTACTGGAAATATTCCTGTTTTCTTTAGTACTTCCTTAAACATATTTGTCTTATGAGCGAAACAATATAATTTGTAAACTACTATTTAGTTTTTGAATATTGGCCAAGGAGTTTTTACAATAATTCCCTATCCCATAAACTAATGAGCGTAATGGGTCTAGTGATGGGACCAATTGGGGCAATTTTATTTTTTCACCAGCACCACATAACCCAGTAGATTCACCACTGTATTTTAACGCCTTACAATATTGGCAAATGATTGTCATTTCCCCAATTGTTCCATATTACAATAAATATTAAGTAAAATATGTAAATAATACATAAATTAAATAAATAAAAATGCCTAATTCAAACGGTTGCTAAGCGTTTTTCAAAATAAATCACAGGCATCAATGATTACAAATAGTATATAGGCAAGTAGGCGTAAAAATTTGCAGAAGATGTTGAGGGACATCTTAATCTTCTAGAGGTATAAAATGTACTTCTTAGCCGATTCCCGTGCCTACCGAATATACATAGAAAATTTCATGAAAATTGGTCCAGCCGTTCTTGAGTTATAAATCGTGTAACTAACACGACTTTCTTTTATATATATAATTAAAAAAAATTAATACTAATTTCGTTTTCTTTTCTAGGTAAGAAAATGCAGACCATAATCTTTCTATCGTAAGTCCACAATATAAATGATCTTATATTTTTTTAAATCTGTGATAAAAAATATTTTTTTTTTTGATAAATTTTTCGAATTTACAATGTATTTTCAGTAGATATGTACTAATTCTAATTTAACATAGATTTAATGAAAATCGGACACATGTAATTGGTTGTTGGGCATGAAAATGAACATTAGATTTTCAGTTCGGTAGTAATTTTACAGTCGTATAAACTATGCAGTATATAGTGAGGGCATTCTGGATGCAAATTTGCATTAGTGATTCACTTTACTTCTCTCTTCCTTTTAATGAAACGACAAATTAGATTTGAGCAATTTAGAATAATGTTGCCTCGTATTAATTTAAATCTTAATATTATACTTAACTACGTAGTACTTTAGTTTTTTTTTTTTAAATGAAAACTAATTAATTTTTTTCGAAAGTAATAAAAAAAAAATGGAATTTTTATTACGTGGAAATTAGTTTCAGGAAATAATTGCATTTTAATGTCTTAAAGATGTCGCAAGAAAATAATCAAATGAAAAATAGTAGGGGAAGTATTTTTAATATTCTAATAAAATTTTTAAAGTGGCTACTTTGCAATTTTTTGCATTTGAAAAGATTCCAATCAACCAAAGCTTTTCACTGGGAATTGGGATATTTTAAGAAGCTTTACGGTTCAGTGCACAGAGTCGACCATTGAAAGATATTTCAACGAACAATCTCCGTTCTTCTCTGGTAAAGCATTTAAAGCTCCTCACAAAAGCGGAAAGCTTTATCAAATTTAATTCTTAAACGCTATTGATTTTACCGAAAAAGATTCACAATTTTGCCATGACAAACTTTTAATTGTAATTTTTTCCCATGACACAGGTAAAGCATGAAAAATAAAAGGGATTTAATGGTGGAACATTAGGATAATTGTGCAATGTTAAATGGAGTGAAATTTATTCCCTGAAAAACATATTTTATTAAAAGTCGTACTTTTATTAACTTGGGTACGTCAGAGAGAAAGTTGTTTTTTTCCCTTTATTCGTGTATTTTCATTTTTTTTTTTGCAAATGTAAGAATAAACTTTTTCAATCAATAGAGGGAAAAATTTTAAAGAAAAACTTTACATTAAACTCTTCATATCTTTTCGTTCTTCCCGTTTCATACACGCTGGAGATTGCGCGGCCATTTGGGTGCTCGCTTTTGAATGTTTTAGCGGAAAATAAATAAACAGAAGAGGAAAATGTGAGACGACAGTATAAAATACCAAAGCCATTAGGTTCACGGTTGGTAAAATTAGTTTTTCTTCTATTTGGTTTGTGTCGGCTGAAATATTCCATGGTAATTGACAATTACGTTTTGTGGCGCTTGGGAGGGATATATTTGCTGGGGAATTGTTTCACTTGAATATTGAATGGAATTGATGTTTTCCATTTGGAACAGGGAAAAATAAGATGAATTACCGGACGAAATGAAAACTAAGATGAATGATTATTTAAGGTGGAAATATTTCATTGATATATATGTGCCTTCATGAAAAATTAATCAAAACCACCATTTATTATAAATGTTTGGCACAATCATGAGTTGCGATGGAAAAATGGAGAATGATTATTTATGAGGGGAATATAAGAGACTTATTTGAATCTTTTGAAGATCAATCAAATGCTGAAGAATGTTTTTAACTTATGAAATTCAATTTTAAATGTGATTGTCATTATTATGAAATTTACACCTAAAATTATGCAATTTTAAAAATTATTGTCGGCAATCCAATTTTTTACAAAAATTGTTTAAAAATACTCGATTTTTAAATTATATTTTCAAAAATTTTTGTTCAAACTTTTTACCTGATTACTTGATAATATTTGCACCATTGAAGATGGAAGTAAAATTGAAATCTATTTATAAAAAAAAACATGTTAAGTTCTAATGTAGAGTTTCAGATCCTCGATGATGATAAATTGGTAAAAATATTCAGAGGACTAGGATCAAATAATAATCAGTCAAAACTATTTATTGCATGCACATGTAATAAATAGTTTTGACTGATTATTATTTGATCCTAGTCCTCTGAATATTTTTACCAATTTATGTTAAGTTTTAATAGTCATTCTCAATTTTTTTTACAAAAATAAAATAATCTATGGTTTTTGGAAAATCCTTTAGTAGGTAATTGATAAATACATAAAGTTTATCATAATTTGTATTTTACATTGCTAAAATCTTTTTGAAGTGAAATTTCATTATTCCGTATTTCCATCATTACTTTTTACATGTAATTCCTTGATTTTGTATATCAACTTTCAATTTTCAACTTTCCATGTGAATGGTAAAAATGATATAACTAGAAAATCATTTACATTTAACATTGATAAACATATTATTTGTTATTTCCGACTCACAATTAAATAATAATATATGTCCTATGCAGAGTTTTTGAGGAAATCCAAAACTTTTTTAGCCTTATGGTAAGGAGCATTCTGCATAAAGATAAAATTTTCTTCCGGAAATCACTCTTTAGTTTGAGGCAATAACCTCGTTTCCAAGACTTGTATATACTGGTCTTGCCTCAAAGCACCTTCCAAAATGTATATCCAGTGGCGTAGCTAGGTAACCAAGGGCCCTGGGGCAAATTAAAAAATGGGGCCCCACTGCTATGTAAACTGATTAGGTTTTATCAAATAAAAATATGAAATATATAAATACTTACTATAAATACTAAAGTACTTATGCTCTTTAAACCGTAACAATATAAATTACAATTATTACTTGGTGTAAGTTTGGCTAATAAAACGAAACAGGAGAAGATTCAAGGGTTTATTATATAAAGGTCGGGCCTACCAACTGACTAAATAACAATTATATTTACAATTTTTCCTAGCTTTATCGAGATTTCTGGTTAGAATTTAAGGGCCCCCCGAGCTTGAGGGCCCCGAGGCACTGCCCTGCCTAGTCTCTAGGTAGCTACACCACTGATCCTATGATTCAATTTCTTTCTTGATTTCGACAAGTTTCAACAGTTTTGGAGTGTCATCGTCAGATAGTGATTATTTTGTCAGTTGTAAACAAATTTCATATAAGTTGTTTGTTTTAATTAATTTGTCGTTAATAATATTAATTGAATTCAGTTTGTGGGTTTTGTATATTTCCTATTATTCCATGGTGTTTATATGTAATCCTTTCTTGCAAATATGTAGTGGTTTAAAATTTCTTTCAAAATTTAAGCATTAATGATTTTCGTCATAAAGGTGTTTTGTAAAATTTGAAGTTGTTGAAGGAGAGATCATACAAACGCTCACTTTGGAGGAGTAAAATAGTGGAATTAAAATTTGTGGAAAGTGATTTTCTAACCTTCGATTCGTAGACGATACAATCATAAATGCGAACAGCGAAAGAGAGTTATTGGACTTCATTCGAAGACTTCAAATCGTAAGTTCAAATTTCCACCAATGATCGTAGATATCGATAATGATCCAAAATTAGAATAAGAAAATAAGTTGCCAAAATATGACAAGAAAAACTTTCTTATGGTTCTCAGTTTATGGATCTTTATTAAGACCGAAGGTTTTAATTGTGTGAAGAAAAATAACCCTTACAAAATCAACGATCTTCATCCTCAAAAGTAAATTTTATATAGAAAAATATTAATTCCGGATTATAATTAACAGTTATATAGCAAAATTATTTTAATAATAATCATTTTCTTTGCGATATATGATCTATAAATCGAAAGAAATATCGTTCCAAATGTTCTGTACTCAAAAGTCACTTTAAACGAGAAATACTAAGCCTACTTTGTATAAATCAAGGCACTGTAGGTATTTGAATGGCGCAGGATGCATGGGCCAATCATAACACACCGTACAAAACTCAATCTTTAATTCGACCAATCAGTGAAATTGTTACTAAAACTTTATAGATTTTAACCAATGACAAGATTCTTTGGTGTATGTTCCTTATTCTCCATATGTAGTGATAAAAAATTTCTTTCGAAATTTAATTATTGATGATTTTCGTCATAGTGTTATGTAAAATGTGAGGTTGTCGTTGAAGTAGGGTTCTTGGGTGTATGTTCCTTATATCTTATTCCGAAAGATTTACCAGTTTGGCCAATGTAGAATTTTTTACAGGAACCACATTTAATTTCATATATTTCGGTTTTATGTTTCGTTGTAATTTGGTTGTTCTCCAATGGCTTAAGAATTTTCATCATGTTGTTGTTTGTTGAAAATGCGATATTGAAGTTATTTTTCTTTAGGAAGTTGGCGATTGTAAAATTGAATACATACATTATTGAAGTCTGATTTTATATATTTTTTTTTGTTTTTTTTTGTTTTTTTTTTTGTGGATTTGGAAGATTGGATTTTTAGTAAATATCGATATTATTTTGTCTATGATTGAGTTGTTGAATCCGTTAGTAATGGCTATATGCTTAATTATCTTAAATTCTTCTTCACGAGCTTTGGTAAGCCTTTGGCAATACAAGACTGTTGTAAGCTGCCATTTTTTGGTTTCTTGGGTGAAATGATGTTTTATGGATGGTTGTATTCATTGTTGTTGGTTTTCTATATATATTGTATGACAATTTTCCATTTTCATTGGTGATTGTTGGGCTTAAGAAGTTAATTGTTCAATTTAGTTCGTGTGCTGAAGTGAATTTTATTTTCTGGTTAATTTTGTTCAGATCGGATACCAAATTGTCAATCTGTCGGGTAATTCCATTAAATAATATAAATGCATCGTTTACATATCTTCCATAATATATTATTTTATTTTTATAGGTATTGTTCATAATATATTTATTTTCAAAGAGTTCAGGTAAATATTGGCTAGTAGTCCTGATAAAGGGGAACCCATGGCCAAACCTTCCTTTTGGTGATAACATTTTTGATTGAAAGTGAAATAGTTTTATTGTAAGATGGTGTTAACAAGTTCATTATATCGTTGATTACCATATAATTATTTATTTTAGATGTCATTAGATTATATTTCACTATTTTGATTGTTTCTTCAGCAGAGACATTTGTGTATAAGTTGACAATGTCAAGTGAAGCCATTTTGATGTTCTGTGGTAGTTTTAAGTTTTTAGTATTATTCATAAACTCATATGTGTTTTTAATGAATAATTTTTTTTCAATATGATGCCAGATTTGATGGTTCATACTAATTTTTTGGCTAGTTAATATCCAGGAGCAAGTTTGTAATCCACTATCGGTCAGATTGGCATATTTATTTTATGGATTTTTGGTAAGCCATGATGTATTGGAGCTTAAGGTTTCTTTCTTTTTGAAACTTCGTTTTCAAGATGATAGTCGATTTATTTTATGGTCTTGTATAAAATTTTGGTGAAGTTCGAAGTTGAATCTTCTTACATGTGAATTATATTATATTCTTTGATTAATTGTTCCGGTTTGTTTAGGGGAAGTCCGGGCAAAGTGGACACCTTAAGCTTTAATGACCTATAGCAAGAAAACGTATAGACACAGAGATAAAACAATTGCTTAGTATGAATAAGTATTTATTATAACTTTTAATATAATCATCAAAAATTTGCTAACATCAATATTTTACTTAAAATTACTAACAATATTCAAATTGATACAGGTGTCCGCTTTGCCCAACCAGTCGGGTAAAGTGGATAGGATCATAGGGCAAAGTGAACACATGGTAAATTAAAGAAAAAATACCGAAATCAATGTAAGAAGAATGAAATTAATGATAGATGTATAGCTACTTAATTATCAGCAAATACGATTGAAGATCGTTCTCCTGTTCGTTGTTAAAAACCTTGCGAAAACGGCCAAACTGAGCAGTAGAACTACCTTTTTTCCAATGCCTATACAAAGTAGCATAAGGTAGGACATATTTTCTTGGTGTCGTTTTCACTGGAATACCAGCGTTACAGTCTGCTATCACAAGCATCATAACATCCTCACTCCATTTGGCTTGATTAGTTTTCCTTTTTTATTTGTAAATCTTCTATAGCATTTTAAATGAAAGCCATTGATCAGAAAGCCTACCAGGTAAATTGAAATTGCTATACGGGCAAAATGGATACGTATTCACTTTGCATGTATTCTCTTTGCCCAATAGGTACTTAAGTACTTATTGGTTCACCAATTGGTGAACCAAACCTAATCTACAACCAAATCCAAAAACAATATCTCAATAAAACTTGCAGTAATTGAACAAGAAAGCATACACTTTATGAATACAAACAAGGCAAAACAGTAACATCACATGTAAATGAGTAATTATGAAAATACTTACCTTGAAATATCGTCAGAATTTGGTCATTTTCATCCCTTGGGAATACCTTCCCTTATTATTTTTTTGGAATCATAAGTAGCCTATAGTCTGTGGGAAATTGTGCTGTATCTTAATACCAAATTTCATTCAATTCGGTTGTTTCGTTCTTTAGTTAAATCAGGACACACAGACAGACAGACAGACAAAAATTTTAAAAATGTTAAATTTGGAATAAGGGCCTCTTGAAACAAATATTTACCCTAAAATTGGATTCAAAATCAAAATGTTACGTTTAAATAGTTTTAATTTATGTATAGATGGTGATTTATTTACGGATTAATTGGTTCACGGTAGGTGTACCTACCGTAGGTATACGGAATAATATTTTTTGAAAATTAATTGATCATTATATACAACCATTTTATTCTAAGTAACAGTTTATTAAGTGTGTCTTTTTAAAGTCGACAAAATAGTGTTTTAAGTATGATTATGTTTTTCGTAAAAGAAATAAAAAAAATAATAATTTTCATATGCCACTACACATAGCAAACTTAAAAAGAAAATATAATCTGCACCTACGTTACGCAGACAAAGTCGCGGGGATCAGGTAGTTATATATAAGTGCAATATTACTTACGAATTTTTATGGAAACAATAGTGAAAATGAATAATACGTTACTAAGACATGTTATATTATGCTCAAAGCTTATAAATGTTTTTTATAGTCGTATATATTTTTCCATTCTAAAGATTTTCTTTAAGTGCAATACCAATTTTAACTTATCATTGAATATGCTAAAATAATTTTATTTTTTGTTCACATAAAACATTGATTATCATTCTAGATATAAAATTTTATTATTTTGTTGGAATTTCATAGTCCTTTTCCATCGTTAGTGCATCCTATTTTGTTGGATCGATAAATGTAACTCTTGAAGTTATAAGGAATAGAAAAATGATTTCTTATTAGTTAAATTGTACCCTTAATGTTAATCATAGAGATTCTTCATTGTGAAATATACATACTATAAAGGTAGAATGACGATTTTACCTCCACTTTATTAGGTGTACAAATCTTGTATTTTTTTGGATAATAAATTGAAATTTTTGAATCAATTTTTGTTACAGAGATTTGTTAGAATGTTTCTTGATATTTATCCTTTCTAATGATACCAAAACATAAGTTTGTGATTTACTGATTTCCGTTTTACATACATATTTTTTAAAAAGTATTTTAATAGTTTAGCATTTCAGTTACCCATTCAAAAATATAAAAAAAATCTACAATTTTTTCACAGAAATCTTTTAATCCCAATATTTATATTCAACCACCGAAAATTTATTGAAATCCAATATGTAAATTTCGCCTTATTTATGACAAAGAATAAACTTTTTCGCATTTCATAATCTAACGATGGCATTTTAAATAAACAAACCTCTTCACAACTCCATAAACATTAGTAGCGAGTAGAGAAGAACAAAAGAAAAAAATGGAAAAATGGAAAAATAGAAAATAACGTCATTCTGTGCCATGCACAAAAGCCGAGGGCATAAAATTAGATATTTATTATGCAACTTATACACTATAACTAACACTAACGTTATTTTATTGTAAGTTGTGAAACGATTAGAGTTTTTTATCGCACCACTGTAATGCAATAAAACGCAATTTATAAGCGAATTTTTTTTCTCAACTTTTGTCCCCAAATAAACTATATATATACAAACTGCATTAAGTTTGTGTATAAAAGGAGAGGAATTTCAAAGTTTTTATATACTCTTTTGATGGCAATTTGAAATTCGATTCGAATTGAGTGGAAAATTAGTTTTGAACAACTCAGTATGGTGGCACAAAAAACCGGGGAACAAAAGGGGGGAAAATTCGCTCATTATTTCACATGTAATCAAAGCGCTTTCATTGAATAATTACAAAGAGAAAAATCCCTTTTTGCGTGCCAATAGAAAAATTGATCTTTTCATCTCTTTAATCCGCCATTTGCTGGATGTTCATTGCGTCAATTTCCCGATTTTTGATTATTCAAATTTCAATCATATTCCCGTTTTTTGTAGTCTGTAGCTATAGAATTAAAGAACCACTAAGCTTTTATTACTTTGATTTACAAGAGTCGACAAAAAGCTCATTTTTTTAACAGTATTTTTTTATATTAGTCCTGGTTGAAAAATAATTTATTTCACAGTCTGTTAGTGTAAAATTTTCTCCTGCAAAGCTCTCATTTGTTGCGGAAAATTATTTTGTGTTCATCTACATTAAAATTGAAATTTGTAGTTCAGGAAAGATACAACTTGAATAATAACAAAAAAAAACACGATAGAAAAAATGGGGGAAAAACCGACCTGAACAAGCGGAACTTTTCCGATTTAAAATCACAATGCTCTTTTTTGTGAATGACGCAAAATCAATCAACGATTTAAACTAGAATTTTATGAAATGGAGATTTGACGTATCCATGAAAATATTATAGAAAAAAAAACGCTTTGTATTATTTATGGTAGTTTTGTTTGATAAAACATTGTTTTTTAATGGAACTTTGTGCTTTTGCAAAAAAAGTGTTAGATTTTATTTATTTGAAATTTTAAAACTTGAAATTGTTTTGTTTGAAAATATTTCAAATAGATTAATATTTTATTTGACATGAAAATATTTGGTAAACCAAAGAGGTGCATACAATTTGAATTAATTCATGAGTGAAAAAAAATCGTCCCCAATAATTTATTCCCTCATCGAAATATTAACTTTGGTTATATGAATTCGTTATAATATTTTTTTTTACTTTTTCAAAAAATGTACAAATTACATATCTGAAGGCACAGTAGTGCCTCTTCGAAGACGAGTCAAACCAAAACAGAGCACTACATAGCTATTTTTAACTCATCATAACTTCAGCTTAAAAAATATTAGTAAATCGCTAGTTTATGCCTTATAATAGTAAGCCTATTGAAAAAATTACCAAGAAAAGCTATAGTTTACATAGAAACTTTATTCAATACCACAAATAGAGTGTCTAAAGTAGCCGGGTTGTGGAAGATGGCTGACTGAAGATCTAAAAGTTAAAAAAACTACCTCCGGTTAGTAGCAATATCTATAACATTTTAGGTTCTATAGTCCTGAAAAAAATATACTAAGAGAGGCGATTTAAAACTATGCTATAACTATTTAAATTTATACACTGTATTATAAAACTTTTTCAACTATCAGGGTCAACAATCAAACATAAATGAAAACACAATTACCCACTCATATAAGGATACTTACCATTCTTTAAAAGTAATAAGGGAAGGTATCCTCTACGTAAAAACTGAGGGATGAAAAAAAATATTTACTTTAGACAAGCCAGTTTTATATACATGGAAAGGTATTTAAGAGTAAGAAAAAAAAATTATTCAATCCTTTTAGATGAAAAAATACCAGTCACAGTAAATTCATTTTAAAGAACCAAGATAGGTTTAACTTTGATTCATATTTGGTTTATTTCTAAGCCACAATTAATTAATAAATATAAAGGTATGTCTTATGAATCAATTTTTTCTTTATTACGACGCGTTTCAAGAGTTTAAAGCCGTCATCATCAGGTAATGATTATTTTGTCAGTTGTAAACAAATTTCATAAAGGTCGTTTGTTTTATATAATTTGTCATTGGGGATGTTATTTGGATCTAATTTGTGGACTTTGTATATTTCATATTCTTCCAGGGTGTTCATATGTGACCTTTTTTGCAAATATGTTAAAATTTGTTTCGACATTTAAGCATTGAAGATTTTCGTCATAAAGGTGTTTAGTAAAATTTGAAGTTGTTGTATGAGAGATTATACTGGAGTTCACTTTGGAGGAGTAAAATGTTGGAGTTAAAATTGGTGGAAAGCGATTTTCCAACCTTCGATTCGTAGACGATACAATAATAAATGCAAACAGTGAAAGAGAGTTATTAGACTTCATTCAAAGACTTCAAATCGAAAGTCAAAATTTCGCTTTAAAAACAATAAAACCAATGATCGATGATCGCAATAATGATCAAAATTAGAATAAGAAAATAAGTTGCCAAAATATGACAAGAAAAAATTTCTTATGGTTCTCAGTTTAAGGATCTTTATTAAGGCCAAAGGTCTTAATTGTGCGAAGAAAAATAACCCTAACGAAATCAACGATCTTCATCCTCAAAAGTAAATATTAAACTGAAAAATATTGATTCCGGATTAAAATTAAGAGTTACATAGAAAAATTATTTAAATAACAATCATTTTCTTTGCGATATATGATCTATAAATCGAAAGAAATACCGTTCCAAATGTTCTGTACTTAAAAGTCACTTTAAACGAGAAATACTAAGCCTACTTTGTACAAATCAAGACACTGTAGTTATGAATGGCGCAGGATGCATGGGCCAATCATAACACACCGTACAAAATTCAATCTTTAATTCGACCAATCAGTGAGTTTGTTACTAAAACTTTATAGATTTTAACCAATGACATAATTTTTGAGTGTATGTTTCTTTTCCTTCTTATGTAGTGGTATAATTTTTTTTTCGAATTTGAGGTATTGATGATTTTCGTCATAAAGGTGTTTGGTAAAAAATTTGAAGTTGTTAAAGTAGAGTTCTTGGGTGTATGTTCCTTATATCTTATTCCAAAAGATCTACTAGTTTGGTCAACGTATAATTTTTCACAGAAACCACATTTAATTTTATATATTCCGGGTTTTTTTCTTCGTTGTTATTTAGTTGTTCTCCATTGGTTTAAGAATTTTCATCATGTTGTTGTTTGTTGAAAATGCGATATTGAAGTTATTTTTCTTTTGGAAGTGGGCGATTGTAAAACTAAATATATTATTGAAGTTTGATTTTATATATTTTTTGTTTTCTTTTGGTGGAGTTGAAGAATGAAAGATTTTTTAGTAAATTTCGATATTATTTTGTCTACGATTGAGCTGTTATATCCGTTAGTAATGGCTATATGTTTAATTATCTTAAATTCTTCTTCACGAACTTTGGTAAGCTTTTGATAGTACGAGACCGTTGAAAGCTGCCATTTTTTGGTTTCTTGGATGAAATGATGTTTTATGGATGGTTGTGTTCATTGTTGTTGGTTTTATGTATATATTGCATGAATCGCTCCATTTTCAATGGTGATTGTTGTAGTTAAAAAGTTAATTGTTCCATTTAGTTCGTGTTCTGAAGTGAATTTTATTTTCTGGTTAATTTTGTTCAGATCGGATACCATATTGTTAATTTTTCGGGTAATTTTATTAAATAATATAAACTTATCGTCGACATATATATTATTATATTTTTGTAGGTATTGTTCATAGCATATTTATTTTCAAAGTGATTCATGTAAATGCCGGCTAGTAGTCCTGATAAAGGGGAACCGATGGCCAAGCCATCCTTTTGGTGATTAAATTTTTTATTAAAAGGAAATAGTTTTGTTGTAATATGGTGGTTAAAAAGTTCATTATATCGTTGATTACCATAGAATTATATATTTCTGATGTCATTAGATTATATACCACAATTTTGATTGTTTCTTCAACAGGGACATTTGTGTATAAGTTGACAATGTCAAGTGATGCCATTTTGATGTTCTGTGGTAGTTTTAGGTTTATAGTATTATTCATAAACTCATATGGTTTTTTTAATGAATAATTTTCCTTCAATATGATGCCAGATTTGATGGTTTGTACTAATTTTTTGGCTAACCAATATCCAGGAGCAAGTTTGTAATCCACTGCCGATCGGATTGGCATATTTATTTTTTGGATTTTTGGTAAGCCATTAAGTATTAGAGCTTGAGGATTTTTTTTTGAAAATTTGGTTTAAAAAAGATAGTCGCTTTCATTTGTGGTCTTGTATAAAGTTTTGGTGAAGGTCCAAGTTGGATCTTCTTTTATGTGAATTATATTATTTTCTTTAATGTATTGTTCAGTTTTGTTTGTATATTCATCTTTGTTAATGTTAGGATGATATTTCCATCATCGGTTTTTGTGATATATGCATTATTTTTGTGTATTTTTTCTTGTATATTGTCAATGTTCAATTGATCTTGATGGAATAAAGATCAATTTTGACAAATCCTATTATTATTAAAAATTCTAAACCCTTAACCTTTGATATGTAAGCGCAAGTATTTTGAAAACTCATGATTGTTTTAAGTCATAATAAAGACCAACTTTATTGAACTGGACGATATTTTTTATTTATGTATAGGTGCTGATTGATTTACGGTTTAATTGGTCCACGGTAGCTATACCTACCGTAGGTATTAGGGTGATTTTTTCTTTTTGGACTTTTTTTGACTTTTTTTGGTCCCATCGTGAAATTTTGTTGGAAATACCAAAAAGAAAATCTCTGAAAGTTTGAGCCCTTAATATTAATTTTAAGTCCTCGACCAAGACGTGTAAAGATTTCCCATTGAAAATACACGGAAACTCTGATTTTTTATTTTTAAATTTCTCTATCTCAGCGGCATTTCATGGGATCGCTTTTACCGAAGATGGTTTTTTCTCAGAATTAAACGTTCTACAAAAGTGCCCATTGCGACAAAGTCGTAACTCACACCGGTGAGGTAGTACGGGCCACTGAACTTGATTTTTTCATAAAATTCGCGTTTTTTTGCATTTATCTCGTAAATAACAAGAGCTACGGAAAAATTATAAATGAAAAACTTGTAGAGAATTTGATTTCCTACAAAAAAGTTCTTGTTGATCAAAACGCGAAGATCAATATTAAACGAGATATTAAGCCTTGAATTTTATGGAAAAATCAGGTTCAGTGGCCCGTACTACCTCACCAGTGTGAGTTACGACTTTGTCGCAATGAGCACTTTTGTAGAGCGTTTAATTCTGAGAAAAAACCATCTTCGGTAAAAGCGATCCCATGAAATGCCGCTGAGATATAGAAATTGAAAAATAAAAAATCAGAGTTTCCGTGTATTTTCAATGGGAAATCTTTACACGGCTTGGTCGAGGACTTAAAACTCAAACTTTCAGAGATTTTCTTTTTGGTATTTCCAACAAAAGGTATATGCAATTGACCATACTCTTTTTAGATATTTATAAATATTTTTTTTGAAAATTAATTGATCATTACATACAACTGATTTATTCTTTGCAACAGTTTATTAAATGTGTTTTTTAAAGTCGACAAAATAGTCTTGTTAAGTATGAATATGTTGTTGATAAAAGAATTAAGAAAAGTAAAAAAATTTCTATACCACTACAATTAGCAAATCTAAAATGAAAATATATACAAGTCGCAGGAATTCGCAAAAAAAATATCTTTTAAATACTATAAAAATGAAGTGAAATATTGAAACATAAACCAACAAAGCGGAATTTTGTTCCAAAGAAATGATCGAACTAATCAAATATTTACTTAAAGTAAACTAAGTTGACAATATTGGGAAAACAGATAATATCTTTTACCCATAAAAATGTGTTGCATTTTATTTTTTAATAAAGTATCATCACGTTTTTTTTGTTGTTGATGTATTTCCGCCTCGAAAACTAAGTAAATTAGAAAGGAAAATTTCCGTTTTCTCGCTCGCATCACTTTTTCAATTTCCAACAAAAGAAAATTATTTGACATGTGTGCATTGTGATCTTTTTTCTTGATTCGTGTTATTGTCGGTCCTTGTCGCAACACATGAAGTTCCCTCTATATGTATATATATTTCTCATATATTTTCCCGAAGAAAGTCTCATAGCATTTCCTAATACATCTGTTTTATTTCGTGTCTCGTCTCCCGCTCCCGCATCCCTGGACCATCGCATACATACACTCTTTATCCCGACAACAATCCACAGTACTATTTCCTCGGCTTCGTCTTCAATATACTGCAGTGTTTTAAGCTAAGTTCAGCCAATGGGCGAATGTTTTCAGAGTTAGTGTGCTCCCTGGCAAAATATTTTCACACTGGAGTTATGTGCTGCTAGTTTAACTCATTTTAGCTTTTACTCGTAAATGAGAAATGTTCGCATATTATTATTCGTGAACTTGTTTCAGGAACATCTAAATGTGAACATGTTTCATACAATATACGTAATAATGTACAGTCGCACGTTACGCCACAATTACGCGAGTATGCATTATGAGGGGAGTTTAATTAAATTCAATTTGGAAAACGGAAAATGGAAAATTCTATTTGTTACCGAACATAAAGCGTGAGCTAATCAAATGCCTGGACGTGACGAAAATTTGTTTCTTTAATTTTTTTATGAACCACTTTGGAATTTACAAGTAAACATTGTAGGACTTGAAGCAATTTATATATGAAATTGAGTCCAGCCCACTGGCAAAGAAATTACGATTATCGTTCATTGAATATAATCATTTAATTAACTGAATATTTTTAGATACTATTATCAATATTTATAGAAATTTTTTCTACGTTTAACCCAAAAAAAAAATCCTACAATACCATTTCTGCTATTTCAGCATACATAGAAGCATTTTCTAGGGTTTTCCAAAAAAGACTTCCGAACTTTAACAGTTAAAAATGGCTATATTGTTGAGGTGACAATTATTACTTGTTATTATTATTATATATTATATTATTAATTTATAATTATTATTATTAATATTGAGGAAACAGCTATTATTTTTGCAACGAACGTTTTGAATTCATGTGCTGCTAGTGACTGAAAAAAGAACTTTAATCTGGGTCTGTTATGTGGAGGAATATTGGTGGATTATTTTTATTATATTGGTGGTAATTATTGTGGAGGTTTATGAAATACATAGGTGGCCTCATGGTGGCTACGTGACGTATCCAGAAGAAATTCGTAGATATCTTCAGACTGATTCAATTTCAAAATTCTTCGTATGACGTGATTTTTTTTTTTCTAATGGAGCAATCTGT
Organism: Sisyra terminalis; assembly: GCA_958496175.1. Lineage (NCBI taxonomy): Eukaryota > Metazoa > Arthropoda > Insecta > Neuroptera > Sisyridae > Sisyra > Sisyra terminalis. The sequence continues at coordinate 44,286,477 of OY292278.1, read as the reverse complement.
GTAATTTTCAAACCTTGGGAATATTGTAAAAAAGCCAAGATCGTTCGGAATTCTCATATCTATAATCCGTGAATCTTATCAGCACGTATAAAAAATAGAATTCTTTTAAAAAATTGTTAATTTATTTGGGTAAAGTTCCATACCGCGAGGACAATTAGTGGACCATGGGGTAAATAAATTTTAATCCACTGGTTTAAATCCACTTCAGTAATCAATCAATAAACTCCCATACGTCGATGAAAGGCAAGATCTATCAAAAAAACATAATTAGACTTCAATAGACAAACTAGATCTATAGACTACAATGTGGCGAATTTTGGGTAATGAATTGGGCCAGTAAAATTTACCTGGCCTAGGAGCTCAAGGCAAATTATCCAAAACAACAACATTTGTTTACCAAATGAACTTTAAAGAAGTTGAAAAGTGACCTAAATTTCCTGTGAAATTCATCATCCCCGATTAGGTGCATCATCAATGTTTTCTGCTTGGTTCTTCCCTTAATTTTCGATCATCCAGCAATAATGGGCTGTTGGTGGGAGCGCCATATATTTGTTTTCTTCTAGGTTCTTCCACTAATTTTCGATCGATCATCCAGCAGTGATTGGTTGTAGCTGGGAGCGCCCTCTCTACGCATTTCGCTTTGTTCTTTCACTGACTTTTAATCACCAAGCTATGATTGGATAAAGGCAGAAACGCCCTCTCTTTGTACAGAGCATGAATAACAAAGCAAGGGCGTACCCAAATTCAGCCAAACACTGGTTGGTGATCGAAAAACAGTGAAAGAACCTTGAATAGAACAAAGCGAAGGCGTTACCGCCATCAATCAATTACAGGTGGGTGATCGAAATTCCATTGAAGAACCTTGAATAAAATAAGCGAGAGCGTACACACCTTAAGCCAATCATAGCTTGATAATCGAATATCAGTTGAAGAATCTTGAATACAACAAAGCGAGGGCGTTCCCGCCTGAGCCATCCAATCGTAAGAACGTCCAAGCTTTGTTTTATTCAAGGTTCTTTGAAAGAATTTCGATCACTCTCACGTGACCGACTGAAGGCGAGACGCCTTCGCTTTATTGTATTTATGTTTTCAAAATACCAAGCCGTGATTGGGTAACGGCAAGAACGCTTTCGCTTTAATGTATTCAAAATTCTTCAACTGGTATTCGATCATGAAGCTATGATTGGCTGAAGGTGCGTACGCCCTCGAATTGTTTTCTTCAAGGTTCTTTGACGGACTTTCTATCATTCACACGTGATCAACTGAAAGCGGGACGCTTTCGCTTTAGTGTATTATTTTTAATGTATTTGTTTTCAAAACCAAAAGTGATTGGATGAAGGCGAGAACGCCTTCGGTTTATTTCGTTCAAGGTTCTTGAACGGAATTTTAATATCTCCTATGTGATTGGATGAAGGTGAAAACACCCTCGCTTTGTTGTATGTAAGATTCTTCAACTGATATTCGATCACCAAGCAATGATTGGTTGAAGGTGTGAACGCCCTCGCTTTGTTTTATTCAAGGTTCTTCAACGGAATTTTAATATCTCCCATGTGATTGAATACAGTGAGAATGCCCTCGCTTTGTATTATTTTTTTCAGTCGCCCTAAGACTATCTTAACCAATCGCTACTTTGACGCCATCTCTTTGTTTTCTTTAAAGTTGTTCAACTGTTTTTCGATCATTCAACGGTGATTGGAAGTTGGTGGGAACGCCTCATCTTCGTCTTTTTAATTGATCTTACAGTGAATTTCGATTATGCAGCTATGATTTGCTGTTGGTGGCAACGCCTTTTCTTTATTTTCTTCAAGGTCCTTTCACTGATCTTCGATCATCCAGCAGTGATTGGCTATTGGTGGGAAGGCCCTCTCTTCGTATTCTCAATAGTTCTTCTTCTATTTTTCGACCATCTTTAAACTGTTTAAATGTTTTTCGATAAATTTTCATTTACCTGAAGCAGCTATGATTAAAATATTTTCAGAAAACTTGTTGATAAATTGTTGGAATTTTTTTTCTTTCGGACGTTTTTTTTTTGGATTTTTCCGATAATATTTATACGATAGCTGCATCAGATTACATCCGGATAAGTAGTAGATAAACGTTGAATATTTTAAAGTTTTCTTTGATAAATCAAAGTACATATTTGATTTGCACTAAAATTCACATATTATTTTAATTATCTTTAACATCGAAAGAAACGATGAAGGACATCGAAAAGTTATGATATTTTTTTATATACTTTTCAATCGAAACATTATACAGTTATGGTGTTAGCTTAATGGAAATTTTTGAAGAAAAACATGAGAAAAAAATTCATAATGATTTATTTCTGAAAAGTTTTAAAAAAATATTTTCCATTGAGCTTTTTCAGGGTTTTCCTTGCTCCAATTGGTAGGGAATTGCTTACTCCTTTAAATGAACTGATACTATTGTCAATCTACGACCAATAGTTAATGTGAAAATCGTCGTTAGAATAGAAAATTTAACATTTCGGATAGAAACCATCGAGAATAGCCGCGGTAAATATTTGAATGATTATAAATTCCATATACATTGGGATCGATTTTTAAAAATTTGATGATATCTTACATAAACTTTGTTTTATTTAAATTTAAATATAGGAAGCACGAAATGAAAGACCCATTCTAATGAATATTGTATATTGTAGTCCCATTGAATTCCCGATGTTCCCATATAAATTACTTCTTTATTAACAAAGTAAAATTCCCTATATTAACATCGTAGTCTTTACTATTCCAAAATGAGAAAAATTCCGAAGTTTTTCGCTTTTTTGGTACCCATTTCGTCGAGTTTACGTATTCTTAATTGTTAATTCTTAATCTTCGTATTCTTAATTGTTTTTCCACTAACTTTCTATCAGTGTTAAAATTTTTCAATGTTTTTCGACAACTTTTCAGGATGTAACCTAAAGCTGCTATGATTGAAATGGTCCTGGAAAATTGTGTTGATAAATATTGAATTTCGATAATATTTTAACCATAATAGCTTCAGGTTACATCTGTTCAAGTTGTCGATAAATATTGAAACATTTTCAAGTTCTTGCCGTTTTTAATGATTAATCAAAGTCTTTAAATTGCATTGATATTTGTATAATTATAGTAATTTTAAATATCGTAAAAAAACGAAGAAAAATATCGAAAAATTATGATATTTTTCGATATACTTTTCAATCGTAACGTTATACAGCTATAGTGTTAATTTTTTCAAAATACTCGAAAAAAAGTATTTGAAAAAAATTCATAAATTTCATAATGAAACTTCAACTAAAACTTCAACAAACAACTAAAATTCATAATGAAACTTCAGAAAAATTGGAAAAAATTTTTTTTTCATTGAGCTTTTCCGGGGTTTTCCTTGCACCAATTGGTAGGGTATTTCTTGCCCTTTTGAATGAAGTGATACTTTTGTCAACCTACGACCGATAGTTGATGGGGAACCAACGTTAGAAAAGAAAATTTGACATTTCGGATGGAAACCATCGGGAAAAGCCGTGGTGAACATTTGAATGATTATATACTCCAAAAATAGGCATTAATATTTAAAAATTTCGATGATATCTTTCATACTGATTTATTTCAATGTAAAGATAGGATACTCTAAATGACTAAATGAAAGACCCATATTTTTAAACATAGTAATCCCATAGAAATCCCGATGTTCCCATTGGAAATTTTCCTATTTTAACGACGTAAAATTTTATTTATTAACAGCATACCTACTACTACTATGCATACTTTTACTATGCCAATATGAGAAAAATGCCCACGTTTTTCTCCTTTTTAGGTACTTATTTCCTCGATTATATATTTTGTAAAAAAAATTTCTTTTCGTTAATTCTAAGAAACAACAAAAAATCAATGAACCATCTGGAATTTTACGTACGCATTTAATGAAAATTTTTCCGCATTTTTTCGCCCACACAACAAAAATTCGTATCGTCCAACAGTTACGATATGGTGGAAGGTCTTTTGAGTATATTGCAAACTAAAATTTTTAGTTTGACGGAAAAAATTGGATTGTTTCCAAGTCCCAAGTCGGAAAATATTCCAATGGAAATCCCAGCAAAATATTTGACAAGTCGCAGAAATAAAGTTAAACTGAATGAAATAATCGGCTTAAACCATCCCTCAACTGTACCAAATTACGTGGTGGAATGGCGTCGATCGGGTGATGTTTTTCCAAAGGTAAATTATGCAGAAACTCACCACCACCCCCCGACAATACCATCCCGTAATGTGCATGCGGATAACGTCTTTGTTGTGCAATATCAAGATTATCCCTGAGTTTCTCATCTCAACTTCCACTTGCAATGTTTACAAACTAATCAAAGTTGAAACGACAATATGCGGCGGACGCAACGATTTAAGCGCACTATCGCTCAATATACTTCCACTCTTCATACTACATTGCCAACATACTACTTAGTTTGTTTTGCCACTTCTTTGCCGCCCCATTTTCCACACCATCCTCCCCGTTCGGGTGTCTGTCGTGTATACTGTGGCGGTCGCTTTGAATAATTGTCTAAGATTTTCAATTTATTGCCACTTTCAATCTGCATAAATTCTGCCAGAGAAAAACAAACAGTGCAACAATGCAATGTTTAGTGCAAAAATACTGGCAAACTTTGCAGGTAATTTCAAACGTAATTAACAATGGGAAATTTATTGAACAAATTGTCGTGCAAAATGAATTTTTTGAAGTTTTTAAGGCAAGTTAACCATTCAAAAGTTAACAGTTTTCAATTTATTGGAAACAATTGGTACTTTTTAAATTATCTTAGTTAAGGGCTAAATTTTTAATATGGTTAATTAGGATTCAAGTTTTTGCCAAAAGATTCAGGTAGCCTTTAATGAACAAATAAATACAAAATCTTGAAGGCCTGAGGCCTCTTTTTGCCTCAATTCGATCCTGATAAAAACTTATTTCTAAAATTCAAAGTTTTTTGGTAGTAGAGGAATAAAATACCAAAATTTGCAGGGAATTTAATAACCGGGAAATTAAAAAAATAAATAAATCTTTATCAATATTTGAGGGTAATTTCAATAATCTATTTTTATAAAGAGGGTAGATTTGATTGTTTGTTTGCTTTGAATAGGCTCCGAAACTACTTGACCGATTTGAAAAATTCTTTCACTGTTGGGAAGGTACACTGTTTCCGGTGAACATGGGCTATATTAAACTTTCAAAAAAGTTTGGGATCCATACTAAAACTCCAATAATGTGTGAAAAAATTACCAAAAAAATTTCTTACATTGCGTGCGCTGGTGATTTAACTAAAGAATGGAGCAACCGAATTTAATGAAATTTTATATTAAGATACAACACAACTACCCACACAAGTTAGGCCACTTATCATTCCTTAAAAATAATAAGCAGACGAAGTCGCGGGGATCTGCTAGTGATTTATAAGTTTGGCAGTCTGGAATTATAATAATTTTTTTTATTCAATGGGGTTAACCTTCTAAATCCATCTTTTTCTCAAACCATGGTTTCTTGTCCATCGTACCAGAATACTCAAGTAAAACTATACCAAGAAATCACTAAAACTTTATCCTTCAACTAAAAATTCCAATCATGCATATTACCTCTTTAATCTTCATCCAAATCCTTCCATAACCATCCACCACAATATTCTAAAACTCAATTGATGTAAATAATTAATTAAGCTGCATTTTATTACTGGGATAATGCATCGTAAAAAGTAACCTCGCCTTTTGTAACGTCGCTTTTGATTTTTATGTCAAAGTTTATTTTCTGGCCATTAAATTTAAATCTTGCGTATATTTAACCAGCTTTTAATAATGATGAAATTAAATCAACTCGTCGTTTAGCTTTACTGAACACTTAATTGTCTTTTAATGAGGACTTTCGAAGTTTTAAAGCTTTTTAAACGACTTTGATTCGAAAAAAAAACATATTCCAAAATAAAGCTTTTAGATGCTAGAAAATTGAACAACTTTTATTGCTTTTAAAAGTTGTGAATCTATTAAGTTGCATTTTGTTGTATTGATTGTTTCAGATTAAATTCCAGGGGAAAAATTTGGGGATTAAAAATATGAAGGTGAAATTTTAGTTGGGGGAGTTTGTGGTTAGTTTTCCATTTATAATGAACCTAGAGAGATCTATTTTAAGATGTGTTAGAATTTCAACTCGACAATAAACAGCTTAGTAACCAAATATTTATAAGGATTAAACTTTCTGCAGAAGCATAGAGAGTGAAGCGATGGCGTTAAGGGTGCAATAAAAAGAGAGGAGTGGCAAGTTTTCATTAGGGAAATTAATTAGAATAGGAGAATTACAAACTACCTCAGTTCAACTTTTGCAATTTTTTTTTATTTATTTTTCATTTGATATTTTATACTTAAAAGTTGCCATTTTCTAGTTGTGAATTTTAAACCATTCATTTATAAATTAATGAACTTATATTTATATGACTAACAGCTAGTTACCATCGTCAGGTGGTTGTTATGCTAGTTGTTAACAATTTTTTAACTTTTAAAACCGAATTTACATGATTGCTAATTAAAACTTATGGGAAAATTATAGTGAAAAGATGTGTAGGTATAAGGACAAATCCTGGTTGAAGAATTTAAGGGCATAATTTGGCAGATTGTTAGCACAATTGTTTCGGAATGAAGCAAATAAATAAGCAGTAGTTAATCTACTAGCCATTAAAAACATCAAAGTCAACAAGCATATTGCAATACCACCTAAAGGAGAACAAAATAAAACTTTTAAAGGTAGTGAAAATTAATGCAGGGAATATAAATGGTATCAGATATATAGTTGATTGTTACTTTTATGACAAATTATGATGTGGGTTTCAAAAATTTCATGGAGAGATTTGAGGGGAATTGAGGATGTTCGAAATTCGGGATAAATAAAAAACGATGTTCATCCGGCTATGTCCTTATAACTCCACCATGAACGGGGTATAATAATAAAACTTTATTTCCGATGATTAAGGTATATACAGGCGAAGATTACAAAATTAATTTTTTTTTTTACTAGCTTAGCCTTTTCCTCATTTGGATCGACAGATGTTTTATTGATTTTCTCTAAGTCGAGAAAAATTAATTTTAGGGTAAAACATTCCAGGATGTATGATTATCTTACACTAATGAGGCTAAATTTTCCTGCAGAACTCAAAAAATTTCCCAAAATGAACATTCGAAAATTGGTACTTCATATGTTTTAACTAATTTTAGCCAATCAAGAATGAATAACACGATTTAAACATAGGTACTAATCGTTGGTTTGGAAGTTTGGTCACTACTATTACTTCCGACCACCTGAACTTTACTCCTGGATAAAAGCCTTTTCCATTGATCTCAAATCCTTTAGGTTTTGGGCTGCTGGAATCCAGTTCCTACCTGCAACTCCTATAAAATCGTCTATTCATCTTAGTAGTGGCCTTCCTCTTAGTCTACCATGAAATACCCGAGTCTTCCATAAGATCTCAAAATTAATTATTTACATTAGTTTATTGCTTTCCTTCAAGCCAAGAAAAATAGCCATGAAATTTTTTTAGGGTAAAACATTTTAAGATATATGGTTATCTTTGACTAAAGAGGCTAAATTTTCCTGTGGAACTCAAAAAAAATCCGAAAATGATCATTCGAAGGTTGGTAGGTACTTCATATACTTGGACTAATTTTAGACAATCGAGAATGAATAACCTGAACTTTACTCCTGGATAAAAGCCTCTTCCATTGATCTTAATTCCTTTCGGTTGTTGGCAGCTTGAATTCAGTTCCTATCTGCAAATTTATAAAATCGTCTATCCATTTTAGTAGTGGCCTTCCTCTTAGAGTACCAGAGTCTTCCATAAGATCTCAAAATTAGTTATTTTCATTAGTTTATTGCTTTCTTTCAAGCCGAGAAAAACAGCCAAAAATTATTTTAGGGTAAAACAATTTGAATTTTTTGGTGGAATTCCAAAAATGAACATTCAAAGATTGATTTTTCATATGTTTTAACTAATTTTAGCCAATCGAGAATGAATTACACGCTTTAAACATACTAATCTTTGGTTTGGAAATTTGGTTGCTACTATTACTATTACTTCCGACCACCTGAACTTTACTCCTGGATAAAAACCACTTCTATTATTGTCAAATCCTTTTGGTTTTTGGTCCTTTCGCTTGAATCCAGTTCCTATGCATCTTAGTAGTAGTCTTCCTCTTAGTTTACCATGAAAGTCTACCATGAAGTACCCGAGTCTTCCATAAGGTTTCAAAATTGGTTATTTACTTTAGCTTGGGAACTAAGTAATTCATATAAAAAGTTTTACTATTTTAGTATATATTATGAATAATATTTATGATTTCAAAGTAAAAATTTTATTTAATGACCAAAAATTTAACAGCCACGTTTTGTTGTAATTTTTCGTGCGAAAATTGAAAATTTTATTTTCAATCGAATCATTAAAAAGTGTAGTTTTTCAAAGTTATTCAATAAAAGCGGGTGTACTTTGGCACCAATAAATCAGATATTCACTATTTGGTTATATGGCGTTGTCGTATTACGGCGATTTTATGATGAAAAATGCCATTCTACAACCACATTGATCGAATGATAAAAGTTTATTTTAATAAAAATTTATGTTTGGCATTAGCATATACCGTGTCTGAACCCTTAAAAAACCCATTATGCATGCATAAAGATAACAATCACACCTGTAGAGCTAAACGAAAAATGTTACATTTACGACATTTGATTCGTGTAAAACAAATTTTTTCACCGAAAAACGAATCGTTATGGTTTAAATTTTATTTAAAAAAATAGACAATAAAACGAATACCATGCGATTGTCTCAAAAATTAAGTTGAAATGGACTGGATTGAAAACGAAAGTGTTAAATTGTACGATTGCATGTACAATGCCTTTATTTTCTTTAAACCCCATAAAACATTTATTTATCTTCGAATGGTCTAAAACCCCACAATTGTAGGGGTAGTTCAATATAAAAGTTATGAAAACTCTGACGAATAAACCATACAGAAGTTATCAAGCTTTTGTCGTTTCCATTAAGGGTTGATTTAATTATTATCAATGTAAGAGTTTCAAAGGGCTCTCACTTGGTTGATTGTATTTTCGAGAAGTTGATAATATTCCCATTATTATATCAACGCATATTATTCACGTGAATCGAGCAAATGATTGACAACAATTCTGAACAAAGTTATCACCGCTGGTGAAAATTAAATTGTCAATTTATGCTAACGAGGGATTGAGAGTTGAATTTTGAAATTTCTCAATTATGTATTTGGCTTTTGTTTAAGAGATTATGATGGAATGAAGATGTTTTTTTTTATGTGGGAAATTTCGAATTAATTAATCATGTGGTTGGTGTTTGATTTAAGTTAACAACAATTACAATTGGGTTTGAAACTTGGCTATAATAATTAAAAGGAAAATACTTTGTTTAAGGAAAAAACATTCAATTTAATTCAATTCTAATATGGTTTTATTTTCGCTATTGTGGCTAAATCTTCATTATAGACCGATTTATTCGCGAATTAAATTAAAAAATATTGTAGAAAATGCAATGTTGTACGATTTGAGGGTCTTAAAAAGAACATGAACCCCAATATGATCCCTTATGGAATTCTATTAATAATTATGGTCTTTTATACCAAATTTTTGCATTGAAGAAGTCTAAGATTTGAATCAGAATTCGTCCTATTAAAAATACTGATTTTTCGCTATATAGAAAAGTGATTTAAAAAAATAATAATTTGCTTTTTCCTTAAAGGGTCTAGCAGGATCCACATGGCGAGTTGGCCCCCAAATAGGAATCTATGTCGAAACTATGTTAAAATATCGGCTTGATATACAAATACATTTTGTATACTTTTCGCGACCAAATTCCTGTTTGACCTTGAGATATGGGCAAACATGTCCCCCCGCATGGCTATTTTTCAAAGTTATATATCCCAAAAACTAATTAAGCTAGAGAAGTGAAACCAACACGAAGCTTTAGATTATTTTACAGAGTATATCATATATTTTTTTGAAATTTTTAAAAAAAAAAATTATACAAAGAACATCGAAAAAAGCAAATAATATTTTTTTATGTGTTCTCTGAAAATGACAATCACGAAAAAAATATATTTCATGCTTCTACATAAGCACTATAACTCATAAAAATTGCGTGAAAAAATAGTTGGTGCAACACCTTGAAAAAAAATGAAATGTGATTTACGCCTAATAGTAATACCTCGGTTATATTTTTTTTCGAAATGTTGCACCAATTTTTTTTTCACAAAACTTCAATAAAAAATAGGCCACATATAGGAGCAATACATATATTATTTTCATAATTGTAAGTCTTAGGAAACATAAAAATAATTTTTTTTATTAGTTTTTTTGTTTTTCTATATTTATAAGATGATTACTTTCAAGATCAAAATAATTGATCCCAAAAGAAAAAAAAACAACTAGTGTTCAATTTTTATTAAAATAAGAATAAAAAAAAATATCGTCACTGCTATATTTTATTACAATTGGAATATTATGAACCTAAAATGCAAGAAATCTAAGATTTGAGTAAGAACTCGTCCTATTAAAAATATCGATCTATCATTATACGAAAAAGGGATTTAAAAAAAAATAATTTGCATTTTCCTTAAATTTTAATTTCAAAAATATTGATTATCATATTGATTGATAGATAAGTATATAACAATTAAAAATGATCAATTTAAATAAATTATATGAAATAAATTTTTATTTAAAATAATATTTAAATTTGACATTGATTTCTGGTGTTTTAAGTATTCATTGTCTTTGCATTGGCATTGTCAAGGGATTAGCATTTTGAGAAAAACAAATCGAAGGTCAACGACACGATTCATTGCATTTGCGGAATTTGCAATAACAAGTCATTATTTTTGTGAATTAATTCTAGAAATTTCTCCGAAAAAATTTAAAAACTTTATTTTTTTGGACATTTTTTTCATAGAAAAACTATATTGAAAGTTTTAAATCTACTAAAGTGAACTTTGTGTGTTGATAGTTAAAACTTTTGTGTAAAAATTTTTGATATAATTTTATTGAATTATCGAAAAATATGCAAATCATTGGCGAAAGTGAGGTTATCGTTGCATATTTTCCGATTAATTTTTATTCATCATTATTTTTTAATCGACTTGAAGTGTCAAAAATAATGTGGAAATCAATTTGTGATGTTAGTGGTATACTTTTTCTTGGGATTCAAGGGGAATTTATGGAATCAAGGACTTCCTACCCAGTAATCATTTTTCAAAGTAAGTGATTTATCAATCTTATTAAGTTCTTTACAATAATGGGATACAATTTTTCCAATACTGTGCCCAGCAAAAATTATTATATTTATTTATTTTACTTCTGATGTATTCGAAAGAGGTCCATAGCACCTGTACTTATACACCAGAAAAAACAGAGTTAATATTTAATACTTATGTATGAGAAACATATTTGATTGCTGTAAATCTTAGGTCGAAAATTATGCATTGAAATCGTATTACTAGTTATTGTTACTGAAGGATTTTCATCCTAATGGTTGAAACTTTATGTACTTTTCCTTCTCAATGGTATTTTTAAAAATTTTCTCTATGGTTCTTCCCTCATTATTGAAAATCGCCATTATTAACAACTTGTCCGGAAGTGCTTTCCATTGACTTTGATTTCAGGATTTATTAGGGATTCCTAAGCCGAAGTGCCGAAGGCACTTCGGATGGGTTGGAAAACATCCTTTTCACCCCTCTTCGTTTTCCTGAAACAGTGTTTCCCAAACTATGGATCTCAACCCATCAACAGGTGGCAAGCAAAATTTAGTGGGTTTTATGGAGCCATTCGATTGCATACATGGAAAACAAGGAAGTGATAAATTTGATATTTTCATAAGAATTTCCAATATTTATGATCTTTGATTTCTAAAAAAACCAAAAGGTGGGTTCCAAGATTATAAATTTTTCGTTAAGATGGCTTGGAGCCCAATCAATTTTGGGAACCCCACCCTTGATTATTAATCTCCTAAAATTTTTTAAATTTTTTTTTTTTAGTTGTTTTTTTATTGGCTGCTTTAATTTTCCCCACTTCATCTTCATATTAAAAGATGAAAAAGGTCAATACCTAAAGTCGACTAATTTCAATGTTATTTAATCTTTTTTTTTTAGTATTTCAGCGATCTTTCTAGATCGTAGATCTTGGATATACTCATTGCACTTTTAGCCATTCCTTTTTTTTCTTCATATAATAGTTTCACTTGAATTTTTGTTGTTCTTAAATGAACCCAAATTTACCATTTAGTTTACGATTTGAAATTTTTAGAAACTCTGAGATTTGCATAGCACTATAACGATCGACGATCATAAATTTGGATTTTTATAAATTTAATTTAAAGCCATTAGGTACTATTACTTTCCATTTTAACTCGGATAAGAAGACCGATTCTTTAAAATACTAATTTAATTTTTTTTTTTAATATGATTTATTTAGGAATTTAAAAGCAATATTGGTGATCTTAGCATTTCCATGACCAAAACACTAGTTGTTTGCAAGTTTGAAAAAAATTATACATAATTTTCTCCTTCTTATATTTAAGAATTTGATCAGGATTATAATTTCTGATATTTGAAAAATTTATTCCGTCGATGTACCCATATTTGCTTGACTTATTAGTCTGGAACTAAGTCATACTTATCATACTTTCGTACCAATTTAATCACTTATTTAATGAAATATTAATGATCTATCATGAAATCCAAACGTTTAGGACCAATTAAAATGCTAAATAGGGCAATATAATGGACCAGGCGTTGAACTTACTGGTAAAATGGATTCAAAAATCCATGACGTCTCTAGAAAATAACTGATAAATATATTCATTGTCAATGAATAAAAACCTTGAAAATTCAGAAAGTTGATACGCTTATAGATGAATAATAAAAAATAATTTCTTATTGGAAAAAGAGGACCTTCCTGGGGAACTGGAAAGTTCAATGAAAAAAGAAGAAGACGATTGAAATCCAAGATTTATAATATAAATCAGGAATGTATAGCCCAAGTTTGAACCGGATTTAGTGGAGGGCAACCGGGGTTATAGCTACCCCAAAAGAATACAATCGGACACCAAATAGGAACTTCGGAACAAAATTCCAATTGAAACTAGTAAACAACTTTTCTTTTGATATTTTTTTTCGCATTTACCCTTTTCCTACCGTACTTTGTACTAACATGATTATAGCAAATATTAACAGACATCATCGATTTATATTTGTTCCCTTCGATTAGATTCCAAAGAATCAATACTTGATTTCAAATTAAATTATTTATTTGGATTTTTTTTCTATTTTACGTAGAAAATAATTTGGAGCCAGAGGGCCTCCACTCCTTTGTTGCCCCGAGGTCGCTAGACCTTTAAATTCGGCCCTGCCTTCAATAATGTGTTGTCCTAATAAAAATACGGGATAAGAGGAAAAAGAAAGGGAAGAGAAAAAAAAAGAAACAACAAAAGAATAGCGAATAAAAAGCAACAATTAATATTTCGCCATTTTCAGCGTTGGCTGACGTCCGATCTAATGGTCCTACTTCAATATAATAACTATTTTATTTTTTTTCTTCATGTTTTAATAGTTTATTTTTCATTACCCTTTGTGTCCTTCCCCAACGTCAATACTGTTACCGATTGCTCTTGTAATATAGGAGCAGATTGTAAAAAATTTCAAATTTCCTTGGCACCAGAAGAACTATAGTCTTGCTAACTTCCACATGCTGTTTTAAGGTTTAATTTTGGCCAAAAATCCTCAAATTTAAAAGGTTTTTTGCTTAAGCTACAATGCTGAACTAAATTAATACCGTGGGTTCTAATTTGAAATTTTATCTTACATTTATTTCTATATCGGAATTGTGAGATTCATCAGCAAATGAGGTGAATAATTTCGGGGTTCTAAAATCTTGGAGCCCCTTGAATAAGGTCTAGTTGGTTAAAGTTTGTAAATTCGATTCTAGTGATGATTAAACTGCATTCACAACAATCAACATTTTTGTTGAAAATTTTTCATGAGATTTCTAAGATAAAATTTTTCTCATTTCCTCTAAAATTTTGATTTTTGTTCATTTATTTCTTAAGATAGAACTAGTTTGCTATCAGAGAAAACTTCAACGATTTTTGATCCCAGTTTTGGGTATCTAAATTAAGAAATAAGAATTGTTCAAAATAAGATTTTTTCGCTGTCTTTGAACAGTTAAACTGTGTATATAATATATAGAATATATTGCGGTCCAATTTATGTAGTATAATTTAATTTAATAATAATTAAAAGTCATACCATAAACATAAATTTGAACAGAAGTTCAAACAAAAATATTTGAGACGTATTGCCCAGATACGTATTTCGATTGCCAAGCAATCTTCTTCAGTGGTCATCAAATAGTTTGAATCACTCCGTAACTGGTTTGTGTTTTTTTTTGTTTGAACTTCTGTTCAAATTTATGTTTATGGTATGATTTTTATATATTATTATATTAAATTATACGACGTAAATTGGACCACAATATATTCTTTATATTGTATACACAATAAGAATTCTTATATAATGATCACCAACAATCGTTTCATTTAATTTAAAAGACTTTTTGCTCTATTCCAATTTTTAGAGAGCATTCTTTTTGAAGTAAAACCCATCTATCAAATTCATTAAGTATTGAAATAGCTTTTCGAGAACCATAAATTTCCAAAAGAATATTTTCAGCTGAAAATTGGCTTATTAAATAACATTTTATCGGACAGTTATCTGACAATAAATAGTTGTGAATTTGGTGGACATAAAACGTTCGGAAAATAAAACAAGCTTATAGAGTTGAATTGGTATTTGTATGTGGAGCACTATAAAATTTGATATTCATCACAAATTCATCAACCGCCGAATTTCGTTCCATTTATCCCACTGAAAACCGATTGGATTGAGATGCACATTGCACATTTATTTTATTAAAACATATCTGACGTTTCAAACCCGAAAAGAATGAATGCGGATTTAATGATAATCGTTTTGTGTTGTGCAACATTTTTAAAAAAATTTCCTCTGTAGGAAATATTTTCCTCAAAACGGTGCACCATTCTGGTCGAATGCCAAAAATATTATTTTCCATTCGACTGTCAATTGAAAGAGAGATAAAAGTTTTCGTAGTTTTTCCAATTTTTCCAACGATTCGTGAATACCAAATTTGTCGATTGATTTTGGGGTTGGCAAGTTGGAGTGAAACGAAAGAAAAAAAAAACGAATGTTGTGGAAATGGGGATGTTCTTGTTTCTTGTTTTGGGGGGTGGAAAAAAAGAAAAACTAAATACGGAAAAGGCATAAATTCGTTTTAATTGTTTTCAACATCCAGAACCGTTCACAATTTACGACTGACAGGCCAAGGAGGTACCATTCGCCGTTTCTTCGTCTTATGTATTTTGATATTTTCCACTGAAATAATGAAATGGTAGGCTATTTGTTTGTAGATTTACGGTTCAGTAAATGTGTCCAATGTTTGGAGGAGGGGAAAAAAACAATATGAAATTGCGACAATAAAAGCGTAAAACTTTAATTTTGTCTTCTTGAAGTATTCAAAAAATGTTTATTGAAATGCCAAAGAGATTTTTTGTGGTAGATGAGGGAAGAAAAACAGGATAAGACCAAGAGCAATCAATAGATGATTTCATGTATTAGAACTTTGGGATTTCAATCAATTTAAGATCCTTAAAAATCTATTTAAAGTTCTGTAGAAGAAAAAACATGTACTTAAAAGAAAATTTCTTTGAAATTGCTTAACAATTTCGGTATTTAGATTTTTCATTGCTCATTTACCTAATGGGTCAGTCCAAATAAAGTGGTCCAAAAATAAATGAAATGGTTGCTCGACCATTTTGAAAAAAAAATATTTTTTTGTGTGCTATCACCCCAACATGTTGGTAGTTCAAATTCATCATTATTTTAATTTTATTGTTTTTATTTTTCCGGTGGTGGCCATATTAGTTTTACTAGGCGCAGACATTTTCGCACTTTTAAGGGTTTGCGGAAACTTGATTATCTTAGGCCCTATTTGTCCTATCAAAATGAAACTAAAAGCAGTGTGTTCATGGAAATATAAGCTATAAGGTTGTAATAAGATGTTTTCACCTAAATGTAATTCTAAGGGGTGAAATTTTAGCCTAATTTTTTAGTTCTCATTTGTAAAATATTCAATTTTCACGGAAAGATTGTGAAGGAAGGGAAAGAGTCTACACGTTAACTTTTTTTACAAATAATTAGGTACAAGTTGTATTCAAAAACAAAATTTGAAGTCTGAGACTTTAAGCATTTTTAAAATAAAAAATAACAAAATTTGGAAATTCTCAAAATTTGAAATTTTCTGAGCTAAATATCTCTGGTGGGGGACCAGATAAAAATCTGAAATATCACCTCATTATAGTACTGTATGATAGTATTATGTACCTAAAATTTGGAGTTTGAGATTTGACTAGGAGCAGAGGTATTGCAAGCACAAAATGTTAAAATAATGCATACTTCAGTTTATAAAAATGCATATTCATGCATACAACCATTAATAAATGGTTAAATACAATATATAAATGGTTTTATGCTTTCAATACCTCTGCTCCTAGTCAAATCTCAAACTCCAAGTTTTAGGTGCATAATACTATCATACAGTATTATAATAAAGTGATATTTCAGATTTTTATCCGGTCCCCCACCAGAGATATTGAGCTCAGAAAATTGCAAATTTTGAAAATTTCCAAATTTTGTTATTTTTTATTTTAGAAAGGCTTAAAGTTTCAGACTTCAAATTTTGTTTTTGAATACAACTAGTACCTAATTGTTTGTAAAAAAAAGTTTTAACGTGTAGACTCTTTCCCTTCCTTCACAATCTTTCCGTGAAAATTGAAGTTTTTACAATTGAGAGCTAAAAATTTAGGCTGAAATTTCACCTTTTAGAATTACAGTTAGGGGAAAACGTCTTATTATTACCTTATAGCTTATATTTTCATGAACACACTGTTCTTAGATTCATTTTGATAGGACAAATAGGGCTTGAGATAATCAAGTTTTTGCAAACCCTTAAAAGTGCGAAAATGTCTGCGCCTAGTAAAACTAATATGGCCACTACTGGAAAACTAAAAGCAATAAAATTAAAATAAGGATGAAATTGAACTACCAACATGTTGGGGTGACCGAAAAAAAAATCAGAATTAAAAAAAATATTCAAGCGACCAGTGCTGGACCGATTGAATTGGACTGACCCTAAACTATTTTTGTCCATAATTACCAATTTTAACTATCAATTGCACAACAAAAAGTGAGCCTTTCCTTTTGGGGAAAATTTCATATCTTTGATTAGGTTTTATTCCACTTTAGGAAAGTTTTTCCTTCTTTACTTGTATCCTTTACAAATTTTCATCTTCTCACATAATGTCTTAAAGTATGAACCATATATCTCTTTCTCAGAACAATGATTTACAAGTTCAAGCTTGAAGATATATTTTTAATCAAATACGAAACTTGTGAATATAAAATGAAACAGGAATAATATATTTTAACAATTCAGATGCTCGTAAAGATATGAAACATATTGCATTCAACACCAAAACTCAGCTGTTAGTTTTATGCTTTGTATTGTAATAATTTTCATGAGCATTGCGAAAAACGTTTTCTAGGTAAGAAATTTCGTTAGAAAATGTTATGCAATATGCTAAATAACTTTGATGCATATTCGGAATTTTCGCTTGTTTATATCCTATAAGTAAAGCTTTAGATTTGTTGTAAATTCTATAATTAAATTTAGTCAATAAAACAATTTTTTGTTGCATCAACTTCAAAAAAGCGTTCACTATGATAAAGGCGACTAATTGATGAGATCTTTAGAAGAATTGGGGATAGGTGGAGAAGATTTAGCATGGTTGGCTACAAAAAAACCAAGATTACCATCGGTAGTTCCATTTTCAACTACATAAAATAATATTTCTTGTTACTTTTTTTAAATAAGAAGAAAATTCAGGTTATTTAAGATCTTTTTGTATTTTATTTTTTATTTAATATTTTATTATTTCAAAATTATTTATTTATTGAATTTAAATTAAAAATATTTAATTTTGTAAATCAAGAAGCCTGAGGAAGTTACGATTAGTAACGAAACGTTGCTTTTTGAAATAATAAAATATTAAATAAAAAATAAATAAAAAAAAACAAAAAGATCTTAAATAACCTGAATTTTCTTCTTATTTAAAAAAATATAAAAGCTGAGATCTGATTTTTATCATCTATTTCTTGTTACCTTTGGTGTTTATCTTGTCTTCTGAATATAAATTTTGAAAAGCTTTAGAAAATTTTTAAGATGATAGTTGAAAGATTTAATGAATCGTTTTGGTTAATTAGTCAAAAAATTTAAAGTTTGGATCTCTTTTTTAGTTGGTTGTTTATCAAGACGAAAAAATTAATATATTAGTTATTTTTATTTAATAAAAAATGAGAATGGTAGTCAAATGGAACAACAACTTACGATAATTGATAAGATCCAAGCTTTAGCGCGAAAAATGGCCTGAATATCAAAATAGGCAATAGAAAGTAATTTTGCTGCATAGTTATTTCCCTGGTCCAAAGAAAAACGAGTGAAAGATATGATTTAGGCCTTTGATTTGGAAATACTTTCACATAGCTTTCAGAGCTTACTCTCCCGATTTGGCACCTGGAGCATTTCACGTGAAGCACAGTGAAAAAAAAAGTGATGTTCTGAAATTTGTTCATATTTGGCATAATTGTACTTCTAGTAAGTATGAATGTGAATATAAAATATTTTTCTCGAATGATGAATATTTGCCAAGTTATACGCTTCTAAAGAATTCTCGTTTTTGAAATTCGTATTTTTTGAAAAAAAATTTTCGTCTTAAATTTTTTTTTTTAAAATATTAAACATGGCGGTTTAAATAGATAATTAACTGTTCTTTCTAAATAAAAAATAAAACTGGACATGTTTATTTTTTTTAATATACAAAACCGGGAGTAAAATTTTCAAATCAGAATTTTAGTAACTTCGACCATTTTGATTTTTGATTTTTTTATTTCAAAATAGAGCCTAAAGTACTCTTATAATACACCAAAAATTTCATAATGGGATCTGCAATATTTTAGGAGATTGATAAGTTAAAGTACATACGTGTCGTAATAAGCGCTGTACCCTGGCTTCCTTAGGTCAACTGGTTTACGCGATATAACACTAAAACGCTGCAATAATTATATTTATTATCCTACTTAAGCGTATTTAACGCTCTAACAATGTTGTTGGGTAATTATTATTCAAATTAAAACAGTACTTATTGAAAAATTTTTTAGTAGGAAACAGTAGTTTAAAATAAATTTCGTGATAAGTAATAAAATCGTCTGCTAGCCAGAGAGGTTAAATGACTAGAGTGAACGTGCTCCATAAACCCCATGTTAAACTTAAACTTTCATTTCCCCTCAATTTTTCAAGTGACCGTACCCCTTCCACTGCATATTTGTACTATATGTACTCTAAAAATTTTTAATCGCTGGTAAACTTGCGACATTATGACAGTGAAATTAATGGGTAAATATAATCTATAACATTAGATAATACCGAAAAACATAGAACTTATTGCCCATGCTTAACGACTTATGGATTTGATTATCGGCCGATTAACGGCCGTTGATCACATGCCATTCTTATGTACGATTAAACGGCTACTGACGGTTAACCAGATGGGCCATTACAAACTGCCAATGGTTGGCCAATCGTCTTTAAATCATCTTTTATATTCAGGGTTAGAGAAAATGTAAAACTCAAAAATCAATACCTCAAAAACTCTCTAAAATCATACAATTTTCTGGGATTTAATTGAGCTTTAGTTGACGAGATTTTCATAGATGTAAGATAAAAATGCAACAATTGAAAAAATGAACTTTCGATTTTTTCTCCTGACTGCAATAAGCATTAAGTCTATAATATGTACAGTTAAAGTTTTTTATCTCAAATAATGAACTTTTGAGCATTTGGTATTTATTAGTGGATATATAAAGGCAATATTTTCAAATAATTTATGCAAATATTTACAATAACGTATAAAGACTAATGAAATTACGCAGTGCTGCATATTAGGTGACCTAATTTTGTGGAACCTAAAAGTTTACTTAAACCAAAGATGAAGATTATTTTTGATTATCGCTTTAATACTTTAATGCAAAATATTTAATTTCTATTTGCTTAAAGTATGGAAATATAGTACTAAAATAAACATTTAACAAACGAATAAATTATGGAAAAATTTTAAGATACGACTTGGAACTCTTCTTTTCTGAGTTGAAACCTCAAAAATCAAATGCCTTAAAAACCCTCTAAAATCATGCAATTTTTTGATACTTAATTGAGCTTTAAAATGTCACATTAAAATGCAACAATTTAAAAAAATGAACTTTCAACTTCGATTTTTCCACTTCATTGCGATAAGCACTTAGTCTAAAATAAGCACTGCTAAAATTTTCTGTCTCAAATAATAAACTTTTGGGCATTTGGTATCTATTAGTGAATATTAAGGCCAATATTTTCAAATAATTTATGCTACTATGTTTAAAAATTAATGAGGGCTAAAGAAATAATGTAGTGCTGCATATTAGGTGATCCACTATTATAGAAATCGAAGATTTACTATGCCAAATCATAAATCATCAAAATCATCCCTTATATTCAGGGTTCAAAGCTCAAAAATCAATACCTCTAAAATCATCCAATTTTTAAAGATTTAATTGAACTTTTGTTGCTAAGATTTTTATAGACATCAGATTAAAATGCATCAATTAAAAAAACGAACTTTTATCTTCGATATTTCCACTTGATTGCAATAAACACCAAGTCTAAAATAAGAACAGCTAAAGTTTTCTAATTCCAATATTAGGCTTTGGACATTTGGTATCTTTTAGTGGATATTAAAGCCAATATTTTCAAATAACTTATATGGGGTACTGCATCCAACTCCAACATTGAAATCTTACAAAGATTCCAATCAAGGACCCTACGACAAATAATCGGTGCTCCATGGTATGCAAACAATTAAAAAATACATGAAGGTACAGAAATGCCAACTGTAAAGGAGGAAATTCAAAGATTTAGTAAAAAATATCTGACAAAACTAGACGATCATTCCAACCATCTCGCAATAAACTTACTGGACCACATTGAGATGATAAGAAGGATACAAAAATGGAATGTAATAGATTTGCCTGATAGATTTTGTAACTAAACAAATATTCCTATTAACTATTTATTGCCAAATTATTATTTCTTGTTATATAGCTTTATTTTTATATATTACTTCTATATTAATGTTTCACATTATTTTTAGCATTGATATTGTTATTATAGACTATTATTATTATTCTTCTTATTGCTACTGAGCAAGATCACGTCAAGTGGACCCCCTATTTTCCACTTGATCATAAAAATTAAGTTCATGTATATTTTTCATAACTAGTTACTATGAAAAATTGATCCCCCAAACGATTTTTAAAAATTTTAATTTTAACAATAATTTTTTTAACAATGAAAGTTTTAGGTACTTTTAATTAAAAAATAGATTTTAAGTCAACCGTTAAAAATAAATTAATGAAATTTTCAGGGTTTACTGTCAAATATAAATATTTTGAGAAAACATAAATAACTAAAAATGATTTGTTTATTATCATATTATTAATTAACTTTTAAGTTAAGAAATGAAAATTTCATTGATTTCTCGGTCAAAATTTGAATTTTTTTTTAACAGTCACATGCGTTATTTATCTAAGTTTAAAATTCCGAAAGAAAATTTCACTAGGTGCATGAAAATTTATTTTCAATCGTTTTAACAACATTCAAAAAACAAAATTAAGGGTATGCGTTGGAAAAAAAAAGTTTTGTTTTTTTGGGAACCCCTAGTAGAAATATTTAAAAATTTAAGGTAGTAAAATAGTGGAAAACTTGTATTTAATTTTGAAGAAGAACCCTTCAAAATTACGAGTTCAAATTGAAAATATGGCAAGACTTATTCCCTTGAAAATGTCCTCAATAATTTTCCAACGGTAACAATCACACGTCCATATAATATAATCTAATTGTTTGTCTCTACTCCTTTTTCTTCAAAGTTTCCCATAGTTTCATTCCTCAACGAAATAAAACTTTTCACCGTGATAAACCATTCTGTTTACACCCGAAAATTTCTCTCGTTTTACATTCAATTAAATTTAGTCGAAAGAATTGCAAAAGCTCCGCCAAAATTATGAGCTCGAAAGAATTTCTTCTACTGCTAATTCCCGTACTAAACCCTTCCAAATTCCATTTTTTTCTACCTGGAAAAAATTTCAATAATTCATCCCGGAAAAAAAGGTATTAAGTTTGTGTTTAATTAAATTTTCGTTTTACGAAAGCAAGTGGGGAAGTGCTTGATTAAAACAAGTATCTTTTTACTATCGTAGAATTGGCTTTTTCCTTGATTACGTTCTGTGGAAATATCGAGAATTATGATTAATGCTTTTTCAACAAAGGCACGTAATAGATCGTATAAATTATCGAACGGGGTGCGTCTTTTTATTTGCTTTAGTTTCACATTCTTGAAGGAATACAAATGGAAAAGGTGGAGAGAGAAAAAAAAAAATGTGCAACTCATTCGTGTTCACGAGAATTGAATTTAATTTTGATAAATTATCCAATTTTTCATAATCATATTCGTCTCATCTTTTGCAAGTTAATGTTTTTGTAGATCTTTTTGCGACGAAGTTTTTATTCTTTATTAGGATATTGGAGTTTTAAGACTGTCAAAAACTTTTGTTTCATCCACAATTCGTTGAAAAAACGATAACATTGTCAACACTTTTTAGGTGGTTGGCCTTTTTTTACTTCCTTTGTAAATGTGGGTGTTCTTTGCGAGTTCCTTAATTAATTTTTTTTTTGCTTAGTAAGAAAAAGTCATTATTTTGATATAATTATAAAAAAATTTAATTGATTCTTGGTCAAATATAAGGAGGCGCAAAAGTCATCTCCCTATCGAAAGATATTTACCTTTTGTAGACGGTGGTTAATGTTATTTTTGCTTTGACATTTGCGACGTAAACTAAAACAAAATACACGTCAATTAAGAATTAACCAGTAAACAAGGGTAAAAAAACATGGCTACGTATTGTGTGCAACCAAAAAATTGCCCATTAGTTTACATTGTGTTATTATTTTAAGTTCTTTTAAAAAAAATCGGGCTCAGAAAAACTAATTAACTTTTTCTGTGCCTTTTCTCAATAAATTATGCATTTACGAATAGATATGCGCATTCATTAAAACATAAATTCACTTCACAAATATTATAGAACAGAGCTGCTTGAACTTGTCCCTTTTAAGGAAGATTGGAACTGGTAATTATATGTTTTAAGTTTCCTATTAAAAATATTTCCATTTTAGAACTGCGTAATGTCACCGACATGTTTACTGAATGAAAAAGAATAATTTTACTTTTTAAACGTAGCATATTGGGGCCAGTACTTTACTGTGTTTACACCGCGGATATTCCTACATATCCTAAGACCATATCAACAACCTATGCTGATGATACAGTAATCTTTTCCTCGGATTCCAACCCCCTTTAAGCGACAAAAAATTTGCAACAGCACCTTGACCTTCTGACAGTATGGAGCCAAAAATGGAAAATAAAAATAAACAAAGAAAAATGTGTAAATGTCACATTCATCCTCAATAAAATAATTTGCCCTCCATTATACCTCGAAAAAGAAATCTTAAAAAAATCATCAGACATTCGATATCTAGGGTTCTACTTGGATAGCCATCTCACTTGGAATCCACACACCAGACTGAAAAGACAGGAACTTAACAGACTTTACGGACTTTTATGTGGACTCCTAGGACCCAAGTCTACAATTAGTATGCACAATAAATTGACCTTATACAAAGCAATATTACGACCTATTTGGACGTAAGGAGCAGAATTGTGGGGTTCCGCTAAACCTTCCAATATACAACAAATCCAATCCTTTAAATCCAAATGTCTCCGAAGAATCCTCAACGCTCCCTATTATGTTCAAAATGAAATAATCCATAGAGACCTAAATATTCCCATGTGGCCGAACTTGTATCACATACATTTCAAAAAATTCTTGAAAAATTACACTTCCATACAAACCTCAAGGAATTCCCGAAAATAGCGAAAATAGCGCACCGTACAAAACTCAACCTTTATTTCGACCAATCGGTGAATTTGTTACTAAAACTTGAACCAATGACATGATTCTTTGGTGTATAACGCTCTACAAAAAAGAGCTCTTATGATTTTTTGCTAAATCTATTGGCTTCAGAATGCGGTACTAATGGTCAATAAAAATATAATGCATTTTTTAACTGACCAACGGAAAGATGGTAGAATTGGTTACATAGCTAAAATTGAATTTGATGACAATGAACAAGTACAAAAAAAAATGAAGGATCACAGGAATAATATTGTATTTGCTTCTTTTTTCTCATAAATACCAATTTTGCATAAAAAATTTGACATATTTCGTAAAAATAAGTATTTACTTAATAATTATATGATAATTAAACTTTGAGCTCGAGTAAGTCTTAATCCAATCGATTTCGCGAAAAATCATAAGAGATCTTTTTTGTAGAGCGTTAAATTTACAATAAACATAACGCAATTTGTTTAATTTCGATTTATTTGTCGCTGAGTTATGGAATTCTTAAGAACAAATTAAATTTTTCCCACGTTATTTCCATAAGAAACTTAAGTTGGAAAGTGAACTATCTTAAAGTTTATATTAAGAGCTCAAATTTTCAGGGATTTTTTTTTATCAATTTAGAAGCATTTGAGCCCCTGGGAGCAAAGAAATTCCAAAACACCTCTATTAAGGACCACCCTAATGTCCAGTCTGGAGTTCAGTAAGCAAAACCAAGTATCTAACAATACAAATTGTTCAAAATAAATTACTAAGATTGCTGGGAAACCACCCAGCCAAATACAAGGTATACGATCTTCAGAAGGAATTAAAAATACTACCGCTAGACTTTTATATTCTCGCTTTGTCGCGGAAATTCTACACAAATTGTAGGATTGGGCCTAGCCAAATAATTAGAAACATCAGTGACTACACCCTCGATGACCTACTCCAAAAATACAGAAAATACAAACATAAAAGAATAAGACATATTGTCTTTAACCAAATTGAAAGCAAAAACAAAATTCAGGTTTTTTTAAGAATTGCCATCTTGTTTTCTCCAACTACAATATCGTAAACAGTAATCGTAAATAGTAAATAGTAATCGTAAACTAATCCTAGATCAGGATCTACAAATGCTACTAGAATGGTTTATTCAAGGTACATCACACTTAAAATTAAAAGCAAATTGTAAAAAAAGTATTTGTATATATATTTTTAGAGAAATATTTTTATATTTTTTATTCTAAATTTAGTGTACAACCTTTCAATCATCCCCTATTTTACTACCAATAAAACTTTATTAGAATTTCTAAATTCAAATGAACCTACTAGAAAAAAATCATATTTGATTTAGCAAAAGCTCTTTAAAATCAAAGAAATTCTTAAAAAAAAATCTTTGTCATACCTAGCAAAAAACATACTTCGGTATTTACTGTCGTGGCTCTTTAAAGCTCTGCGTGGTTTCCCTTTTTGCCTTAAATTCATACCTTTTTCGAGAGAAATTTGATATTTATATGGCAATTATTTCCTTTTGAATAATTTTTCTTATTTTTTGTTCCAGGTAATTTTCCTAAAGTCAATCGCTTGTTCGTCCCTTTTCCAATTGAATCACCCGCGGAGCTTTTCGCCAATTGCAGTCACCGGAGCGTGGAACTGGGTATATGTGTTGGACTTCAGGTGAGCTTAAAAGAATATGGCGTATTATTTGAAACACGAACAATCCACTTGATTTTTCCGGAAAGCACATAGCATAGAATGTAGAATGTTGCGAATTATTGGAATTTGTGCCGGAGTGGCGTCTGAATATATAGATTTGTCTGCTCGTTACGCTTACGAAAATATTTCGATGTATAGAGAGTACTATGTGTTTTGTTGGTAAATACATTGGCAAGTTGGTATCGGTATATTTAAGCACAAACACTACACAACGGTCGGTTGAATTGTTGGCAAAAGCTCAAAATTTGTCCAAGCTTTCATGGCCTGCTGTCAAACTATTATTCTAAGTCGCTTTTCAGAGTTTGCCTTTTAAAAAATTTCCGCTGTCGTCCGTTCACATAATACTCTCGTTCTATGTGTGTTGGTAGGTACGTTTGTTGTGAAAGCTTTGAAACTTTTCACCCGAATTGAATATAAAATATTTATTTTGTACACATTGAAAAGAATTTGATGAAAAACTTGTTGTTTAGTTAAAAACTTTTTGTTTCGTTTCGTCTATTTGCTTTATTATGGAATTATCTGCTTTGATGGATCCCAAACTACAGCAGAGATGCTGATAAATAGAAAATATTTTCCTTTCTGTTTTTCCACATTTCAAACGTTAAAATAATGAAGAGCCAAACGTCAAGCTTTTACATCAACTAAAGTGCTAAAACGTAATGTTTTCGTAACCAACGAATAAAAATCAACAATACAAAGTTTCGTATCTATCGATCGTATTACTTTTAACGAAACAAAAATTTCAACTTCTCTAAAAAAGATTTTCGTTTGTCGTTCAGTTGCAATTGTAACTTAAATGAAATATTGTCTTATGATTTAGACAAGTGGGAATAATCGTAGAGTTTTTTCCTCGAGAACGACAGTTACTGTTACGTTATGTATGTTTCCCCAAGGATAAGTCAGTCGGCTCAAAAGTTTTTTTTTTTTTTTTGCTGGGAAAGCTCGGGACAAGTTTCAAAGCGAAAAGCGAAGAAAAGTGAGTTGAGAGGAAAAAATGCGTGGAAAGTTTTATTAAAATGTATTCAAGCCCTTTAGTCATATTGGCTTGACGAATATTTTTTTTTTTAAAGAAAATTCCCTGTAAAAAAATCAAATTTACTTTTGAAAGTTTGGAATTTTTTCAAAAGCTCACTAAAATTATAATGTTTATTTGTCTTATCTATTGCTTGATCTTATTTTTAAATTGATATTTATTTACCTGCATTCTGCACTCCTAAAACTTTGGTCTATTTATTTGTACACATCTTGCACTGGGTACAATACCTAATAGTGTATATATGTGTTATATGTCAAGGTATATATAAGTGATCATAATATTTAAATTTACGCCAAATATTGAATTTTTTGAATAGGTGATTTATACGACAGATTTAATCATTTAACTCTAAGATATATCAAATAAACATATTATTTAAGTATAAAATGACAACACAAGTATGTACAAAATAGTATTAAAATCACCAAGAAGCAAACATTTTGAGGTCAAATAAGTAAATTTATTGAATAATTAATACTTTCTTTGCTTTTGATGGGTGCCTACATCAATGTTTTTGTCCTAAAGGAATACATTTAGCTTCCTCAGGGACTTTAACTTTTGTCAAACGAATTACAAGACCCAACTTATGTTTGCACTTATAATTTCGTAGAAATATTGAATACTTACAATTACATTTACTTATATATGCATTATTAATCGCCGAAGTGCCATAAAACTCTGTCCAATATCTTCAAAAGTTTCCCTGTCTTCAATAATATATTTAGTTGCCAATTCTGAAGTTATAGTTTCATGACTTGAATTTGAAGTACATACATAGTACGCATTACTATTATTATTATTATTATTATTTATTTTAATTCCAAGATACATTCTATACCATAGAGATGCAAAGCATCTGTAAATATCATTAAAACAATGCATTATAATTGCTTATACTAAAAACAAAGTAATAATTTAATGAATTATAAGTAAAAACAAAATTATCAATAAAGTAAATAATATAATGTAATTGAAAGTTATGTTAAGGACTAATCACTCAAATTACCAATTGAGCTTTTTAATATTTTCTTCAAATGTTTTATCTTAAAATTTAGAGTTTGAAGGTGGTTAGGTAAGTTATTAAAAGATTTTATTGCAACAAGATAAGGATTTTTAGTGCTAATTACTTATTACACTTATTATTATATTGTTCTTTATACTCACTATAGTAGTATGTTAAAACACTGATACTAAAGGATTCCCTGATACCAAGAGGTATATCAACAATATTACGTGAACTGAAATAATTAATAAGACAATTTGGGTACTCGTTAATGGCTTAACACTATTTTTATATGCCCCATCCCATGCAATTATGCCATAATTGATTACGTTTTTAAACAACCCATGATTAATAGCTTTTAATACCAAAGGACTTAAACATTTGCTCAATTTAAAGAATAAGAATGAAAAGTACCTTATTTTTTTTGTTAATTCATATACATGTGAGTTCCATTTCATGTGCGCATCGAAAATTAGTCCCAGATACTTACAATTGTCAACTCTTTTAAGTTCAACATTATTTATTTTGAGGTGGAAATTATCAGGAATTCTATCAATGTAACTACCAAACGTAATATACGTTGACTTATCAATGTTAAGAGATAACTAATTTTCTCTTAAACAATAGTGAATTTATATTAACCATCGAGTAAAAATAAGGTTGACTTTAGCCCAAGTACTGCCAGAGCAGCGTATTACTATATCATCCGTATATGAAACTAGAGCCTCATTAGGTAGACAATTAAAAATATCATCAATATACAAAATGAAGAGTAGTGGGCCCAGAATTGTTCCTTGAAGAACCCCTACTTTAATAGTATTAGTCTTACTAATACTATTATTGATAATAGTACGTTGTTCTCTGTGTATACAATATATATGATATATTGCGGTCCAATTTATGTAGTATAATTTAATAAAATAATATGTAAAAATCATACCATAAACATAAATTTGAACAGAAGTTCAAACAAACAAAATTCGTGACGTATGGCCCAGATACGTATTTCGATTGCCAAGCAATCTTCCTCAATGGTCATCAAGTAGTTTGGATCACTCCGTAACTGCTTTATGATGATTCAATTTTGATCAACCATCGAGTTAAAATAAGCTTTACTTCAGCCCAAGTTCTGCCAGAGCAGCGTATTACTGTATCATCCGTCTATGAAACTAGAGCCCTATTAAGTAGACAATTAAAAATATCGTCAATATACAAAATGAATAGTAGTGAACCAAGAATTGTTCCTTGAGGAACATCCACTTTCATTGTATTAGTCTTACTAATACTATTATTGATAATAATACGTTGTTCTCTATTAGTTAAAAAGTTCTCGAGTTGTTTATGAGGGATACCTCTAATACCACGTCCCCAAAGTTTATCTAATAAAATTTTTTGATTCCCGGTGTCGAAAGCCTTTGCTAAGTTTAGGAAAATTAAAACCGTAAGTATATTTTTATCGATATTATCATATATATAATTCGAAGTAATTGCAAGAGCTTCGTTAGTGCCTCTGTTTTTAACGAAACAAAATTGAAAATCAGAAATTAATTTATTTTTATCACAAAAATTATAGAGTTAAATGTAGATAATTTTCTCAAAATTTTTAGCTAAGTTAGAAATAAGCGAGATAGGTCTATAGTTTGTAGTTAAATGTTTATCTGCAGATTTATGTATAGGTATTATATCCGCTCTTTTCAAAGCTGTAGACCAAATAGCACTGTTAATACATTTGTTAAAAATATACTCAAAAGGAGCACTAATATTCGTAGCGATAAGTTTCAAAACTTAATTGCCAATGATGACCAATGATTTAATTTTCATTTTATTTATCAATTTTTCAATTTCTTAAATTCTTTAATTCTTTCTTTCATACTTAACATTTTTTTCTATGTTTAGGGGTTCGTATACTATTTTCTTAGCTAGATTAGCGCCAATGTTACCAAAAATGTGACAAAATTATCAGCAATAACATTATTATCAGAGATAATCTCTTCATTACATATAATATTATCAAGATCAGACGAGACATTACGTTTTTTACCCAATTTACAGTTTAGAAATTGCCATAGTTTTTTACAATCTTTACAGATTTCATTAGTAAACTTACTTTCATAACTATTTTTAGCTAGCGAAATCAACTTATTTAGTATTTTACAAAAATATTTATTATCATTTTTTAGTGTAACATTAGTTCTATCCAAACTCCATAGCTTATATAGGAATTCTTTGGTTTGACATGAGATCCATAAGACCTTTAGTAATCCAAGTACTACGAGGCTTATTAGATATATTTCGTTTACTTTTACCCACCTTAAAAGTGGACTCATTAATAAGTTTTTTAACCATATCTGTTACAGTACTAAAAAAAAGATCGGGATCTTGTATTTTTTGTAAGGCATTCCAATCAACAGACTTACTACGTTCTGTTAAAAAGTTGTAATTATTCTTATAAATATCTTTTGTTTTTGAATTTATCCACTTTTATGATTTTCTTGTTTTGCAATGCCCAATGATAAGATTGGGTCCATTCTTTTAAAAAAGCTTTAATTGCAGCTCCGGATTTCTGTCCATAGATCATTTAATTACTAAATCATTTGATTTATTTAAAAATTGAAAAATAGATAAATGATCTCTTAAAATGTATTCTTTTGTAATTATGGAAATAGTTGATTCAACCCCATTGTTTGTATTTAGATATCCTGATGCTGTACCATCAAACTAATGTTGATATGATTTTAGTCACATAATGTATTGAAATAATTGATAAATTCCGGAACTATTTCTTTCTTTTTTTCTACGAAAAGTGCATATGCCTTTACAAATATTTGTTTATTATTGGACATTTGTAAAATCAATTTGTTTGTAAATTATAAATCAATAATTTTGCTAGGTATATTCATATTAATATCAATTTATCAATGTTAATTTATAATCAAAAAATCCTTTTTAATTTGATTTTTAAATTGGCGCATAAATTACAAATTTAAACATTTTTACGAACTTATTATAATACTTTGATGTTATTGTTCATATTTAAAATAATTTTACATCATATAGCAGTAAATTAAATTTTAATGCTGTTAAGTAACCATTGTGGCATTGTTTTTCATACATAGATGTCAAATATTATATTTTTCCGTACATATTTTAAAAGAACTGTCCCCTCTTATTTTCTGGCATCAAAACACACTTTTGTTACGTGATTTTCATATTTTTCGACATACATTTAAATTCAAGTTACAAGGAAAGTAAATAATATATATAAATCTTATAATAAATCTTTGTTTTTCAAACAAAGATCTCTATAAACTATTGCTGAATGCATTTGGCTGCAATATAACGCTTCAATCCTTTAATTACCGCATATCCATAGGGTTTTCAAATTGATTCTTTTACCCTATATACGGTTTTTTGTAATGATTTATCACTACTACTTGGTAATTATTTGATTACTTGATAACTACTTTGGAAAATTGCTTGGAAATCGAAATACATATCAGGATAATACGTCAATAATATTTGTTTGAAATTTTGCTCACATTTGTGTTTATAATTTACTTTTGTAAATTATGAAACATAAATAAGATCACAAAATATTTTATATATTGTATAAACTATTTTAAGTCTAATTTTTCCAAATTTTTTTTACCAACCGATGGGAAATCGTTCGTAGAGGATTGTGAAAGAATTCATTTCGTTTGTGACAGAAAAGATACGAAGTAATTCATAAGTGTTAAAAAATTAATTTTTCTTCACTTTTTTGGTCTGTGGGGGGAGAGTTCTGTTGATTTTTTCTTAATTTTTCTTATTGGTATATTAAAGAACAATATATTTCTAAATTTTCCTGCATTTTTGTTTTAGTATGGCTAAAAAAAACGTTTTTTTTAATATCTTTCTACATCAATGATTAAATATTTAATTTTTCATTATTACTGAATAACTACTAAGCTTTTTTGTTACAAACCAAACTGATTCTTTCACAAACCTCTATGAAAAATTTCCCATCGATTGGCAAAAAAAAACTTCGGAAAATTTGAACTTTAAAATGTGATGCATTTTTGTTATATTATTCATAACTTAATCAGAGATGGAACATTTTAAAAGTAACAGTATTTGAAATGCCAAATAAATTATTCCAATTTAAGTTTTATATTTAGGTTCTTAAATATTTATATATTTTTTTTGGAAAATCATTTTCCACGACTTTATAAAAAAGTAAATCTCGATTGACGTTTTGCCATTGAAAGATCTTTAAAAGAATTATATATTTATTCTTTATTATAAAGCAAAATTGTAATGCATTCATATATCCAAAATAAACGTCACGCGGACGAAGTCACTGGTATCAAAAATCTACGATTTTAATGAGAAAAATCGTTTAAATATCAAAGTAGTAAAAAAATCAAAAAAATCATATTCCATTTAATGAGTTGAAAAGAGATGTTAAAAAGGGTGCCAAAATGCATAAGTGCGAAAGAAAGGCAAATAATAGGCAAGTGCAGATCCAAATATTTCATTCATAAACCGGAAGTAGGTCACTGGGTCACCTTACGCACATACGAGTGCGTACAAACGATTGGAATTTTTCTACGCATAGTGTACTAAGCGCCACAATTTCATTCATAAATTCGAGGAATTTATGAATGAATTATTTATGCCAGCCCTTGCATCTAGCTGCATTTCTCTCACCCTTACGTATATTGCCACCCGAATTAGCGCAATCTTTGTTCACTATGTGAACGCCCTAATCATGGCTGCCTGGATTTCCGAATGAAAATTTTAACCTGACTTTATTAACCTGTCTTCTTCTTACACTTACATATTTGGGCACCCAAATTTTCGCTATCTTTTTTTTTTTGTGTGCGATAAAGTAACAAAAGTTTTTTTCTTCCTTTATTGAAAATTTTGAG
Source organism: Sisyra terminalis (assembly GCA_958496175.1). Lineage (NCBI taxonomy): Eukaryota > Metazoa > Arthropoda > Insecta > Neuroptera > Sisyridae > Sisyra > Sisyra terminalis. The sequence continues at coordinate 44,253,567 of OY292278.1, read as the reverse complement.
CCTACTTTTATCTAACTGTCTTCTTCTTACACTTACATGGTGGCACCCAAGTTTCCTTTTTCCTTTTGAATATCGCGTAGATAATAATGTGAAGATCCAGAATGTGTAAGTGGAAAAGAGATAACGATTGATATAGAAGATCACAATTTTTATTCATAAATCTTTTCATAACCTGCCTGAATATAAGTGAATTTATATGTTAAAAGATTTTCTTTTGATAAATAATTTAGCACTATTTCATACGATCAAATTAAGATCACTTAATATAAAACCGATTTTTATTGGAAAAAATCCAAAATAAACACCAAATTAAACAACCACCTCATCTCAATTCAATAATCTCCACTATTTAATTTTCCATTTTTCTTCACCGTATAAATATTTGCGCTCGTTTGCCAAATAGTTTTTCACTTAAATGGGCAACGAAGCACTATAGGGGTGGCACAAATTTGGATTAAAGATTATTGAAAATAATGTGGCATTCCATAATGCATTTGCTCACGATATATAGATACTTGCAAAAAGTTGGATCATCGCCATTATGTTTATATGGCTTTGAGGTAAACTTTTCCGAGTTGCTGCTATTATATATTATTATTATGTATATACCTACAGTGTAGTTCAAAGTTTCCTTCATCTCATATACTTTCTACCCTATTCACATTGGGTTGCGTTTTTGGAATTATATTTCAGAAAAATATGCAAAAAGTACTTGTAACTCTTCCTTTTCAACAAATAAATAATATGTTACAACTTTAATATGTTGCAGTTATTATAAGGTCTAACTTTTAGGTATATCAACAATGCAAATAATTTCCAATGGTTCCAATTTTATTGCAAAAGGGATTTGACATCACACATCTTATTCCATTTAATTTGTAAACACCCATACCAATTTGATATTTCATCTAAGAAATCACTGATTTGAACAACTTTTTCTTCAATCCACAACAAATTTTCCAAGTTTGAGTTGAGAATTTCCATAACGCTTGGCATAGTTTCTTTTTCTTCTCGGGAAATGTTTTTTTCATGTTCGTTAAATTCGTTAACAGATTCTGAAACCATTTCTTCGAAATTACGTAGGTGCATATTGATGCCTAACGCCTTTTGGCCCCTTTAAAAAAAAAGATTATTAAAAGAGCTTGTTGAGGACATTTTTTTTCGGTGGTTAATTTTGTTCTTTGGATAAGATACTAACGACACTAAGGGCTGGTATTTGTATATCGAGATTAGACTGGACCAAAAAAATCGACTATTTTTTTTAGTATATCGAAAATATTGTTCAAGGTGACAAAAAAATTGAAGGGAAGGTTTGAGCTTTTAATATTAATAGTTAGAGGTCTATCATCTTTAATTTCGATTTTTTATTTGTGCTTTTATTTTTGCGTCAATGTTGTCAAACAATCAAGGTAAAAAAAATTATTTGCACATATATTTATAGAAAATTATTTTCCCTACAAAAAACGTCTTTTTGAAAATTTTTGTCAGATACGCCGTTTCCGAATAATCAAGCTTTAAACATGGATATAATTTTTTGATTTATCTTCTTTATTTTGGAAATGTGTAGCTAACGAACAAATAAATATATAGAAATGAACACTATAGATTCTTGAAGGAAATTTAATGGTCTACAAAAAAGGCCTCTTAACGTATTTACATAAAATCCGTTCTTCAAAAGTTATTCACAATTAATAAAGTTAAAGGAAAAATTAAATTATTGTTTTTTTTTGTTGTTGAACCAATTTTGAAAGAGTTATTTTATGTAAAAACATTATCAAACCTTTTTTGTAGAGCAATAAATTTCCTTCAAGAATCTATAATTTTAATTTCTATATATTTATTTGTTCGTTAGTTACAAAATTCCAAAATAACGAGGATAAATCTAAAGAGTATATGAATGTTTAAAGCTTGATTATTCGGAAACGGCATGTCTGACAAAAATTTTTACAGAAACGTTTTTTGTAGAAAATTTAATTTTCTATAAATATATGTACAGATGAATTTTTTTACAGCATTGACGCAAAAATGAAAGCACAAAAAAATCGAAATTAAAGATGATAGACCTATTAATATTAATATGAAGAGATCAAACCTTCCCGATAATTTTTTTTGACACCCCGAACAATATTTTCGATATACGTTTCAAAAAAAAAAAAAAAAAATAGTCGAGTTTTTTGGTCCAGTCTAGTTTAGATAGTGACATTTATGTTTCAGCTAAAATTTTATCCGAAGGAAAAAAATATGAGTTTTTTCACTGTAAAATGATATGTGTGAGATTTATCTAACAGATAAATTTATATCTGTCAAACAACTATCTTAAGGATGACATTTATCCATGAGTAAAGGTACCGGTTCTTAAAATTCAGCAATCATAGAATGAAACTTTGGTTCACTTGATGTCTATTAAGTCTTTCAAAAATCCTTTCCTTAATCTATTTACTTATTTTTATTCTGAACAAATTATCCCTCTAGACTATTGGTCCGCGAGCCTTTGTTTGGGGGTCCGCGGTCCCATTTGAAAAAGTTTGTTTTTTGTTCTTAATTTAATGAAGGAATACTATAATATAATATTGTCCGAAAATTGCACCTTTTTTTCACTCAGGAGTCCTTGACATTATGCTTGATTTTCTTGGGGGTCCACGGCTGAAAAAGGTTAGGAACCGCAGCTCTAGACCGTCAATTTATCTACGAATAAGGTACGATTTCGATTGTTTAAAATTAAACGAATAAAATACGCCAGACATTAGTAATTTTACTTGAAATATTTTCAGTGATAAATCGAAGATTTTTTGAAGTTACCCTTCTTTAGTGGCGTTATGAAAAAAAATAATTAAACTGATTTTTTAATTCAATAAAAAGTTGCTCAAAGTCTTTGTAAGTGATTTATATTGAACCAAAAAAAAAACGCAATCAAGTCGACCGAGTTAACCGTTAGTATAGGTTTTTTTTGTTTGGCAGGGGTAACTCAAGGCTTATAAATTACACAAGTTGCCTCATTACAAAAAAATGACATCATACGAAGAATTTTGAAATTTGAATCAGTCTGAAGATATTTACAAATTTCTTCTGAATACGTCACGCACCGCATGAGGCCACCTGTGTATTTTATAAACCTTGGGAGTAACTTACTGAAATGATCTATAACGAAGTTAAAAATTGCCAAGAAGGGATTGCTGTTAAATTAGGCACCGTTATTTGTTTTTTTTTAATACTTAAAACATCGATATAATACTTAAAACATCGATATAATCGTTTGAACCATTTCCATATAAATGCACAAGTTTAAATGCACTTAAAGATGTTATTAAGGTATGTCAAAATGCTATCAGACTACTGAAAATTTAGTTGAATATTTCTTATTTAAGGCTAAAACACCTGTTAAAATTTTAAAGCGATTCACTAAGTCGTTAAAAAGTTATTGCAATTTAAAAATGCTTATATTTTATACGTAGTCTTATGGAGATTTGGTAATGTATATCGATGATTGTATATCGATAACATCCTTAATACCCCATACTTTTTTTTTCTGTAGATATTACCTACATATCTAATCTTATAGGACATACACAATCCGATTGTCGCACCGTTAACTCATGTTCAAGATGTACCACTTCTTGGAAAAGATTAGCCATCAATTTTCGGTTAAACTCCATAATGCAATCGATATAGTTTTGGGCCAATCGATATTTATTCAACACATCCACCGCCAATTCCAGTTGCTGAATTGTTTCTAAAAGTATCAAATCACGCACTTGATATTCATCCTTTTTTCGCAGAAAATCCTCCACTTCCGCGTTGGTATGCAACAAATATTGATCAATAAAAAATTCAAATTCCCCGAAGGTTTGCTTTTTATCATCCATTTGTAAATATACTTGAAAATTTTGATATGTCAAAATGCAGGTGTAAAGCTTGGCTAAAAGGACAAGTTGGCTTGAAATTATTTTTTTTTAGTTAGTATTAGAATTTGCATTTTTTTTATTATTCCATAAAATAAAATATTTCGTTTCCTTATTGTATTCTTGAAGAAATGTATAACAAGATGCAACGTTATTTAACGCATAAATCAAATTTGTGTAGATCCCATGACTAGGAAACTTTGAAGCTTGAAATAAAATTTGCAATGTGAGCTTTCGAAAATCCACATAACAAAACCAACGATAATCGTATATGCCTTCAATTTCTTTTAGCTTTATAGTTTGTCTTGTTCTATGTTATTATATGAAAATTTATTTTCCTTTTACTATAAAAGTAGCATCCGCTTTATTATTTCAAAAATGGCAAATTTTATTGATTGAAGAATTAGGATTTAACCAAATGGAGAGCATTAAATAAATTAACAAGAGCTTATCAAGCTTTATCACGCAAAAAGACGATTTATTGTGCGATATACAAAATTTAAATATTTTTTAAGACTTATTGACTGCCAAAAAATCTCTGTTAAAATTATAAAATTATCATTTAGAACAAAAAGAGATATTGAAGTATATTTTCAAGCATAATTTGTTATATTTCTGCATTGATTAGCCCTTATATTTAGAAAGATACATGAGGAATAGTATAGAAGTGCCAATTATTTTATTTTATATGAAATATCCGAACTCTTTGGTATAAAAACTTTGTCATTGCAAAAGAAACCAATACATAAGAACTATTTTGCAAACTAACATATTTATCCTTCAAAGTATGGACATACTATTTCCAATTTCTTTATTAAGAGTCTGTCCAAATAAAGTGGTCCAAAAATAAATGAAATGGTTGCTCGACCATTTTAAAAAAAAAATATTTTTTTGTGTGCTATCACCCCAACATGTTGGTAGATCAGATTCATCATTATTTTAAGTTTATTGTTTTTAGTTTTCCAGTGGTGGCCATATTAATTTTACTAGGTGTATACATTTTCGCACTTTTAAGGGTTTGCGGAAACTTGATTATCTCAGGCCCTATTTGTCCTATCAAAGTAAAACTAAAAGCAGTGTGTTCATGAAAATATAAGCTATAAGATTGTAACTAGACGTTTTCACCTAATTTTAATTCTAAGGGGTGAAATTTCAGCCTAAATTTTCAGCTCTCATTTGTAAAAACTCCAATTTTCACGGAAAGATTGTGAAGGAAGGGAAAGAGTTTACACGTTAAAACTTTTTTTACAAACAATTAGGTACTAAGTGTATTCAAAAACAAAATTTGAAGTCTGAGACTTTAAGCCTTTTTATAATAAAAAATAACAAAATTTGGAAACTTTGAAAATTTCCATATTTTGTTATTTTTATTTTAAAAATGCTTAAAGTCTCAGACTTCAAATTTTGTTTTTGGATACAACAAGTACCAAATTGTTTGTAAAAAAGTTTTAACGTGTAAACTCTTTCCCTTTCTTCACAATCTTTCTGTGAAAATTGGAGTTTTTACAAATGAGAGTTAAAAATTTAGGCTGAAATTTCATCCCTTAGAATTACATTTAGGTGAAAACGTCTTGTTACAACCTTATAGCTTATATTTTCATAAACACACTGCTTTTAATTTTATTTTGATAAGACAAATAGGACCTGAGATAATCAAGTTTCCGCAAACTCTTAAAAGTGCGAAAATGTCTGCGCCTAGTAAAACTAATATGGCCACCACCGGAAAACAAAAAACAATAAAATTAAAATAATGATGAATTGAACTACGAACGTGTTGGAGTGACAGCAAAAAAAAATCAAAACTAAAAAAATAATCAAGCGACAGTGCTGGACCGACTGAATTGGATTGACCCTTAAAACAATTTTTTTTTTCACTTAATAATGTAATGGAAATATTAACAAAAAATTTTTTTTAATATTGGCACTGACGTGGGAGGAAGAACGGTAGCAAATTTCAAAAGAATCAAGGAAATTATGTCTTTGTATTAAAAATGAATTTTACATATTTTATAATACTTAATTAGACGTTTTGATTAATTCGCCGTGAAAAACTTGGCAAAAGCTTTCGTGTTGGTGCGTCAAAAGTAACGAGTCAATCTTTTCTAAAGCTCATTTATCTTCAAGCTCACAAACGCTAACTATTGGCACTCGACAACGACAAAAAGCTTTAGTGTGACACATGCAAATTTTGTCGTTTATTTTGAAAGTAGTCTACGTCAAGTTCAAGTATAATCAATTACGTTTTTAATTGATTTACCGTCATTTAACTATTTACTGTTTAAAGTCCTTAGGAAATTCAAGACTTCTAAAGTTAAGGGTAAATTCTAGGCTGTTATTTTAGAAAAATGATTTCTTGAAACTATAAATGCTAGGATCTACTTTAAAATTGGAAGTCTGATATATAAGTATTTAAGAATAACTTTTATTTTTCTTTAAATATTAACAGAATATTTGTCTTCCGATATTATTGCATTATTCCGATATTATTTCCTGCAGATATTTACATTAAAATAGTCTTTTCTGTATTAAATTTTCTGATACGTAACTTTCAATTCCAAATCGCGATTGGCCATCAAAGTACCCAAAAATCTTCAGGAACTATCAACAGAAAAATAACTATTTTAAAACAAAAAATTCAATACTATTTTGAACAAGAAAATCCCTGGAAAATATTAATTAATTTTGATTAGGTAATGTTGTTTACCCATCATATTTATTTAACTTTGCTTAATCGGACTTCCATTTATTCCAATCGTTGCCATATTTTCTAAGGAGTAATTAAAATGAAAATTCAAATGATATCCTGGTTACTTAATATTTGGCTCAGCAATCAATTGATTTTTATCGATTGGGTATTGCAAATTTCTCAAAAAGAGGAAGGTGACAATGGAGTATGATATATCATTAAATCATAATTAAAACTTTTCCAATTTTTAATTGGAAGCCCTTTTAAAAAGTATAATAAAATCAATGCATCCAAAACTACATTTATTTTCTTCACTAAACTTGACTAGGAGTTTGGTTAGGAAAGATAAGCTTGGAAGTTGCTTTTAAAAGCTCATTGAAAAATAAGGGAAATATAAATATTCTTCTTGAAAAGTAGCATAATATTAATTTTTGAATTATTTAGAAAACTTTTAACTAAAATGTATTTACAAGAAGCGCAAACTACCAAATTTTCAGCAATAAGTTATCATGTTTTACAAAAAATTATTATAGGATGTCTTAATGTTTACTAGGTCTTCAAAGTATAAAGTTGCTATTAATATATTAAAATATGATATATATATATATATTTATGTACGTGCATAGAAATTATACTTCTATAGTAAAATAAAAAAGGTGTTTTCAATCCTCTACCGTAGCCTTTTCTAGTAGTTCTAGTACTTATTAGTGGTTTATGATTACTTAAATATGATGCAATTATAAACATAATTTGCATTTAATGTTAAAAAATATAATTAGCAAACGTATGTGCTGCGATGAAGACAAAGACAAAGAATATAAAATTGTAAAGTTATAATGTTGAGTGGAATACAAATATAATAAGTATTGTCCCCAATTTGTACTACCATGTCGTTAGTTTCAATTGTAATTTTAATTTCATTTAATGGCTAATTTTAGTCATTTTCAGTTGTATCAGTGTTGGGTTGTGAATATTTCACGGACAGTTACTGGTTTTCTAACAAAAGATTAAATTGGATATTTGTACATACATACTCTAGGTATAAACATTTGTTATTTGTATATTATGTATATAATCTATACACTAGACTGATTCAAAAAAATATGATTTTTTTTTCTTAATTATATCGAAAATATTGTTGGGAATGACAAAAAAAATCCTGTAAAAGTTTAAATTCTTAATATTAATATTAAGAGGTGCCGCATCACAAATTTCGATTTTCCATTTAAATAACATGGGAACAATATTCTCTTGCACTTTGGAATTTTATAGCTCACGTTGGTGACAATATTTCGGAATGACCAAAATATATTCTTGTAGAAAATTGAACGATCTACAAAAAATATGGTCTTACAAGTTTTTGATATATTTATTCCTTCAAAAATTATTCGAAGTCAAAGTTGAACTAAAGAAAAATTTTAAAATTTTTTCAAAATTTTTGACGCAACCATCAAGTTTATGAGAAAATTTTTAAGGATATTTTTTGTAGAGCACTTATTTTCTATAAATTATCTCTATAAAAGTTTTTGATATTTTTTACAAGCCCTAAGTTATTTGCATTAAACTGAAAATATTCGTAATTTTATTGTTTTAAATTAATAATATTCCCTGAATTATTATATTTTTAACATAAAAATTATTTATTTATTTTAATTAAATAACTAGGACCTGTGAAAAATAGCAAAAACTTTTACATAGATAAGTTATAGGAAAAAAAGTGCTCTACAAAAAGTGTCCTATAAAATTTTTTCATTTAATTAATGGTTGCGTCAAAAAATTGAAAAAATATTTGAATTTCTCTTAAGTTCAACTTTGACGTCGAATAATTTTTGAAGGAATAAATATATCAAAAAGTTGTACAAAGACCTTTTTTGTAGACTGTTCAATTTTCTGCAAGAATATACCTAAGTCATACTAAAATATTGTCACCAACGTGAGCTATAAAATTCCAAAGTGCAAGAGAATATTGTTCCCATGTTATTTAAATGGAAAATCGAAATTTGCGATGCGGCACCTTTTAATATTAATATTAGGAGCTTAAACTTTTACAGGATTTTTTTTTGTCGTTTCCAACAATATTTTCTTTGGAATCAGTCTAGTATTCACATTTGGCTCTTTATACAAAATATATATAACAGATTATATAATTTAACCGTTCATCAATACAGCATCGAGCACATGTTCCAAAAAAATATTAATCGGAAACATTTACCTTATATAAGTAGATTGTTGCGTTAAAATATAATGCATAGATACGTATAAAAAATCCTTAACAGCTGTGACCGAAAAATTATATTATTACAATAGTTAATCGATATTTTATTTCCCTAATCATTGCTATATGTATTGAATCTTATTTTTAATTTGAATATAGACAAATATAATGTAATATAATGAATCAATCGGCTTTCTTTCCATTTTTGTAAATATTACATTGAAATTTTCAAAAAAATGTCGTTATTTTAAGTACATTTTAATTCTCATAATAATAGGCAAACTTATGTAATATGTATACAAATATATTGGTAAAGACTGAGAATAAATATTGTTAACAAATACGTGTGAATGAAATACAGTTAATGTCTCAAATTTGAATTGAATGATTGTTAATGATGGTTTCAACAGTAATTTTGATTTCATTTATTCAATTGCCAATTTTTACCATTTGTCAATTGTGTCAGTAGTGGGCGATGAATATTTCACGGGAAGTTACTAGTAGTGTATTTATATGTATATTATTTTGGCAGTAAAATTTGACAATATTCAGTTCGACGATGTCTAAATAAGAAATACTAGTGACTTGTGTGAATTAAATTGCCTGTTAAAAAAGCAGTTTTAAAATAAAATAGAAAAAAGGCTAAGGAAATCCCTTATTTTGATATATTGGTTGAAGAAATTTTACCTCAAATACAAAATCAACGAAAGCAAAAATTGAATTTTCCATCCTTCAATCCACCATAACTTACAAATAATATAAAATGCAAATTTGGCATGTAAACGAAACTAATAAAAAATCATTACGCCATTTACATAAATTTTCAAATAATTTTATCATTTCTCATTCATACATTCGTTCACACAATTTGTAATATTATCATTAAACAGCGATAAAAGATAAATAATTACAAAGCTTGTTTCAAAGTACAAAAAAAAAATTTATATAAATACAAGAGAGCTGAAGATAAAATATAATTTCATTAGCATTTTCCAACTTGTACCTATGCTACTTGAAAAGCGTTTACCTACAGTATACGCGTTATATTATGTTCAAGAGGGGCAATTATATTGCGTAAATTTTCTATTTTAAAACATTTTTGTATTTTAATGGAAAGTTTTTTTTGTAATTCACACGTAGCGTTTTTATTTGATGTCTGTCGGAGAATATTTTTATTTCTGTCTAAAAAAAAAATTGGGGTGGGAAAAGACAGCTTTTGGTAAAAGTATATGTTTTGAAGTTTTGGCAACTTCATTTATCTTTACAATTCTATGTATTTTCATTATTGAATTCTACTGCTAATCGATTCAATTTGGCAATAAAATTCCACTTGGTTTTATATGTAAAAACAATTTTAAGATTTCTTCTAATAATTTTTTTACCAAGAAAATTGATTGTTTCTGCAATTTTTTGTATCATTTAGAACTTTATTTTGCTGACAAATCCAATAATTTAACCAATTTTGGTTTTATTTTCTATTTATGATTATAAAGAATATAACAATCGTTCATAGTTTCAGGCTAGACAAAGAATAAACCATAAAAATTTATAGTGTTGTTGAAAAAAACTTGCCTGATTTTTTGTTTGGCATTCTTTGAAAGCTTTAAAAAGGCCAAAGGGTTGATAAAAGTGGGAAAGCTTCGCGATAATTACAGCCGAAGCTTTTCTATCTGTCACACGTTTTGATAATAACATTAATTATTTTAACCAAAACCGAAAACTAAAAACATAGTTTACATTCTTGACTCTCGCCAACAATTTGGAGAGACCAGAAAAGCTTCGACCGGGAAAATCAAGCTTAATGATGCATCAACGCATATTAAGCATTTCCTTTTGTATTTCCAACTAAATAATTGCGTTACTCTTACGATAATTTCTGCCGTCGTCAAATTTACTCTCTTCCGCAGCTTTTATCATCCCAAAGCACACACAACAATTCATTATATAATTCACTGGTAAATATGAATTTATTCGAGCAAAATTGAGCTTTCTATATGTTTAAGCCATTAAATTTTGTTTATGTTTGCTCATATAAATCTCAAAATTGATTCAGTTTCAACTGAAGATTTACTTCATTTATATTAAAAAATTGCTGACAAAGTTTCATTTCAATTTAATTAAAGTTTACAAAGTTTTTATTCCGCAAAACTGATATCAAAATAATTTTCTCATTATAAAAGTTTATGTGCAAAAAATTTCCATTTCGATAAAATCGCTTTAATAATAATTTACTGCAATTTTAATTCGTAGATAATATGCGTTTGAAATCGTATAAAGTGGCACGAGAAAGTTTCAATGCAGCTGAATATAAAAAAAATGCATTGTAAATATTGCATATAAGGATTTTTTTTAATAGCGTTAAAGTATGGGGATGGTTGGTTGGTAAGGATATGGGGAAGTTGGGAGGCAAAACCTTGAGAGGTAAAACTTTGCATGCAAACTTTGTAATAATTAATTTAATGTTGATAATGGGGTGGCAGTGATGTGGAAAGTCATCATGCATTAGAGACACCCTCTATGCATTCAATGCACATAAGGTGGTAATTAGATATTTGTGCTACGAGCGACTTTCAGTGTGCAATAAACAAACGAAAGAGCTTTTTTTTCCCTTATAATAACTGTATAATTTTCTACCAACCACAAATGCTGGATAAAATCATCGAAAAAAAATCATTTTATTTCTTTTGTTTTTCTATTTATTTCCTGTAAATTTTCCTCAGTAATTTGCACCAATTATCTTTCACGTCTATCCCACCTTTCTTTAAGGAAATTTTCTTAAAATAATCTTAAGAAATCAAAGCTTTAAAGTTTAAAATACAATTATTATTGAAACAGAATCGACTTAAGCAGGAAAATTATTAAGTTATTACAAAACGTTTGATAGGTTTTACGTGACTATTTAATGCGTATTGAGAGGAAAATTAATTGGAACTAAAAGTGAAATGCACGCATGAGGAAAATCGATTCAATCGTAACTAAACCCCATCGAATTAAGCTCGAAAACGACCACATTTTGTTTATGATAGCACATTTGTAGCACTTTAGTTTTCGATTTTCCTCTTGCATCCCTTAACAACAAATTTATGGTTTATTGATTAAAAACAATTTGTAGCCAAAGCTCTGATTCTAAAAGGTTTTATTCTGGACAAATTTTTTGATTACTATAATGGAAACGTAATACTTTTATGATAATACAAAAGGGAACATAAAAGAGGATCATAAGATCAAATAGATTTTGATAATCAAAGTTTCAACATAATAAATTATTCAGGTTCTAGTTCTGATAAAGCTCAGCACATTTCATTAATTAAATCCGTTATCCATTGGGAAGGTTAATTAAATTATTGTAAATGCTTCAGCTCAAGGTCTTATGTATTGTTGAGGAATTTATATATTCAACTATTGGAAAAAAATTGTTATATTCTATAAATATTTTTTGAAGCTTTTTGATTTTCTTGAATTTTTCTACGGAAAAAAAAGTGTTGTTTATTTTAATTCAAACTAGGGTAAGATTACTAATTTAAAGGGGGAAACCAGTCCATTTGAAACTAGGGATGTTTTTTATAAATTCCTAAGCTTTTGTTTACAAAATAATACGAAAAAAAAGGCTAAGATAAAAATAAAACTTTACAGGTATAGTAGGAACACGATAAGGGTAAAGTTTTTTTTAATCGCAAATATTTCTTTTTATTATAAAAGATAAATTTGTAACCTGTACAAAAGACAATACAATGAAAAGTGATAACAATAATTAATATAAGATGTATATTTTACCTTCATCAGAAGAGCCTTAGATTTTTGAGCTTGATAAGAGGCACCAATCAGCATTGAAATCCTTTAGGTATTATTGGGTATTGTTAAGTGATCTCTATCCAATTGTCTTTTTAAATGTGAAGAATTTTTTGGGTGCTGGATGGATGATAATGTTGGTACTTCTGGATTTATTTGAGAAGATAATTATTCGGAGAACTTCTCTGGAATTTTTTAAAAAATATTTCATTTTTTAGATAAAATGGGGCGTTAGGGATTTTTTGCAAGATTTTGGACGAGAAGGGCAAGATTTAATATTTTAGTAAGAAGACAATTCAGGTTGTTTAAGATCGGTTTTTTTTATTTAATATTTTTATTATTCAATTAGCTACGTTTCGTTAGGTATCGTAACTTCATCAGGCTTCTTGATTCACAAAAATAAAATATTTTCAATTTAAGGGTGGATCACCGTCAGAACGTAAAAAAAATGACTATTTTAAAACTGCTGTCATTTTTTTTAGAGATATTAAAAATGTAATGCATGTAAAAGTTGAAGTTATGAACTATTCTTTTTTTATTTGCCCCGATGTGTCCCCCCTCCCTCCCCCTTTTACAGTGCTTTGAAAAAGGGTCCTCAAAAATGAGGAGGCAAACGGGAGACAAGTTTTCTCGGAAACCGGAAGTCGGATCATGATTTTCCAAAGAATGTAGGTTTTGGTAATGCGTCTTCTTGGTATTGTACATCGAAAATCCGAAAAAAGTTTAAAATTCACAAAATGGCGCGACTTTGAAAAAAAAGTTAAAAAAAATGACCTTTTTTTGGACCTTTCCATCTCTCTGCTTTGAGGGGGGGAGGTTTGGCCAATTGCAGAGGTTCAGTACCAATAAGACGTGTTGAACTATAACACTCTTCAGTTTCGAGTCAATCTGTCGGATAGTTTCTGAGAAATCTTGTGTCCCAGTTTTAAAAAGTTGATTTCGAGAAAAACGCATTTAAAGATTTTTTAAGATATTTTTTTGTTATTATCAATTTATTCAATTTTTATCAGTGAAAATACATTAGTCAGCTATTCCAATCCTTTTAACACGTTATTCTTGAATGTTATAAGAAGACATTTATGGAAAAAAATAATCGATTTTTTTTTCTAACGGTGATGCACCCTTAAATTCAATAAAATTATTTTTATTTTTTTTATTTTTGTGTATCAAGAAGCCTGATGAAGTAACGATACGTAACGAAACGTAGCTAATTGAATAATAAAAATACTAATTAAAAAAAAACCGATCTTAAACAATCTGAATTGTCTTCTTACTAAAATAATAAATCTTGTCCTTCCAGTCCAAAGTCTTGCAAAAAATCCCGAACGCCGCCCCATTTTATGTAAAGAATGAAATATTTCTTATTTAAAAAAATAAAAGCTGAGATCTGAATTTTATCATCTATTTGTTATTAAGTTTATTGGATATATCTATTGTACATGTGGGTCCTTTTAATCCTCGTAAGAGTCCGTAACGTCTATTAAGTTCTTGTTTTTGTAAGTCGCATAAGCAAATTCCAGGTGAGGTCCCTATCTACGTAGAATTCCCATGTAACGAAATTTTGTTGAAGCTTTTAAATTTCACTACCAAATAGTAATGATAGGCATACTTAATTTTTGCTGAAGGTAGATATAACATTTACACAATTCTCCCTGTTAATTGTTTTTTTTTTCATTTTGGTACCCCAAAATTAAAAGTTAAAAATACCATTATGGAATGGGTATATAAAAAGCATGGCTCAATATAGACAAAACATCACCATGATGGGAAAATCATCCCTGAATCTAACTATTAGAATATTTTATCTTACAAGAAATCAATTTAGAGAGGCCACAGGCCTAATAAACGGCCAAGGCGGGGTGAAAAAACACCTGCATACTATTGGAATACATTTGGATAATCCAATCTGTTGATTTTGTAAGATTGAGGACAAAAATGCTAATTTACTCTATGTGTACTTCTATCTTGAATTATTCCTAGGTTTTGTACAGCCATATTGTGCATGGTATTTACACACGATTCAATAACGTTAGCATCCCATAACAATAGCGTCAAAATCTTAACCATTGCCAAGAGCAGAAAACATTCAATTTCCCACTCTGAACCTTCTTCTTATAGCAACCTCACCCATTTTACCTTATAAAAGATATAAAAAAACATTGATATATTATTTTTTCACGATCTGATGATGACTTCGATCTTAAACCTTATCGTAATTATCTAAAACTTATTTAACGTTAATGTAGGCCAAGGGTCGGGAAACTATGGGTCTTTGACCCTAACCCAATGGTTTATTAAATGTCAAACTTAACTCCTTCGGTCATTTCTTGGAGCTGGTCCATATATCAGGAATGACATCATTCAGCGGGACCTAAGCTTTGAGGATGTCATTCAATTTATTAAGGGGCTCACAATTCGATACGTAAAAAGGGTGGAAGAACACCCAAACAAGTTGGTCTTGGGAACACTAAATGACCCCCCCCCACAAGAGACTATGGTAAAAAGAGGGCACATTAATGTTTTTTTGTAATTTTAAGAATGTTAAACAATTTTTATCAAGCCACTGTATGGTTTTGGATTTTATGTCTTGTTTCTTTTTTTTTCTTGTACATAATTCTTAAGATTTTTGCCACCATTGTTCCCTCATGACGATGGTCAGAGGAATGTGAATATTTGTAAAGTCACGCTAATGTAGGCTAGGGACCCTACGGGTTCAATTTCTACCAAATAAATTAAAAAGTTATAAAAAAAATGTCAAACTTTAAGTTTCAACTATCTAAAAAAATAGAAGTAAAAGCTTGTAATAAGAACCGATTTCAGAAAAAATTAATTCTTCATAACTTGGTTCCCTAAATCATTAGGGTTCCCAACTCCTGATGTAAGCTATGCCTGAATGAATAATTTGGTAAGAGCACTTTTTACGGGAAACTTGACTACTGATACTCTGATTTAGTGTATGGAACAGTTAAAAGTTTGATTTTTGTGCATTCGTTGGCCTTGGGAATTGATATGAGACACTTCGGAATAATTCTGATATATTAAGGGTGCCGGAAACCGAAAAAGTTTAGGAATCCCTAGTCTATACGTTTACTCTTTCATTTACCCTTTTACATCTATAAATATCGACACTTTTTTTTCAAGGGCACCAATTTGTTGTAGGAATGTATGAAATTTTGGTCGATGGTTCTTCTATATCAGAGTTCCCCAAACTTTTTTGTGTCGTAGATCCCTTGCCATGTTTTTCCGTGTTGGGTAAACCCCCTACTTACCTGATATTGATTTCCTGTAAACTTCTAACTGCAGTGAAGTTTAGTATTAAAACCTTGAAGTAAAAACATAGGTACTTTTATAACTTCATAGGTACTTTTATAAATAATGTATATATCTTGATATTATAAGATAGTATGATGTAAGTAAATAGGTACTATCAGTGTATGTGTTGAGATTCACTATCGTGGACCCCCATTTTCATTTCATGGACCCCCAAATTTTTTTTCGCTGACGTAGACCCCTAGGGGTCGATATAGACCACTTTGGGAATCACTGTCCTATATCATACTTTCTTCTTCGGTTTTGAACAAACTTTTTCATAGTTTCTGCATACCTTCTGCAGATTTAATTTTTCGCGAACTTGAATTGTATCTTCCAGCGTCATCTACCTAACTTGATGAGGTTCTTTAAATCGAATGATTTCATCCCTTTTTTTAAAAAAATCACATTTTTTTCTAGTACTGCAATTTTTTGCAGGAATGGATGATATTTGAGTCAATGTTTCTTCTATATTAAACTTTCTTCTTTGGTTTTAAAATTTAAATAAACCTTTATTTTTGATGGTTTCTGTTATCTTCTGGAGATTTGATTTTTTACGAAGTTGAATTGTTTCTTCCAGCATCATCTTTCTAACCTGGTGAGGTTCCTTAAGTCGAATGATTTTTTTCCTTTTTTTAAAAAAATCCACGATTTCTATCCGCTTTTGCCCTACTTATTGTAGATCTTAAATTTTTTCTCTTACAAAATAAAGTATAATTACTTCACATTATTTTGTCCTGCAAGTCAAGACTCGTGTATTAGGTAGTTCATTGATACAATGATGCAATAATATAGACTTAACTTAAATTTTTTACAATTGTTCAGATATCAGTATCATTTTTATATATTAAGCAAAAATATGGAATTTTTCTTGTGAAGGGTAGAAAATTCGTGACAAAACGTTTAATTACATCCAATTAATTGTCCATGAAAAATCTGTTCCTTTTATATGATTGGATATTTGGCATTGGCAAAGGAAGACTTTGATGAGGTTAACACGGAAATGGGTGATTGAACAAAGTTGTATGGCACAGAAACGGTTTGATATAAAGCTCCATTTGGTGGCTGTGGTGTGAATTGGTTGAGATTGATGGCATGACATCATCATATGTCCAATTGTGGTCGTTTTACGCGCGTCAATTGATCACGGAATCCGTCACGGCCTTTGTAATTTATCGCTACATCCCCCCAATAAAACTCAATAACTACACCTATTATTTCGTGGATTTCTTTCAAAAGCAATCATCCACAAGCCAGAGGGTTGAAAAAAAAATCAAATGCTAGTTTTCAAGCTTTTTAATAACTCAACATATATAAATGTATATTTCAAAGGAAGTTTTCAGATAAGATTGTTTATTAAGAACGCAGAAGTGAGTCAATGTTGATTTTGTATCCGTTTCTCTACAGAGAAACATTTTCCAACATAAATGGTTTTGTCTACATCTATTGTATGGTGGTTGAGGCAGTACAACGATAGCCAAGAAACGCTGGGGATGTGTTTTGATAGTCCCACTGGGACAATTGTCTTCCTGGAGGAAACCTTGATGTGTGTGAAAGTCTTATATTTAATCAGTCTTCTACACACAAAATAACCTCATCAACGAACCAATTGTTTACTTCTTTCGTTTCGAATGACTTTAATAAAATTATTTGAAAAAAAAAAATCATATTTGATTCCAGATGATCAAACTTTCTACCAAATTGCTTTTAAAATTCGTGGTTTCTATGAAAAAAGTAGAGTTTTCTTTATAAAAATTGATTGGTTTGCTAAATTAAACACAGGGCTGGACAGAAAACACATTTAGGCCCGGGAAATATCGGTGATGTAAACCCACAATATTATAATTCAGAAAAAAAATAATAAAAAGTACATCATTTGTTTTAAAACGTGTTTATTAAACTAATAAAACAGATTTTTTTTTGTAAAATTTGCAACAAAAATCAAAATTAAGTGATAAGCAATAATTAATTTAATATTATTAATTCAACAAGTGTTTTAATATTGTACTTTTTTCTCATTATATCAGTTACTCTATTATTGTCAACCTTATGAAGAACATCTTATTCACACACCATGAGCATTTAAAAGCTTCCAAATGTTTTGGCTTAAACAATTTTTAAGTCGATTTATTATATATTTTAACGTTGATGTTAAAGTAATAACACATTTGTATGCTAAAAATAAATTTCAGTATTATTATGCATCAAAATAACATTTTTGCATAACTTTACAACAGCATACAATACAATTGCATTGCATGATTGGTATGATCTTCCTGTATTAATCTTTTCATCATTTTCTTCATCATAAAACAATCCACTTCTGCTAAAGTAGTATTAAACATTTTCCAATTTTCTTTGAAAATCTATTAGTTAAGTTTTCAAAATTTCCTTTGTTATAATTTTATTTAGTTTTTAATTTATTTAATTAGTTAAGTGTTCAAAAGTATGACTAAGTATATTAATATTTGAAATTTGTGGGAAATTATTTGGATTTAAATAGAATATATCACTATAAAGAGGATCATTTTTATAAAATCGGTTATTAATGTTACTGAAAACTGCATCCATTATAACATTATAAACACTTATAGGAAATCTATCAATAGAATTATCCGTTTTATTTTTTTTATTTATTAGACATAAAATTTCTTCAATTTTGAAGAAATCAAAATTTTGCCAATGCAAAATTTAATGCTGTTTAATATACAGGATAAAAATATCTTTGAATTTAAAAAAAAATCAGTCCTATTGTATACCATACCAAAGCAATTGCAATATTCTTAGCTGATGTTTGTAAGTATGATGACAAAGGTGTTGTTTCTTAAAAAAATCGTGAAAAATATTTGAGCTGTTAAAATAATATAAAATTTTAGAAAAGCGGCCAAAATAGTGTTTCCTCGATGTCTAATTTCTTTGTTAAACTTTTCGGATATATAAATTTCATAGAAAGTTTGCAGAACATCGACGAAAAATATAATTCCAAATGTACCAAACATGCTTCTTAATGTCTTATCTTTAACCCACCAACGTGTTTCTCCAATAGTAGAAATAAATTTAAATTTACTAAATTCTCGCCATACGTTTAGTCATTTATATGATTCTTTTAAAAAAACCCTATATGTATCTAAAATACCAAATAGTTAGACGGCTGCATTGGTTTTTTGTGTGATTTCCATTATAACTAAATTTAATAAATGTGCATTACACCAAATATGAACTTGATTTGGTGAAACTTGATTTAACCATGCATTAAAATCTTTATAAGTACCTTGCATAATCACTGCACCATCAGTACAATTAGCAATCCATTTAATAACATCGTTTTTCATATTATTTTAAAAATTCACATTTTAGGTTACAGATATTTTTTCCTTTTGTTGAAGTACAATTAACAAAGAGAAATTGGTAAAGTACAATTAATAATTTAAATTAGAATAGAACTTACATTTGTAAAAATTTAATATCATATCATTAGAAAGGATAAAAAGCTTGACTTTATTTGTGGGCCGGTAGGCCCTCGGGGAAATTGCATCGATTAGCCAGCACTGATTAAAGTTGTTGACAAATAAAATGTGGCCATAGAGAATCCATTATGGGAGCTTTTTGGTTGAAAATTCGAAGTAAAGATGAAAAATTCTTTGTATGTTTTCATAGAGCACTCTTCAGGCAAAAGTAAATAGAAAAAAGCAGCTGGTGCGTTATTGAAACTTAAGAACGTAAACCATCCGTAATTGAACAAAATTATTATTTCATTTGAAAAAAATAAAAAGCATGACTATATTTGGGGACCAGTAACCCCACCGGGATATTCTGAATTTCCCCCAGTCCAGCACTATTAGTCCCCCCATTAGGCAATGAAAATTGTTTTAAATAAAATTTTTGTAACACTTTATATCAGGATACAATATAATTTCTGCATAATTGGTATGATCTTCATATATTAATCTTTCCATCATCATCTTCATCACAAAACACACTTCTGCTAAAGTAGCATTAACAATTTTCCAATTTTCTTTGAAAATCTATTAGTAAAGTTTTCAAAATTTCCTTTGTTATAATTTTATTTAATTTTTGATTTATTTAATTAGTTAAGTGTTCAAAAGTATGACTAGGTATATTAAAATTTGAAATTTGTGGGAAATTATTTGGATTTAAATAGGATCTAAATATATCACTCTAAAAAAGATCATTTTTTAAAAATAGTTAAATAATGTTACTGGAAACTGCATCCATTATAACATTATAAACACTTATACGAAATCTATCGTTAGAATTTTTTAGAATTATTCTTTTATTTGTTAGACATAACATTTCTTCAATTTTGAGGAAATCAAAATTGCCAAGCATTTAATATCGAAAATGCAAAATTTACTGCTGGTTGAAGTACAGAATTAAAATCTCTTTGTATTTAAAAAAAAATCAGTCGTATTTTTACCATACCAAAGCAATTGCAATATCCATAACTGATGTTTGTTAGTATAATGACAAGAGTGTTGTTTCTTCTGAAATTCGTAAAAAATATTTGAGCTATTAAAAAAGTATCAAATTTTAGAAACGCGGTCAAAATAGTGTTTCCTCGATGTCTAATTTCTTTGTTAAGCTTTACGGATCGACGAAAAATATAATTCCAGGTGTACTATTAAATCAAGATTTATACTATCAAGATTTATTCTTAATGTCATATTTTTAGCCCATCAATGTGTTTCTTCACTAGTAGAAATAAATTTTAATTTACTAAATTTTCACCATACGTCAGGTCGTTTATAAGATTCTTTTAAAAAACCGTACATGTATCTTAAATACCAAATAGTGAGAAGGTTTCTTTGGTCTTTTGTGTGATATCCATAATAACTAAATTTAATAAATGTGCATAACACCAAATATGCACTTGAATTGGTGAAATTTGCTTTAACCATGCATTAAATTCTTTATAAGTACCTCGCATATTCACTGCATCATCAATACAATACCAATACATTTACTAATATCAATTTTCATATTTTTCAAAATTTCGCATATTAGGTTACAGATAATTGAAATAGATTATTGTAACAATTGTAAAAATATCATTTCATTTCATTTAAAAAAAACCCTGACTACATTTGGGGACCAGTTGGCCCACCGGAATATTCCCAATTTCCCCCAGTGCAGCACTATTAGCCCCCCAATAGGCAATGAAAATTGTTTTGAATAAAATTTTTGCCAAACTTTATAACAGACTACTATACAATTTTCTGCATGATTGGTATGATATTCCTGTATTAATCTCTTCATCGTCATTTTCATCACACAACAATCCACTTCTGCTAAAATAGCATTTAAAATTTTCCTCTTCTTTTGAAAATCTATTCGTTCAACATTACCAAATTTCTTCGTTATACTGTTATTTTATTTTTTATTTATTTAATAAGTTAAATGCTCAAAAATATGATCAGGCATATTAATACTTGAAATATGTGGGAAATTATCTGCATTTAAATAGAATAAAGTACTATGAAGAGAATATTTTTTTATAAATCATTTATTCATGTTATTGGTAAGTGCATCCATTATAACATTATACATACTTATTCGAATTCTATTGTTAGAATTTTCCGTTTTTTTTTTTTTTATATTTGTTAGACAAAATATTTCTTCAATTTTGAAGAAACCAAAATTTCGAATGCTGTAAATTTTGCCAATACAAAATTTACTGTTGTTTGATAAACAGTATTCAAATCTCTTGGTTTTTAAAAAAATAAGTCATATTTTTTGCTATATCAAATCAATTGCAATATCCATAGCAGATTTTTATTACTATGATGACAGAGGTGTTATTTCTTCAGAAATTCGTAAAAATATTTGAGCTGTTAAAATTATATCAAATTTTAGAAACGCGGTCAAAATACTGTTTCCTCGATGTCTAATTTCTTTGTTAAACTTTTCGGATATAGATATTTCATAGAAAGTCTGCAGAAAATCGTCGAAAAATATAATCCAAGAAGTACTATTAAATGAACCAAACAATTTTCTTAATGTCTTATCTTTAGCCCACCAACGTGTTTCTCCAATAGTAAAAGTAAATTTAAATTTACTAAATTCTCGCCAAACGTTTTGTCGTTTGTAAGATTCTTTAAAAAAACAGTATAAGTATCTAAAATACCAAAAAGTGAGATGACTTCTTTGGTCTTTTGTGTGATATCCATAATAACTAAATTTAATAAATGTGCATAACTCCAAGTATGAACTTGATTTGGTGAAACTTGATTTAACCATGCATTAAAATATTTATAAGTACCTTGCATATTCGCTGCACCATCAGTACCATTACCAATACATTTACTAATACCAATTTTCATATTTTTTAAAATTTTACATATTAGGTAACAAATATTTTCTCCTGTTGTTGAAGTACAATTAACGAAAAGAAAAAGATAAAGTGCAATTAACAAGGTAAATTGAAAGACATAGAAGTAACAACTATAAAAATTTAATATCATTTCATTAGAAAAAATACAAAACTTGATTATATTTGGGGGCCAGTAGGCCCACCGGAATATTCCCAATTTCCCCCAGTCCAGCACTATTAGCCCACCAATAGGCAATGAAAATTGTTTTAAATAAAAATTTTGCAAAACTTTATAACGACATACCATACAATTTCTGCATGTATTATCTTCCTCTAATAATCTCTTCATCACCATCTTCATCACAAAACTATCTACTTCTGATAAAAAAGCATTTAAAATTATCCACTTCTATTGAACATCTATTAGTTAAGCTTTCAAAATATCCTTCGCAAAATTCTTATTTAATTTTTGATTTATTTAAATAGTTAAATGTTTAAAAGTATGACTAGGTATATTAATACTTGAAACTTGTGGGAAATTATCTGGATTTTAATAGAATATTTCACCATAAAGAGGATAATTTTTTAAAAACCGTTTATTCATGTTACTGGTAACTGCATCCATTATAACATTATACACACTTATACGAAATCTATCCATATATTGTCCTATATTGTCCATAATATTTCTCTTATTTGTTTGACATAACATTTCTTCAATTTTGAAGAAATCAAAATTGCCAATACTTTCAATTTTACCATTACAAAATTTACTGCTGTGTGATATATACTTTAAAAATCTCGGTATTTAAAAAAAAAACCGGCATATTTTTTTACTATACCAAAGTAATTGCAATATCCATAGCTAATGTTTGTAAGTATGATGACAAAGGTGTTATTTCTTCAGAAATTCGTAAAAATATTTGAGCTGATAAAATAATATCAACCTTCCAAAACGCGGTCAAAATAGTGTTTCCTCGATGTTAATTTCTTTGTTAAACTTTTTGGAAATAGGAATTTCATAGAAAGTCTGGTGAACATCGACGAAAATATAATTCCAGATGTACTATTGAATGTATCAAGCTTTATTCTTAGTGTCTTATCTTTAGCCCACCAACATGTTTCTTCAATAGTAGAAATAAATTTAAATTTACTAAATTTTTGCCATGCGTTTTGTCGTTTGTAAGATTCTTTTAAAAAAACAGTATAAGTATCTAAAATACCAAAAAGTGAGATGGCTTGTTTGGTTTTTTGTGTGATATCCATAATAACTAAATTTAATAAATGTGCATAACTCCAAGTATGAACTTGATTTGGTGAAACTTGATTTAACCATGCATTAAAGCCTTTACAAGTACCTTGCATATTCGCTGCACCATCAGTACAATTACCAACTCATTAATTAATATCAATTATCATATTTTCTTAAAGTTTCGCATATTAGGTTACAGATATTTTCTTCTGTTGTTGAAGTACAATTAACAAAGACAAATTGATAAAGTAACAATTGTAAAAGTTTTATAACATTTCATTAGAGAAAATGAAAACTGTACTATATTTGTGGGCCAATAGGCCCACGGGAATATTGCATAGATTGGCCAGTACTGATTACAATTGTTGACAAATAAAATGTGGTCATAGAGTATCCGTTATGGGAGCTTTTTGGTTGAAAATTCGAAGTATAGATGAAAAATTCTGTAGTTTATTTTCATAGAGCACTCTGGGCAATAGTAAATAGAAAAAAAGCAGCTGGTGAGTTATTGAAACTTTAGAACGAAAACCATTGGTAATTGGACATAATCTTCTTTCTCGGTGTTTTTTTTTTCATCGTCTCGCTCCTGAAATATGAGACACATAAAAAAGTTCAAGGATTTACAGTGCTGGAATGAATGAAATGCTTATTGAGATTGACGTGAGTTATTGATATGTTCTTCATTAGTGTGTGCCAGACTTTCTTTCAAGTCGAGCATAAATAATTTTTTTGATAATGAAATTGCACAATTTCACCAACTTTTACAAGACAAATGTTTGCAGAATGATTTGCCGTTTGAATTCACGTCTGATTCACCTCTTTATATTGTGTGCGACTGTGATTTATTGGAAAATATCCAAAATGAAAGTCGAAAAAAAAATGGAAATGGAAAATCAATTTCAAGCTTTGTTTTTAATTTTAAACCAAGAATGTTAATAAGATGCTTCTGGGAGTTTTTATTATTTTTTTTTTATTCAGTTCTGAACGGTTTTCAACGTCTTTGCTGTTTCATTCTTCAGTTTTGCTCAACCCTCTGTAATTATTGATGTGGAAAAGAAATTAAAATTCATATAAATCATCTTGAAAATGCATTCGATTCAGTGAACCGTAAATGTTGTACATCAAAAAAAGTAAATAAAAATTAGAGACCGATTTTTTTTCCACCAAAAAAAATATGTTAAAGTTTTACAAACATAAAAATTTACTTGAAATTTTCATTATCAAATTTTCATTTACTATAGAAGATAAATTTGCAATTTGTACAAAATAATCATTAACAATATACAAAAAGGATTATGATGACTAAAAAAACCGAACTTTACTTTAACTGAAGCAGAAATTCAATCAACTATTTTAGAATTTAGACTTTTGGATTTGTATGGGAGAATATTTTTTTGTAAGGTTTTAGAAATGTATCGGAAATGAGTTCAGTTATATAGAATATATAATGATATTGTAACGTGACGTCTCAAAACTGTATTGAGATGGCATTATTCGTTCTTTTAATTTATTTTGGAAATAAATAATCACTTTCACCCTTAACAATCATTTTTTTTATTTCACTTTTTATTACACAATTACAATTGTCAAAACAATCACTAAAATGACAATAATCACTTTTAATTCAAATCACACTAATAATCGCTTTGTTGTAACGGAAATTCACAACTAAATTTCTATACAAAACTGTCAACTGGCTTGACTAAGCGCCTTATATACCCGCAACCCAACATTCTAGAATATACTCCAATGTTCGCCAACGTTCCACCACCTACTAGATGTTTCTAGAACAATCTATATGTACATTCGCATTGGTGGGAGAGAGATAGAAGTCACTCAACCAATCGCGTGCCGGCATGGCACACAGAGAGAGACAGACTTTGTCCCTTTCTGTTACAATATTTTTATGTATTATAACATTTTTACCACCAAAGAAGTTATTAAGACTTCTTTCAGAAATCTTTAAATAAAAAGAACTGGATTATTTTTATCTATAATATAGATAATATAAAATATTTCTAATTAAATAATAATAACCAATTGAAATTATTTTAATTTGTTATAGAAGCCTGATGAAGTTACGATTAGTAACGGAACGTACCTAATTGAATAATAAAAATATTAAATAAATAATAAAAAAAAAGATCGTAAATAACCTGAATTGTCTTCTTATTATATTAAATTATACTACATAAATTGGACCGCAATATATTCTATATATTGTATATATAGAGATTTCTAGGTCGATCTATCCTGTTTTTAGCATAAAAATAGAATTTCAGAAAGCACAAAAAGCTCTGAAGTGGCAATATTGAGGCAAAATTTTCTTCATCCTGGAAATTCCATCTTAAAAAAAACAAACTTATTTCCATTGTTTCCATTGATGTTGAACATATTCATATGTACATTAAGTATACCTGTATAGGCAAATGGCCCCCGAAACGGTATTTGTAAAATATCCTTAATATTTTCCAAATATTTCTATGGTTTGTAAGCATTTGTTGATGTTTATATTTTCAATGCATTTAAAATATTCTACAGGAGGTTTTTTTCCAGTTAGTAATTTTTTTTACCAAACAGTGATTTCTATTAAAAAAAAAAACTGTTTTTCTCTTATTATTTGGTTCCACCAAAGCTAAATTATTGAAATAGAGATTTTCGCTGACTTTGAACAGTTATACTGTGTATACAATATATAGAATATATGGCGGTCCAGTTTATGTAGTATAATTTAATACAGTAATATATAAAAATCATACCATAAACATTAGACTGATTCAAAAAAAAAATGATTTTTTTTTCTTTATTATATCGAAAATATTGTTGGGATTGACAAAAAAAAATCCTGTGAAAGTTTAAGCTCTTAATATTAATATATATATTATATATATATATATATATAGGTGCCGCATCGCAAATTTCGATTTTCCATTTAAATAACATGAGAACAATATTCTCTGGCACTTTGGAATTTTATAGCTCACGTTGGTGACAATATTTCGGAATGACCAAAGTATATTTTTGTAGAAAATTGAACGATCTACAAAAAAGATCTCTTACAAGTT
Source organism: Sisyra terminalis (assembly GCA_958496175.1). Taxonomy (NCBI): domain Eukaryota; kingdom Metazoa; phylum Arthropoda; class Insecta; order Neuroptera; family Sisyridae; genus Sisyra; species Sisyra terminalis. Next base: position 44,227,021 of record OY292278.1, on the reverse strand, counting down.
TTTGATATATTTATTCCTTCAAAAGTTATTCGAGGTCAAAGTTGAAGTAAAGAGAAATTTTGACATTTTTTCAATTTTTTGACGCAACCATCAATTTTATGAGAAAATTTTATACGACATTTTTTGTAGAGCACTTTTTTTCGTATAGCTTATCTCTATAAAAGTTTTTGATTTTTTTTTGACTCAGTCTAATAAACATAAATTTGAACAGAAGTTCAAACAAAAATATTTGTTTTGTAACTGCTACGCAGTTACAGAGTGATCCAAACTACTTGAAGACCACTGAGGAAGATTGCTTGGCAATCGAAATACGTATCTGGGCAATATGTCACAAATATTTTTGTTTGAACTTCTGTTCAAAATGTTTATGGTATGATTTTTATAAATTATTATATTGAATTATACTACATAAATTGGATCGCAATATATTCTATATATTGTATGCACAGAGATTTCTGGGTCAATTTATCCTGTTTTCGGCACTCAAATAGAATTCCGGAAAGCACAAAAAGCTCTGAAGTGGCAATATTGAGGCACAGATATCTGTATTCTGAAAATTACATCTAAAAAAAAACTTATTTCCATTCTTTCTATTGATATTTAACATATTTATATGTACACTAAGTATACTTTCATCGATTGAATTCATATAAATGCATATAAAAAACGTATGTGAACAACAAAAAACCAGATTTAGGGGTTGTTTATCTATTTATTACTGACTTTGTTTTCAAAGGCTTTTAGCACAGTTTTATGATAATATACAATCGAGCAAAGTTCAAGAGAAAACGGAGACTAGAAATGAGGGAAAAAAAAGCCGCGACGAAGGCAATAAAGTCTAGCACAAACGATGCACTTTATCAGATTTATATTTCTTTGGCGGCGAGATGCGTGAATGTGATGAGGAAAAAAAAAAGAAAAAAAAAACGCTGCCGTTTGGCTTTGTGTGTAACTTGTGCATATCTCGGCAAATAAAATAGTGCGTTTGTTATTTTTATTGGTGTTGTGTTTAGGCACATAAATCAGACGCCATTTTAAGGGCTCGTCGCATTTTCATCCCCTAAACTTAAGGCGATGTTCACAGGCCTCCACCGACATGGCCTAGATTTGTGAGAAACCCCGCCAAGCGCGAAAAGTGATTTCATTTCCTGCAACAACTACTTCCGAAATCTTTAACACCTAACCATATAATCATCATCCCCTAACTCGCACCTACCCCGTGGAAAATCTCAAAAAATAATCTAGAAAACATGTTCGGGTAAAATTGACGCAAATGATGCAATAAAATTTTTGTGGAGTTGACAGAAAGTTTTAGTGGGACAAGCAAAAAAAAAAACACATAATACATTTCCAGAATTGCATATTTGTTGAGTAAACAAGGCGGGAAACATTTTTATATATACCGACGTCACCGGGGTTTTTTTTTTTATGTATCGATGTGAAAAGGGAACACAATTCATTTATCATAAATGAAATACGAGGATAAAGGCTTGGCCTTTAAATCAACTAGAAAATAATCTATAAAAGGCATTTTTCCTCCCTTTGCATTTACAAAGAGGAAACGTAACATTTTTCTTTTAAAAACAGAACGTTAGACTGATAAACAATTCGTATACAAATACAAAATGAAATTTTGACTTTTTCTTTTGATTTATAGCAAATTTTTGAATGGTTGATAGCATTGTTCATTCACGATAACTTTAGGAACATTTTGAACAAAGTTATTGAGATTAAATCTTGTCGACTGTTATGTAAAACTTTTTCATCTTTTTTGGTATCTTTTAATAAAATTTGCAAGAAAATAAACTTAAATTTTTAGCGTATGTAAATCTAGTTATTTTTTCTTTCAAAACAATCAATTTAGGACAGTCGTGGAAGTGATTTTTATTAGTGGACTCACCAAAAAGTAGGTAAAAGCCAAATATTTAATTTATTAAGGTAGAAGCACCAAATAACGTCCCTTTTTTGAAAAATAAAAATTTTGAAAAAAATGTTGCGATTAAAGGAATAAATATAACGTCAAAGTTTAGTTATAACATTTGTTTATTATTTTAAATAAAAAAAATCTGTTAAATTCTTTATTATTTATACAAAAATATTCTTTACAAAAAAGTAGTCATTCTGAAAATAATTTTTTGGGCACCTAATTACATCCCGGGGACGATATTGAGATCACAATAATCAGGACTTACATAAACATAAACTATATTTTTAACAATATATAATTATTAGTATAATCATAATAATAACAATATCTAATCAGACTTATTAATCATTGATGTACCTATAGTTTAACCTTTAAGTAATTTTAATTCTCTAAGCAAATTGAAATGATAAAGTTAGGCCCTGGATTTTCAACACAATCCTCATGCATCCATTGGAAACATTTTGTGCATCCTATCCACTTTTCTCCCATTTTATCATGGTGCTGATCCCTGTTTCGTCCACACTAAATATTTTATTGAAAAAATGATTATTGAAAAAATACAACTGCCGAATAACGAAGTAATCTCAATATCGTCCCGGGGGCGATATTAGGCTTATGTAAGGGGACGATATTAGGAATTTGCTAGTTGTATTGCAAATTTGTATTCAACCAAAAACGCATGTCATAACCTAAATGAAAATATAATCGATTTAATTTTAAGCGATAACATCAAATTTTGGCAAAATTTCGTTTAAATAATTCAAGAACATCACCATTTAAACCTTATCGATAGTATTTCAATCAAAAACTTACCTTGACAATTTTTTTATTTTTTTAAATATCTTGACACAGCCAAACATTTCACCGCTAAACATTTGAAATGATTGTCTGACTTAACTGACTTTAAATTCAAATTATAAAAACTAGGTGGTGTTTTTTAGAAAAAAAGATACCCAAGGGGGTGAAATTAAGCTTGGGGACGAAATATGGTGACTATACCTTAATAGATCAAAAAATGCGTCACTATAGGGCGCCGTGTCGCCCCCTTATATTGATTTTTCGAAAAAAAAAAATTTCGTTACTACTTTTGAACCGTGCTTTAAATCGATGAAATAGTTGTTATCAAAATGACAGCAAAGGAAATTCCCCACAAAAAATCTTCTTTCATAATTTCCTGTATGTGCCAAAGTAAACGTGAAAATCATGGTTGAAAACATACAAAAATTTACATTTTCAAATTATTAGAATCTTAGAAAAAATCAGAACCAAATAGTTTATTTATTTGTGTGCTATATTTTCTTATCTAGGAAAGTTCGAAAAGTTACTATATTTTAATAATTTTTCAATTCAAGTGTTGAAGAATTTAACCCTTAATTATTCTGTATATATCTAACAATATGCACAGAATGAAATTACCTTTCTAAGATAATGAATTTTTATCATTGATCAATATTTTATTTATTTCCAAGTCACAATTATTAAATTAATGAATGATAATATATGTCTTATGACTCAATTTCTTTTAGGTAATGATTATTTTGTCAGTTGTTAAAAAATTTCATATAATATGATTGATTAAAATAATTTGTCGTTAATGATATTAATAGAATTCAGTTTGTGGGCTTTGCCAATTTCATATTCTTCTAGAGTGTTCATATGTGATCCATTCTTGCAAATATGTAATGGCTTAAAATTTGTTTCGAAATTTAAGCATTGATGATTTTCGTCATAAAGATGTTTTGTAAAATTTGAAGTTTTTGTAGGAATGATTATATTGAAAGTCTCTTTGGAGGAGTAAAAAAGTGGAATTAAAATTGGTGAAAAGCGATTTTCCAACCCTCGATTCGTAGACGATACAATCATAAATGCGAACACTGAAATAGAGTTATTGAATTTCATTTGAAGACTTCAGATCGTAAGTCAAAATTTCGGTTTAAAAACAATAAGACCAATGATCGTTGATCGCAATAATGATCCAAAATTAGAATCAGAAAATAAGTGGCCAAAATATGACAAAAAAAAATTCTTATGGTTCTCAGTTTACGGATCTTTATTAAGACCGAAGGTCTTAATTGTGCGAAGAAAAATAACCCTTACAAAATCAACGATTTTCATCCTCAAAAGTAAATTTTAAATTGAAAAATATTAATTCCGGATTATAATTAAGAGTTATATAGAAAAATTATTTAAATAACAATCATTTTCTTTGTGATATATGAATTATAAATCGAAAGAAATATCGTTCCAAATGCTCTGTACTCAAAAGTCATTTAAACGAGAAATACTAAGTCTACTTCGAACAAATCAAGGCACTGTAGGAATTTGAATGGCGCAGGATGCATGGGCCAATCATAACACACCGTACAAAACTCAATCTTTAATTCGACCAATCAGTGAATTTGTTTCTAAAACTTAATAAATTTTAACCAATGACATGATTCTTGGATGTATGTTCTTTATCCTTCGTATGCAGTAGAATAATTTTTTTTCGAAATTAAAGCATTGATGATTTTCGTCATAAAGGTGTTTTGTAAAATTTGAAGTTGTTGTTGTGGTAGGTTTCTTGGTTGTATGTTTCATATATCTTGTTCCGAAAGATCTACCAGTTTGGCCAATGTAGAATTTTTCACAGGGACCACATTTAATTTTATATATCCTGGTTTTATTTTTCATCTTAATTTGGTTGTTCTCCAATGGCTTAAGCATTTTCATCATGTTGTTGTTTATTAAAAATGCGATATTTATGTTATTTTTCTTTAGGAAGTTGGTGATTGTAGAACTAAATATATAATTGAAGTTTTATTTTATATATTTTTGGTTTTCTTTTGGTGGAGTTGGAAGAATAGGTTTTTTAGTAAATTTCGATATAATTTATCTACGATTGAGCTTTTAGATCCGTTAGTAATGGCTTTATGTTTAATTATCTTAATTTCTTCTTCCCGAACTTTGGTACTAAGAGGGAAATTAATCTTTTTGTACACTAAACTGTTGTAAGCTGCTATTTTTTGGTTTTTTGGGTGAAATGATGCTTTATAGATTGTTGTGTTCGTTATTGTTGGTTTTCTGTATATATTGTATGACAACTTTCTATTTTCATTGGTGATTGTTGTGTCTAAAATCTAAGTTGTTCCATTTAGTTCGTGTTTTGAAGTGAGTTTTATTTTCTGGTTAATTTTATTCAGATGGGATATCAAATGGTCAATCTGTCGGGTAGTTTCATTGCATAATATAAATGTATCGTCTACATATCTTCCATAATATATAATTTTATTTTTGTAGGGATTGTTCATAATATATTTATTTTCAAAGTGATTCATATAAATGTCGGCTAGTAATCCTGATGAAGGAGAACCCATGGCCAAGCCTTCCTTTTGGTGAAAAAATTTGTGATTGAAAGTGAAATAGTTTTGTTGTAAGATGGTGGTTAATAAGTTCATTATGTCGTAACCATATAATTATCTATGTTTGTTAAAGTAACAATTCTGATTATCATTCTATAGTATTATAAGGTATACTGAGAAGGTTTTTAAAAATGAGGCTAAAGTCGATGGTTTTCACGACACAGGCATTACTGTTTATTATTGTATTTTCATTTTTTTTACGCAGTCATCGTAGAATAAAGCCAAAGTTAGTTTTCTCACGTTGGGCGGTTAAAATAAAATACGCCATTTTTCCTGCGGGCGTAACTATTGAAAAGCGAAAAAATCATACAAAATTTTCATAAATTGTCTAATATTTTTAGTTTCAAAAATTTCAAGCTTTATCTAAGGAATGAAATAGTAGTTTAAGATATCACTTTCAAAGATCCATTTTGATTTTAAGCAAAAACTTACATATTTGTCTAGAAATCAAAGTTTTTGCATATTCATGTAAAAAGATATTAGCACTTTTGAAATCAATTTTCGGCCAAACTAAGACCTTTACGGAAAATTAGTAAAGAACTTTTTTTTGTAGAAAATATCTTCAGCTTTCATTTTGATAACAATTTTTATTTGTATCGCATGGTTTAAAAGTTATAATGAAGAAATATATTTGTTTTATACAAAATGACATTAGCGTTTTCAACATCAATTTTTGACCAAACTTTGGTATTTATGAAAAATTGTTTAGAAGTTTTTTTTTAAAGAAAATTTTTGAGTTTTTTTTTTAAAAAATAGCTATTTAATTTGTATCTATTATGGTCCAAAAGTTATTATGATTTTTTTTTTTTTTTGGGAAATTCAATTTGGTGGAGGTGGTTTCCTACGGTGACGGATTTTTTGGCTGAAAACATGTTTTTGGCCCAAATTTATCAACTGATACTTTTCAATGAGTACTTATGTAAAAGACTGTTTTAATTTTGGAGATCAAACTTTTGGAAAACTATGCAGAATACCACTAACTAAACAAATTCTGCTTCTAACTATAACTTTAAACATTCTTCAGGTGTTTCTTCTTATTTTTGTGCTTAAAAAAGCTGAATTTTACTAAAATTGAATTCTTTCATATCTTGAAAAGATAAATTTCTTAAAGTTTTTTTTTTGTTGCAGGTATTTATCTTTTTCGTGTACCAACTTGAAAAGAATTCAGGAGTTGCCTGTTTTACAAGCTTTGTAAGTAAATTTAGAATTTTATCTATCAAAAATTTTCTGGATAATTAAAAGGGTTAAAATTGCAGAAAAATGTAATTAACTTTTACGGATATATTTAGATTTTTGCTGTATCATTACATTGAAAATCTCCTCTCGACCATTACCCATTATCAGTACCGAAATTTGATTAAAGTTTTAAAGCGAATCGTCAGTCGGTCGTACTATTCCACTGTTCTGCAATATAAATGGCAAATGAATTTCGGTTAAATTTCCCCATATAAATCTCTATCTTTCTTCTTGCGAAATATATTTGGTTTGGAGTTGAATCCGAAACAACGTTGCCGACCGGACAATTTTCCGAGTTAATTAAAACAAATGTACGCTATGGTAACAATGAGATTGTGGGTCGGTGGGTCGGCGTATGTACGTTCCAAACCGCCAACTCGTGTAATTTATCCATTTTTTTTCAACAAAAACTTTTTTTAATCATTACTTGAAATCTCAATTTATTATTCAAAGAACCATCTAGGGTGACTCCAAAAAGCTGGGCACATATTGGTGAAGTGTATTGTTGAGGTCAAATTTAAACTTATTACTCTAAAGCTTAAAGAAAGTTACTATTCTTAAGAAGGACTTTGGATGTTATTTTATAGGAAAACATAAAATATTTTTTTGAAATCATAAATAATCGCTGGAGAAATATCAGCAAAAAATCTTGAATTCTTTCCACTCATATAATGTTTATCTTGAAATCTAAATTTCTTTAACAAACCTTATAATTGAATTTAACAATTTTGTCACGTAATCTCATTTTCACAAACACGGAATTCCCCCGGCCAATGCAAACAAAATATTAATTATGAACTTAAAAAAAAATTGCGTGCTTATAATTCCTAACATTTCCCCACCTCATATCCATACCAATAATAAATCAAATTACGTTGAAAACTTAAATATTAGTCTAACAAATTGTAATTTTTTTCACCAATTTAAACCAGCAAAAGTAGCAAAAAAAAGCGCCAACAAAGCTCGCAGTAAATAAATTGTTTTAAGTATAGTGACGTAAATCGTTCCATTCGTATCTAGAAACTGACCCAAATACAAAACGAATCGATTTTACTTGGGATTTATTTATTTTGTTCCAGCATCCCACCTTTCCTATGATACAATACAATGATATCGTATTCTTCGGTTTTAAGCAAAGCTTTGGTCTCGGAAATGTGCATGGAAAGCTAATGAGTCGGTGGGATTTTAAAGCAGCTTTGATTTATTTTAAACAAAACGTAAATTCTTCCATGAAATTCGATAGTCTTATGCAATGTGAAACCTAAAACCTACACTTTCATTTCTGGGTTCAAACCTGGAGTAATATGAGATAAAGATATGCTTTTTGAAGAAATTCCGTATACAAGGTAACATCAAATAAGATTTAGACTATCTAGCTGCATAAAACTGATCTAATATTCAGTCTACTTATTAAGATGAGTTATCTAAGGAACAAAAAAATTCCAAATTGCATCCCTTTAATCTATAGTTGATTTTATTAACATCAAAAAATTAATCTCCGAAGAGTTGTAAGATTTCTTTACTATAAAGTTCTCTGTATATTTTGTGCTTGATATTTTTTTTTATTATAATTCGTAATGTTTTGCAATCTGTTCCAAGATAATAAGCGAATCTGTTGAACGTATGGACAGAACGACAGGGTACCCCAATTGGGGTGCTTTCTACTTCACCACCTGTAAGGAAAAAATAGAAGCTTTTTTTCCACGTATGATTCCATTGTTGTCTGATGTAAATTGGTGGTTAATCTATGTCTATACAAATATATAAAATTCTTACGTCTGTCTACATTTCGATTTTGAACCCAATTTTAGGGTAAATATTTGTTTCAAGAGGCCCTTATTCCAAATTTAACATTTTTAAAATTTTTGTCTGTCTGTCTGTCTGTGTGTCTCGATTTAACTACAGAACGGAACAACCGAATTTAATGAAATTTGATATTAAGATACAACACAATTTCTCTCACATGTTAGGCTTATTCTCATTCCAAAAAAATAATAGGGAAAGGTATTCCCTAGGGATGAAAACAGAAATTTTTTTTTTGGACAGGTGAATTATATATCATTGGAAAGGTAATTAAAGGTTAGAAAATAATCTGTAAAAATATTTTTAGTTGAACTGATAAAACTTGGAAACTATGGAATTACTACTTGGAAATATTAACCTTTATATATAATAGACATAGTTGATGTTAATAGCGTAATCGCTTACGTATCGGACATTCTGACCCTCCTAATTATAAAGACTTGGGTTCAAACCTTACAGTAAACTTTTTTTATTTTTTTTTACAAAATTGTTGTAAATAGACCCAAAGAGTTGCTCAATATTGAAATATTAACAAAACAAAAAATAGTAGTAGTAGTAATAATAATAATAATAGTAATAAACTTTTAAGTTAATACGTTTTTTACATAAAATACATAAAATCCTGTATTTATATATCCCTCTGACTGATGAAATTTTAATATTCGATGTATTTCTTTTAAGAAGTAGACATTTGATAAGAATTTTTTTTGAAAATTTCTACCCTAAAAGAGTAAAAGAGGTGACTAAGTTTGTATGAGAAAATGTTAAGTTAATCAACAATCGAAATTTTAAATTTAATAAGTATAATTAAAAAATAAATTATTAATTAATAATAAGTTTCTTTTATTGTTATATCATTTTAATAACAGCATTTTCAATTTTTCAATAATGTCATTTTACTAAATTAGTATGAAAGTTTATGTAGTACTTATTCTAACAAAGCGATTTTTATTTTTTGTTTGTTTTTCAACAATTAACCTTTTAAAATCTAATTTTTATGAACCAATGATTGTGACCTGGAGCAATTATTTATTCTGCTGAAAAACAATAAGGGAGCAATTTTTTGTCATATTCGATTGTTGATTAACTTAACATTTTCTCATACAAACTTGGTCACCTCTTTTACTCTTTTAGGGAGAAATTTTCAAAAAAAAATCATTATCAATCAAAATATTAAATCTTCCAAACTAACTTTTCTTCGGTATTTAGAAAAATTTGCAAATCAATTATTGTTATTGTAAACATATAAAATATTCTTATTTCCTTCCACGTTTTCTACCTGTTTCCAACAATTTTGTATGTACAACGTCCAAATTTGCGAAATCGAATTGCTTTTTAGTAATGATTAAAAACCTTAGGACCTGTGAAAAATATCAAAAACTTTTATAAAGATAAGTTATAGGAAAAAAAGTGCTCTACAAATAATGTCCTTTAGAATTTTCTCATTAAATTGATGATTACGTCAAAAAATTGAAAAAGTATTAAAATTTATCTTTAGTTCAACTTGGCCTCGAATAACTTTTGAAGGATTAAGCATATCAAAAACTTGTATGAGACCTTTTTTGTAGATTGTTCAATTTTCTACAAGAATATACTTTGGTCATTCCGAAATATTATCACCAACGTGAGTTATAAAATTCCAAAGTGCAGGAGAATATTAATGGCTTAAATCCATGGTTTTTATCTTGAAATCAGACTTATTCATTTGGTCCAAAAATCCGAAAATGGTTTAAGATTTGAATTGAAAAGAAAATTTACAGAACAATAATTAGAATAGCAATGCAAAGTGTTTTACCATAGAACAAAAGGATAAAGTTTTCCTTATAAAAATGATGATAGAAAAAACCGGAAAATTAGATGAAAAAGATATCAAAAGATTTAGATAGGGAAGTTTGTCTATAGTGGCTTAAAGATTTAGGGGTTGAAGTGACGTAAGCGAATTGAGTCAAAGGAAATTTTAAGAAGAATGTTTGTTAATCACAAAAGAAAAAGATTAATAAAAAAACGCAAAGCGATTTAATATTAAAAGTAGTTAAAACTTGGAATACAAGACAAAGAATTAATATTTATTTGAAATAAAGAAATGGCTGTAAATATTTAAATATGTTTAATATCCAGACCAATGTCTTCTCCCAACCGTTCAGATATCAGTGTCATTGTCATAAAAAACAAATCCTCGGTTTTTCCCATTTTTTTTTCTTTCTTATATTCTCTATCTATTTATTCAAACTTCCGTACATTGAATTATGTTTTAATTTGCGGCATTGGTAGACGAGAATGCGTGACGAGATGAGAATTATTGAATTTTCTTTTATGGAAAGCAATAAAATTGTGTTGGAAGATAATTTCGTGTAGGGAAAAATAAGATGTTGGACACCATCCACCAATGTGGTGGATGGTGGCGATTAAATGGTTTTCTCGTTATCGTTCGGTGAAAACTGGGATAATCATTTGACTATAATGTGCAAAGTTGCGGAACAGAATATTACTCTTCACTTTGTTCAATTTTTGTGAGTGCTCCCGAGAATGGATGGGGTGGTGGTGGGTTGAAACGGGATGAAGTGGCTGGTGGTTGATGGTATGTGGTCGTGCGTTGTCCTCGTGAAAGATGAGGTTATTTTCTAATAGGAAATGCAGCTCATTTTTCATCGGTGGCAAACTTTCAACCATGTTTCTATTTTGCTCCTTGGTTCGACCACCACTAGTGGTGTTGTGGGTTCAATTTTTCAAGCTCAACTTGTAATTTGAAAAGCTCCATTCGTACGTGACCGGCACGTGCATCGTCCACCTTAGAAGAGCTTTTTATTTTTTACTATTTACGATTAGATTGAATCGAAAATTTAAGTCTTTTTGTGTAAAAATCGGTGCAGTATATGAATGAAAATCTTATGTAGTAGATTTTTATACATTTTTAAGTCCTTCATAATAAATATTGGAATTTTCATTAGATTTTCACTACTTTAACTACTTATTTTCTTCTTGCAGTAAATCGGCTAGTAAATTACTCTAATTGATGCTTTTGTACCTCTCTTCCCTGCCTATATTATAAATGAAGAAAATAAAATTTGTTGCTCGTATAATTTATATACAAATACTTTTGATTACATTTTTTTTTTAATTTTAAATGTGATGTACCTTGCAAAAACCATTCAAGTAGCGTCTGTAGATCCTGATCTAGGATAGAGATTAGTTTACGATATTGTAGTCGAGGGAAAATAGATGGCAATTCTTAAAAAACCTCAAATATTAATTCTTTTATTATACTGTACACTTGTCTTTAATTTTCATTTAATTTTTTCCTCATTCCATTCTTTGAGGCTTGTAAAGTTATATTTTTAGAGTTAAAATACAAAACAAATAGTTTTTACTTTTGCTTCCATTAAATTTAATAATTTGTTGGGAAACTAATGTATTCAAGAAATTGATCAATCTTTTTCTTATTCTTCATCGTATTGCTGCAATTTTAGATCTTCGCTTTGAGGGTTAAATTTTTCAAATTCCTTTATCAATGTTGACATCTTCAACATCAAGTTATTTATCCACACCAAATTGTGCCTTTAATAAAGTGCAACTCATGCTGGCATGAGTGCAACTCACTCTAGGATTTTCAATAGTAGATGATAAAATTCAGATCTCAGCTTTTATTTTTTTAAATAAGAAGACAATTCAGGTTGTTTAAGATCTTTTTTTTTTAATTTAATATTTTTATTATTCAATTGGCTACGTTTCGTTACGTATCGTAACTTAATCACGCTTCTTGATTCACAAAAATAAAATAATTTCAATTTTTATATCAAAAAATTGAAATCTTTCAAAATTGGTTCAACAACGAAGAAAACAATAATTTAATTTTTCCTTCAACTTTAATTGTGAATAACTTTTGAAAAAGTGATTTTATGTAAAAACGTTACGAGACCTTTTTTGTAGAACATTAAATTCCCTTTATTTGTAAACCCTCTATATTGTTCATTATTATATATTTATTTGTTCGTTAGAAAATTCCAAAGTAAAGAAGATAAATCTAAAAATTATATCAATCTTTAAAGCTTGATTATTCGGAAACGGCGTGACTGGAAAAATTTTTTAAAGAAACATTTTTTGTAGGGAATTTAATTTTCTATAAATATATGTGCAAATGATTTTTTTTACTACCTTGATAGTTTGACAGCATTGACGCAAAAATGAAAGCACAAATAAAAATTAAAGATGATAGACCTCTTAATATTAATATTAAGGGTTCAAATCTTCCCGATATTTTTTTTTTTTTGGTCACTTTGAACAATATTTTCCATATACTTTACCAAAAAAAAAAAATTGTTGATATTTTGGCCCAGTTTAATCTACGATAAACGTTTTCAATTCAAAGGAACTTTGGTTCCATAAAATTAAAGTTTCCCAACATAAAAAAATATTTTTATTAAAAAATGATTCATTTAGCAACCGATTGGTATCTTTATTTTTTTTAACCGAGTTTAGATCAATTCCAAAGCAAAACTTTAAAGATAACTTCTACTGTTGACAAAGTGCAACACAAAAACTAATATTTACTTTTGGTGGTTGATAGAATAAGGTATCAAATTATTGCAATAACTCATTGCCAATTATAAGTTTCATTATATTAACAAAACTCATATTTGTCGAAAACTTATTATAACTTTTCGACATAATGTGCACTACTGTTATTATGACTTTTGAATTCAATCAATAGTTTCGGAAAGTTAGTTTATTCTGAATGCTATTTTCGAGGGTAAACATAAAACGAAAGCGTGGAAATAATCTTCCAAAAATATAGTTCAGTCAAAGTTAATTTTGTTGAAAGTTTTACAAAGAAAAAAATTCTAAATTCTCGTAAAATTTTTATTAATACTATTTTATCCATACAATGGAATATAAACTTAGATTTTAATTTTGAATTTTATAAATTTAATCAAACCCTTAAGGGTTCGTGATTTAGGAACTCTGGTGCCAAAGGAATTATAATAGAGGGTTGAACAATAAATTATCTAAGCACTAATTATGAATTTCAAACTTTACAAGTATTAGATTAGATAAATAATTTAGTCAACTATTTCTTTTTTTGCTTAAGAAGTTCCAAAATATCATTAGTATAAATTAGTTGAGTACAAAGATAGTAATTTTTAAACCAAATAGGGGATGAAGAAAGAATAGAATATTGTCGTTTTTTAAATATAAAAAACGATGTTCAATCTTCTTCTTAAGGTAGTAGTCTGGTAACTTAGGTTCAAAAAGTCGAAGTTTTTGCTTAATTTGAAAGTACAATGTCTTGAGAATATACTGTGAAAATTTCAGACAGAAATTCAAAATATCAGGAAACCTTTTTTGTAGAACATTAAATTTCCTTTAAGAATATATATTGTTCATTTCTTTATATTTATTTGTTCGTTAGCTACAAAATTCCAAAATTAAGAAGATAAATCTAAAAATTATATCAATATTTAAAGCTTGATTATTCCGAAACGGCGTGTCTAGCAAAAATTTTTAAAGACACATTTTTTGTAGGGAATTTAATTTTCTATAAATATATGTGCAAATAATTTTTTTTATCTTGACAGTTTGACTGTTTTGCCACAAAAATGAAAGCACGATTAAAAAATCGAAATTAAAGATGATAGATCTCTTAATAATAATATTAAGGGCTCAAACGTTCCCGATATTTTTTTTTTGTAACCTTGTACAATATTTTCGATATACTTGTCAAAAAAAAATAGTTTATGTTTTGGGCTCAGTCTAATGTATATACTTCAAATTCAAGTTATAAAAGTACAACCTCAGAAGTGGCAAATAAAAACTACTAAATATATTACTGAAGATTGGGAAACTTTTAAAGGTTTTTAACAGTTTTAGGCACTTTGGCTCTTATTATACTTAATATACTTTTCAAAAATAAAAAGTTGATTCTTTTGGCCCAGTCTAGTATAGATAAAAGATCAACCAAGCTTTTATTAAAAAATGTTAGGGCTATTGTGATTTTATTTGTAAATAGTTTGAAAATATTTTTTATGACTCCATAAAATTAAACCACATTTTTGATTAGTTCTATGGCATAAGGTAAGAGGCCATATTATGAAACAATGTCCCGGTTTATGAAAAGTATGATAAAAATCGGATTTACAAAAAAAAAATCACTAATTCTGTAATAATAATATTACATTTATAAAGGTTAATAACTATTATAATGCCTATATTAATTATTTTTAATAAGTGCTTTAAAGTTTTAGAAGAAAAAAAAGATTAAATATCTATGTCTGATTACATTATGAAATAGCCGTTTTTTTGGAGTGAACCAGTGACACATGCCAATGCGGTTACTTCAAGTTTTTTGAAATATATCAATAATTTTTTTTATAAATACTTATCAGTGTTATATATCAATAGTTTATAAATAATAGAAATACTTATATTTTAACAAAAACGGGAAACTAATATCACGTGTAACCCATAACTTGAAGCCAAATGCAGAAGTTCTTAAGAAGTTATTTAACTTTTATATAGTCTTATACTTTTCCTTAGATTTTTTTTGATTCAAACTTGAAATCAACATTCGAGAAATGAATTACAAATTCCTTCTAAAATTAATGCTTCAAATAATTTTTTTCTCAATACAAATTTATGATAAGATATATTTGTTACACACAAAACCTTTAATTCCTCCATAACAATATAAACTTAACTTAAACAGGTGTTAATACCAACAGTTACTAAAGCCATATCAAGGTGATGGAATAAATTGCTTGAAAATCCCCTGCATGTCTCAAAGTGCACGCTGCACAAGCATATTACAAGAACAACTTCATTCTAACTTTACGTTAAAATTAATTTCCGTGCAATAATAGCACGGTTTCGTTTAAAATTTCACGGAAAAACAACAATAAATTTCCCAAACAAATTATCAAAATATCTTAGGCGTTATAAATCAGAGTTGATGTAAGCTGCAGATAGAGGAATGCCCATTAACATGCACACCCACAGACCGACACCGACTTTTAATTGCGCCCATAAAATTTCCAAGTGCTAATTGTGAATGTTAAAGTGAATTATACAATAAACATGCCACTCCTGGCTTGATAGCATTGAAAAGCTCGACAAGCTTGATAAAAATAAACATAGCCATTCATATAATAGCCGAAAGCATGAGGGAACCAGTGGGTGTCCGGTGTATAATTACAGTGTTTTGTTCACTAAAGTTTTAGGGTTGTTGTTCTTACGAAGTGTTGGAAATCTTAAAGAAGGTATAACCTTATAATTTGCTTTAGAATGGTATTTCATATTAAAATTTTAAAAGGAATATTTCAAGTGAAATATAAACTAGTTGGAAAAAAATTTAGGCCTACCTCAATTCAACCCTTTGAAATAATTGCTTGGCAATAAAAGTTTTTATGGAGGAAATATAGTTGACAATTTTCCCAAGACTTAAGAATCTATTTTCTTTTAGTACTTTAAGAAGTTTCTATATGTTTCAACAAGGATTTGATCATCCCGTATCATTTTTCTTCTAGTCGTATCATTTATCACATTTCAACTTCATTCTTTGCGATAACAACTCCTCAGCTGTCTCCATCTACTTTTTACATCTTTTACTACTTAAAAAAAACGATTTTTTTCATTCAATTTCGTAACTTAAAGATTGTTAGAAACATTAAAATTTATTATTAGAATTTTTATTATTAGAATTGTTTGTGCAAATATTTATTTTTGTGAAAAGATTTAAGGATTTGTTTCTCCTACCATTGTGATAAGAGTAACCAACCACTGTTGGAGCTTTTTTTTTTTGAGTCAATTTTCTTGGTGGATCTTGGGAGATGTGAAGAATACAAGCTTTTTTTTCCTTAATTCAATTTATCTACTAACAACTATTGGCTGGCAGGACAACGTGTGCCGGGTTTAGCTAGCAATATAAAAAAACCATACCAAAAACATAAATTTGAACAGAAGTTTAAACAAAAATATTTGAACGTATTGTCCAGATACGTATTTCGATTGCCAAGCAATCTTTCTCAGTGGTCATTGGTTTTTAGTTCCTAAGATTACTAACTGATTTTTGATGGTGATTCGATGGTGAAAATGATCATGGAGTAGGGTGCTTACAATTGAATTGGGAAATTTTTTTTGTGGATGATTTTATTATGGACGTATTATGGATCATTTATGAGACGAAGTACTTTATATTGTAGGTATTGGATATGTTAGATGTGGAAAGATTTAGCAGTTCCCCATAGTTCTTCTTCGTAAGTCTAAATTGATCTTATTAGGGTTTTTTAGAGTGTCAATTTGTTTCTCCTGTCTATTTTAGAAGTACGTCCTAGAAGTCAAAGTAAGAGTCCAAAGCAGTCATTTCCAACCAATTTTCGTCCCCAAACCTTGGCATTTCTAAAATCTTATTTTTTTTTATTCAAAATTCTCCGGTTATTTAACAACAATAACAATGATAAAAACTGATAAAAACTCAGTTGATAAAAACTAAAATTCGTGTAAATTTTCTCAAAGATTATAAATTAAATTGAAATTTTTCGAATATCTCATCAAAAATTTTTAAAACCCGTACACATGAAAGTTTGATGATGAATATCTTTTGAAGTGTTAATTTAAGCACCAAAACATAAGAAACCATTTTTATAGATCAGTTAATTTCCAACAAAAATTTGTATTGCGCATTGTGTAAGAGTTATTTATTGTCGAGATATAAAATTCATAAATAAAAATGAAATTTGTCTTAAAATAATCAAAATTAAATCCTTAATATCTTTCAAATGGTGAGGCTTATGGAAAAAATACAAGATACCTTTTTTGTAGAGTATTAAATTTCCTTAAAAATTCTTTTTTCTATTGGACTGAGAAAAAAATACAAAACTGCAATGCGGAGGATCTTCCTATTAAAATTAAGAGCTTATACTTGGTGAGAATTTTTTAAGGTGTCTAGCAACCCATTTTTCCGTGTCGCTTGTAAAAAAAAAATAATCGATTTTTTTGACCCACCCTAATGTAGATTGTTAGGTTTACCGGTTTTTATGAGTGAATAAAGTGACGATGCATGTGTCGTAGCTAATTTTGATCTATTTCCTGCACCATATTGATATAAAGTCAAGGTGATGCTACTTTGACGAGGGTAACTATATCATTAGCATAAATTTATATTGTGCTATGAGAATGGGTTGGAATATCGAAAGAATATATGTAAGGAAGGGTCAAAAATTTTAAGCCATTACTAAAGACTTTTCTTTACTAATTATACAGAAAAATTGGTTTGTAGACACCTCTAGAAAATTCCCACCAAAGTTGAGGTCATAATTTTAATGGGATTAATATCCACAATATAGTTTTAAGTACTTTTCTCAGACCAATTGAAAAAAAATCATATCTTGCTTATAACTTTGTCGTTTTGCAAAACTTTATGTACAATTTTGTAGGAAATTAAACGCTTTAATGTTTTGCCTTTAGACGGTGATTTCAAATTTTCAATTTAAATGGGATCCACTTTAAGGGAGTATTCTAGTCTAGAGGCATGAATTTCAGGTAATTTTTGAAGTGTCATAAAAATAGCTAATTAATATTTTTAGTATACATTTTTTATCAGTTATTTATTAACATTTCAAGAATACAGAAAAAAAAAAAAAAAGTTAAAAATTTCAAAAACTAGCAGCTGATGAAGTGGGGGATCTCAAAAAATTGGCACGTGACCATACCCACGATTTCAACCCTCCTAGTAATCTGATCCCAAAAAAAAAAAAGATTGTTAATCTAGAATAATGTCGCAATGTCTGGAACTACGGAAAAGTATGAAAAAAAAATTTCACGAAATGACGACTGCCTGAAAAAAAAAAACAATTTTTGTACCACTTTTTTTGACTGTTTCGAATTTTTTAAAAATAGTAAAAATCAAAATTTGGGGATGGGGATAGTTCCAGACATAGACAAGTCTATAAAGAAGACTTTTTAAAAATTTCAGGTAAATCGGTTCAGTAGAACCTGAGAAATCGTGGGTATCGTTTTGAAAAAGACAGTTTCGAGAAAAACGCGTTTAAAGTTTTACGTTAAGTTTCAGGCAGCGTAATTGATAGAATAGTATGTATTACTTACATTCTCTAAATCAGCCATCCCAGCTTCATACAAAACGGCTATAACTTCGGAAATAATTTGAATTTTGAAAAATCCTTTTAGGAGGATATTTTTGAATATCTAAACTATCGGATTATGTAAAAAAAAATTTTTTTTGATTTTTTCAAATTTCTAGAGTAGAATACCCCCTTAATATATAAGTACTTCACTCAATTACAAATGAAATCATCAAAATTGGACTACTCACGAAAAAAGCTCCCAGAATTCAAAAATCTTTCATTGAGCTTAGCAATTTCATCCCTAGGACTTGATTTTTTTGTACAACTATTTCACTTCCTTCTATTACTGATATAGGGTTCAAAGTATTTTCTTTTCGTAAATCTATAATTCTGCGTTTCCTCAAATTTACGATTGAATATCAACAAAAACTAAAACTTGGAAAAAACTTTAACATTCATTGATCGACATAAAGTCAAAATTAACACCATAAACACGTTATCGCCCCATTTTCGTACGTCCTCATCAAAAACGTGACACGAAAATTTAAATTTTATTGTTTCAACAAATCGACGTGTCGTTAAATGAATGCCTCTTGCAAATGCTTCGAAAATCTCATCAAGTGAAAACGAATTATTTGAATAAGAATGACAAGTTTTTATACTTTAACAGTTCACAACTAAAAGTATTATACAGAAGAGCTTTATAAAAGCGTTATGAGTACGTAAATGAAGCTCCTCGCAACTCAACTTGTTTACAGTTTATCAAAGTCAATTACGAAAGTTTACTGAACTGACGACTTTGTAATTAACTGCCAATTTTTATCATCTAAAATCTTAAATGTTTCACATTTTAAAAGTAATCTCTTGTTTTAAATTATTTAATTAAGAACTTTTTTCAACTCTCATAGTCTCCAGTAGCAAAAGGAAGATCGTTTTCTTTGGCAGGATTTATTTTAATGTTCAAGCTATAAATACGGAAGCACATGTCGTACGGTGATAAAATTCGTATAAAATTGAGTTCAGCATTAGTGGGTGCGAGCAAAGCACAGTCGAAGCATTTTAAATAGCAAAATAAATGTGGGTCAAGTTTAATGGAAGTAATATGCAAAACGTTGCATGTTTGCAAATGATGGATATCGTTTATGTTAGCCTTAGCTTAAAACTTTGGTGCTTTGAATACTTATCGCACAAGAAATAATAACCATTGCAAGTAAAAGTTTACCTATAGGTCACTCATATTGATATAAACGTTTTTTATTAGTTGGAAAAAAGAAATTCATGCTTTGAACCATTTTTCTTAAACAACTCTTTTCTTTTGGATGAAAAACTTCGATTTGCAATTTTTGCATGAATTCTTTGAAACCCTTAAACATAATCTAAAGCTTGCCATGGATAAAATAAAAGACAATCGGTTGGTACCAAGCCTAAAATGGAATGGATATGAACCGTTCAACCAAACTCCTGGAACTTTTACCAAGTCATCAGAGACATATAAAATTTGAAATTTTCTTTGAGGAATAAAATTCTTATTCTACTACTCAATTTTAGTGTCTACTGGTCTAACTCATGGTATATGATATATACCGTGGATATATACCATATATACCATAGACTGATTCAAAAAAAAATGATGAATTTTTTTTCTTAATTATATCGAAAATATTGTTGAAAATGACAAAAAAAAATCCTGTGAAAGTTTAAACTCTTAATATTAATATTAAGAGGTGCCGCATCGCAAATTTCGATTTTCCATTTAAATTACATGGCAACAATATTCTCTTGCACTTTGGAATTTTATAGCTCACGTTGGTGACAATATTTCGGAATGACCAAGGTATATTCTTGTAGAAAATTGAACGATCTACAAAAAAGGTCTTGTAAAAGTTTTTCATATATTCATTCCTTCAAAAGTTATTCGAGGTCAAGATTGAACTAAAGAGACAGTTTAATATTTTTTCAATTTTTTAACGCAACCATCAATTTTATGAGAAAATTTTATAGGACATTTTTTGTAGAGCACATTTTTTTCTATAACTTATCTCAATAAAAGTTTTTGATATTTTTCACAGGTCCTAAGATATTTAATTAAAATAAAAAAAAAATATGTTAAAAATATAATAATTCAGGGAATATTATTAATTTAAAACAATAAAATTATGAATATTTTCAGTTCAATGCAAATAACATAGGACCTGTGAAAAATATCAAAAACTTTTAAAGAGATAACTTATAGAAAAAAAAGGTTTCTACAAAAAATGTCCCATAAAATTTTCTCATAAAATTGATGGTTGCGTCAAAAATTTTGAAAAATTTTTAAAATTTTTCTTTAGTTCAACTTTGACTTCGAATAATTTTTGAAGGAATAAATATATCAA
This sequence comes from Sisyra terminalis, assembly GCA_958496175.1. Taxonomy (NCBI): domain Eukaryota; kingdom Metazoa; phylum Arthropoda; class Insecta; order Neuroptera; family Sisyridae; genus Sisyra; species Sisyra terminalis. Next base: position 44,206,206 of record OY292278.1, on the reverse strand, counting down.
AAACTTGTGACAAACCTTTTTTGTAGATCGTTCAATTTTCTACAAGAATATACCTTGGTCATTTCGAAATATTGTCACCAACGTGAGCTATAAAATTCCAAAGTGCAAGAGAATATTGTTCCCATGTTATTTAAATGGAAAATCGAAATTTGCGATGCGGCACCTCTTAATATTAATATTAAGAGTCTAAACTTTCACCGGATTTTTTTTTGTCATTTCCATCAATTTTTTCGATATAATTAAGAAAAAAAATCATATTTTCTTTTGAATCAGCCTAATGTGCATGTGTGGTGCAGACGCATTTAGCAAGCTAGAGGAATCTTCACAAAGAAAAGAAAATCTTTGTGGATCAAACTTTAACTCTGGAACTGCGGTTAAAAATGGTCAAGGGCTATATCTTCCCTATTGTCTCATATGAAATGGAAGGATGTACTCCAGAAGCTGGAAAGTAAAGTTACTCTATCTTCAAGATAGCTTGGAAGAATCACGTGTGAAATTCAGAAGCACTAACGATGCTTAATACTACAAGAACTTTTATGATATCTATAAAGACGAAAAAGTTACTGTACTTCGGCCACGTTATACATAAGATCAAATATCACTTTTTCCAACTTAGCATTCAGGTTTGGATTGAAAGAAAAAAAGATCTGGAAAAAAGGACGTCCTAGCTAGCCCATCTTTCGGTGGTTGGGAAAAAGCACTAGAAGTTTTTTCTGCTCTGCTATATCAAAAATTAAAATTGCCATGAAAATCGCCAATCTTCTTGAAGGAACATCAAAAGAGGAAGAATGAAAGAGTCCAGATATTTTATTTATTATTCTTATGATCACTTACAATTATAAATTTCGTCACCAAAATAAAGGCTTAGCCATGGTTTCCCCTTTTTTCGGGAGTATGCATAGTTTTATCAATTGTAGTTTTTATTAAAAAGTTGTACAGTAATTAACTTAAGATCCAAAACGTCAATAATTGTACCATTACAATTGTAAATTGTCTATGCTGAATCATTAATTGCTTTTAATTCACAAAGCTTTTGAATTAGTAATGCTTTACTGAAGTTTTTTTTTTCAATGTTTTATCGTTTGAAACTCAACATACAAACAAACAACTTTGGCTCTTTACAACAAATTACCAATCCTCTGTTTGCTATGAATAATTTGATTGTTTTACATGATGTAGTACATTGAGTGTCAGAGATCTACATTTACTGACAACAAAACACAAGCCAAATACAAATGCATTGACATATTGCATGTTTCATGACGACTACACTTAATGCATAATACGAATGATTCAATTTTGGTTCACGGCATTTATGAGGAAAACTCATTTTTTTCTAGCTCATCCATTTGATTTATTCAAAATATTTCAATTTCACGTGACGGTAATTGAAATATTTAGCCCGAAACAATAGATATTCATATCACGAACACTACGAAAAATATTTACTATCGTAAATATTTTCGGCTTCTGTTGCAAATCGTCTGGGGACAAGTTGCCGCATAAACAACCCAGGTCCCACTAACTTTTATCAATGTATATATATCGGAAAAAAAAATTATTTGCCGAACAAATTTCTTGACGAATCTGATAAAAGTACGCCACATCAATCAACTGCCTGGAAATATTATGTTGGAAAATATTGCAATCAACATGAAAATCAATAGTTTGATGAAACATTATAGCAGCATAATAGCTGTTGTTTCAGAAGAATATAATTAAATAATATAAGTTTTTTCTTCGCTAATTGGTTTTGCACTATATAATAATAAATTCACTTAACTGATTAAAAAAGTGTTTAGAGTTTCCTTTTTTTCTGTGATATACGAAAATTTGTTGCCAGAGATTAATCTACGTAAAAGCTTTTATCATCATATCTGATAATATTTATCCTTGAAAAAAAATGGTTATCAATTTTGCGCATTATTGAAACCATCTATTACTATAATAGTCTGAGATTTGTTCAATTTTATGGAAATTTTCGACCAAAATAAACGTTAAAATTGTAGAATTTGTGTTTTTTAATTTGGGCTAGAGGTGGCCTAAAGTTTACTTCAAATTGATAGAAAATTTCCTCGATATTTTAGTAAAAGTTTAGAAAATTATTCTTCTATCAATAGTTGAAATAATGGTCGAAAAAAATTATTTCCAAGTACAAGTTTAACTCTTTTTTTTTGAGGAATGCAATTAATAAAAAGGGCAATCCGCATTCGTTGTAAAAAATGCAAATAAATCATTTACATTCGTTGCAAAAGAGGCGCATAACCTGAATTATGACGTCATTGTCAGCTTGACGACATCACATATAGATGAGTTCGATAGACGCCCGGGCTTTGCCGTGTACTCATTTGAAAGCCGGGAGCTTTGAAGCTTTCAAAATGAGTGTGTACAGTACGGCGAAAAGCTCCGCCGTCCCGCGCCAGCATCTTCATTCACATATTGCGTACGGAATGGTGTTGGTGCACATGCGCACGACACTGTGCGCCCGATTCAATGGTTCTTGGATAAAAGGACACTCAAATGTCAAGGCTTTGGACCATTAAACTTTTCGATTCGAATTAAAATTACTTTGTGTCCTTTTTGCCAGGCCGCGAAAATCAAATGAAACTTCCGTGTGTTTTTCTGATTTGCTTTCGTCTTTTCATTTTCTCTTAAGTCTTTTTTTTTTCTTTTCTTTTTTTTTTCTCTCATGTTTGTTTTCTTTCGGGGTAATATTTGGTTTGATTTAAATTTTAAATGGGTTTTTCTTGCGAATCTCTAAGTGGGTATTGCAGTTGAACTCGCTTGTATGATTTTTCGCAATTTAACTTATGAAAACTCGTTTTCCGCGCCCTGTTTTCGTTAGATTTACCATCGAATTAAGAACTTGGGAAAATTTGATAATTATATGAAATTAACAATTTACGCATTGAAGATTCTTTTATGAAAGTTTGTAACTAGTTTAAGTAAGATTATGAAAGGTGAAAGGTTAATAGGAGAAAAAAAATTTTGCTTAAATTTAGTACTTTTTTTTTATTTACAATTTTTTTTTTTTTGCACCATCTGCCTCTTGGCAGTAATTGCAATATGTCACACTTACAACACTAATGGATTAGTTGTGTCCAATGACACAATTAACACTAAAAATTATAGTAAAACAACAATAATAATATTCTAAATATAATTATAGTATAAATAGTAGAGTGATCCAAAAAAATTGACTATTTTTTTTAAAGTATATTAAGAAATTTAGAAAACTTGACAATTATATGAAATTAACAATTAACGCATTGAGGTTTCTTATATGAAAAGTTTTTCCTTCTAACTAGTACATTTAGAGCATCATCTACAAGTGTGCAGTAAGATTATGAAAGATGAAAGATTTATATCAGAAAAAATTCTGTGCTTAAATTTAGTACTTGTCTTTTATTAACAATTTTTTTTTTTGCACTATCTGTCTCTTGGCAATAATTGAAATATGTAACACTTACAACACTAATGGATTAGTTGTGTCCAATGACACAATTAACACTAAAAATTATAGTAAAACAACAATAATAACATTCTAAATATAATTATAGTATAATAGAAGAGTAATCCAAAAAAATCGACTATTTTTTTTGAAAAGTATATCAAAAGTTTTGTTCAAGGTGACAAAAAAAAATATCGGGTAGGTTTGAGCCTTTAATATTAATATTAAGAGGTCTATCATCTTTAATTTCGATTTTTTATTAGTGCTTTCATTTTTGAGTCAATGCTATCAAACTATCAAAGTAAAAAAATTCATCTGCACATATACTTATAGAAAATTAAATTCGCTACAAAAAACGTCTCTTTGAAAATTATTGCCAGACACGCCGTTTCCGAATAATCAAGCTTTAAAAATTGATATAATATTTAGATTTATCTTCTTTATTTTGTAATTTTGTAACCAACGAACAAATAAATAAATAGAAATGAACAATATAGATTCTTAAAGGGAATTTTATGTCTTACAAAAAAGGTTTCTTAACGTTTTTTCATAAAATCACTTTTTCAAAAGTTGTTTAAAATTAAAGCAATTAAAGTTGAAGGAAAAATTAAATTATTGTTTTTTTCGTTTTTGAACTTTGAAAGAGTGATTTTATGTAAAAACGATAAGAGACCTTTTTTATAGAACATGAATTCCCTTCAATAATCTACATTATGAATTTCTATATATTTATTGGTTCGTTAGTTACAAAATTCCAGAATAAAGAAGATAAATCTTAAAATTGTATCAATGTTTAAGGCTTGACTATTCGGAAACGGCGTGTCTGGCGAAAATTTTCAAAAGAGATATTATTTGGAGGAAATTTAATTTTCTATAAATATATGTGCATATGATTTTTTTTACCTTGATAGTTTGACAGCATTGACACAAAAATAAAAGCACAAATAAAAAATCGAAATTAAAGATGATAGATGATTCCGCACTGTTATCAAGCAGATAGGCAAGGTGGTTTGGAGGACCATTAAGTCTAGTGTGATAGGCCTGCGCTCTCCAAATGATCACATCCTTCACATGTTCCACCTGAAGGTCGTCGTGGATTCTTGCATTATTTATGTACCATGGTGCACCAATTATTGTCCGCAGAACTTTGGATTGGAATCTTTGAATAATTTCCACGTTTGAGTTGGATGCTGTGCCCCAAAATTCCACTCCATAGGTCCAAATTGGTTTTATTATAGATTTGTACACAACCAATTTGTTTTCTATGGTCAACTAAAACTTGTGACCAATCAACCAATAGAACTTTCCGTATTTCGCGTTAAACTGCTTTATTTTTTCTTTTTTGTGTTTCGCCCAAATTAACCGTCTATTCAGGTATATTCCCAAATACTTGACATGATTCGTTTGGGGTACCTCTGTATTACTTCTTATGGAATACTATGCATCTACAATTAATTCTGGGTACATTTTGACGACATCTGATTTAGATATATATTAGATTATATTTCGAATGGTAAAGATTGCAACAGTATTTTTCGTTATTCCTGTGATTCTCCAATAGAAACTTTACAGTGGGATATTGTTCTCATGCAACAGATTTTATTTGTTATTTTTCTTATGAACAATAATTATCCAGATTTCTGCGTCCTACGAGATACTAACTAAATTATTTTAGGTTCATAATATTCCAGCTGTAATAAATTATAGCAGTGAAGATAATTTTGTTTATTTTTATTTAAAAAAAATTGAACATTAGATGGTTTTTCTTCTCTTTTGGGATAATTATTTAGACTCTTGAAAGTAATTATCGTCAGAGTAAATATAGAAAAACGAAAAAAACTAATAAAAAAATTTTTTTTATGTTTCGTTAGACTTACAATTATGAAAATAATATATGGTTTGCTCTTATATGTGGCCTATTTTTTGTTGAAGTTTTGTAAAAAAAGTGAAACACTTCGAAAGAAATAAAACCGAGGTAGACTATTAGGCGTAAATCACACTTCATTTTTTTTCAAAGTGTTGCACCAAATATTTTTTCACGCAATTTTTATGAGTTATAGTGCTCATGTAGAAGCATGAAATATATTTTTTTCGTGATTGTCATTTTCAGAGAACCCACAAAAAAAATTATTTCATTTGTTTTTTGGATTTTTTTTGTATATTTTTTTTTTCTAAAAATTTCAAAAAAATATGATATACTCTATAAAATAATCTTAAGCCTCACGTTGGTTTCACTTCTCTAGCTTAATTAGTTTTTGAGATATATAACTTTGAAAAATAGTCATGCGGGGGGACATTTTTGCCCATATATCCAGGTCAAAGAGGAATTTGGTCGCGAAAAGTATATAAAATGTGTTTGTATATCAAGCCGATATTTTAACATAAGTTTCAACATAGATTCCTATTTGGGGGCCAACTCGCCATGTGGATCCTGCTAGACCCTTTATAAGTGTTTTTCTGGTGTATAATTTGACCTTATTGCTGTTGCAATTTTCATTAAAATTTCCGTTAAAAATAGGCCTATTTCTAATTCATAACAATAGTGCAATAAACCTAATGCAAACATTAGTTTTTAAAAATTTCCTCAAGTTCATATCAATTCATATAGCAGCTGGTCAATACGATAAAGATATACTATGTCCAAAAAATGTTCATTAAATTTTTGTTGGGCACTTCGGTTCATATAGTCGGTTGCATATCCAGTCTTTTGTGCTGTTTTGTGAAAAACTCTGACGTCATAATCATCATCGTTATAATTATCTTAGCGTCGTTGTGTAGTGGTGGGATGTTACCGTCGCCCCATCCCCTAAAATCCCACACACAATTTATAAATAGAAGTGCATGTTTTTATGGTCGTCCGCGTCGCTTATTCCACACATTCTGGCCTCGCGTACATTGTACAGTGGGCCATGGGTTTGCAGTGGGTGCTGGGAATGCACAGGGGTGGCGACCAACAAAACCGAGCCCGTATAACAAGCCACCCCCGTATTACATTCGCTAGTACTCGTCAAGCATTTTGTATTGTTTCGCTTTTCTATACAGAAGAGAAGAAAGCTCACATCAGTGAAAACGAGCTCTATATGTACAACTGTTGGAATAAAGCGCCTGTAAATAGAAAACAGGAAAATAGGCTTTTCAAATGACAGTGTACACGTTTCTAGTTACTATCTACACAGTACAAACAATATATATATATATATATACATACACCGAACAGAAATCTGAAGCTAAAACTTTTATCTTATTACACGATCTCAGCTGAAAACAAAATAGATTGTAAACTTTATTTCATATTGCAATACATAAATTTAGTTTATATCCCTCCGTTCTCATTCTCAATGGGTGCGAGGAGAAGTTGCGAGTTTATTATCAGTTCCAATACAATTATAATGTTAGTTGAAGAAACTTTCTGTAATTTTATGTTATTAAGTTAGTTTTATATTAATTATAAGACATTGGTTTTAAGTTTCATAACACTTAAATTGAATTTATGTTATCAACAAACTTGGCTCCTCGGCCTGTAAATTGTTGCTTGTTGGTTGGATCACTTGCACCAACTATTTTCATGAGTGCCAACTGAAGTGGGAATGAGAAGAATTCGTATCTTCCCTGCTATTTCATATTTAAATCGTTCAAATTTCTTGATCTACCAAATCCAATTTTTTGCCATTTAATTTTTAATAACTTATATTTTCTTTATAGATTTGCTATTTGTAGTGGTAAATGGATATTGATCTTTTCCTTATTTCTTCTAAAAAAAACATAATCTTTCTTAAAAACACTATTTTGTCGACTTTAAAATGATTCATTTAACAAACTGTTGCTTAGAATAAAATAAATGTATGTAATAATCATTTAATTTTCAAAAAATATTTATAAATATCTAAAGAGTATGTTCTATTGCGTATATGTATGACATGTATACTTACCGTGAACCAAATAATCCATAAATCAATCAGTATCTATACATAAATAAAAAATATCGTCAAGTTCAATAAAGTCGGTCTTAATTATGACTTAAAACATTAAAATGTTATTAAAACACTCGCGTCAAAATAACAGAAGGGTCTAGATTGAGAATATTAGTAGAAATCCCATTTCATTGTCTCGACTCCCGAATGAATCTTTTTCTCAAAATTATTTCACTACTCCAATGTACAAAACTACCGCGAAATTAAAATTTGTTCAATTGCACGAAACCCAATTTCTCCATAATCAAGTATAACCATTGTGTATCTATGCACTTATTATTAAAATATCTGAGTTTCAACTATATAATTAAACCATTTTCTTTTAGTTCGCTGAATTTATCACTACTCAATATTCGCTTAATAATATATTTATTTGTGAATCCGTATTTCGGATTTACAGGTTTACAATACGTGAAAGTCAAAAAACTTAATGCTCACTTATAAACTTAACTTAACCATTTTCAGATATATCTATCAGAGTTTAAATTTTTGAGTAGATCCTAAGTTTTCGTTTCTAATAATAAACCAACATTGTTTCATTTTAAGCGATAAAACGTTTTGTCTATAACGAAAATACTTTGATAATGAAATTTGAAATTTCGATTGTTTATTAGACGTTATGCCGTACAAACTTTGCCACCATTTTCCACTCTTTTAGGGGAGGAATTATTAAAAACCCTTTCTTATTATATATCTGCATCGCATAAGAAAAACATTTTTCAAATTTCGTCGACACAAATATGCATTTATATTGGAAAATACAATGTAAAACGAAAAAAATTATGACCTTCTTTATTTTGATTATCATGACTAAACAGCAATTCGATTTCGCACATTTGGACGTTGTACATACAAAATTGTTGGAAATAGATAGAAAGCGTGGAAGGAAATTCGAATATTTTATTTATTTTCAATAACAATAATTGGTTTTCAAATTGTTCTTAATACTGAAGAAAAGTTAGTATGGAAGATTTTATATTTTTATTGAAAATGAAATATATGACAAAAATTGCTCCCTTAATGCTTTTCAGCAGATTATATAATTGCTCCAGGTCACTGGAGGTTCAGGTCATTGGTTCATAAAAAAAAAAAATTTAAAAAGTTTAATTAATGAAAAGTGAACAAAATTTAAAAATCGCCTATTTGCAAACAATTCTGCTCCCAATTGGTGATATAAATAACATAGTAAAAACTTGAAGGCCAAAAAAATTTTAGAAAAACGCAGGTTCAAAAGTGTTACTAATGTATTCAGAAACAGGTGTTAATGTATTTATAATTGACAACAAATAATAAATACCTTAAACTGGTTCTAAATTCTAGAACGACATATTTAAAGTTGATATTCTCTCGTACGAATTTCGTTCTTCAAGGTTTTACTATGTTATTTCATATCAACAGTTGAAAGTACAATATTTTGCATTCCATGCTAGCTAACGAGTAAACTGGTTTTGTTGCACTTAACATGTGGAAATGTGGAATGCATACTGACAAAAGCCATAACAAAAATAAAAACTATTTCAATTTTCATTTTATCCCTTACTAGCTGGTGCCCGCAACTTCGCTTGCATGACGTCTATGATGGGTTTATTTTCTTTTGAAATTTTCATATATGAGATTTATATATCGAAAACTTTATATTCTTACGAAAAACGTGTTCCAATATTTTAACGCTCTTAACACTTTATCAAATATTGATTTTTTTTTAAAAAGTCTCTGTCAATATTTGATTTATTTTTTGAAAATATCCGATGCATCTCAACACGATTATTTGAATTGATATTTATTACACTTTATGCGTTTAATGCATACTTACTATATATTTAATCATTCGCAAATCAATCAGCTATGCAGGAATAAATAAAGTCACCATAAGATCGATAAGTCGGCCGTAAGTTGAAGTATGTTTTAAGGTAAACCAATAGAAAATTATTTTTAAATTTCTCTTATTTTAAAAGAATATATTATCTTGAAATAATTATTGAAATTTTGCCAAAATTCCAGATGCATTGAGTCCTAGGTTTTGTTAGTTAGTAGGATTTCCAGATAATGCTCCAATTCTCGAATGAATGTTTCTCCCTGAACCACTACCCTACTGGGCACAACTTCGAATTTGGATGAAGTTTTAACAAATTTACGAAACCTTATTCCCGATAATCAAGATCACACCCTCATATACGAATAATCATAACATTAATCGTATTATATATGCAACCCCCTACAAAACGATGCGAAATGTTATCAAACATATTTTAAGTTTCATATATCGTTATAACTTGCAAGACTTACCAACTTCAAAATACCATCCGATCTTGAAAATAACGTTCGTTATCTTTTGGTAGGGACCACTAATTTTTGGGTACAAAATTGTCGGAAACTATTTTTTTTAGTTCGCGAAAATTTCAGAGTTGTTAGCAACAATTAGGTTCATAGTTTGAATTTGTACGTTTATAAATAACTAATGAAAATCAACACTTACGAACTTTGGTTTGTTTCCCGGATATACTTCTCAAAGTAAACCTTAATTTTTACTTCATATATGAGTCGTTTATTTTGAAAGTGGTGGAAGTCCATTTCAAGGACGGTCTTTATAGTGATTCTTCTTCTTGTAACTAGAATAATGAATGTTAATGATTTAACTGCTAAGTTTTCAGAAATTATTGATTTCATTTTAGTTGTTAACAATAACGCCAATTATTCCCTCCTCCTTAGTATCTTATGTTCCTATGGTTAAAATTATAATACTATAAGGATTGTTCTTGAAATGGACTTAACTCACTTTCAAAATAAACGGCGCATATATAAGCTATATAGAGACATGTGCCTGCGATTTCGTTTGTATTAGTGGATAGCAAACCGAAGTAAACCTATTTTAAAAATATTTTTACTCTAAGCCGTATTTACTTTCATTTTCTTCTTGTGTATCCTTTTGGGATTTATTAGATACAATTTTGAAGAAAAATAAGACAAAAATATGTGGAAATTGAACCCAAGTTCTTTATGTATGGAGCAAAGATGGTGTGTTACTACGGCAACATTAAAAATTGAAAAATTAATAATGAATGTGTATAAAAATAAACATTTTTAAAAGGACAATTGTTATACTTTAAAACAATTACCGATGCTAATTGTTATAAGCTTATTATGGTTAAACTTTTAATTGTTACTTAAAATTAAAAAGTGTAAGGAAACTTTTTAAAAATCTTTTCAATCTTTGTAGTTATTATTTTTTTCATCCTTCAGCTTTACGAAGTAAAAGCCTTTTCTTATTATTTTTATGTAATGATATTAAAGCCTATAGTGAATGGAAATATTGTAGCTTAATATAATACTAAATTTTATAAAAATCGGTTTATCTGTTTTTTAGTTAAAAGAAGATTTACAATTTGACACAATTTTTTTTCAAAAGTAGCTAAATTTAGAATAACGACATTTTAAATCCGAAAATTCTTTCATATGTACCAACAGGGATTAGATTTATGTACATTAATACCCTACATACTATTCTATTACATACTTTGACATTTTAATTCTATTTAAATAAAAAAAAACTCCTAGAAATAGGAAATTCAAATCGGGAAAATATTTAAAAATCATTTAAAAAATCATCATCAACTTTGTTCAACGAAAATGTTTCGTATTTAACGTCATTTTGATTATTGTTGAAATTTCGTTTGTTGACAGTTTGTAAGTGTTACCATATATAACTTTTGCCACCCCATTTCACCCTGTTAAGGGTGGAATTTTCAAAAATCCATCCTTATCGGATGCTTATTTATATCAAGGATGTATCTTCCAAATTTCCCGACTTTACTTGCCCGTATTTGTTACTGTAGTTCAATTCTCATTCATTACATTAGGTCGAACGATTTTATATATATATATATATATAGATTATAAATGAACTACAAAAATCAATAATTGGTTATTCTCGTTTAATACTGCAATTGTAAAATGTGTCATAGATTCAATTCTCTTTTCAATCATTAATCAACAATTTTGACCACAACAATTATTTGTTGTATAAGGGAATGAGTCACAAAACAAATCAATGGAAAATTCGAATAAAACAATTAAATCAAATGGTAAAAATTAACAATTAATATCATAAATTAGCATTGCTTTGTAACTATCAGTGGAAAACAATTGTTTGCAAATTGAAATAAAAATTATTTGCACTCAATTATAATATGCAAAGCAATTTATTTTATCAACAAAATTGAGCACTACCATTGTGAAATATATTGACTTGTGTTTTTAAAGTCTAAATCAGTGGTTCCTAACCTTTTTCAGCCGCGGACTCCCAAGGAAATCAAGCATAATGCCAAGGAGCCCTGAATGAAAAAAAGGTGCAATTTTCGAACAATATTATACTTTAGTATTCCTTCATTAAATTAAAAAACAAAAAACAAACTTTTCCAAATGGAACCGCGGACCCCTAGGGGTCCGCGGACCACAGGTTAGAAAACAATGGTCTAAACCAATATTTTGCTGTATTTTACAATTAAAACCAAAGTATATTTTATCAATTAAATCTAAAACACTGTTGCATTTATTGGTTGATTGATTGTTAAAATAATCCATAGATATTTACGTTGTTATTTTAAGATTTAAGGGATTATATACAGTTAGAAGGCCGAAAAATAGCGAATTTTCCAGAATTTTTTCAGAGAAAACTTTTAAATTAATTGATCTAAAAATTTGTACACGTATTATGGTATCTTTTAACTGTATTTTAAGACTTAGTATTAGTAAAAATATTAATTTGGAAAGCAGCTACAGCTGATTTCCGGGAGCTCCTCTCAAAAAAGACGTTTTGCGGTGACCACTACATCTCTGAACTGGATCCTCTGAATTTAAAAAACCAAACACATTTCGTTAAAGTAATGTTAAATCTAATAATTAATCGAAGGAATAAGCAAAATAATTTTTTTTGACCAAATGGCGGTTTTTCAAAAAAAAAAATCGATTTTTAACCAAAATTTCGATGTTAAATTGTTTGTAAAAAAAAAAATATTTATCGGTGAGAAAAAATCTTCGATTAATTACTAAAAAGTATATTTCAGAAGCTCGTGTTAAAATCTGAGACTAATCGGTTTAACCGTTTTGGAGTAATATTGGTCACCGACTTTGAAAACTCCATTTTGAAAAAAACGCGTTTAAAGTTTGAAAAGCACTTTACATAGGATAAAAACGCCTTTTCAAATTTTCGTGTAACTTAGAAAATATTCACCGGAACGATATGAAATTTTCTGTATGTATTCTTAAATATATGTACATTAAGAAAAGAAAATTAAAAAAAAACGATTTTTTGAAAACTCTAACTGTATATAACCGCTTAACTGAAGAAAATTGGAAGATAGTTTTAAGAATCCAACAATCATAAACTGTGCTGGATTTTCTTCAAAAATTGACCAATTAAAATAAATTCCTCTTATTATTATAATCCATTTTAGCTATACAGCTTTTATTGGCAACATTCGTCCCAAATTAATAAATTGTGGAAACCATTTGCTTAATGGCAAAAATACATTTTATTTTATTGATGCATGGATGTTTAACACGGAAGGGTAAATATTCCGGAAGTAATAATCCACAATATGTAGAGTAAAATTTATTGGATTACCGCAAAACCGAACGATACGGAATGTGTGAATGGTTTTGTGAAAGCTTTTAATTTCAGACGAATTGCATTTGTGCAATTCTCGATTAATTGATAACATTTATATTAATTTCAAACTCGTTTGCCTCCATTATTCCAATTTGTGTATCGATGACAAGTATTCGGCGTAAATGGTTCTGTTCGATCTGCACAATCTAATAACTCTCAATTCGAGATTAGTCGCAGTAATTAACGCCATCTCTTACTACTCTTCATACGTAAAATGGAAACGAATTGTTTCAAAAAAGATTGATTATAATATAAAAATCATTTCCATATACAATTAAGTCCACAAAGGCCCTAGGGGTATAAATATAGTGAATTTGCCCTTGAAAGATATCGGCACAATACTGAGAGGGTTTTTAGGTAGTAATGAGATAATAAGATCCTGAAAGTTTCAGATCTCTAACCCAATCGGTTTTTGAGAAAAAGCAAAATATGTAATATTCAGAAAAAAATGAATTTTCTCAGGAACGCGTGAATCGATTCATCTGAATTTTGGATATGTTTTGGGGGCTGATGGTAGCTTCTAGGAAAAAAATTAAGAGCTCTATCGGTTAATAAGAACCTAGAACAAAATGGAATTTTTGTTTTAATTTTGATTTTTAACTATGATAAAAATTTAGTCCAATTACGAAACCATTTTTTTTGAATTCCTCATCCATTTTTCTATGGATTTATTATCTTTTTAGATTTTAGGAATTGGGACGCCATATTACAAAAAAATAAAAACCACTTGTTTTTATTGAGTTTTAAGCTTAAATCTCGATTTTGTAACTTATATATGTTCTATCCATCTTATTTAAAATAATTATTTTTATACTTAGAAAAACAATTATTCTTTCTGCCTAAGTCAAAAGTTAAATCGCTTAATAATTAAATTTGGATGAAGTTGTTGAAACAATGAAATCACAAATTAATGTAAAAAATACCTTAGCGGACGAAGTAGAAAAAAATGGCTGGCAACGTAAAAAATTGATGTTTGAAACGATTTCAACTGAAGTTCTAGAAGATTTTCCAGAAATGACGGAAAAAGATCTGTGAATCTTTTTCACTGGTTCCTACCAATTGAAGCAAGCTGTGTCGTATTTAGCAGAAATGATTGATGATACAAATAATATTACTATTAAGTACGTCAAAGATCAGTCAAACATACTCAAAGCTCAAGTTCAATCCCATCAATAGGAAAGTTTATAGATTTATTTCATTGAGTATAAAAAAAATGCTATTGGTCCCAAAAGCATATTGAGAACAATTGGATGTTGCTCTCATGTTGCTGCCATTGTTTATTATTTGTCACACGGAAGATATTTGAGAAAGATTCTGAGGCCTGCTGAGATACTAAGCAAATTATTTGATACCGATAACGTTTCACCTGTGATTGACGATAATAGTAATGAAGATTGAGAAAATGTGATTATAAACTGTATGTAAAAATATGTTTTTTAGTTATTTTTTGTTATTTATTTATAATACTTTAACTATAATCTGTGTCTTATGTTATAAGCATATGCTGTTTATAATATTTTAGTTGATATTCATCGATACTTAAAGATTTATATTCTGAGTTTAAAATGACTATTTTGATCTAAAATAAAAAAAAGATAAGCAACAAAATCAAGATTTAAGCTTAAAACTCAAAAATAAAGTGAATATTTGCATAACAAGTGGTTTTTATTTTTTTGTAATATGGCGTCCCAATTCCTAAAATCTAAAAAGATCATAAATCCATAGAAAAATGGATGAGGAATCCAAAACAAATGGTTTCGTAATTGTACTAAATTTTTATCATAGTTAAAAATCAAAATTAAAACAAAAATGCCATTTTGTTCTAGGTTCTTATTAACCGATAGAGCTCTTAATTTTTTTCCTAGAAGCTACCATCAGCCCCCAAAACATATCCAAAATTCAGATGAATCGATTTACGCGTTCCTGAGAAAATCCATTTTTTCTGAATATTACATATTTTGCTTTTTCTCAAAAACCGATTGGGTTAGAGATCTGAAACTTTCAGGATCTTATTATCTCATTAGTACCTAAAAACCCTCTCAGTATTGTGTCGATATCTTTCAAGGGCAAATTCACTATACTTATACCCCTAGGGCCTTTATCGATTTTTGTAAAGAATTAGCCTTAAAAATAGTTTAAATAAGCAAAAAACTTTTCGTCTATAACATGTTTAATTTGTTGTTTTCCTTAAGGAATTCTCCACGACATTCATTGTAAGAAAAAAAAAACGTTTTTCTTTTCGTACTATTCGCAACTTTCGAACTGGAGCTTTGTAAACGGAGAAAACATGTCGAAGGAAACGGTTTTAAAAGGTTTCAGAGCAGAACGTTTTCAAATTACTCATTGACATTTACTATTGAAAAGAGGCGGATTTTTGCGCATAGAACAAAACTATTGAATATTTTACTATTGAATAATACCAATGTTGGCCAGGCTTTGTTCTAGCTACAGGCTTTGTGCTTTCGGTATGGAAACAAATAAATTTGAAAATAGATATTCTAAGCGGCTTAAAATAAGTTTAAAGCTTTTGAAAGTCGGCGTTTTCGGGCGAAGGGTTGGTGTATTAGTAAGGGTGGATCAATAGGAATTATTACTAAAAGTTTTTCAAATTTTTTTCTTTGTTTCTAAATCTTAATTCAAGATGTTACAATTTAAAAGTTAATTTTTCCCTTATTTTCTTTAACAATACATTTTTTTCTGCAATATCATATATTAATGTGCAAAATTTATTGGCGTTGCTACCTTAAATGTAAGCAAAATTATTTATGTTTTGTATAATTTGTATGTTGATTAACCAATTGATAAAGCACAGCGTTAAAGATGGATCACCGTCAGACAAAAAAAAATCGATTTTTTTTTCCATAAATGTCTTCTTATAACATTCAAGAATAACGTGTTAAAAGGATTTGTCGATATTCGAAATATTTCGAGTTATAGACCTATATATTCATATATACATAAAAATTGAATACATTGATAATAACATAAAAAAATATCTTAAAAAAACTTTAAATGCGTTTTTCTCGAAATCAACTTTTTAAAACTGGGAGACAAGATTTCGCAGAAACTATCCGACAGATTGACTTGAAACTGGAAAGTGTTATAGTTCAACACGTCTTCTTGGTATTGAACCTCTGAAATTGGCCAAACCTCCCCCCTTCAAAGTGGAAGAGGGGGAAAGGTCCAAAAAAGGTGTTTTTTTTTTACTTTTTTTTCAAAGTCGCCCCATTTTGTGAATTTTCAACTTTTTTCGGATTTTCGAAGTTCAATACCAAGAAGACGCATTACCAAAACCTACATTCTTTGGAAAATCATGATCCGACTTCCGGTTTCCGAGAAAACTTGTCTCCCGTTTGCCGCCTCATTTTTGAGGACCCTTTTTCAAAGCGCTGTAAAAGGGGGAGGGGGACATATCGGGGCAAATAAAAAAAAAAGATAGTTCAAAACTTCAAATTTTACATGCCGAAGACCGTTTTTTAATATCTCTAAAAAAAATGGCAGCAGTTTTAAAAAAGTCATTTTTTTTTACGTTCTGACGGTGATCCACCCTTAACTTATGGGTCTAAAACAGTGTATCTCAACAATTTTTGAAGTAGTTATGTAAGAAAAATATATTTCCACATAAGTTCATTTCTTAATTGTTCCCCTTGTGTATTGTATTACTTTCTTCTGGAATGTGTACAAATAATCACTGTCCAAATAATCGAAAGTTAGGTAATTTTAAATCAGAATCCAAGATGGCAGACACTTTTGAAGGGGTTTACATATAACTAATGCCTTGTAATCATTTTCATAATCAATTGATTTCTTGTAATCATTTTTTTTCCAATTTGCACGGAAGTTTGTCAACAATCGAATGTCAAGACTTTTTAATTGGCTGGCTAATTTTTTCTTCAAACACACCTTTGAGTACCAATTTGTAAACGTGATAGCAGCAAGTAAAAGGAAGCATTTGTTTACTTAGTTTCTGCTTAAGAAGCTCAGAAATCCCATTAATACAACTTCTATATAAACCAGTAGTATCACAACAAAAAATTTGCACTTTATTTTCAAGATTCCAGTCAATAATGGCGTTCCAAACTACCTGTTCTCCTTCCCAAAGAGTTGTCCAATTTTGGTTCAGCGAAACGATAAGTTGTTCTTTATCACCATATGAAATAACTATCAGTAATCGTTCTTCATTTGCTTTTCATGCATTTGAAGCCAGGAAAAGTTACTATCCTAATGGACAGTTACAGTATCAGGTACTCATTTTTGGGAATCGACTTTTAAAGCTTCTCGTGCTCTTTTTGCTGTTCCCTACAAATTCTTTGAATGGAGGAATTACTTATGAGAAATTTATCATTATTAAGTCCCAGTGCCTCAATAGTTGCTTCAGTAGTAAACATACAATTTCTTATACTGAAGTGACGCCTATCTAATACTACCACTAATATTGGAGTTATGAAATAATTCCTAGTTAAAGTTTTATTAGTATTGAATTGTGTTCAAATACCTGAGATGGGCAAATTGCTTATAAATCCATTATTTCAGAATCAGAAAACAAATTTATTTGTAGTAGAATTTAGTTTTCATTTTTTTCTAAATTTCCCTAAGTTTAGTATATGGTCGTTGATTTTTTTAACATAGTATGATAAAAATTAAGTCGGTTTATGTACTTTTTCTCAATAAATAATGCATTCGCGAATAGATATGCGCATTTATTAACACATAAATTCACTTCAAGAATATTATAGAACAGAATTACTTGTTTTTGTCCGTTTTAGGGAAGTTTGGACCCGGTAATTTAATGTTTTACGGTTCCTATTAAAAATATTTCCATTTTAGAACTGCATAATTTCACCGACATGTTGAATGAATGAAAAAAAATAATATTTATTAAACAAATAAGCAAAAGAAAGTACATTCATACATTAACTCCTGTGCGTCTTTGTATATAAGTATTGGAATGTTTCGATGCAAGTCGGCACGAATTGCAGTGGTTCTAGGTGCATGAAAATTTATTTTCAATCATTTTAACAACATTCAAATAAAATTCGCGGATATGCGTTGAAAAAAAGAAGTTTTGTTTTTTTCGGGACACCCTAATGGTTATATGAAACGTATTTATGTGGCACCATCAAACCATTCTATGTTATTGCACCATTAAAATTCACATATTCATCGATAGCTAGGCCGTATTTAACGCTTTAACAAAACCACAGATTTACTCTAAGCTTACCTGGGAGTTTAAAGAAACCCAAACAATCCTGGCTACCAAAAACAAGGTGAAGAAGATGATAATAAATTGTATAAACTTTACCCATGTATTTCAAAAAATATTTTAACTTTTTTGCTTCGTTCTTTTGTTTTTATGGTGCATGTTAATATGAACCAATCACAGGTTTTGTGTATTTTAACTTTTATCTTCTAAATTATCGATTCTAAGTCCAAATAAAGGAGAAAGGTCATCAGATGAGGCCAGCAATCTGTTCGATATGAAAACTAATCCACTTTATGACAATAAAATGGTTTTTTATTTAAAAATTTGTATCGAATTCTAGAGTACTCTCATTAGAATGTTCTCCAATTCTGGACTTTTAAATTTCATAATCAATTTAATGACAAATTAAGCAAGCTAAAAGTTCATCTAATTTATCTGTATCGACCGAATCGACGACTTGGTTCTTTTCTTTTCGTTTCGATAATCATTAGAGTCGGTGATCCGATAAAATTCCCTCCAAGATATTTGATTATAAAGAATCGCATTCTTATCTCTCGATTTTCTTCGGCCAAAAAAAAAAATCTTTGTTCTCTTATCCAAACGAGAGTTGATTTTATTGTGCGTGACTGCAATAAATTAAATCAAAGCGAAAATGTTTGCAGCCAAAGCTTTGCAACTTTAAAGCTGCAATTATTAGATTTGAAAATCCGTTTGATATTGTAAATTAAGGGGTGTGGGTTGCATTCTTTTTGTTGTTTTCATGAAAAGCACTCTGAAAACGTTTCAAGATTGAAAGATTTCTGATAAAAAGCATTTTGAATTTGTTGATTAATGTAATTAAAAAAAAAAAATAAAGCTTTAGAGATTAGTGCTTTATGTACTAACGTTTTAACCTTCAACGCAAAATCGAAAAGGCACTTTATTAGGATTATAAACATTGGACTGGGCCAAAAAAATCGACTATTTTTTTTTGATATGTATACCGAAAATATTGTTCAAGGTGACAATAAAATAATATCGGGAAGGTTTCAGCCCTTAATATTAATATTAAGAGGTCTATTATCTTTAATTTCGATTTTTTATTTGTGCTTTCATTTTTGTGTCAATGCTGTCGAACTATCAAGGTAAAAAAAATCATCTGCACAAATATTAATAGAAAATTAAATTCCCTACAAACAACGTTTCTTTAAAGATTTTTGCCAGACACGCAGTTTCCGAATAATCAAGCTTTAAACATTGATATAATTTTTAGATTTATCTTCTTTATTTTGGAATTTTGTAACTAACGAACAAATAAATATAAAAATATGAATAATATAGATTCTTGAAGAGAATTTAATGCTCTACAAAAAAGGTCTCTTAACATTTTTATATAAAATCAGTATTTCAAAATTCGTTCAACAACGAAAAAAACAATAATTTAATTTTTTCTTCAACTTTAATTGTGAATAACTTTTGAAAAAGTGATTATATGTAAAAACGTTAAGAGACTTTTTTTGTAGAGCATTAAATTTCCTTTAAGAATCTATATTGTTCATGTCTATATATTTATTTGTTCGTTAGTTACAAAATTTCAAAATAAAGAAGATAAATCTTAAAATTATATCAATGATTAAAGCTTGATCATTCGGAAACGGCATATCTGGCAAAAATTTTCAAAAAGACGTTTTTTGTAGGGAGTTTAATTTTCTATAAATATATGTGCAGATAAATTTTTTTAATTTGATAATTTGACAGCATTGACGCAAAAACGAAAGCACAAATAAAAACTCTAAATTAAAGATGATAGACGTCTCAATAATAATATTAAGGGCTCAAACCTTCCCGATATTTTTTTTGTCACCTTAAACAATATTTTCGATTTACTGTTCAAAAAAAAAAATGGTTGATTTTTTTGACCCAGTCTATTGAGTATATACTGTAAAGCAGAGGTACCCAATTCAAAAAAATCAATAATGTAATTTTCCGTACAACTTTAAAAACCAATTACTTTTGAAAAAGTGATTTTATCTAAAAACGTTGAGAGACCCTTTTTGTAGAGCATTAATTTCTATATATATATATATATATATATATATATTTATTTGTTCCTTAGTTACAAAATTCCAAAATAAAGAAGATAAATCTAAATATTGTATCAATGTTGAAAGCTTGATTATTCGGAAACGGCGTGCCTGGCAAAAATTTACAAAAATACGTTTTTTGTAGGGAATTTAATTTTCTATAAATATATTTGCAGATGAATTTGTTTACCTTGATAGTTTGACAGCATTGACGCAAAAATGAAAGCACAAATAAAAAGTCTAAATTAAAGAAGATAAACCTCTTAATATTAATATTTAGAGCTCAAACCTTTCCGAATTTTTTTTTTTGTCACCTTGAACTATATTTATGATATATGTTTCAAAAAAAAAATAATCGATTTTTACGGGCCCAGTCTAATAAACATACTTCATTTCTGTACCGTTTTTTCTTAAATGATTATCAAATTAGATTAGTACTAAAGTGATACTCTTTTAGACTTATAGAGCTTTAATATTAAAATAAAAGCTTTTTATTTTTTGGGATTTAAAGAAAAATGTTTATTTTGAAAAATTGTCAAAAATAATGTTCTACATTCATAACACTTTTTTTTTTGTATTCAATTCACCCGAAAGCTTTCAAGCTTTCAAATGAAAATCTGCACAGTGCTAGCACGTATACGAATATCCAAATATTATTTCAGCAATTTGAAACGGGTGAGAGCATAAAACAAAATGCTAATTTCGAAATTGTCAAAATAAAATACAAAATTATTAAGTATTCAAATTGAGATCAGCACAAAAGCACCGAGAGATAAATAAGGGCGGGGGAAAACGACGCGAGGGGGCACTAAGAGGGATATATCATTTATTCACGGCAACAGTTAATTTAAATTTTATAATTAAAATCCAGCTCGCAAATGCCCCACACTAAACATTTACGCATCCCTACAATACATAGACAAACCCTCACCATTCCCCCCCCCCCCCCCGCGCGCTTCCATAAATAAACATTTACTGAAAAGTAAGTTATGCGTATTTTTTGACGAGAAAAGCTCGCGTAAAAAAAGGAGAGAAGAAATAGGAATTGTCGAAAGTCTCGTGCTTGAAATTCGGTGAACAGATGAAAAAGCTTTCGGATTAAAGTAGTAATTATATGGTTGGGGTTGTGTTGCGTTTGGAGCGGAATTGTTCAACAATGAACGGGGTTCAGTCACGATTCCGGGATAATCGAATTGAATTGAATCGAATGAAAATTCGCACATTAACGGACGGAAAATAGTGACATAATAGGAGAAGGATCATATTTAGAGAGGGCGATTTGCAAATGGATTTAGATGGAATTTGGGATTGGAGAAAGTTTAATGATGCTTGGGTTTGTGAAAATGAAACATTTTAATTGATTTACATTGTTTTTTCTTATTTAATATATAAAGTGGGCGAATGATCTTTACGTCAGTGTTTCTCAAAATGTTGATCTGACTATACAATTTTTGATTGACTTTATGTTTGAAAAGAATTTTCTTACACAAAAAAATTTGCATAAAATGTATTTAAAAGTTATCTGAATTTTGATTTTTATATGCAATGATGGATTAAGAAATCAAACGAAATGCTTTTGCTTTAAGAAGAATTCATTATTTCTTAATCTTTACTTATGATTCTTCTTCCTCTTTTTCTTTAAGTTAAATGTTCTTCCTGAACATTGGCGATTGCATCATCTTCCCTATATTGGCAGCTTATCTAAACATGCCATAGTCAGTTAGTCAGTGGCGTAGCTACCAAGGGGCAAAGCGGGGCAGTGCCCCGGGGCACTCAAGCTCGAATCCTTACCAGAAATCTCGACCAAACTGAACTTTTGGAAATTCAGTTGGAAGTTCACCAATTATGTAAGGAAATAATGAGCAAATATGGAGTGCTAGAATGCAACCTTACGGAAGTATTTACAACAATGTTATTAGTCTTTATAATTCCTGTCACTTCTGCAGCAGCTAAAAGGTCATTTAGCAAATTAAAAATAATAAACAAATATTTAAGAAAAAATATGGGCCAAATTTGACTCCAACATTTATCGCTAATAGCAATTGAAAACAAAACCGCATCAAGCCTGGATTTAAACGAAGTTATTGATACTTTTGCGAAAACTAAAGCTAGGAAAAAATTGTAAATATAATTGTTATTTAGTCAGTTGGTAGGCCCGACCTTTATATAATAAACCCTTGAATCTTCTCAATTTCGTTTTATTAGCCCAACCTACACCAAATATTAATTGTAATTTATGTTGTTACAGTTTAATATTTTTATTATCGGCCCTGCAGTGCACAAAAAAGAGCTGATGTAGCTTAGCATTTGTAAAGTATTTGTATATTTTATATTTTTATTTGATAAAACCTAATCAGTTTACATAGCAGTGGGGCTCCATTTTTTAATTTGCCTCAGGGCCCTTGGTTACCTAGCTACGCCACTGGCCATAGGGTTAACTCCTTACAACTGACAAAAATTTTTAAGCCAAGAATTTTCTTAAAATATAAGACCACACTTTTCTTCAAATTTTCCTTGGATAATGAGCAGTTCATATGTTTATAGTTTTGGTTTCCCATTATATAAGCACTCTAAAGCACTCTAGCTTTTTTCTTTTCATGGTGTTAAGTACATCTTTTTCTTTAATAAAATGCCTTAGAGTTGTTTTATGATATCCAGAACATTCTTCGGTAAACTCACATTTCGAAAAATTCAATCTTTTTGCACATATATCAATGAGAGATTATGCTTGAATCCCAAAGAATAATATAATGAAGACAAAGCATTGAAGCATTGGGAATTCTTCGAGTTCTGTAAACTAACTTTTTGCTTGTTCTTTATTGATGTTTTTGCTTTTTTATTCTCCATCTTATTTTTTGAATTAAATCCTATTTTTCATTCATCCAGTAGCCCAGATATTTATATTTTTATACTCTCTTCACTAGTTCTCCAATTATGGCAATAATTGTAACGTTCTAAGATGCAAAAGTTTATTAATCTTTTTAATACTAAATATAAAAGGTAGCAATTTATAAATTAGCGTTCTAAGAATAACTTTAATTCTGAATATTGATATATTAACTTGCAGAATTTGATAAATAAAGATCAAGAATTGTTCTTTAATTTGTATATTTCAAGGAAAAAGTTTAATTTTTGGAGAAAATATAAAAAAATTATTACCAAAAAGTAGGAAAAATAAGCTTTTATATTTATCATTGACGATTTTTACCAAGGAAATTTCATTTTAATAGCCCCAACTAATAATAACTATTTATCTAATGAACCCGAAAATGTTTTTTTATTGAAAACTAATGTCTAAGAAAGTATATTTCATTCTGTTATTAATTTTTAATAGCAAGTTGTCGAACATTTGTAGAAGCTTTTGATATCTTCACAATTATACGTTTCTTCAATACTTGATACGAAAAATTACTAAAAATCTGGTAACTTTTGGACTTGCTCCTGGGAGAAAAATATAGCTTATAAATAAGTAAAACATTTGTTTCTTGATGTTTGCTTAGAGGTTAATAATTTTCGAAAATATGAACAATTAAATAATACTATTTTTTTAAATGTACATCTTCGCGTGATTTAATAGTCATTTTCATGTTTATTATAGGATGTAAAGGAAACTCTAAAGAAACTTTTTTATGACAAATTTTCTCAGCTTTCATTTTAATAATAACTATTTTATTTGTTTCTTGTACGGTTCAAAAGTTGCAATGAAAAAATAATTTTTTGGAAAGAAAAGTTAATTTTTGTGGGAAGGCAATGCCCAAGTGCCCCAGGATGACGAATCTGTTGATTGAAATTTTGTTAATAACTTGATCAATATGATTTTTTCAGTATACAAATTTATGACGTATTATATTTAGGAATTGAACACCCAATGTTTCTTAACCAAAATATTGCAACTCCAACTCTTTAATTAATTATTACCTTCGTTTCTGGACCAGGGTCAAGATAACTCTTACAAAAACTTGGGGCTTAAAATCCTAACAAAGTACATTTATATGATGCATTAATTTGCACTACTTCAATGCATGTGACATATGCATATACTTATATCATTGATTGTAATTGACAATGAAGCTATAACGGTAGTTAAATCATTTTTAAATTAATAAAAACCGAAAAGATTTCAAACTCAACTATTGGAAATATTATAAACGGAAGTAAGATATAAATGGGATAAAATAAACATTAAAAATTGATAATAACTAAAGGCTCTAGTCTTAAGTCTTTTGAACGACGGTTCTTGTAGAAATTCGGTTGCCAATTTATTTGGATGATCCGTAATTCGTTTTACGTACTTTTACCTTGTCTTTTTATAGTACCACTACTAATTCTATACCTAGATCAAGATTTATTATGTCATTTTTCACATAATATCCTACTTTTTTTATTTATTTATTTATTTACTAACTTTATTTATTTATTGATTTTTTAAATGAAAATATTATAGATGATAAAATTCAGATCTAAACTTTTAGTTTTTTAAATAAGGAGACAATTCTGGTTTTTTAAGATCGGTTTTTTTATTTGATATTTTTATTATTTAATTAGTTACGTTTCGTTACTTATCGTAGCTTCATCAGGCTTCTTGATTCAGAAAAATAAAATATTTTCAATTTAAATTCAATAAATAAATTGATGATAAATAAAAAATAAAAAAATTACGATTTTTTTTTCTTAATTATATCGAAAATATTGTTGGGAATGACAAAAAAAAATCCTGTTAAAGTTTAAGCTCTTAATATTAATATTAAGAGGTGCCGCATCGCAAATTTCGATTTTCCATTTAAATAACATGGAAACAATATTCTCTTGCACTTTGGAATTTTATAGCTCACGTTGGTGACAATATTTCGGAATGATCAAGGTATAATCTTGTAGAAAATTGAACGATCTACAAAAAAGATCTCTTACAAGTTTTTGATATATTTATTCTTTCAAAAGTTATTCGAGATCAAACTTGAACTAAAGAAAAATTTTAATATTTTTTCAATTTTTTGACGCAACCATCAATTTTATGAGAAAATTTTATAGGACATTTTTTGTGGCGCACTTTTTTTCTATAACTTATCTCTTTAAAAGTTTTTAATATTTTTCACAGGTTCTAAGTAATTTGCATTAAACTAAAAATATTCGTAAATTTATTGTTTATATTCCCTGAATTATTATATTTTCAACATAAAAATTATTTTCTTTATTACTAAGAACCTGTAAAAAATATCAAAACTTTTAAAGAGATAAATTATAGAAAAAAATTGCGCTACAAAAAAATGTCTTCAAAAATTGTCTCTAAAATTTTCTCATAAAATTGATGGTCTCGTCAAATCATTGAAAAAATAGTAAAATTTTTCTTTAGTTCAACTTTGACCTCAAATAACTTTGAAGGAATAAATATTACAAAAACTTGTAACAATTCTTTTTTGTAGATCGTTCAATTTTCTACAAGAATATACCTTGTTCATTCCGAAATATTGTCACCAACGTGAGCTATAAAATTCCAAAGTGCAAAAGAATATTGCTCCCATGTTATTTAAATGGAAAATCGAAATTTGTGATGCGGCACCTCTTAATATTAATATTAAGAGCCTAAACTTTCACAGGATTTTTTTTGTCATTCCCAACAATATTTTCGATATAATTAAGAAAAAAAAAATCATCATTTTTTTTGAATCAATCTAGTGCATATAACCTGCAATGGAGTGGAAGATACTAGTCTCTAGTAGTTTTGCAATTATGGCAGCAATGAGGAAATAGGATGCTGGACAAAAATAATAGGCATTAATAAAAAGATATCCTCTTAAAAAAATGACCCTTTGAAAGTCAAGTTTCTAGTTGACTAGTAGACAACCTGGTGAAGATGTCTGGTAAAAATTGAGTCAAAGAAATCCAAGACTTAGAGCAATAGAAGAAGCTTTTATGGAGTTTTAGTATTAAAGCTTTTATAGCTGTTTGATAGGCAAAAAATACTAAAATTTCCCTTAAAATTCTTTCAATATAATGCTCACCCCACCTTTGAGGCCTTTAATGAAAAAAAAAAATTAATCACTGAATCTTAAAAAGCTCGATATAATTATTAAACACAACCGACTCTCTAACCGAATTGTTCAGGAAGAGCAATGTTTTACTTCAATGAGCCGTGTGCTGTTAATAATGTCCGTTAATAATGGATTCAATCAACCGAAAGCTTCCTCCATATGTTCCGTTACCGTTCCAAATGTAATTCGCGATTAATTCACTCAATACATTCAACGAAAATTCGTTCGTTTTTCCATCCGTGGAAAAAATTCTCTCCTATTTAATTTAATTTTTTCGATGATTTTTTTTCCTTCCCCCCGGTCTTCATACTCATCTTTGGCGATATTTTTATTTTCGTTTTCTTTTAAGGCCACCCAAGTTGATTTTATTAAAACTCGACAACACAAATAAGACCAAAACAAATATTCATTTCCTTTCCCATATTGATTACAATCATTCACGATTTGTGTTTCATTTTAAATCAAAACTGGAATTTAAATAAAAAAAAATAAAATAAAACAAAGAACAAAAGGAAATGTGAGATGATTGAAGGATTTTTTTTCGTTTGTAATAAATAAAGGATTACTTTTAGCTGTTCGTGTATCGGTTTTATTTGAGGAAAAAAAAATGCTTAGGAAAAAGTTGAAATTTATGAAATCGGAGAAAGTTATCTTATTGAAGGTCTCAAAGTATCAGATAACAAAAAATTAAACCGACGAAAATAGAAAATGAAAAACAAAACATGGAATCATTTTTTTATTTTTTTAATTTCTAAGCTTCCAAATTAAATTAAATTTAGAGTTAAACCTTAAGCTTCATTCGTCCTCCCAAATTGACTGTACAGAATAGTCCATCGGGTTTTTTCGACCCTGGTAGAAATTTTTGACTCAAAAAAAAAACGAAATGCAAATAAGTACCCAAATTAATATTATTAGTAACAGTTATGATGCCTGATTAGGGGTAATAAAGCACGATCTTAGCAATAATTATTTAATTATTACATACGTGATTAGAATGCGCTTTAGAAATAAATTTGTTGCAATGTTTACTAGACTGGACTAAAACAATCAAATATTTTTTTTTTTTGAAAAGTACATCAAAAATATTGTCCAAGGAAAAAAAATATCGGGAAGGTTTGAGCCCTTAATTTTAATATTAAGAGGTCTTTCATCTTAAATTTCGATTTTTTATTTGTGCCTTCATTTTTGCGCCAATGTTGTCAAACTATCAAGGTAAAAAAATTCATCAGCACATATATTTATAGAAAAATAAATTCTCTACAAAAAAGGTTTCTTTGAAAATTGTTGCCAGGCACGCCGTTTCAGAATAATCAAGCTTTAAAAGTTGATATAATTTATAAATTTATCTTCTTTATTTTGGTATTTTGTAACTAAGAAAAAAAAATATATAGAAATAAACAATATAAATTCTTGAAGGGAATTAAATGCTCTACAAAAAAGGTCATTTTTTATGTTTTTACATAAAATTACTTTTTCAAAAGTTGTTCACAATTTAAGTTGAATAAAATATTAAATTATGTTTTTTTTTCGTTGTTGAACCAATTTTAAGAGTGATTCTATGTAATAACGCTAAGAGGCCTTTTTTATAGAGCATTAAATTCCCTTCAAGAATCTTTTATTTTATTAAATTTTATTTTCCTTATCATAAACCCAACAGTATAAATTTATAAAGACATTATAATAATAAAAACAAAAATCAACAAGAATCAATTACTATATGGGCTCAGTTATTTCTATAAAGATTTAGTAGTGAAATTGTTCCCTGAACGACAACAATATTATATACAATATATTATATACAATATATTATATACAATATTACTATTAAATAAGTATTGTCCCTGAAAATAACATCATGAAGATTCGTGGAGTAGGCCTACTGGGGATACCACGTAAAAAAAAGCACCGAGTACACTACCTCACAGGTGGTGTGGAAATGTGTACATATTATGCAGAACGTGATTCTTACAAGCGCAATATCTGGAAAATGGTTGGTCTTAGAGATAAAATCATTAAGACTATTTTTATAGAGAATTTTAAGATCTACAACTTTAATCTGAAATAATTTTTCGATAAAACTGACCGTTTTGGAGAAAAATCTAAAAAACCGAAAGTTTTGACCTTTGACCCCGAATAAATTTTTTAGCACACATGGAATCGATGGGGACTTTTGGCACTTCATTTATAATGGTTAACTGAAGGTCTCTACGAAAATTCAGCTTTATGGGAATTTTTACTATTTGATCACTATTTTTACGCCTAAATTGACCGAACTATAATGCATAGCATATACAAATTGCAAGTTATGCATTCCAAAAAAAAAAACGTTAAAAACGAAGAAAATAATTGAAAAATTTTGAAACCTATATTGACTCTTGGAAAATTAATTATGAAATTTTCACACGAATATCCCAAACACCTGAAATAATTCCATCAAACACCAACATTTAAGGGAAAATTCCAATTGCAAATTAGACGTTGAAGCCCACAATTTCCCCGTGAAACATATCAATCTTTTCGCTCGAATAAATTTGAATAAAATTGAAAACACGAAATGAGTAATTTTACGATGTCAAAATTACATGATTCGGCATCGACTGTGTGATTTTTTCCATTTCTTTAATTGCACAAAAATGGGAGCGAAACATGCAAGCCGTGCCATCGACTAACGTCAATTAGATCGGAAAATTTGGGCCAATTTATGTGACTAGACGCTTTTTTTTTTCAAGATATTTTCATTAGTGGAGGAGCTTTTGAAAGTTTTCAATGATAATCATGTGATTTCCTATGGTCAGTGTGGATTTTAGTAATCGGATGGTTTGGTTTGTTTCAGGGCGGCGGTAGGACGTAGCGTAGGGGTTGAGCAGCGGGGGTGAGGGCGCAGTGGCGGCGAGGACGGGCGACCGTGGCGTCGAGGCGGTGGCGGTAACGCCATGCACGCCAATGTGCACACGGACCGCAACTCGTGGCGGCTGCCGCCGGACGAGACCCTTCAGGTGGCCGACCCCAAAGCCAAGAAGGCCGAGGTAGGTGACGAGGAGGTCAGTGTCCATTCTAAATTTACCTTTCAGAGCCTGATGCTACCAAAGTTACCATTACGTTGGATTTCGTTTGTCTGCTGCACGATAGTTTTTGCATCATAAACAACATCTTTTTACCAAACTAGCATTCCTTAAAAAAAAGCTATCCGGTAGGTACCAGCCCTACAGAAAACTACATTACCCACAAGACACTCTACAAGAAAAAATCCTGGATCTACTCTAAAATTCTACTTGAAAAGTCTTAAAACTATACACAGCACAGTAATTTTAATCGATTCACCCAATAGGCGAGCTTTTACACTTCACATCAAGAGCTTTTGGTTTTTTTTTGATACCCCAAATTACAATACAACAAAAAAACCTTATAAAAAGGAAATATACTGTTGCTGGTTTACAAAACATTAATTTAATTTAAAATTTTCATCGTATACAAATCAATCTTATACGACCTTAATTTTAAGACCAATGCACCAAAATTTATGTCAATTTTTTGGAGTTTATTTCGAAATATCTTTAAGTCCAAATCTGGTCTATATTTCTATTCCATTTTGCCAATACTGGCAAGAAAAGTTTTAACAATGTTCACCTCTTTCTTCAATAATTTTAAAGGAATAAAAGTTTTGACAATTATATGAATTAATTCATACCATTGATGGTAAAATTTTAAAAAGACAAATTGTTCGAAAGCAAATTCTTCGAAAGATAAATTTTTCAAGGTGCAAATCTTGAATTTCTTGTTCACTTGATATGAAAAATGTGTAGTTTAAGGTCAATACCAAGTTTCTAAGGTAATGGAAAGGGTCTTTTAGTGGATTTAGTGGATCCAGAGGAACTAAGGAGTTTAAGTCTCCCTAAAAGCTCTTAATTTTACTACAAATCAATATTGTTTGCTTTTTATTTTTTACGTAGATAAAACCAATTCTCAGAGGTCAAATAAATCCCTTTAACTAAAAGTCTAAATTTACTATAGGCGGAAGAAGAGACTCTTGAACTTTTAGAGTACCTTTAGAGATAAATTCAGTTAATTAAACTTTGATTTTTGCTCAAAGACTACGGAAATAGTTCTTTATATAAAGGTTTC
Organism: Sisyra terminalis; assembly: GCA_958496175.1. Taxonomy (NCBI): domain Eukaryota; kingdom Metazoa; phylum Arthropoda; class Insecta; order Neuroptera; family Sisyridae; genus Sisyra; species Sisyra terminalis. The sequence continues at coordinate 44,175,699 of OY292278.1, read as the reverse complement.
CTTCTTATTTACAGTGTTAATAGAATCGGTGACCAAAGTATGGTGTTAATTTGCAGACAGGCCATCTAATGAAAAAAAAGGATTCCCATTGTTAAAGCTCAAAAAAAATATATTCGAATGCAAAAGACAATTTTGCCAATAACTTTTCGGTAATGACTTCAAAACTATCAGGAACCCTATCAATCTATCAAGTCAAATAAATCTCTTAAATTTAAAGTCTAGATTTACTATAGGCAAAAGAGGAGACTCTATTACTTTTGGGGTACCTTGTGTTATAATTTCAGTTAATTAAACTTTGATTTTCACTTTAACAGCTAGGGAAATATTTCTTTAACCTTTATATAAGAGGTTCCTCCTTCTTCACAGCATTAATAAGAACTATGGCCAAAAAAATGGTGTAAATTTGCAAACAGGCCATCTAGTGAAAGAAAAGGATTCCCATTTTGAAAGCCCAAGAATGGAAAAGACGATTTGCCAATAATTTTTCCGATAATCACTTCAAAACTATTAAGAACCCCAAGTTCAAGTCCCCCTAAAAGCTCTTCATTTTACTAAAAATCAATATTGTGTGCTTTTTATTGTTTACGTTGATAAAACCAAACCTCAGAGGTCAAATAAATCTCTTAAACCTAAAGTCTAGATCTACTATAGCCGGAAGAAGAGACTCTTGAACTTTTAGAGTACCTTTAGTTATAAATTCAGTTAATTAAACTTCGATTTTTGCTCTAAGGCTAGGGAAATATTTCTTTAACCTTTATATAAAGGGTTCCTCCTTCTTCACAGTATTCATAGAAACGATGGCCAAAATTGTTGGTGTTAACTTGCAAATGAACCATCAGGTCCACCAAAAAGATTCCCATTTTTAAAGCTCAAAAAAATATATTCGAACACAAAAGACGATTTTCCCAATCATTTTTCCAGTAATGACTTCAAAATCATCAGGAATCCTATCAATCTATCAAGTCCAATAAATCCTTTAAACTTAAAGTCTCGATTTACTATAGGGAAAAGATAAGACCCTATTACTTTTAGGGTACCTTGTGTTATAATTTCAGCTAATTAAACTTTGATTTTCACTTTAACAGATAGGGAAACAGTTCTTAATCCTTTATGTAAGGAGTTCCTCCTTCTTCACAGTATTATAGAATCGATGGCCAAAAAATAGTGTAAATTTGCAAACAGGTCATCAAGTGAAACGAAAAGATTCCCATTTTTAAGGCCCAAGAAAATATATTTGAACGCAAAAGACAATTTATTCAATCATTTTTCCGATAATGACTTCATCACTATCAGGGACCCTTAGTTCAAGTCTCTCTTAAAGCTCTTAATATTACTACAAATCAATTTTGGGTGCTTTTTATTATTTACGTTGATAAAACCAAACCTCAGAGGTCAAATCAAGCTTTAAAACTATATTTTACTTTTTAATTACTCTAAAATTTTACTAAAGTTTACTATAGGCGGAAAAGGAAACTCTTGGACTCTTAGAGTACCTTGAGTTATAAATTCTGTTAATTAAACTTTGATTTTTGCTCTAACAGCTAGGGACACAGTTCTTAATCCTTTATATAAAAGGTTCCTCCTTCTACACTGTATTAATAGAAACGATGGCCAAAAAAGGTGTAAATTTGCAAACAGGCCATCAAGTGAAAGAAAAGGATTCCCATTTTCAAAACCCAAGAAAATATATTCAAATTTAAAAGAAAATTTTTCCAATAATTTATCTAGTAATGTCTTTAAAACTATCAGAAACCCTATCAATCTATCAAAGTGATCTATTTAAATCGATAAATCTTCATTTTCCGGGTGATTTTTCGATGGTATAAGGGTCTCAATAAAGATTTTTTATTACAGATTTATCATGTCTTCTTTTAAGGAACTAATCTTTTCGGTAATAAATTAAATTTATCATGTTTTAATGGATCAATTTAGTTTGTTGTTTACCAATTCTTCTACATTTCGGCACGGATTTTATTATGTAAACATATTATAGAAAATTTTGATCCCAAAAACCTAGAAATTTTTTTTTATGAATATTTATATTGGAATTAAGCATAGTAAATAATAGTTTTCAGCAATTTTAGAGTCCTTTTGTCAGAATATTTTTTGAATTGAAATAATAGACCAGTGCAAAAGCCTTTGAAAATAATAAAAAGTGGATCAAAATTATAGCAGGATGAAACCCAATGGAAAAGAAAAAGAATATAACGAAAATGAATGGAAAAATACGCCCTTAAATTATTTATTTTCATTTTATTTTTGTTAAAAGTATTTTCTTAGTTTTCCAATTAGTTTCATCCTACTAGAAATTTATTTTGTTTCAAAAATTATCGACATGGGTCTAGAAGAATCCTGGAGTTCTTAAAAATTTTCAGACATCAAATGTTGTCAATCAAAGTCCAAATTAAAGCATAAACAATTGGAAATAATATTATAAAACATTGATACAAAATAATAAACTCCTTTATTCTCTAACCCTTCTTAATGGGAAATTTCTCTGGCCAATCCTTTGTGAAGTCTTTGGGAATGGTTTAGGCCTTCATTCTTCACAGTTGATGACTCAAGTTGGAGTCCTGATAATATTTTTTTTAAATCATTTATTTATTTTGTTTTTCTATGCGATTTTTTTTACTAAATTTCATTAAATGTTTAAATATTGAGAATATATTTTCCCCTAAAATCAATGTAATTTTAGTGAAAACATTTATGGCCGAAGGCCATGAAAACAATTTTCCTGTTGGCTCATCAATTAAAATAATATCGTCATATTTATTGCATTATTAATTAATTGAAGTAAACAAATGCAGTACATAATTAATCACTTTGAACAATCCACCCCATTCGATAAAATTTGTCGCCACATCGTGGCCCTCCGATTATGCAATTCACGGCAAAGTTATCAATGCAATTCCTGTTATAATTGATTCGAAATATATCATGTGGATAGTTAAATGGTACATTGCATACCGCACATATAAATGATAAAACGAACATCACACAATTCACTACAAATTAATTTGTCGCAATGCCAATTGAAAAATTGTAATCCTTATAAATTGATCTAATATATATATTTATAAAATAAATTAAACAAATTTATTTCTATTGACATGGATTTTCTCCGCGTTAATTACAGTGAAAATCAAATTAAAATTACCACCAAATTTCAGATCGATATGATTTTATTCAAAAATAAATCAAGATTGAAAAGTTCACTCGATAGATACGAATTTCATTTACCCTGAAGTCAAATGGAATGTATATAACATTATTACATTGGATGTGTGAATTGAAGCCGGAATAGGATGCAAATAAGGCGTTACGCGCTACTGAGATTCCATTTGTAAAAATAACATCTTGATTACAAAATGAAAATGAAAAAGTTTGTCGTATTTTTTATTTTATTGTAAATGAGATAAAAATTTAAAATTGAAATGCTTTTGAATCGTGTTGGAGGTAATATTTGTACAAAGTGCTGATCAGAAACAGTCCCCGGATTATGCGGGTCGGTTCCGGATCTCTACGAATGTCAGTCCGGGTTCATAAATTATCCGGGAATTTCATCCTCCGAACACTTTATCTCACTAATAATAAATTGTTCCATCCTTGGCTGCGAGGAATTTGTGTATTGTGTTACACATTTGGTGCAAGATGAGAAGTTTGTATCGTTTTGTTACGAAATTGAAAGATGTACGAAAGTTTGGGGTTAGTTTTCTTGAATGTTCATTAGTCTTAATTATCAAGTTTTAAACATTTTTTTTTCTTATATTGGTTCAAAGCTAGGGAGATTTAAATTTGAAAGAAACTATGATATGTTTTACCCCAAATCAACTTAAACTTTGCATTGTATTTTTCCTCTAGTTTAAACTAAGACTTAATTAGTTATGCCACTTTTGTGCTTAAATCCTTAAAATTGAAGAAAACCCAATATTTTTTTTGGTTTATGAAGTTTCTTAACAATGACACATTTCACCACTGTGGTTACAAAAATCATGTCTAAATAATCTAAGCATTAAATAACTTTAAATTCATGGGAAAGTTTATGCAATTAGCGTTAGCTTAATACCAATTTTATGATTGGGACGGATTAGTATCCCTGAGGAAGGTCATCGAAAATTACATTTTTGAGAAATTTAAAGGGACAAATAATGTATTCTCACCACCAAAATAGCCAGTCATCTCTAAAAAATCATGAAAATACCATCAAATAATGGGTTTATAAAAGTCATTGCTCAATATGGAAGAACACCACCGGGCAAAAATCATCCCTGAATCAAACTATGAAATACCTAAACTCTTAAGAAAAAAAGTCAGAAAGATAACAGGTCTGATAACCGGCCACTGCAAACTGAAGAAATACTTCCATACAATTGAAGTAATTGTAGATGATCCAATATGCAAAGAATTTAGCTGATTCAGCATTTGAAAACTGCACTTGCATCTAATGAAGGGATCTTACCTTGTTTTTATTATTTATCATCTAAGATAGTCATACTCTTAAGCTCACACCCCTAACCCCAATAAAAAGGGAATAATGGCGGTTACAACCCTTAACGTAAGTATTTTTTTCTCAGTATCTATTGAAGATATCTTCATGAAATTGAAACTATACATGACTATAAATAAACTAATTGTAATATTTTTTTTTGAGAATTTTTACAATATTGGAAACTGTAAAAAATGAGAAGTATATTTTTTGGGAGTGGTTTTTTATGCCAATCCCCAAAATGACACCGAGAAAAAAAATTGTATCTTAAGTCATCTTAAGTGTTAATTAGTTACCTATCACATGTTAAAATTTTAAAATGATCGAATTGGTGGAACATAGTTTAAAAAAATCAAAATCAAAATTTGTGGTCATATAATAATGTATTATAGTTAATTAAAGTACCTATATTTAATATAGAAATAATTACGAATAGTCTTATTTTGTTGTACATTTAACCATCGTCACTTTGTCCTTCAACAATAGCTATTATACCATTCGCATCAAAAAACCTCAGTTCTGGAAAATGCATTACACTAGTTGAAGATACTTTCGTTAAAAGATATCTACACTGATTCAAGTTCTCATTTTTAAACAATTCTTGTATTGTATTCTGCTGATTTTCATGCTTCTCTATAACGGCAATAATAGTATCAAAATGTTCGACATCAGAGTTTAATATTCAACCAAAAGTGTTATTTAAAACTTAAGTTATTTTGTCCAATGATTTTACCACAGGTAGAAGCTTGTTGTCCAGAACATTATAAAATAAATTATATTTTTTACCAATAGTGATAAACAGCTTCAATAGTTCAACATACTATAGTTACAATTCGTAATGCATTTTCTTCTTCAAATAAAATTCATGTAGTCGATTGCCATCAAACCGCATATTATTTATAAAAATAATTCGTAGTTTATTTGAAGGTATACATATTTTGTCGACAGAAAAGTTTTAAGAACGTATTTATGATCATATATAGATAAAGGAGACAGGTGTTAATGTAGGTTTTGGTAAAAATGGATACATATGCATGCACGAATTCGGAATTGATTTTTATTTTTTTAAACTATGTTCCACCAATTTGGCCATTTTGTAACTTTAATCTGTGATAGGTAACTAATTAAAATATAAGATAATTTTTTTTGGTAAGTGTAATTCTGGAGGTTGGTATGAAGAACCACATCCAAAAAATGTACTTCTCGTTTTTTAGAGTTTCTAGTATTGTAAAAGTTCTCAAAAAAATATATTAAAAGAAGTTTACAAGAAATTAATAGTGATGTATAGTTTCAATTTTATGAAGATATCTTCAATAGATACTGAGGAAAAAATAGTTACGTTAAGAGTTGTCATCCCCATTATTCCCATACTATAAGGATTATGGATGGGAATTTAAGTGTATGGCTATCTTATATGAAAAACAATACAAACCAGGTAAAATCCCTTCATTAGATTCAAGTGCAATTTTTTCAAATGCTTAATCGGCTAGATCCTTTTATCAGGTAGAGGATGGAATCGCTTTTCGCATTTTGCTGAAATTCATAGTTATTAATTGAATAGAAATATAAAAATTTAAAGATAAGAAACTCTGGAACCAACATAGTTGAAAACCACCTAAAATTCCAGCACCTAAGGTTTTCCCTACTCCTGGATCTGTGATTGATGAAAAAGAGATTTTTAAGTAGCAGAACTCTCCGAAAAAAAGTATCTTAATTAAAATATGCAGATCTCCTTTATTTTTCTCTTCAATAATAATTGATTCCAATACGAATTGACAATTATCCAAACTTTCAATTTCTCCTTTTTAAAAAATGGTATACATAGTAATGTATGATAGTTAATTAAATGTATTATAGTTAATTGTCAACCAATCTTCTTTCATTTCACTAAAGGAACATGGTTAATTTCTGTAATGTGCTTTGTGCATTTATGTAATTTGAATCCTTTTGCATTCTTTCTGCTGCATTTTGTTTATATTTTTGTAAATTTTATTAGTTCTAAAGAAAAAAATTAATTATAAATAGATTATTAATTGTTAATTTGATGTCATGTATAGTTTCAATTTCATGAAAATATCTTTAGTAGATACGAAGAAAAATGATATTCAAATTAAGGATTGTCATCCCCATTATTCTTTGCTATAGGAGTTGAGGTATGAGATTAAGTGTAGCACTATCTTAGACGAAAAACAGTAAAAACAACGTAAGATTCCTTCATTAAAAGCAAGTGCAGTTTTCAAATGTTTAATCAGCTAGATCCCTTGATTCCCTTACAAACACTTTTCCTGTTGAATTTCGTAATTGTTGCCAAATTGATATTTCGAGAGAAATATTACAATTTATGTAGGTATATAATTTAAAATTCCAAAAATTGAATAATTTTGTTATAAAAAAGGCTATAGAAATTATGCTTTATTTTTCATCAGAAAATCGAAACATAGTTTCCTAAGGATTACAAATATTTTCTTAAATAAATAATAAAAAGATTATTAATTGTTTGTTTGATGTCATGTATAGTTTCAATTTCATGAAAATATCTTTAGTAGATACGAAGAAAAATGATATTCAAGTTAAGGGTTGTCATCCACATTTTTTCCTTGCTATAGGGGTTGGGGTGTAAGATTAAGTGTAGGGTTATCTTCGATGAAAAACAATAAAGACAAGATGTCTGGAGAAAACGTCATAGATAATAGTGAAAGAAACCTTCAAAAAAATTGTCTTTCGGACAATTTGTCTTTAATACAATAATTTATTTTTCCAATTAATTATTTGTTTTCGAACACCTGATCTTACCTTAAATTTTTCGAAAAAATTTTTATAAATCCTTTTTATAAAAAAAATAATCATTCATTATCATTCCTAGTGATAGAAAATCAATTTTTGATGCATAAAAAATAAATGATCTCAGTCTTGATAATTTTTCTTTAAAATTATTTTTCTGTTTCTTCAACTAGGAAAATGATGAACTTTAATTTGTGAATTTTCCCATCAGGTGTTACTTTCGAAATTTCTGTTCCACTAAAAAGATTTATAACCGTTGAACGGATATTTTATTACAGTCAGAAAATTGCAGCTTTTCCGATTTAAACGTGAAAGTTTTCGTAGTAAATATTTTTATGGGAAAACTTAATTTAATTATCATAAATTATGAAGAAATAAAAATTTCGTTAGTTGCACCAACAAAAGTATTAAAAAAAAAAACTTTGATATCTGAACATAAAATTGTAAACTTCAATTTTTCCAAAGAAAAAAAAGCTATATAAAAAAGCTCTTCAGAATTTACCTGAAGATGAACAAAAGAGCTTTTTTTCATTTTTTTAAATTAAAATATGTTATTTTTGTTATCAAAACTTTGCCAAGTAAGGGCAAAAGTTGCAAGCGAATCGATTTGTCTCGATGCTGATGCAAATTCAAAAAGCTCATATCGTCAACGAGACGTATAAAACTTTTCAAAATGAAAGCTCTGAAAGCTCGGTGTTATTAAAACTTGAACATACACCAACACTCAAGTACACACATACAATACTACATAGCAATTTCCCGTGAATTTTTTATCAACTTGTTGAGCAAATTTCTCTTAAAATCATAAATAAAACCTTAACGAGCTTCGGGAACAACAAAGCTTTATGGTATCCGCCATACGATCGTGCGAAAAAATGCACCGAACGCATTGAATTGCAGTGCGGATTACTACGTGGTCTTCTCTCTTTGTCTTTGTTGGCATCGAAGAAAATCATCCCTCTGCGTTTCACTCACGTGAATATATATATATATCAATAGCGCCAATTATTCAGCCGCTATCTTAAGTTTGGAATTTAGAATAAATTGCATGAGAGCTATTGAATTTTTTTTTCATATTAGTACACTTATTATAGTTTAATTAGCGTTTAAGTATTCGAGAAAATATGCAATTGATTTTCAGATAAAAATGCATCAATGCATCACGTTTACACTTCACTAGTTAAGTTTTTCTCAATTTGCATGACCATTTTTTCAGATATGCTTTGCAGTTACTTTAAAAAAAAGCACAGGGAGTCAGAGCTTTAAAGTTCAATGCAATATAGCATTTCGATTAGTAAATTTGTTGTCATAAAATTCACAGTTAGCGATTTTTCTTTTATTCTTCTAACAATTGGCTTAAGTCGGAAATTGTGGAAAATTTTTACAGAAAATGCAGATTAGATTGGGCCAAAAAAATTGACTATTTTTGTTTTTTTGAAAAGTACATCGAACATATTGTTCAAGGTGGCAAAAAAAATATCGGGAATTAATATTAATAATGAGTGGTCTATCATCATTAATTTCGATTATTTATTTGTGCTTTCATTTTTGCGTCAATGCTGTCAAACTATCAAGATAAAAAATTTTATCTGCACATATATTTATAGAAAATTAAATTCCCTATAAAAAACTTCTTTTTGAAAATTTTAGTCAGACACGCCGTTTCCGAATAATCAAGCCTAAACATTGATATAATTTTTAGATTTATCTTTTTTATTTTGGAATTTTGTAACTAACGTACAAATAAATATATTGAAATGAACAATATAGGTTTTTGTAGGAAATTTATTGCTCTACAAAAAAGGTCTCTTATCGTTTTACATGAAATCACTTTTTCGAAAGTTATTCATAATTAACGTTGAAGAAAAAATTAAATTTTTGTTTTTTCGTTGTTGATCCAATTTTAAAAGAGTAATTTTATGTAAAAAGGTTTAAAAACCTTTTTTATAGAACATTAAATTCCCTTCGAGAATCTATATTGTTCATTTCTATATATTTATTTGTTTGTTAGTTACAAAATTCCAAAGGGAATTCCAAAGGAAGATAAATCTAAAAATTATATCAATGTTTAAAGCTTCAGAAGTTAGAAACGGCGTGTCTGACAAAAATTTTCAAAGAAAGGTTTTTTGTAGGGAATTTAATTTTCTATAAATATATGTGCAGATGGATTTTTTTTCTTTGATAGTTTGGCAGCATTGACGCAAAAATGGAAGCACAAATTAAAAATCGAAATTAAAATGATAGACCTCTTAATTTTAATATTAAGGGCTCAAACCTTCCCGATATTTTTTTTGTCACCTTGAACAATATTTTTGATATTCTTTTCCAAAAAAAAAGAAAAGTAGTCGATTTTTGTGGCCCACTCTAATGCACATATTACAAAAAAAAAAAAAATTCCTGCAAACAACCAAATAATTCTATCAACTCCAAACTATAAAACATTAATTTTCTTCCAATTTTCGTGGCAATTATCAATCGATTTATTGCACCACCAATGCAATCGCATTACAGGAAAAATGCATTTTTCGCTGACTTCATTCTTGTTGTTGTCATGATAAAGTGCATCGAATGCATTTTGTCGAACGTTATTAAAAGCGATAATGCATCAAGCCAGTTCATATATGTATTATTTAATAGTGCAAATATTAGCTTTAGCTCAATCCCCAACCGGTTGGTAACATTTGAAAAGCATTAAGCTCGTAGTAAACTATCCTTTTAACGAGTAAATATTGTATAACTGGATAGAAATGAAATATCTATCGTTACAATGTACCTCGTATGCCATTGAAGCAGAGCATATCTTGAAAATTGAAAAATATAAAATTTCATCATTCAATTTTGAAAAAATGCACATAATATGATTTAGGAAAATAATTTCATAATACCACCTACTACACAAAACGGCTGACATTCTACCGTTTATCGATAGTTGATAGTTAAAAGCACAAGCTTTGTAGAGTTCAGAATTTAAGAAAAATTCTTAGATTAAGTTTTTTATAAGTCATTTTTTTGCCCACAACGAATTATCTTCTTTTAAGTAAATTAAAACAGTCATTAGCCTAATGATTTCATGATTTAAAAAAGCTTAAAATTCCTATATTATTTTCAAACTATTAAAGCTCAAAACAATGTTTTTAATCATCCAATTGTTTATAAAATTTTAGTATCTCGGTAGTTTTTCAATTTAAGACACTTTTCATATTAACTTTTTTAGTTAAAAAGCCATCGATATTTGTCTGTTCAAGTTGGCAACTAGTCAACGAAACGTCGTCAATTAAAAATTGTTAGCTTGAACTGCATTTTTCTTAGTTTTTGAAAAGGTTTTCCCAAATAAAATTGAGATTTATAGTAAACTATTTTTTAATATTCTCTTTCAAAAAATAAACTGTTAAATGAGAGCTTTAAATTACTGTACCACTGTTATATGTGGCTTTTTTTTGGAAGCTAAGCGTAGATTTTTCCATCTTTAGTTTTTGGAGACATTACTTAATTTTAACGGTAATTTTTGTACTAAGTGGCACTTGTAAATTATATTAGGTTTTTTAGGGATGAAAAATTATACTAGTTGTACAAATAAATGGTTTCAAGGTTTTTTTTTTTTAAATTTGCTTCAATACTTTTTAATCAAAGTATTGTCCATCACTTTCACCGACTTGTTACCATCTCTTATGCAACATAGGGATTCCTTTAAAAAAATCCAATCGGTTCAATTTTGACGTCACTTGGCTTAATTTCTGGAACCCAGACAAATATTTTTAGACCAAATCCTACTTTTCAAATAGTTTTAAGCCGCTTGTTTGTTCACGTCCAAAACGTTCTCAAAACTTTTGGGAGTTTCTTTCAAAATTTTACATTAACCATGATCCAAAAACTCCTCTGAATCAGTGCCTTAAAACGTAAATGATCTACTAGGTGTGTTAATGTAAAGTTGGATCATTTTTCTAAAAAATTAGCATAAATTTTCTCTACGTAGAAATATGAATCTTGTTCAAATTATTTCCCTCTAATAACTATATACTTTGGCCATTTTTCTGGTAATTTGTGACTACCAAACCAATAAAATTGATCATCTTTTCCACAAAATTCGGCATTGAGTTATTTTCGTAGATCATCTTAAGATGTGAAGTGCTGCTCAACAAGTGTGTGTTCCATTGACGCAAATATGTAGTTCCCTAATGGAGCCAAAATTGGGGAGTTAACTGCATGCGAAAATATTTCTTTTCTTTCTTATCGTTTTTCTGAAATGCCAGGGGAATTACTACGCAGCAAGATCACTTTGCATTACCTATTTTGATAATCTCGCCGTTTTTCGCGCTAAAGCTTGAAAGCTTTTATTGCGTTTTACTACCAATCTAGTTCAACAACTCTATCCAAACAATAGTTACAACGGTTTTTGTAAATGTAATTAGACTCTAATTACTTCATTGTTGAAATAGCGAAAACGGCCATAACTTTGAATCTATTGAGGTACAAACGAATTTTTTTGGCGGATTCTTCCGGATGCTGGCCTCTAGTTGATGTTACCAGTTGAATTTTCGTTTGTACCTCAACCAGAAAGAAAATAGATTTTTCCGGCTATTACTAATTTTCCTTGAAAGATTTAGCAAATCCAAAAACGGTACAATACTGAAAAAATTGTCTTTCTAACGCTATTCCAACAGTAATTATAGGGGTTTTTGTATAAGTAATTACTCTTTTGTATATTTTTTTTGTAGAAGAAACTTAAAACCTTACGACTTAAGAATATAAGAATTTAGAAACTAGATATCGAAACCATAAGAAAATTTTATATTTTTCGAAAAAAAAAAGTGTTTTTAATCGGACAACTTTGAATTTATTATCATAACATATTTTCTTATTAATCCGTTTAAAACAGTGGTTCTTACCTGGGTTCCATTGAACCTCAGGAGTTAGGTGTATATCTCGTTTTAATGGTTTTGTTCTTTATTCTAAAGGGTTGCTCATTTTGTACATCAATATTATAGGGATAAATATAAATCAATGTTTGGATTTTTTTTTGTGGACTCTTATGTAATTTGCACCAGTTCACCAATTTGCCACTATATCACGGTGGTGATAGCAGGCAAATGATCTTTATCGGGGTTTAAGTAGCCGGAGAAGTCGAACTTCATTCCTCTGTCTTATTTATTTTTTTTATTTATTGATTGTTCTTGACCTTGTGGTCAACCAACTGCTATTTCTTGGAGCTCTTGAGGAAGTTTCGGCTTCAGTCTTCTTTGATTTATAGTTTCCTTCAAGCTTAGTTCTACTGCACTAGGAAAATTTTTTAGGTCATTAAGGAAATTCCTTGTGAGTTGGATTAGAAAGTCTTTTATGTATGGGAGGTTTATTTCGTGATGAATTTGGTTGTTTCTCACAAACCATGGAACTTTAGTGATGATTCTCAAGACTCAATTTTGGAACACCTGTAGATCATTGTGATTTTTCTTTGAGGATAGAAGCCAGACTGCGCAAGAGTATGTAAGAAGTGGTACAATTACTAATTTGTATATCATCATTGAACATTCCATATTTAGACAAGATCTTCTGTTGATAAGTGGGTAAAGTTGGATGAGTCAAGTGTTGGCTTCTCTGATTTTACTTGAGATGTGGCTTTACCAGCTTAATTTTAAGTTCAAAAGTATGCCCAAATATTTAACAGGTGTTTTTTTTCTCACTCCACGGAATTTCCATGTGATTTAGCACGATAGGCTCCAGTTGGTTGGAGAAACGTCTTAGAGAGATAATATTTTTGGGAAAAAATCATATTGAAAATAAAAAAATGGGAAAACAGAAATTATTCGTTTGCCTGATAATTTGGTAACTTGAATTTTTTCATAACCCTCTCCAAATGCATTGGCCATATCTTCCAACCAATTATTAATACCAAAAAAATCTAGAAGACCAAAATTTTAGACCATTTCATAACCTAGAAGATTATGCTAATTTAATTCAAATTTTTTCAATAAAAACATATAATTTGCGTTCGAAAAATTCGAAAGTTTCTGGTTACTATATTAAAAAAAATATATGGGTTTGGGTAAACCAGAAACTTGTAATAAAGTGGAAATTTTTTTTTTGTTAAATCGTAAATGAAGAGCATTTGATTTTTTAAACCAAAAGGTGGAAAAATTTATATTAAAGTTATACATTTTCTTCTTTAATTGAACTAAAGAAGTTGAACTAAAGAGAAATTTTAATATTTTTTTCAATTTTTTGACGCAATCATCAATTTTATGAGAAAATTTTATACGACATTTTTTGTAGAGCACGTTTTTTTTCTATAACTTATTTCTATAAAGTTTTTGATATTTTTCACAGGTCCGAAGTTATTTAATTAAAATAAAAAAAAAACTTATGTTAAAAATATAATAATTCAGGGAATATTATTAATTTAAAACAATAAAATTACGAATATTTTCAGTTTAATGCAAATAACTTAGGACTTGTGAAAAATATCAAAAACTTTTATAGAGATAATTTATAAAAAAAAATGCTCTACAAAACATGCACTACAAAATTTTCTCATAAAATTGATGATTGCATCAAAAAATTGAAAAAATATTAAAATTTCTCTATAGTTCAACTTTGACCTTAAATAATTTTTGAAGGAATAAATATATCAAAAACTTGTGCGGGACCTTTTTTGTATATCGTTCAATTTTCAACAAGAATATACTTTGATCATTCCAAAATATTGTCACCAACGTGAGCTATAAAATTTCAAAGTGCAAGAGAATATTGTTTCCATGTTATTTAAACGGAAAATCGAAATTTGCGATGCGGCACCTTTTAATATTAATATTAAAAGCTTACACTTTCACAGGATTTTTTTTTGTCATTCCCAACAATATTTTCGATATAATTAAGAAAAAAAAATCATCATTTTGTTTGAATCAGTCTAATATATATCTACCGAATACATTTTCCATTTGTTTGTCTGTTGTACATGATTGTTTCCCAACAATGTTTTGATTTAATATATTTGGAAAAATATTATAATATAAGTATATTTAATATATATTATTTAAGTATATATTAGTATACTGTTAAGTTTATCTTTAGCGATTTGAATACCTAAATCTAATTTTTGGAAGAGAAGATAATTCGTTGAGCTATATTAAGACGTAGATGCCATAAAATCTAGTTCCAAGCCAAATAATTTAGTGACTTTTTAGGACTTTTAATAACACATTTTCTTACAGCAACTTCATGATACTTTTGGTTACAGTTAATAACAACTTACTCAAATTTTGATTTTGTTAGAAAATATTTTTTTTTGTGATTAATTTATAGATAAGAAGACAATTCAGGTTGTTTAAGATTGGTTTTTTTATTTAATATTTTTTTAATATTCAAACTAGCTACGTTTCGTTATGAATTGTAACTTCATCAGGTTTCTTGAACCACAAAAAATATGATATTTTCAATTTATTTATTTTAAACAAACTTTAAATAAAAAAAAAACGATGTTAAACAATTTGAATTGTTTTCTTATTAAATAAAAGTTGAGATCTGAATTTTATCATCTATTAATTTATAGTTTTAAGATTTAAACAATTTTTATTGACTAGTTTGTATCGATTTTTTGCTTGAAGTTCTACTTAAAAAGAATGGATATGACTGTAGAAAAATCTATCAAAGATTCGTTTGAAATTTCGATTGTAAATTTGATGTAGGTAGAGTAATTTTGTTTAATTTTGTTGGAACAGGATTTAGCGTATCCTTCGGATGATGGACACAATTGGCGCTCCATCGTGTTCTCGTTGCTCGTGATTGGCTTGGTAATTGCCGGCATTGTGACGGCCATTTACCTGTTGGGCTACGTGGACGAGCTGCTGTACTGGTCCGGGCGGCGGATGAAGCTGGAAGAGTATCTCCAGGGGGAACTTAATCCGGATCGTCTACCGCCCGCTTGGATCTCACCCACCCATTTCGTCTTCCAGGCGGACGACGGCGGCCTCGCCGTGCTTGATACTTCCAACGATAGTGTTTCAATTCTCGTTACAAATCATACACTGGTGAGCCAAACCAACCCCATCCCATCCCCATCCCCATATAAAATTGAAACAAATAAATCACCTGAAGACTTCTCACATTATCTCTGCCATTCAAATCTAATCATTGCAATTTTTCTTATCATTCCAGAGACAACTAAACGTTCGCGGCTATCAATGTTCTTTCGATCTTCGCTTTGTTTTATTTCAACACAATGTCAAAACGGTAAGTCCAATCTTAGAAATTAATCGATCGAAAATAATCCAATTTTATTAAATTGGACCAATTTAAGGATAAACGGTGTACACTGAACCATTGTACAGTTATTATTCTTGGGAGATCAACTCGCAATTTATGGGAAATCGATATAACCATTTGTCATCGTACTACAATAGTTGGAAGCTTTAATCGGTCATCATTCTTGTAGAGATTATATTATTATATATATGTCGAATAAATAAAATAAATAGGAATGTGAGAATAAAAACGCGCATCTCCCCTCATGTTTTATTGAAACGATTGAAAAGCAAACTTTGAAAATAAAAATGCATGAACTAAAGTTTCTTTTGGCGAGCTTTTGGAAAAATAGTACACAAAGTATGATTTTCCAGAGAATAAAATGGGAAAATTAGATTTGACAAAGGTTTCCACGTAATTTGGTGGCAGTTTAATAGATTTGACGGCATTCATGCTGAAAATATGACCAAAAATTTAACATTGTATTACTTTATTTACTTTATTTAAAAGATTCATCTTTTTTTTTAAAGACTAGGATTCCTGTAATTTAACTTCAATGCATCCATTTGAAGTTTCAATGTACCAAAAGAAATCATATTTTATTACCATTTTTTGCTGAAGTCATTTAATATAACCCTGTGGTTCTTTAATTCTTGGATTAAAAGGGCTTTGAAAAATTATAAAAATATTTTCTTTAAGAAAGCTCAATAATTTTTTTATTGTTACATTTTTTTATTATACGAAAATCAAATCAAGACACTAATTTGATCATCCATTGTTAGATACTCCACAAGATTTGCACCCCTTTTTGACAAAGATTTTTGTAATTTTATTTCTATATTTCTATAGTTTGAATAATGTCCTTTAACACAAAATAGGGTGCATTATATCTAATTGAGGTTTAAAGTTTCATTGTAATGCAAAATTTTAGTTGCAAATTTTGAAAAGATACCATTTTTTGATGAAGTCATTTTATATAATTCTGTGGTTCTTTGACTTGGAATTGGAAGAATCGATTACATTTTTGATCAAAGCCAAACGTGGGTAACAATTTCGTGAACAAATTTCAAAAGTGTTGCCCAAAATGTCTAACCAGCCCTTGCAATTCCATCGAAAGTTTTCGATTAATCATTTGTGGTTTAAATGCACCTGCAATTGCAGCAAAAAAATTTAAATTTTGAAGTTTTTTTATTTGAAAATTTCGTCACTTAAGTCGACTTATTTTATTTGGTGCTTGAAAAGCTTTGGAAGCTCAAAACCATGGTGAATCATAACTTTTCGAGATTTCAATTCAATAGCGGGTAAAATTACGGTTGCAAGTATCCTTTTAGGGTTGAAAAATAATACATATAATTTTCCTATTGCCAGCACAATGCCATAAATTTCCTATTGCAAGTTTATGCCAAGTCGCTTTAACTGGTCGTTGACGGTCTAATTTGAAACCAAATGGGAAAAAATTTTTAACTTAAGGGAATTGTAAACCAAAAAAGACCACAAAGCTATAGAATTCAGTTCATTTACATTTCTTATCAGTGCTTATATGTTTCGTAATTTGAAAATCAAATAATGATTTCTTCCCTTAATTTTCTAAGCGAAAAATCACAAATTGATTCGATCGCATGGATGTGGTTTGATTTTTTATGTAACGCAAATAAGCTCAAAGAAAATTAACCAAACAATAAATCTTCACAGCTTTTGGCTTTTGTGTATTGGATTACGATTAATATTTCTTCTATTGGCTTTCTTTTATTTGGTAGAGCTGGAAGAATCGATTGCTTTTTTGATCAAAGCCAAACCTGCGTAACAATTTCGTAAACAAATTTCAAAAGTGTCGCCCAAAATTTTTAATAAACACTTGCAATACCATCGAAGGTTTTCGATAAATCATTTGTGGTTTAAATGCACCTGCAATTGCAGCAAAAAAATTTAAATTTTGAAGTTTTTTTATTTGAAAATTTCGTCACTTAAGTCGACTTATTTTATTTGGTGTTTGAAAAGCTTTGGAAGCTCAAAACCATGGAGAATCATAATTTTTCGAGATTTCAATTCAACAGCGGGTAATGGTCGAAAAAATCACGGTTGCAAGTATCCGTTAAAGGTAGAAAATTAATGCATATAATTTTCCTATTGCCAGTTTATGCCAAGTAGCTTCAACTGGTCAGTGACGGTAAAATTTGAAGCCAAATGGGAAAGTTTTTAGACTTTAGAGAATTGAAAGCCAAAAAAGACTTTGGGGAATAGAAAGCTAAAGAACAATGATTATTATTTCTAAATAATGATTTCTTCCCCAAAAAGAGAGCTTTTCGTACGGAATATTCATCCCTTTTTTTACAAACTTTATTTTTTCTCCTTAAAGCACTTCGGGTTAGTATAGTCAGTATCGTAGTATGATGGAAACCAAGGGGGCTTCAGCCCCGGGTGGCACACAAAACCGGGGCGGTATATTGGCATTGATAATTTCATAAAAGATTTCACCTTAAGAAAAACACAAAGAGTAAATTTTAAGTAATTAAAGACTTTAAAGGTATTTGACTCTTTACTTATCTTCTAAACTAATGATAACAATAGGGAGCAGCGAACTTTTGGTCGGCCCCGGACGGTGAAATAGAGAATAGTCAAAAAAAAGCTACTTTAAATAAAATTTTGAATCAAAGTATATATAACACCCTGTTTCCCCTGCCGTTACTTATTAGTCGAGTTCAAGTCCAGGGGATGCTTGAACCATCATTCGTGGGTTGGATATTCTTTCCTATCATATTTGATTGTTGCACCATTAGCGACATGTTTGAGTTAGGAAACCTTTATGGCATTCTTACCTTTGTAACGGGGTCCCGAGTGGTATAAGTGGTGCTATCTATGAGTACCATGAATAACTGGGTGCTAGTTGCCTGGTGACCCAGCTCAGCATCGTTAGAAATATCGAAATAAACTATGCTCAAAGAACTACTTGCAATCCATTGATCCTGAATTCCTCTAGCAATTTCTGGATCTTCTCTTCATGAAAATTTAAAAAAGTTTAATAAAAGTCTTACCGCTACTTCCAAGTTGAACTAGCAACCCTTTTAGCCAATAGTGAATTTCATAATATTTTGATTAGTGGATATTTTATTTCTTTAAACTACCAAAAAATATTCAATATTGATTTTCATCCCTTAAAAGCTCACATAATTTTTATTAGAACTAACATTAGGTCTGTGAAAATGAGCTTTTCAACATCTACTATTAAAACGATATATAAATACTGCCAATACTTCATTACTACGATCTTGTAGTGATTTTTAAAGGTATAACAAATTTTCTCATAACTTAATTGATAAATGTATATCTTGAAGATATGTTATAAAATCTACAGCAATACTGTAAGTTGTTAAGGGGAGGAATTTTTATAGTTCCAAAAACAGATTTTTTAAATAAAAGATATTTATTTCCAACCATTATAATAAAAACTATCAGGACAACGTCTAGCGGGTTCAGCTATAATATTATATAGCTAAGACTGATTCAAAAAAAAATTATGATTTTTTTTTTTAATTATATCAAAATATTGTTGGGAATGACACACAAAAAATCCTGTGCAAGTTTAAGCTCTTAATATTAATATTAGGAGGTGCCGCCTCGCAAATTTTGATTTTCCATTTAAATAACATGGAAACAATATTCTCTTGCACTTTAGAATTTTATAGCTCACGATGGTGACACTATTTCGAAATGACCAAAGTATATTCTTGTAGAAAATTGAACGATCTACAAAAAAGGTCTCTTACAAGTTTTTAATATATTTATTCCTTCAAAAGTTATTCGAGGTCAAAGTTGAACTATAGAGAAATTATAATATTTTTTCAATTTTTTGACACAACCATCAATTTTATGAGAAAATTTTTTAGGACATTTTTTTTCTAAAACTTATCCCTATAAAAGTTTTTGATATTTTTCACAAGTCCTAAGTAAGTTATTTAATTAAAAAAGAAAAAATAATTTTATGCTAAAAATATAATAACTGAGGGAATTTTCAGTTTAATGCAAATAACTTAAGACCAGTGAAAAATATCAAAATCTTTTATAGAAATAAGTTATAGGAAATAAAGTGCTCAACAAAAAATGTCCTATAAAATTTTCTCATAAAATTAATGGTTGCGTCAAGAAATTGAAAAAATATTTAAATTTCTCTTTAGTTCAACATTGACCTCGAATAACTTTTGAAGGAATAAAGTTATCAAAAACTTGTTAGAAACCTTTTTTGTAGATCGTTCAACGTTTCTACAAGAATATACTTTGGTCATTCCGAAATATTGTCTCCAACGTGAGCTATAAAATTCCAAAGTTCAAGAGAATATTGTTCCCATGTTATTTAAATGAAAAATCGAAATTTGCGATGCGGCACCTCTTAATATTAATATTAAGAGCTTAAACTTTCACAGGATTTTTTTTCCATTTCCAAAAATATTTTCGATATAATTAAGAAAAAAAAAATACATCATTTTTTTTTTGAATCAGTCTACTATAGCTCGATAATGATTTAAACTGGATGGGGGTGGTTTCGTGTTGATTAGGCGCCATATAAAACAACAGCGAGAAAAACACAAGAATTACGATAACTACCCTTGCGTCGCGCTTTGTTTTTGTTTACATATTTACCTCTTGGTTTCCACGTTGCTTGATAATTATTGTTGGTGAAACAAAGAAATTCAGAGTACAATTTATAAAACATTTCCATATCCGTTTGTCCTACTTTCGTTTTCAAGCCATTTGAAAATAGAATTTCCACAATTCTATTTCTAGCATTTAAGAAAATAAATATATATACAGAATAGATTTTCCATTTGTTTTTCTGTTGTACACGATTGTTTCCCAACAATGTTTTGATTTAATATATTTGGAAAAGTATTATAATATTGTTGTTGGCAAAGTTATATGAGCAAAGAATACAGTGTTTTATCTTAATAGAAAATCATAAACCCCAAATGTTTCCATATTGTATGTTCGAAGCCAAAAGTAGAAAAAGTGAATAAAAATGTTCAACTTATGTCGCTAATCTTATATTAGAGGAACGTGAATTCATAACATGGACCGGCAAGCGATTCACGTTGCAAACTCATACTAGCTGGTGTTGTGGTATTATATTCTACAGACTTGTACATATTATACTATATATCTATATATATATATACTTTCATATGTGTACAGACCAACTATTTGGTTGATTTCAATAGATTTCTATTTGGAAATGGAAAACACGAAATCCAATATATGCAGCTGCATAATAACGAGGAATATATTCCTCATCCCATCTAGACTGTTCATCCCATTATTCGGCATTGAATTCAACCAATAATCTCACCATTACATTTACCACATACAAGTTTATTATGCACTGATATTTATGTGCGACTCATATATAATACAAATTCGGTTATGTTTAGTATTTATAGGCGAAAATGCATTTAAGAAGAAAGATTATCGCATATGTTGAGGGGTAATTGAAATATTTTGTATCGTTTTCAAGTAGTATTTAAAACTGCATGATTTATAATAATGTTTGGGAGTGATTTCTTTGAGATTTGGATCTTTTTATGACTAAGGAAAAAAATGTTATAAAAGCTTTAACTTTAAGAGGTTTAAATTTGGTTCTATTGAAAAATATAAATTGTCTCCTAGGGTTGCAAAAACCTTTCTTACATATTGTAAGTCATTAGAAAAATGTATTATTTTTCAACTCCAAAAGAATTTAAAAAATTTTTTGAATGGATACCAAAATTTTTCCATCAGAAATGTTTCCTGTTTTCTGCCTAACGGTAGGCTCAATTTCCTTCGTGGTTGATATAGTTCCTCTTAGCATCGTCTATTCCTGGTAAAGTTTTGCAAATGAATTCCTTATTTAAATTAATTCGAGATTCGCAAGGATTAAAAAAAGAAAGCCAGTAGTTACTTGGGCCAGGTTTGGAGAGTACGTTGGTTGGAAACCAACTTTCAAAGTGTAATTTTTCCAATGAAACTCTTGTTTTCTTCGACTTATAATCCAACGCATTAAACTGGTGAAAAAGCACTTATTTCTTTGGATATTTGCTCTGTTTTTTCTTAATTTTGGCTCTCAATTGATCCAATAATCCTATATTATTTTCACATCTTATATAAAATGATTAATATTCCATGTACGTCCCCCAAAACCTTACCAGCCGACTTTAGAGTTTTTGGTCGTTTTCGACGACTTTCACGGGCTGTAGTCTACTTAACTGGAAATGTTTTGATTTAAGTTTTATTGCTAGATCTTTGATTCATCAATCGTCATATACCAATGCAAAAAAATATTTTTTTCGCTTTAAAAGCTTCAAAAAACGCTGTAAATCGCCGACACATGGTTTCGAACGAAACACCCACTTCGAAAGTAACTACCCTATACCCAAATTTTCTTGTAAAATTATAAAGATACTACCTCTTGAGATCTACAAGATATCAGGTATTTTATGCATCTTCAATTAACAGTATGCCATCAATATTTTGTAGACATTTTTAATATTTTCTGGAACAACTACCGATTTTGGGCAACCAGAACGTCCAGCATTATCGTTATTTATACAGCTACGTTTAAATTCAAGGTACCATTCAATGATAGTTGATTTCTATGGTACAAACTCCCCTTAATCCTATTTAAACCATTTTTTGGGTTCAACAGTATTTTTCCCTATCCAAAAACAGTTTAGTTGTCACCCAAAATTCCGTACAATTCATAGTTTAGAAAATTACTAAACTTGGGTCACTAAAACAACTGTACCCTCTAAACTAATGGTCAAAATGACAATAAATTTAGGTACGTACTGTTTGAAAGTTAGTACTATCCGAAAATAACGTGAATAGTACTACACTTTTCCCATATATGTGTCAAAATAGGAACTTATTAAGTGGTATTTCCATGAAAAAAATTTGTTATTCAAAGATGTGTTAGATATTCATACGTGAATGCTTTTAAGGCAAAAAAAAATCATTTTTGAACAATGAAAAATGTTTTATTAGAAACAGAAAAGTTAATATTTGACATATATTCTTCTAAGGTTCAAAAGCTTTTGCGCTTTCAAGCTTTCGAAAGTGCACTTTGAGGATTCGATTTGGGAAAAACGATGACAAATAGTTCGAGTACTTATTAAAAAAAGGATCTTTCTATAAAAAAATTGTATTTTAAATAAAATGATTTACAAAAATCACCAAAACATAGTAAAAATAAGAGTATTATAAACACTAGCTGATACCTGCAACTTACTCGGTATAAAATAACAATTGATCAATTATTATACTACTGCTTAATTTAATGGGGAGGAAATTGCCTTCTACGCACTATTTGCTTCCCAGCCACAACTCAATGGCATTTCAGCTCTTAATCTTCCTGGATTAGAGCTGGATAACATCCTCAAAGATCCCATTGACATTAATCTTAGAACCAAACCTGATCAATTGAAATTAGAGACAAAGCTCAGTTTTCAAGAGCTTTTATAAGACGTAGCGCTGAAAAATTCTGAGGAAGGGTCCCCAGTATAAAGAAAAGGCAGAAAGCTTTTAGAGCTAGCTTCTTCTTTTTTTTTATTCTGGGGACCCCTTCTAAAAGTTTCTTAATGCTAAATCTTATAAAAAGTATTGTGAAATGAGCTTTGTTTTTAGTTCCAATTGATCAGGTTTGGTTCTAAGGTTAATTAAATAATTTTGTATGTAGTTTAATTCTAATCCAGGAAGATCAAAAGAGCTGAAATTACTTTAAGTCATGGCTGGGCAGCAAATAGTGCGTACAAGGCATTTTCCTCCCCATTAAATTAAGCAGTAATATAGTTGACCTATTGTTATATAATTCCAAGGAAGTTGTAATATATTAATATACCTTTCTTTTACTATGTTTGGGTTATTTTTACAAATCATTTTATTTTTAAGATTTCCTTTTTAATAAGTACTCAAACTATTTTTCATCGTTTTTCACATATCGAAATAAATCGAATCCTCAAAATGAGCTTTCAAAAGCTTGAAACTTCTCCACGAAAAGCTGCACTTTAGCATTTTTAGATTCTGAAATTGTTTCGTATTCTTATCTGCACAACTGGTTCTTTTTCATCCCAAAAGTATTGAGTCTTGTTTCTAGTTCCAATTGGCCAGGTTTGGTTCTAAAATTAATTAAATAATTTTGCATGTTTTTAGTTCTAATCCAGGAAGATCAAAAGAGCTGAAATGACTTTAAGTCATGGCTGGGAAGCAAATAGTGCGTAGAAAGCAATTTCCTCCCCATTTAATTTAGCATTAATATAGTTGACCTATTGCTATCTTATACCAAGGAAGTTGCAATGTACTATATGGGGGCTATTTCTATAAATCATTTTATTTTTAAATGCAGCTTTTTTATGGCAAGATTTTCCTTTTTAATAAGTACTCAAACTATTTTTCATCATTTTACACATATCAAAATAAATCGAATCCTCTCAAAAAGCGCTTTCACAAGCTTGAAACTTCCCCACGAAAAGCTGCACTTTCGCATTGTACGATTCTAAAATCGTTTCGTCTTCTTATCTACACAACTCGTTTATTTTTCATTCTAAAAGTATTACACTATCGAAAAATATGTGCAATGAAGAATTGAATTCATCAGAGTGAAACTTTACGATTTTGCAAAAATGTTCTCGTAAATCGATGATGACAGATTGTCGTCATATGTACCTACCCACCAACCAATCGTCTATATATACTTGAGGGGTAGTTTCAACCTCGCAAAACATATCTCTGGAGAATATTATTATTGGGAAATCATGTCATTTCGATATTGAAACTATCATGTTCCATGTTGAATTTTTTAACTCGTTTTTTTTTTATTTTTATAAAAGGAGATAGGAGTTTAGCCTCTTGACATTTGATTTTAACGCAAGCAGGATAAGTTAATTTAATTTTTTTTTTTTTTTTGTTTCCTTGGATAAAATATGTGTGGTGGTGCAATCAAGTTGAACGGTGCAGTGAAAAGATAACGCAAACCTCATTTGACGGGATACGATGTCGTGTTTTGCAGCAATTTATTACGAACATTTCTTATTCCACATTCGGTTGGTAATAATTCAAGAATATTTTGTGAATGTGGAAGATTTGAATCTGAAAAACACACCCCAAGCACCACCACCCCCCGGAGCCGAGCCCTATAGTGGTTATTAAGGGTGGTTTTAGGCGGCTCGGTATAATCATTGTTATATGAAGCCAAAGGTTAATCTCCATTCGATCAGCTCACTAGCCACTATATCCTCATTTAGTTGCGTTATTGATTGCCTTTGTGCCTATCATTTCTAGGCCTTAACAACAATACATATTATACCTATGATACTTTGAAGTAGGTTAAACCTAAAAACCAATTTGTTCTATCGCAATATTTTATAATAAATCGCATATTTAACGCCTTCGTGATTTCACGAGAAATTATGATTTCACCCACATGTAACACACCCTGCCGTTTTTTTTTTCGCTTCTAATTTATTATGTGAACCCTGTTTTTTTCAATTAAAAATATGATTTATTTATAAAAGGTTTATATGTGGTGAATATGTAGTGAATTTTTGTGTAGATGTTTACAAGTACATATAATCGCTGCAAACTGTCAATTTCCTGTCGGAAATAACATCGAAAATCCTTCTTTCATGATTTGGGAAAAGCGAGTTTTACTTTTACACATCGCTTTACTCATTCGTCTGTGACTGAAATTGATAAAGAAAATTGAAAAATTGAACTTTTCTTGTTGACAGTTGTATAAGAAGTCGAATTTGTGGCAATATGTAGTATTTTACTTTTTTTCGCAAGAAAATTGTTATTTTATATAGAACTTCTAAGTGGTTTTTAGGGCTGATTTTCTTTGAAAATTTCTCAGTACTTTTCCACAGCTCAAATATTAAAGTTTTAGCTTTTAGTATTAATTTTCGAAGACTACAAATGATCCAAAATATTATGAAGTAAAACATTAAAAGTGCTCTTATGTTTGAGGCAATTTTCGTCAATTTTTTATTGTCCAACCCTACTTCTTTAATATAGATTTTTTTTTTGTTTATTGAATTTAAATTGAAAATATTGAATTTTTTGTGATTCAAGAAGCATGATGAAGTTACGATACGTAACGAAACGTAACTAATTTGAATATTAAAAAATATTAAATAAAAAAACCGATCTTAAACAACCTGTGTCTTCTTATTTAACTTCTTTAATTTGTTACACATATGTCCATTAGACTGAACCAAAAAAATTGTCTATTTTTTTTTTAAAAGTAAATCGAAAATATTGTTCAAGGAGACAACAAAAAAAAATATCGGGAAGGTTTGAGCCCAAAAAATTAATATTAAGAGGTCTATCATTTTTAATTTCGATTTTTTATTTGTGCTTTCATTTTTAAATCAATGCTGTCAAACTAACAAGGTAAAAAAAATTAACTGCAAATATGTTTATAGAAAATTTAATTTCCTACAAAAAACGTTTGTTTGAAAATTTTTGCCAGACACGCCGTTTCCGAATAGTAAAGCATTAAACATTGATATCATTTTTAACTTTATCTTTATTTTAGAATTTTGTAACTAACGAACAAAAAAATATAAAGAAATGAACAATAAAGATTCTTGAAGGGAATTTATTGCTCTACAAAAATGGTGTCTTAACATTTTTACATAAAATCACTCTTTCAAAATTGGTTCAACAACGAAAAAAACAATAATTTAACATTTCATTCAACTTTAATTGTGAATAACTTTTGAAAAAGTGATTTTATGTAAAAACGTTAAGAGACCTTTTTTGTAGAGCATAAAATTCCCTTCAAAAACCTATATTGTTAATTTCTTTATATTTATTTGTTCGTTAGTTACAAATTTCCAGCATAAAGAAGATAAATCTAAAAATTATATCAATGTTTAAAGCTTGATTATTCGGAAACGGCGTGTCTGGCAAAAATTTTCAAAAAAACGTTTTTTGTAAGGAATTTAATTTTCTATAAATATATGTGCAGATTATTTTTTTTACTTTGATAGTTTGACAGCATTGACGCTAGGATGTAAATCCATACACTAATAATTAATTCTGCAACGTTTCGATCCTTTATTTGACCATCAGGCTTCTAAAAAATCATATCAATGCTAAACACATGCTTACAAATTTTTCTGGACATTCTTAATTATTAAATTTCTCATTTGCTCTAATATAAAGTATATAATGTACATTCCGGTTGCTCTCATCCATGGTGCGGTAAATAATTAATATTGTTCCTGGAAACTTGGATTTAAATAATAAGACGTTATTTTTCAAATTATCTCAACGTTTTGTTGGCATTTATTTTCAACTTCTTCGGGAGAATTTTTGATGTTAACATAATTAAACATTAAATATTTATATAATTATTAGATTTATCTTGTTTATTATGGAAATTTGTAACTAACGAACCAATAACTATATAGAAATGAACAATATAGATACTTGTAGGGAATTTAATGCTCTACAAAAAAGGTCTTTAAACGTTTTTACATAAAATCACTTTTTCAAAAGTTATTCACAATTAAAGTTGAATAAAATATTAAATTATTGTTTTTTTCGTTGTTGAACCAATTTTAAAGGAGTGGTTTTATATAAAAACGTCAAGAGACCTTTTTTGTAGAGCATTAAATTTCCTTTAAGAATCTATATTGTTTATTTCATTATATTTATTTTTTCGTTAGCTACAAAATCCCAAAATAAAGAAGATAAGTCTAAAAATTATATCAATGTTTAAAGCTTGATTATTCGGGAACGGCGTGTCTGGCAAAAATTTTCAAAGAAATGTTTTTTGTAGGGAATTTAATTTTCTATAAATATATGTGCAGATGAATTTTTTTACCTTGATAGTTTGACAGCATTGACGCAAAAATGAAAGCACAAATAAAAAATTGAAATTAAAGATGATAGACCTCTTAATATTAATATTAAGGGCTCAAACCTTCCCGATATTTTTTGTTTGTCACCTTGACAATATTTTCGATATACTTTTCAAAAAAAAAATGGTCGATTCTTTTGGCCCAGTCTAATGTCCATCATTCTTTTCTTTTTTCTTTACAAAACTCTTATCTAAATCAGAATTGTGTATCGTTGATGCGCCACTCTTTCACATTCCCTTTATGTTTTGTTTGCTTCGATAAAATAAACTCAAAGCTTGCGACTCTGATAAGCATTGCGTTTCCCATATTTTTTTTTTGACGATATTTTCCTTCGATACCAACACAAAAGCCGATAACATTGCCAACCGCTGGGCAGGACAAAGAACAATTCCACACAAAAGACAAAGTAGAAAATTTAAACCAAAGAAAATTGTAATTAATTCGTTTCTATTGATTACATTGTATCCTCGAGTGGTGAATTCAGGGGTGTATTTACCATAAAACCATTAGGATTATGACTTGAGATACAAGGATAAGAAAGGCAAGACTTTATATTTTTTTTTTCTTATCTATGTATAATTTGGATGTCCTAAGCTTTAGGTATATTCCAGGATATATTATCGATAGTACACTCCTGTTGAACCCAGAAAATCAAACATGTATTACATAACATAACGCTTAGGGTGTGTTGCGTGCTACGAAAGACAACTCTTTCAAACCATTGTCAGTATATTATACACAAATGAGCCAAGTATACATTTAATCAATCAAAAAAAAAAAAAAAAAAAATTTGCATGCAACATTGACGATATCTTCGTTTATATTCCGACAATGACAAACATGTCTTCTTTTTTACCATATCGCAAAGGATAATTAATTATTCCTTATACGAACTAATTTGTTCAATATTTACACCACAACGATTTTTCTTTAAAGAACGAGCTTTTCATTTGAAAGCTCCACTTCATAACATGCTACTCAATATAAGTCAATAGAAGTCTGTGGTTGGTCTCAAAGCCATTATTTTCTAACGATCTTGAAAGAAATCAAAATTTTGTTTTGTACTTCATTTAAACTGCAATAAGCTCTTAAGAAAACAAGCTTTTGGAGCTAAAAAATGGTTAAAACCTTAATTTATTTCCCTCAAAAAAAATAGAGTAAAATATTTATTGGTTTTAATCTTTAACAATTAGAATCAAATTTTAGTGTTCTAGATAGTATGGCATTCAGATGAAGTTGTGGAAAACAATTCATTATTTTTAGAGATAAGCAGAATTAACTTATATAGATTTATTTATACAAAATATTTTTATTTTACCAACCTATTAAGATTTTTCGCGAAATTATTCAAGTCAAAGAAACTTTAAACTATAAATCAGTGGTTCCCAATCTCTTTTGTGCTGTGTTTCATTTGATTTTATTCAAAATTGTTGTTTCTACCTTTTTTAAAATCAATAATTTTCGCCCTTAATTTGCTACCCGTTTCAAAAGACAAATGAGACAAATTACTCATCATTTTTTTTAAAAAGGGAAATTTTATGAAATAAAATATGATTAAACAATCTAAGAAATGTTTTGTCTGGTGGTTGGTTTTTGACGTAAGCATGTCAAAAGACGAGCTTTTGAATAAAACCATGGTCAAAAGTTCAAAGCTCAATTTATTTCCGAAAAATATATACAAACCTGAAAATTTTTATCCGTAGATTGGAATATTTGATCATTTAAAAATTGTACCACATAGACAAAATTGTAGAGATCAGTTAATGATTTATATGACAAAAACCAAATTTTATTGCTGTAGATAATGTACCATTCAGACGAAGTCATAAAAAAATAATTCGTTAATCATTAGGATAAACAGTTTTTACTTATTAATATTTCTCAATACAAAATATTTTTAGTAAAGGTAACGTTATTTATCAAGTCGATAAAACTTTCAACTTAAAATCAGTGGCTCCCAACCTATTTTGTGCTATGTTTCATATGATTTTATTCAAAATTTTTGTCCCTACCTTTTAAAGTCAATAATCCTCACTCTTAATTAGCCACTTTCTTCAAAAAATTGAAATTTTATGATATAAAAGTTGATCAAACAATCTCGGAAATGTTTTGGCTGGGGCTTCATTATTAAAGTAAGCATGTAAGAAGACGAGCTTTTGAATAAAACCAAAAGCAAAAGCTCTAAGCCCAATTTATTTCCGTGAATTTTTTTTTTAACTTTATTGTTTTTATCTTAAATATAAGAATCTTTAATGATTTAGAAATTATGACACTCAGACGAAGTTGAAGAGATCAGTGGTTAATTAGGGGATATAATATGTAATCTGAGGGGGTTAATGTATAGGAAATATTTTAATAAGTATTAAGTGCAAATAAATACAAGCTATGTAACATAGTTATGTTCAATGTCACAAGTAGCAGGGATTGATTTATATTTTTTGTTATAAATGATTCTTAACCCTGGAGTACCTGTACTCCTGGAATTCTGGGAAGGTATCATAAGGAGTACGAGAGAAGCCTCTAACAATATAAATTATGAAATTTGTCTATAAATTTTGCCAAAATATTTTTTTCTTAAATAAAAAATCAAAGTTTAAGGTCTATTTTTATAGTTCAAAAGGGTGCGACTTACTTAAAAGTTTAAGAAACACTGCTTTATAGGAATATGCAGAAAGCTCTTATGAACAAGAAATATTTTTGTATTGCATCTTTATAAAAAGGCAATTATTTCAACCAAAAAAAGGATAAAATTGTTTATAATCACAATCAAGACTTTTTACTTTAGATCAGTGTTTCCCAACATTTTTTTCGAATATAACTAAATATATGTTTACATAATTTAAAATGAATAACCCTCACTTTAAATTTTCAATCCTTCTTAAAAAACAAATACCGCCCCATCGATATATTAAAATTAATTTTTGTCCTCAATTTTTTTTCCTCACAATAAAAGAAGGGTTGAAAATATTAATAATAAAGCGTTTATGGTTTTTCATTCAACTACCCTTGTCGAGATATCCATTGATATTTAAACAAATTTTCCAAAATTCATAAAAGTAAAGGTAATATAATTTTTTTTCCATGAAGATTGATTTTATTGAAGGGATGTTAAAAATTTTCACAAATTTTAAAAGTTTTCACATTTCTTTTTAAAGAAGTCGTGTATGTTGTCAGATGATCTAATCTTATCAAAATCCATCCGGAAAATTTATACTTTTTCTTCAAGTTTTATAGCCATTAGATTAGAATTTTTTTTTCTTAATTATATCAAAAATATTGTTTCAAATGACAAAAAAAAATCCTGTGAAATTTTAAGCTCTTAATATTAATATTAAGAGGTACCGCATCGCAAATTTTGATTTTCCACTTAAATAACATGGGAACAATATTCTCTTGCACTTTGGATTTTTTTAGGTCACGTTGGTGACACTATTTCGAAATGACCAAGATATATTCTTGTAGAAAATTGAACAATCTACAAAAAAGGTATATTACAAGTTTTTGATATATTTATTCCTTCAAAAGTTATTCAAGGTCAAAGTTGAACTAAAGAGAAATTTTATATATATATATATCATATTTGCAAAATGTTTTTATTTGTTTTTATAGATCGATCGTCTTGACCTTGGAAAGATTGCCAAGAATAAAATAATATAAATAAGAACTTTTTGTTCAGAAAACGGAAATGGTTTTTCTTCAAATTATTTAATTAAAATAAAAAAAAATATTTTAATGTTAAAAATATAATTATTCAGGGAATATTATTAATTTAAAACAATAAAAATACGAATATTTTCAATTTAATGCAAATATCTTAGGACCTGTGAAAAATATCAAAAACTTTTATAGAGATAAGTTATAGAAAAAAAAGTGCTCTACAAAAAATGTCCTATAAAATTAATGGTTGGGTCAAAATATTGAAAAAATATTAAAATTTCTCTATAGTTCAACTTTGACTTTTTTGTAGATCGTTCAAGGTTTCTACAAGAATATACTTTGGTCATTCCGAAATAGTGTCACCATCGTGAGCTATAAAATTCCAAAGTGCAAGAGAATATTGTTTCCATGTTATTTAAATGGAAAATCAAAATTTGCGATGCGGCACCTCTTAATATTAATATTAAGAGCATAAACTTTCGTAGGAATTTTTTTCCAAAAATATTGTCGATATAATTAAGAAAAAAAAAATCATCATTTTTTTCGAATCAGTCTAATATTTATATTGTTGATCTAGAATAACTTCCTGAAGCTTAAATTCACCTTTTCGCCGTATTCCGGACTTAATAACCCACATACCCATTTAACTATATACTAATTAATAATCCTAGACCCTTTATCTAAAAATTTCCCAACCCAGCTGCATAAAACATAAAATTTTATTACATTAACCCTTAGCAAAAAAATTTTAATAATCCCATTATTTCGAATTGTATTAAACCTCATTTAAAGCTCTACAATACAACAAAATATGAGGAACCTTAAAGACTTTTGACACATATCATATTCCCAGAGCTTTTCCACAACCCCTTACACCCGCACCCTTCTCGTCGTCCTACACAAACGTGATTCTGTCATTTGAACCGTTGCTCTATGTGTCCAACTTAATTACATTTTCCGTTTCACTTTTCACGCATATCCATCATTCAAAAGCTCAATCTCATCATTTTGTTTATTTTTTTTTCCTCCAAAATTCATTAACTTTCGCATCTTCAATATTACTACCGAAAAATCACAATAAGCGCCCGCTTGAAACCAAATACTTTGATATTTTTTTTTTGAATTATACGCAAGCAATGTTTTAAAAGGATATTCCATAATTTTCTTTACATCCCATTTTATTTGTATTATTAAGTAGTTAATTAAGTTGAACCTAACGGAATTAACTTTAAATCTTTGTAATTATAAACTTTAATTTTCGCATAAAGTAAAGCGTTATTTTGATGGAGGGCGTTTTTATTTTTGTTGTTCCATATTAATTGGCTTTATTTTGCCTCATTAAAACGGCCGTTAAAATGTAATGTATCTTGAACTTTTATTTTGGTGGAATATCCCTCGGTTATTATACTATTTGTTGTTAAATGAAAGCCCGGAAAGAAATCAATATGGAAAATGTTTACTTCTATGTTAAAATTCTTTAGGAAAAATTTCAAAAAAAAAAAATACGGTTGTCAGATGTTTTGAACGGAAAAATCGTATCGAAGGCCTTGGGGCTGAGCTTAATAAAAACGTTTCAGATATGTAATATTTGCGAATAAATCTCATTTGTTCTCAACAATAAACCACGAAGCCAACCTGTTTTTCTTCCTCCACTTATATTGATTTACAATAGTTTGTCTATTTTTCGTCGGTTTGGGCTTTGAAACGTTTTGCTTTCTTTCGGGCTTTGTGACAAATCTCTTTGTACTGTTGTACATGTATGTTTGCCAATCCGTGTTGGAAATTGAACATCCGTTTATTTGTTTAACTACACATTTTCCATTTCCCTCAACTCCACATTGAAAAATAATAATGGAATTATTAACATTCTGCATTGATTCACAGTTGCTTAAGCAAATAATTTCAGCCAAAGGAAAAGGGATGTTTTCAGCCGAAAATTCGGTGAAAATTCGACATTAAATTTCAGAAAGTTAAGGGATGTAATAGTTAACAATTCCATTAGATCGTTGAAGCGGAATTGAGAATTCAATAATTGGACACAAATCATTCGATCATTCCCCACTGCCAATCAATTTTGGTGATTGTCATTCGCAAGGAATTAGACGTTTAATATTAATTACAATGAAAACCCACCGTTGGTTTTGCAGTAATTAAACGGAATCGTAAAGCTGTGGAGAATTATTCAAAAAGGAATGGTTTTCTTTTTTGTTCGTTTATGCAAATTTATAACGTTTGCTTGTAATTGGATGGATAAATATTTGACGACTTCAATCGATTTGTAATGTTAATATTAAGGTTGATTCTATATTCAAAATGTTTCCTCAGCCAATATTTGATTTAAGGCCAAATCATATGAATAGTTGAGTGAAATACAATCACGTTTTCGTATTACTCCAGTGGTTCTATACTCATTTGAAATTCGATCGAAAATTGACAAAAAATTGAATTGTTTTTGCGATTGAAAACATTTGCAACTTCATTGCTTCTTTGACTATCAGGATGCAAAAAGTAAAAGCTACTGAAGATTTCCTTATTTTATTTTTTTCTGAAAATCTATGATCCTTTTTTTAATGGGTCAAAGTATAAAAAACTGCCCACAGAAAATAATATCCCTTCTTACATCTATCTTTAATCTATGCCTACGCACAGGCCACTTTCCCTCCACCTGGAAAAAAGCTCACATAGTTGTCCATAAAAATTCAAAACCCAAAAATAAAATCACAAGCTATCGGCCAATCAGTCTGCTTAGCACACTGTCGAAGGTATTCGAAAAAATTATCAAACGACAACTTCACACTTGGATAGTACTCAACCAAATTCTACCCAATACGCAATTTGGATTTGGATTTAGTTTTTGATATTTTTCACAGGTTCTCAGTAATAAAAAAAATAATTTTTATGTTAAAAATTTAATAATTAGGGAATATTTTTAATTTAAAACAATAAAATTACGAATATTTTCAGTTTAATGCCAAAAACTTAGGACCTGTGAAAAATATCAAAAACTTTTGTAGAGATAAAATATAGAAAAAAAAGTGCTCTAAAAAAATGTCCTTTATAATTTTCTCAAAAAATTGATGGTTGCTTCAAAAAATTGAAAAAATATTTATATTTCTCTTTAGTTCAAATTTGACCTTGAATAACTTTTGAAGAAATAAATATGTCAATAACTTGTATCTAACCTTTTTTGTAAATCGTTCAATTTTCTACAGGAATATATATTGGTCATTCCGAAATATTGTCACCAACGTGAGCTATAAAATTCTCCAAAGTGCAATAGAATATTGAACGATCTACAAAAAAAGGTGGTCTTACAAGTTTTTGATATATTTATTCCTTCAAAAGTTATTTGAGGTCAAAGTTGAACTAAAGAGAAATTTTAATATTTTTTCAATTTTTTGAAGCAACCATCAATTTTATGAGAAAATTATAAAGGACATTTTTTTAGAGCACTTTTTTTTCTATATTTTATCTCTACAAAAGTTTTTGATATTTTTTACAGGTCCTAAGTTTTTTGCATTAAACTGAAAATATTCGTAATTTTATTGTTTTAAATTAAAAATATTCCCTAAATTATTATATTTTTAACATAAAAATTATTTTTTTTATTACTGAGAACCTGTGAAAAATATCAAAAACTTTTATATAGATAAGTTATAGAAAAAAAAAGTGCTCTACAAAAAGTGCCCTATAAAATTTTCTCATAAAATTAATGGTTGCGTCAAGAAATTGGAAAAATATTTAAATTTCTATTTATTTCAACTTTGACCTCGAATAACTTTTGAAGGAATAAATATATCAAAAACTTGTTTGAGACCTTTTTTGTAGATCGTTCAATTTTCTACAAAAATATAACTTGATCATTCCAAAATATTGTCACCAACTTGAGCTATAAAATTCCAAAGTGCAAGAGAATATTGTTCCCATGTTATTTAAAGGGAAAATCAAAATTTTTATGCGGCACCTCTTAATATTAATATTAAGAGCTTAAACTTTCACAGGTTTTTTTTTGGTCATTCCCAACAATATTTTCGATATAATTACGAAAAAAAATTCTAATCTAATGGTTATGAAACTATGAAACTATAAAGTATAAATTTTCCGGATGGATTTTGATAAGAATAGATCGTCTGACACCATACACGACTTCTTTAAAAAGAAAAGTGAAAACTTGGCAATCATATTCATCGTCTTTTCCATAAATCAAGCATCAATCTCTTCTATTTAGAATGATGGAAAATTTATGATTCTTAAAAGAAAATTCATTTAATTTATTTTTAATAATAACACAAGACACATACCAAAGAAAGCTCGAGAACATTTAAATGAAGACAATAAATTTTCAGTGCCAAAATCGCCTCTATAGTAAAACATCTAACGATTAAGACACTTAGCTATTATTATTATATCACATTTTGCAGCAAATCGAGCTATTTCCTTCCAAAAAGTAATAATTTCCTGACGTTCATGTGCTTAACTACATTTATATAAGATGTTCGTGATAAGCCATTGAGTTTTAGACTTAGAATGATGAATTGGCGTCGTTTTACAACCCACAACTTTCGCATTGGCTTCATTTTTCACGGTGGAAAACATTGAAACAGTTTTCTTGTCGACAATAATTGAATTTTTAACGTTTTTCAACACTGAGTAACGAGAGTGGCTTTACAGCGTTTAAAGTTTAATTAGAGCCTTAAGAAAGTTTTGTAATTTTTAACAGACGATTTTTCCTTTTACACTTTTTGTCGACTTAAACGATTGGAGTTGCGTTGGAGTTATTGGAAAACTTTTGCCAGTCAATGTTTGACGTTGGACGGTTGGCGCTTTTTTTTTGTCAGTGAAGTGAAACGTTTGGACAATGGAAGTCGTTAATATACCATAGTACCTTTTTCTTGAACACAATGCCATTGAATGTATGACAAGTTCGTTGATAAAGTTATTCTTGACAAAGTTTTTGGCACAGTTTCTTGCCGTAATAATTTTCTCGCTTGTACATTTATTAGTGCATGTTCGTTATCGTTTTAGTGTTTTCTTGTTGCCCGTTGTTCGGGTGAATTAAACCACCATATTTGCTTCGCAACTTGACGACCATATCTTATCCAAATAAGTACCAAAAGTATGCTTTTTTTGCAAAGGAAAAAATAAGGGTGGTTTAGAATGAATGTATATATAAGAGAAGATGGTATTTTCTGTTATGAATTTACAGGGAAATGGTGTAATAAACAATTTTATTCGTCAGATAAATTCCAAACAGAAAAATATGTAAAGTCCGTTATCGTAAAATCCATGCGGGACACACTTGCAGAATGTAATATTTTTGCATCTTGTTTATATTTTGTAAATGCAAGAAATATATTTGAGTATTTCGGTGCGGTTCTTGTATATGCAAATTTCAATGTTTTTCTTGCGGTTATATCTACGTTGGAATAACTTGGCAAAACGGTGCTTGATTTTTGACCAAATATTTCACGGTTGATTGCATAAAATTTATGAGATTATGCTTTTTATATTTTTAAAGTTTTTCTTAAGCTTTTTGGATGAATCATAAAGTTAAATTGAACCAAAAACTAGTCAAAATAAGATTTTTTTTTAGATTTTTTGAATCATCACAAAGCAGTTATGGAGTGATCCAAACTACTTGATGACCACTGATGAAGATTGCTTGGCAATCGAAGTACGTATCTGGGCAATACGTCACGAATATTTTTGTTTGAACTTTTGTTCAAATTTATGTTTGTGGTATGATTTTTTATATATTATTATATTAAATTATACTACATACATTGGACTTCAATATATATTGTATACACACCAAAAACTAGCTTTTTATAATAGTTGGAAGACTCAATACTTGTAAGGAATGAAAATGAGATGACCTCAACAATCGCCTAGTGCAGGGATCGCCAAATGGCGAACTGCGGATTGCTTTTTTGACGAATATTTTTAAAAATACCAATGACCAGAACCTTTTTTTTTGTGGACTATCATGTAATTAGCACCAGTTCAACAATGTGTCGCTATTTCATGGTGGCGCTAGCAGGCAATTGATCTCTATCGGCGTTTAAGGTAGTAGTCTGGTAACTTATACCTATTTTCATGACTTCTTTGGAGGGTGGTTTTTTATAGGAAAATAAAAATGAATTATCTTGAATATTTAGAGTATTTTTATTTACATATTGAAAATATAAAAAAAAATTATTTGAAAAAATTTAATAGTTTATTACTATTATTATTGTCACTCGAAGTTGGAACCTCAAAAAAAAATACACGTGGGTGGCCCGGGTGATTTTGGCTCTTGATGTTACCTGAAATCAAATATTCTTGATTATTCTTAATCTATAGACATGTCATTCTGGTCGGAACTACTGAAGTTAAATTTCAAGGGTAAATAACAAAATGGTGGACTTTGAAAAAAAAAGTCCTTTTATTTTAGCAAAGAATGGGTTGTAAAATAAGACTCCGTGAATGCAATACATTGCATATTTTTTGTGCAGAGCGTACATCTTCTGTATTTGCTAAGGAATCTTTGAGTTGATAATGTAAATTAATACATTCATTACCTAACGTCTTTTCCAAATCGTCAGGATATTTACTGACTAGTTTATTAGCAAGATTTTTTAATTCGTTTTTATCTATTTCAGATAAATTATCAAAAAAAATTAAATTTTCGTAAAGCTTTTCGTATGCACTTTTACGCCCGGCCAATTGTACACTCAGAGTATCTAGAATAGGGTCATAAATATTTGTGCGAACTTTTTTTCGCCTCTTAAATTTTGGCATTTCAAAAATTTTGCCGTCCTTCAAATTATGCCACCCTAGGCCCGAGCCTCACGGGCCTAGGCGTAAATCCATCACTGTCTGTACTCAAAAGTCACTTTAAACGAGAAATACTAAGCTTACTTTGTAGAATTCAAGGCACTGTAGTTACTTGAATGGCGCAGGATGCGTGGGCCAATCATAACACACCGTACAAAACTCAATCTTTAATTCGACCAATCAGTGAATTTGTTACTAAAACTTAATAGATTTTAACCAATGACATGATTTTTGGAGTTTGTTCCTTATCCTTCATATGTAGAGGGATAAAATTTCTTTCAAATTTTAAGTATTGATGATTTTTGGTCATAAAGGTATTTTGTAAAATTTGAAGTTGTTGAAATAAGTGTATGTTCCATATATCTTGTTTCAAAAGATCTACTAGTTTGGCCAATGTAGAATTTTTCACAGGAACCACATTAAATTTTATATATTCCGGTTTTATTTTTCGTTGTAATTTGGTCGTTTTCCAATGGCTTAAGAATTTTCATTATGTTGTTGTTTGTTGAAAATGTGATATTGAAGTTATTTTTCTTTAGAAAGTTGGCGATTGAAAATTAAATATATTATGGAAATTTGATTTAATATATTTTTTGTTTTCTTTTGGTGGAGTTGGAAGAATGGATATTTTGGTAAATTTTGATATTATTTTATCCACGATTGAGCTTTTGTATCCGTTAGTAATGGCTATATGCTTAATTATCTTAAATTCTTCTTCATGAGCTTTGGTAAACCTTTGGTAATACAAAACTGTTGTAAGCTGCCATTTTTTGGTTTCTTGGGTGAAATGATGTTTCATGGATGGTTTTGTTCATTGTTGTTGGCTTTCTGCATATATTGTATGACAAATTTCCATTTTCATTGGTGATTGTTGTGTCTTAAAAGTTAATTGTTCCATGTAGTTCGTGTTCTGAAGTGAATTTTATTTTCTGGTTAATTTTGTTCAGATCGGATAGCATATTGTCAATCTGTCGGGTAGTTCCATTAAATAATATAATTGCATTGTCTACATATATTCCACAATATATTATTTTATTTTTGTAGGTATTGTTCAAAATATATTTATTTTCAAAGTGATTCTTGTAAATGTTGGCTTGTAGTCCTGATAAAAGAAAACCCATGGCCAAGCCTTCCTTTTGATGATAAAATTTTTGATTGAAATTGAAAAAGTTTTGTAGTCAGATTGTAGTTTAAAAGTTAATTATATCGTTGATTACCATAAAATTATAATTTTTTTATGTCATTAGATTATATTCCACAATTTTGATTGTTTCTTCAACAGGAACATTTGTGTATAAGTTGGCAATTGTGTTAGTTTTAAATTTTAAGTATTATTCATAAACTCATATGTGTTTTTTAAAGAATAATTTTCTCTCAATATGATGCCAGATTTGATGGTTTGTACTAATTTTTTGGCCAACCAATATCCAGGAGCAAGTTTGTAATCCCCTACCGGTTTAATTATACTTATTTTATGAGGAATGACAGTATTGCAATATTTAGATAATTTTTCTTGAACTGCTGATGGAAATATTTATAATAATATCCCTGAATTAATAATCACATCCTTTTCTTTCCGTAAAATGTTTCTTTTTACACTTTAAAAAGCTGAAAACATTTTAATCATCCACGATAAACAAATGTTTCTTAACATATTCTGAACGTTAATGTCCGTATAAGCATTACGTGTTAAAAATATTTAATGAAACTTGTTATACTCATTTAGCGACATTTTAAATCATGCCATTCATGAGATATGAAAACGACTTATAATTCTCGTTAAAAATTGCACAAAGTTTAATATTTGAAGAGTGTTTTAAGAGAATCATTTATTCCCCGTTTTTTTTTTTTTTTTTATTCAACAAAATTGTGTCAACAACAAAGAAAACTGGGAATTTTTTTGTGCATTAACATTGTCGCTTTGTTAAATGAGAAAATGAGAGTTGTTTTTAATTTTTTAAAACGAAATGAGAGGGAAATTGATGTTTTATATTGTTATTTTTTTGGGTTGCAGGTATTTCGGCATTCGTTCACTGCGCATTACACCGTTTATGATGTCACAAACGAGTAAGTGTTTATTTACCTAAAATTTTAATTCCTAAAACTCTCATTATTTTTTCCTCAAATTGTCTGCTGTTACATTTGTTCCATTGGAAAAATCTGATCCAAAAGTGTATAGGTACATCTTTTCATTCTCTTTTTCCGTTCATACTTCTGAACTTTAACATGGAATTTGTACCTTGTTATTAATTTCTTTTGGTTGCCATTAGTTGAAGAAAAGCCAAACCCAAAATTGGAAATTTCTTTTTTCCAAAGTCAAAGATTAAATTATAAATCTACTAGCTGATCCCCGCGACTTCGTCTGCGTAACATAGGTGTAGATTATATTTTCTTTTTAAATTTGCTATTTGTAGTGGCATATGAAAATTTTTAATTTTCTTATTTCTTTTACGAAAAACATAATCATACCGCAAACACTATTTTGTCGACTTTAAAAAGACACATTTAATAAACTGTTACTTAGAATAAAATAGTTGTATATAATGATCAATTAATTTTCAAAAATTATTTATAAATATCTAATAAGAGTATGGTCTATTCAATATACCTGCGGTAGGTATACCTACCGTGAACTAATTAATCCGTAAATCAAACACCGTCTATAAATAAATAAAAACAATCGTTAAGTTCAATAAAGTAAGTCATAATTATGATTTAAAACAGTCAAAAATTATCAAAACACTCGCCTAGATATTTAGAATATTAATAGAAATCCCATTTCATTGTCTCGACTCCCGAATGAACCTTTTTCTCAAAACTATTACACTACTGCGATGTACAAAACTACCACGAAATTAAAATTTGTTCAATTGCACGAAACTCAGTTCCTCCATAATCAAGTATAACCATAAGTGTGGGTCAAAAACATCGATTATTTTTTTTTAACAAGTGACACGGAAAAATGGGTTGCTAGACACCTTAAACAAATTCTCACCAAGTATGAGCTCTTAATTTTAATAGGAAGATCCTCCGCATCGCAGTTTTGTATTTTTTTCTCAGTCCAATAGAAAAAAAATCATACCTCATCATTTATCGATTGTACAGAAAAGTGTTTTGAAAGAATTTTTTAGGAAATTTAATGCTCTACAAAAAAGATATTCTATAATGTTTCCCTAAGCCTCACCATTTGAAAGATATTAAGGTTTTAATTTTGATTATTTTAAGACAAATTTCATTTTTGTTTATGAATTTTATAACTCGACAATAAATGAGTCTTATACAATAAGATAAGGTCAAGGTACAATAAAGGTCTATTTACAACAATTTTGTAAAAAAATAAAATAATAAAAAAGGTTAATGTAAGATTCGAACCCACGTCTTTATAATTAGGAGTATCAGAATGTGAGATACGTAAGCCATTACGCTATAAACATCAACTGTGTGTTTTATATATATAAAGGTTTATATTTCAAAGAGGCAATTTTTTAAAATTTAAATTGAATTTACTGTGCTTTTTATCAGTTCAACTAAAAATATTTTTACAGATTATTTTCTAACTTTAAATTACCTTTCCAATAATATATAACTCATCTGTCTAGTGTAAAAATTTATCTTTTCATCCCTAAGGAATACCTTCCTTTATTGTTTTTTTGGAATGATAAGTAGCCTATAGTCTGTGGAAAATTGTGTTGTATCTTAATACTAAATTTTATTAAATTCGGTTGTTCTTTTCTTTAGTTAAATCGGGACACACAGACAGACAGACAGATAGACAGACAGACAAAAATTTTAAAAATGTTAAATTTGGAATAAGGGCCTCTTAAAACAAATATTTACCTTAAAATTGGGTTCAAAATCGAAATGTACAGACAGACGTAAGAATTTTATATATTAGTACCTATAGATGATATCGATGATTAAAAAAGTATTCTTTTTTTCCTTTTGGTTTTAATTGCGAAGCAGTCTTGATAAATATTTGTTTCGTCCAACAATTAATCCTGCAATTAAACGGATTTTATAATCCATTAAAAACTATACGAGTTTTCCCAGTCATTCACCGCTCTTTCATAAATCTTCATTTTTCTATAGGAAAATAATGAAATAAAAATACCTCCCATCCCCTAACGAATCGAAATCTTACGTAATGAATATCTCAGTAATCCTTTCCTCATAAATAATCTTTATATCATCCCCAACCGACCAACCACCAACTCAATTCCGATTCCCTAGTTTTCTTTACATAACTCTCTACAATATGAATAGCTCCGGCACATAATACTACTCGTCTCTATATAGGAATAATTCAAAATTTCCCCCGGATTACGCAAGAATGTAGTGGAAAACTAGGGAATCGAGAGAATTGGAAGAGAACTAAGAACATGTACCCGATGTTTAATGAAGATGTAGTACGCGTGATTCAATTATATTACTAAATTAATCATTTAAATATACACACGAACGAACGGAAGAAAGAGAAATGTGTGAAATCAAAATTTGTTCGTGGATTTAATTATGCGGAATGAATTGCTTTTGTCAAGGGTTCCTCGCCATCTTCGCCATCTTTGGCATGTCTAGTTGTTCAAAGAAGAAAAAAATATATTTCTACGATAATAATCAATCTTTTCCCATGCAAATATTGAATATGTCCCATCATTTCCCATTTTGATAATGAAAAAAATTTAAACAGATGCACCACTTTAGTAGCAATCGTTGGATTCATAAATCACCGTCTAAAACAATCACTCTATACAGTGGCGTGTATTACATATAGACAAAAAGACACTGCCTACCCTACATAATTCAGATAAATATTTATAATTTTGTTCTGATATCTAGTTTTATTTTATTTACGAGTACTATCAAATATCAATAAAGAAAAAATCTTAACGGATATCATCTATACAGTATACAGATTATGCCAGCTCATTTGTTCGTTCAATTTCAAGTAAGCGACTGGTAATATTTGAATTGCGATGCACTAGCGCTACTGAGTCCAGCAGCGGGAAAGACACAAACTATTCGTGCCTAAATATTTATATGTGTGCACTCATAGCTATATATATGTGTCAGTGTGTGCGTTCGTATAAAAACAATAATACAAATATACAATTCTACACATACAACCTCAAAAAAAGACACTGTCTTCTTGCACACGACAAATTACGATAATTACCGAAGTAGCATCGTTTCTTATTCATTAACGCTGAAATTACAAATTTGAATTTTATTGATTTCAATAATCGATTTAACGATCAGTAATCTACGTACATTGTTACTATTTAATTCTAATAAATTTTAATAATGTATTATCTATTATCTGTATTATTTAATCCTGACGATTATATTGTATTTCTTTAATAAAGTTTAGAAAATGAGTCTATCTATGGATATTTGTGGTTAAAAGTATCAACATCATTATTTACCCTATACCGATTAGCCAACAAAATTTTAAATTGTGAATTTTCCGAAATTGTTTTTTGCCAATCGATGGAAAATCGTTCGTAGAGGTTTGTAAAAGAAACCGTTTCGTTTGTGACAAAATAGTTTTGCGGTAATTAATTAATTACGAAAAATTAATTAATTAGTCATTGATATAGTAAAATGTTAAGAAAATAAGGTTTAAAGCAACATACAATAACAAAAATGCGGAAAAATTTAGGAAACGGTTGGTTAAAACTAAAAAAAAGTCAAAGAAAAATATTTTCCAAATTTCAAAAAACACTTTATAATGTTTTCGACTTCGTATACATATTTTTTCAAAAATTTTTTGTGTGAAAAGTTGATTTTCATAAGCGATGAAAAAATTTTGGAGAAAAGCCTGTTATTAATTATGTTTCGATTTTTGTTATTTTGTACAATTTTGGGAAAATATCATTTGAGGAAAAAATTAATTTCTAAGTTGCCTTTTTTTCAATGACTTTATCAATGACTAGCTGATCCCCGCAACTTCGTCTGCGTAACGTAGGTGTAGATTATATTTTCTTTTTAGCTTTGCTATTTGTTGTGGTATATGAATATTTTTATTTTTCTTATTTCGTTTACGAAAAACATAATCATACTTAAAAACACTATTTCGTCAACTTTAAAACAACACATTTAATAAACTGTTGCAAAGAATAAAACTGTTCTAAGTAATAATCAATTAATTTTCAAAAAATATTTATAAATATCTAAAAAGAGTATGTCTATTGCGTATAGCTACGGTAGGTATACCTACCGTAGACCAAATAATCTGTAAATCAATCAGCATTTATACATAAATAAAAAATATCGCCAAGTTCAATAAAGTTGGTCTTAATTATAAGTAAAATGGGGTGACCATGCGACATTTTTCAAATAACTAACATTTTAAAACTTGTGATATCTTTCGAATGGAATGTTCAAATTGAATAACTCAAAAAGTTATATAATGGTATTGAAGCAAACTTAAATATGAAGTCATTTATTTTTATAAGGATTAATCCCAAAGTATAAATAAAAGAGCTTTTATAACGGTGGCATTTATGTAATTTTTTTAAAATGAAAAAACACTTATTGTGACATAACTATAATAGTTAGACATATGCTGTCGCTTTATTTTTTGTAGATAATGATATGTTCTACAAAATCGTAGTACATTATTTTGTCTATAACCAATAGTTTTCGCAGCGCACGCGATAAAACAATGTTTTTTGGTAATTTTTTTCAGACCTTGGGTTACATTATTGGAGTTTTAGTATCGATCCTTAACTTTTTTGAAAATTTAATATAGCCTATGTTCATCGGAAATAGTGTAGCTTCGCAACAGTGAAAGAAGTTTTCAAATCGGTCAAGTAATTTCGGAGACTATTCAAAGCAAACAAACAATCAAATCTTTCCTCTTTATAATAATAGATAGACTAATCAATTAATTAATTTTTCTTAATTAATTTATTACCGCTAAACTATTTTATCACAATCGAAACGGATTCTTTCACATACCTCTACGAACGATTTCCCCTCG
Organism: Sisyra terminalis; assembly: GCA_958496175.1. Taxonomy (NCBI): domain Eukaryota; kingdom Metazoa; phylum Arthropoda; class Insecta; order Neuroptera; family Sisyridae; genus Sisyra; species Sisyra terminalis. The sequence continues at coordinate 44,130,854 of OY292278.1, read as the reverse complement.
ATTGCAAAAAAAAAATCAGAAAATTCACACTTTAAAATTTTGTTGGCTAATCGGTATAGGGTTCATTATTTACTCATCATAACGACGAACTAAAACCAACATGCAGCATTTTTGATTATATTAAAGTAGCTTTTAAAAATTTCTGCCTACTCTGCCTAAAACCTCTGTGCACGCCACTGACTCTATATATATGGGGACGTAATACACCGTTGACCTTAATCTCTTTCCAATGTGGGTTATTTGTTTTCTTCTTTTATAAAACAATACCTTGCGTTCGCCAACCCCCTGGTCCTCAGCAGCGGGTAACATCTTTCAAGTCTTTTTTCATCATCCCCCGATATTTCCATATTTTTACGGTTCACATCAATTTTAATACGAATTCGCCGCGATCTGGAACAAGTTATTAATCTTCATGTACAGCGGGGAGTCGGGAACTATGAATGGGAAATTTATGAGTGCTTTTTTTTTCTAATGGTTTTTCAATCGTTTTTTTTTCCTTGTGGCAGTCATCATATCCCTCTACGGCTCCAAGACTCGCCCAAAGTTCAACCGCAACGTTTGCAATATGCGAGTTGGTTGGGGAACACCAGTGCCTTAGTCATTGTAGCCGATAACGATGTCTACGTCCGGACATCACCGTCTGAAGAAACAGATCACCGACTAACATTCACCGGAAAACCGGATATTGTCTATAACGGAGTGCCCGATTGGCTATACCAAGGTGAGTTTTACTCTATTGCTAGCTAATGCACTCTAAAAAATTCAATAAAATCAATAAACTTACTTCCTTACTTCTTTTACAACAATCAAAAACATTAATCAGTAATATTGTTCACATATTATAACACATGGGAGATCCATTTAGTGTTAATTCTCGTCTACCAAATAAGCACTTCGCTTTTGGAATTTAAAAAATTTTCATTTCATTTATTTATTTTACTTCCAGTATACATTCTATAGAGATGCAAAGCATCTGTACATAGAACTGGAATATTACAATTGCATATATTTAAATCAGAGCAACAAATTTAAAAGTTACAAAATTAAAACAAAATTACCAAAAAAAGTAAATCAATACAATTTTAATTGGAAATTATGTCAATAACTAGCCACTCAAAATACCCATTGTGCTTATTAATATTTTCCTCAATTGCTTTCGCTTAAAATTAAATATTATAAAATGCTTGGATAACTTATGAAATTTTTTATTCCAACAAGATATGGATTCTTAGTGCTGATAATTTTCTTAGTTTTTGGTAGCGTTAACAAATTAGATCTAATTTGTGTCTTAGACTGGGCCAAAAAAATTGACAATTTTTTTTTTCAAAAGTATATCGAAAATATTGTTCAGGGTGACAAAAAAAAATATTGCTAAGGTTTGAGTCCTTAATTTTAATATTAAGAGGTCTGGCATCTTTAATTTCGATTTTTTATTTGTGCTTTCATTTTTGCGTCAATGCTGTCAAACTATCAAAGTAAAAAAATGCATTTGCACATATATTTATAGATATTTAAATTCCCTACAAAAAATGTTTTTTTGAAAATTGTTGCCAGACCCGCCGTTTCCAAATAATCAAGCTTTAAACATTGATATAATTTTTGGATTTATCACTCTTTATTTTGGAATTTTGTAACTAACGAACAAATAAAAATATAGAAATCAACAATATAGATTCTTAAAGGGAATTAAATTCTCTACAAAAAAGGTCTCTTAACGTTTTTACATAAAATCACTCTTTCAAATTTGGCTCAACAACGAAAAAAACAATAATTTAATATTTCTTTCAACTTTAATTGTGAATAACTTTTGAAAAAGTGATTTTATATAAAAACGTTAAAAGACCTTTTTTGTAGAAAATTAAATTTCCTTTAAGAACCTATATTGTTTATTTCCATATATTTATTTGTTCGTTAGTTACAAAATTCCAAAACAAAGAAGATAAATTTAAAAATTATATCAATGTTTAAAGGTTGATTATTCGGAAACGGCGTGTCTGGCAAAAATTTTCAAAGAAACGTTTTTTGTAGGAAATTTACTTTCCTATAAATATAAGTACAGATAATTTTTTTTACCTTGATAGTATGCCTGCATTGACGCAAAAATGGAAGCACAAATAAAAAATCGAAATCAAAGATTATAGACCTTTTAATATTAATATTAAGAGCTCAAACCATCCCAATATGTTTTTGCCACCTTCAACAATATTTTTGATATACTTTTCAAAAAAAAAATAGTCGATTTTTTTTACCCAGTCCATTGTGTATACTTATTATTATATTGTTTTTACACTCACTATAGTAGTATGTTAAAGCACTGATGATAAATAACTCCCTGATACCAAGGGGTATATCAACAATTTTACGTGAAATTAAATAATTAACAAAGTGATTTTAAATAGTAGTCAATGGCCTGACACTATTTTCATATGTCCAACCCATGCAATTATGCCATAATTGATTATGTTTTCAAAGAACCCGTGATAGTTTTTAATACCAAGGGACTTAAGCATTTTCTCAATTTAAAGAATATTAATGAAAAGTGCCTTATTTTTTTTTGTTAATTCATAGACATGCGAGTTCCATTTCATGTAAGCATCGAAAATTAGTCCTAGATATTTTCAATTATCTACTATTTTAAGTTCAAAATGATTTATTTTAAGGTGAAAATTATCAGGGATACTATCAATGTAACTTGTAATAAACGTAGATTTATCTATGTTGAGAGACAACTGATTTTCTCTTAACCAATTGTCAATTTTGATTAACCATCGAGTTAATATAAGGTTGACTTCAGCCCAAGTACTGCTAGAGTATCGTATTACTGTATCATCCGTATATGAAACTAGAGCCCCATTAGGTAGACAATTAAAAATTGCATTAATATGTCAAATGAAGAGTAGTGGGCCCAGAATTGTTCCTTGAGGAACACCTACTATAACAATATTAGTCTTACTAAAACTATTATTGATAATAACACGTTGTTCTCTATTAGTTAAAAAGTTCTCGAGTAGTTTATGAGGAATACCTCTAATACTACGTCTCCAAAGTCTATCTCATAAAATTTTTTGAATCCCAGTGTTGAAAGCCTATGCTAGGTCTAGAAAAACTAAAACCGTAGGTATATTTTTATCGATATTATCGTATGTATAATTCGAAGTAATTGCAAGAGCTTCGCTAGTGCCTCTGCTTTTAACGAAACCAAATTGAAAATCAGAAATTAATTTATTTTTATCACAAAAATCATAGAGTTTATTGTAGTTATCTTTCTTAAAAAACTAAGCTAAGTTAGAAATAAGCGAGTTAAATTTGTAGTTTGAAGTTAAATGTTTATCTCCAGATTTATGTATAGGTGTTATATCCGTTTTTTTCAAAGCTGTAGGCCAATAGCACTGTTAATACATTTGTCAAAAATTTACTCCAAGGGAGCACTTATATCCATAGCGATAAGTTACAAAACTTAAGTACCAATGATGGCCAATGATTTAATTTTTATTTGATTTATCAATTTTTCAATTTTAAAGCAATCTGTGGGCGTAAGAAAAATACTATTGGGGTAATACTTAACATTTGTCGCTTTGTTTACGGGATCGTATACTATTTTCTTAGCTAGATCAGCGCCAATGTTACCAAAAAATGTGACAAAATCTTCAGCAATAGCATTATTATCGGAGATAATTTCTTCATTACATATAATATAATCAAGATCAGACGAGACATTATGTTTTTTACCCAATTTACAGTTTACAAATTGACATAGTTTTTTACAATCTTTACAGATTACATTAGTAAACTTACTTTCATAACTATTTTTAGCTACCGAAATCAACTTATTTAGTATTTTACAATAAGACTTATAATCATTTTTTTAGTGCAACATTAGTTCTATTCAAATTCCCTTGCTTACTCGTATATAGGAATTCTTTGGTTTGACATTGGTATCATAAGACCTTTAGTAATCCAAATACTACGAGTTTTATTAGATTTATTTCGTTTACTTTTATCCACCTTAAAAGTGGACTCATTAATAAGTTTTTTAATCTTATCTATTAATGTACTTATAAAAAGATCGGGATCTTGTATTGTTTGTAAAGTATTCCAATCAACAGACTTACTACGTTCAGTTAAAAAGTTGTAATTAATCTTATAAATATCTTTTGTATCTGAATTTAGTATATTAGTCCTTATAGAAACAAAAATAGGGAAGTGATCAGTGAATTCATTCATATATAAGTAAGAATTTATATTATTGATATTAGATTTAATAAAAAAATTATCTATCCATGTTCCTCTCGAGTCATTAGGTCTCGTTACTCCATTGAAGTATGGTAAAAAACCATGATTAAGCATGGTACATAAAAATTCATAAGTTATATGTTCCGAGTTAAGAAGATTGATATTGAAATCTCCTACTATAATTTGATTGTTACCATGCATTTTCTCATCTATATATTTTGTAATTAATTTATCAAATTTTTCTTTAGTAATATCATGGCATCGGTAAATACCAGAAATTTTTATATTTCTATTATCTTTTAGCTTTAATGTTGCTATAATTATTTTCATTTCACCATACTTGTTGATTGTAATGTTATACTTCAAAGATTTTTTGACGTACATAACAACCCCATCAGCTTTGTTAATTTTACAATCATTGTAGTGTATATTATAGTGCTTTAATTTAAAAAAAACGTGAAACAAGCCATAAGCCAGGTCATAAATTATAACTACGGAATATTTTGTTATTTTTTTTTTGTCGTTTAAGAGTTCTAGAAAAAGAATTTTTGAAAAGGTCCAAAACTTCGGTTCCCTACGGTTTTTATCGAAAAAGATTTTATCAATGAAATCATTTATCTGCATTTGATATTAACATCCATGAATATTAAATCGTAGACATTGAAAACAACCCCGTTACCAAATTTCAGCTTAATTTGTCTGTCGACCTTCATAAAACCACCCCCAACCAATTTTCAAATTTTCCATGAAAAAAACCGAAATTTCCACGGGAAAATGTTCCCTCATAGTCATAATATTAATATTAATTTAACTCTGGTTTTCGCAATTGCAGAGGATGTGTTAGCGACTCCTGAAGCACTGTGGGGCTCTCAGGATGGCAGCCACATCATGTTCGCCACGTTTAACGACTCGGGGGTGGGAACACTGACATTTCCCTGGTTCGCCACCGGTTCCGTCATCAGCAGCACGGGTGTCGCTAAACGTGGCAGTTTTCCATCCTCCAGAAGTGTTCGTTACCCCACGGTACGTAACAAACCCCACACCATTCCTGACAAAAGGTCATACATTATTACACAAATGATATTAAAGTGTTACAATTCATAAAGCAAAAAAATAACTATTTCAATTTAGGCGCTTAACAAAAATTAAATTATCCTAACAAAATAGCATTTATATTCACGAAGGATATTAGATCGATTAAATTTTGAGCCTTTATTGAGATGCCACACATATTGATTTTTATAACAATGCAAATTAACTCTTGGAAATGTTTGTGGTTCCCATTGATAAATTTGGTGTTTGATATTTTTTTTACAGCCGGGAACTCCAAATCCGATAGTTCAATTATGGATAATCGACGTCACCAACATAACAGAACCGCAGAGATGGGAGGTGAAACCACCTGTGGTACTTGTGGGACAGTATGTATTCAAATGCTTGTTCATTTCATGTTTCATTACATAATGCCTCTGCCTACATTATATTGTTTTGTATTGGATTTAATTCAATGTTAAACTAAATCTCATTACGTAAAACACTTGCTGTACTTGAAGCTAATTGTCTTTTAATTGACCTTTAGAGCATGTCAAGCTTTGAAAGCTCATCCCATTGAAATATACTCGTACAATAAATTGGATGTACATCTAAAAAAATATGTAATTAAAATAATATTTTGATGTTTTCAGAGACTATTACCTAACATCAGCAAATTGGGTCGGCACAAATAATCATCAAGTTTCGGTCGTTTGGATGAATCGAGCTCAAAATCTCAGCATTGTATCAGCATGTCTTGCTCCAAATTGGACATGTATTGAGGTAATCCATGTCGCAATCTCCTTAAATTACAGCAAACCACGAAAATTCGACTGAAATTATTAATGATTATTTCATAGACGCATGCCGAACGAGCCGTGGAAGATTCATGGTTGGACGTTCAGCCGCATCCGATATTTTCACCCGACGGTGATAGTTTTTTGCTGTTGGCTGCCATACAAGAAGGAAGCACCGATTATTACACTCATATAAAGCATGTCACATTAACACAGCAACGCATGGCTGTTCTCAGTCATGGAAAATATGAAGTTCTGAAAATCCTCGAATGGGATACACATAATCATTTAGTGTAAGCATTAGTTAGATTACGTACCAACTTTGGGAAAATTTTTTGATTTGTTTCACATTTTCTTGTTGTTTTTCATTGTGTTACAGATATTACTTAGGAACACAAGATAAAAAACCAGGACAAACGCATCTGTACGTTGTACGAGATCCCACTACAGACGATCCTAGACGATTCGAGCCGCAGTGTATAACGTGTGATTTGGGTGAAGTGCTATGGAGTAGCCGGTTCTACTATAGCAACTGTACACATTTCACTGCATCTGTAAGTTCAACAATAGATTATATATACATTTTTTTTTATCGATAATGGACATTATGAAGGGTGAATCACCGTCAGAACGTAAAAAAAATGACTTTTTTAAAACTGCTGCCATTTTTTTTAGAGATATTAAAAAACGATCTTCGGCATGTAGAAGTTTTGAACTATTTTTTTTATTTGCCCCGATATATCCCCCCTCCCCCTTTTACAGTGCTTTGAAAAAGGGTCCTCAAAAATGAGGAGGCAAACGGGAGACGAGTTTTCTCGGAAACCGGAAGTCGGATCTTGATTTTCCGAAGAATGTAGGTTTTGGTAATGCGTCTTCTTGGTACTGAACCTCAAAAATCCGAAAAAAGTTGAAAATTCACAAAATGGCGCGGCTTTGAAAAAAAAGTTAAAAAAACGACCTTTTTTTGAACCTTTCCCCCTCTCCCACTTTGAGAGGGGGAGGTTTGGCCAATTTCAGAGGTTCAGTACCAAGAAGATGTGTTAAACTATAACACTCTCCAGTTTCAAGTCAATCCGTCGGATAGTTTCTGAGAAATCTTGTCTCCCAATTTTAAAAAGTTGATTTCGAAAAAAACGCATTTTAAGTTTTTTTAAGATATTTTTTTATGTTATTATCAATTTATTCAATTTTTATCAGTGAAAATACATTAGTCAGCTATTCCAATCCTTTTAACATGTTATTCTTGAATGTTATAAGAAGAGATTTATGGAAAAAAAAAATCGATTTTTTTTTCTGAAGGTGATCCACCCTTAAAGTGAGGAAAAACTAGTTTTTAGTTATGAAGAATGTATGTTTTGATTGGAAAAAAAGTTGTAATTTCAATTAGCAATTGAGGAAACGATGGATTCGCTTATGGATCTTTTGGAACGTCATAGTCCGAGTTATCGTTTAATGTAAAAACAATAACACAGGATTACAAAATAACCTTTTAAAGTGTTTTTGGCCGTAATAAATCATTTCAATGTATTTTTGTTCGTTTACAACTATCACGTAAGGTCTTCCCACAAAATGTGGTAGTACCATATATTAGGAATAAGTATTGGATAAATATCTTAAGGAACACAATTTTGCCATAGTAAAATTATTTAAACAAATACATTTAATATAATTATCAGGGATATAACATTGTTAAGTATTTTATTTATTTCCAAGTCACAATTAAATAGTTAAGGAATAATAATATATGTCCTATGACTCAATTTATTCTTTATTACGACGCATTTCAACAATTCTTGGCTGTCATCATCAGATAATGATTATCTTGTCAATTGTACAACAATTAATAAAGAAGAATTTGAGTCGTAGGACATATATTATTATCCATTAATTCAGGGTTATAAGTCCTTATAGTAACGTTTGCGCTTTCTATCAAAGTGCTTTTCCTCTTGTGAGTTCGTTATGCATCGTTCTTCTGTTCATCCAACAGTAATCGGCAATCATGTTTGTGTTTTATCTTTTCTAATACCTTTTTCCTATTTCTTCACTATATTGGCGAAATCTCTCCCCTCGTTCCTCGCTAACAGCACCAAAATTTTCTAGATAGTACCTAGTCAATGGGTGATTGGAGAAAAAGGACTTTTAAGTTTCTATTTCACCCTCATTACTTGAAGTTTTCGAACATTTCAGTTATAATAGACTAGCAGTTAGGATCCTTTTTGTTTCCTAAAACACAGCTTATGTATAACAAACTGAAAAAATAACAAAGTTGAATTTTCCTTTTCTGCCATTTTTGTGACAAAGCTGTTATTTTTCAAAGTTTTTTGAATATCCGGTCTAACAAATACATTTTTCTACTTCTCCTTGGATAAACCGGGGAACTGCTCACAAAGATATTTAAAACATACTCCTTCCTTTGGTAATCCTCAACAAATTGTTTCATGATTCCTTATGTAAAATATAATTTTTTTGAATCCTCAACAAACTTTCTGGTAAAGTTCTATTTACCAATCTTTTATGTTTTCCGAACTTTTAAGTAGATGTTTAAAGCAATCAAAGGCTAAATAGATTTATTTTGGGGATTACTAAAAAATTATTGGCTTACATTTATGGGTCAACATAGAAAATAACAGATATAATAAAGATATAATTTGTAAGAAAATCTTTCGTGATGAATTTTTTTCATTATATTTTCCATAATCAGTGCAAAGAATACTATAAATATCTGTTAAGACAATTTTACCATCGCAACCTGTGTAATTTATACATCTTTTCACATTTTCGCCACAGAAAACATTTTTCTATTCGAAAAACTGCTGTATTTTTTTTCTTTAGAATAAAGGTAATTTGTGTTTAGTGTAAGAAAAAATTAAACTTTTCATTAGTAATTTCAATACTGAGTCTTTTAATACAAGTGTGAATATCTGTTTTTTCCAACGATCAAACTATAATTGCTATTTAAAGTAAGATCCAGTTAATAAACAAAAGATTTTAATAATATTAACTAGGCTAGAAAATGAGAAAAAATATTTTAATTTTTTTAATAAACTTCTAAAAATAAGTTTTCCAGTAAAACTTTATTTTACCAATCCATCAATTTGTATCTGAAATTTGGAAAAAAGTTGAAAAACAAAAAATACCGATAGTTCTCAAATGTTGACTAAAGCGAAAAGTATAGTAAAAAGCCATAGAAAATCAGCCCTTAAAATGATATTTGGACCTTTTTCGAATATGTTGATACTAAAAAGATACATTCATACTCAAAGTTTCAACTATCTTTTTATTTGCTAATAAATCGAAAAAAACGATTAATCAATAAATACTTTTTCTCAACAATGAATGAACTGATGTAACTAAAATTGGAACATATTATGAAAGTATAGGATATAAAAAGCTATACTCAGGGAAAATAATAGCCGTTAATCTTCCTTATAACTATTTGTATGAAATGATTTATCTACTTTTCTACTCAGATGAAAAATTCTAACGAAATTTCTAAAGGACAAATTAACATACTTTTTCTTTAAAAAATTTACCAAGACGTGTAATAAAATATACTTGGCCACCCTTAATTTCAAATATTTTAATTGGTTGCAATTATTAACATTTAGATTTTGGTCGATTTAAACAATCTAACTATTTGTTTTTAAATACATTTATCATGAAAAAACCAACTGTTGTCAAATTGGACCCTGACTATGACAAATTAAAATTTCAAATATATATTTTTAAATTAACTTTTGTTTGTACTTGGTTATACCGAAAGAACTTATGCAATTTTTAAAAATTAATAGCCATTTCAATAATGAAGTAATTAGAGTCTAATTGCACCTACAAAAACCGTCATAATTACCGTTGGATTTGAGTTCGAAAGAATTTTTTTTCAGTACAATCCTCAGCTACAGAGTATCGAGGTTGTATCACTGTTGAATTTGGAAAATTTTCCAAGGAAAACCAGTAGTTCCCGAAAAATTACATTTTCTTTCTGGTTCAGGTTCAAACGAAAATTCTACCAGTTTCATCAATAAAAGACTAACATCCGGAAGAATCCACAAAAAAATTGTTTGTCAACAGAATAAAGTTTATGACCATTTTTCAAATTTAACAATGAAGTAATTAATCAAATTACATTTACGAAAACGGTTATAACTATTGTTCGGATTAAGTTAGAACGAAACATTTTTCGGTACATTCCTCCATAGACCAACACCCAATAGCACTGTGACATACTATTTTGTTACTTCTAGTAACAACTATCAACTAGTACAACTAACAACTTACTAGTTTGTACTTCAGTTGACAAAAATAACAATCGTTATAAAATTCAACAATGGAATAAGTTCATTTACAAAGTCGCGCATAACTTTTTTTGGGTAAAAGTAAGAATCAATTTTTGCTCAGTACAATCCTCTACGTAGCAATGCCCATCTATAGCCGTTAAAATTTTTGAAAAATCTAACAATGGGAGGATATTGATTTTAAAAAAACGGATAATTTTTTTCAGTTCTTTTTAGAGGTAAAAATAAAAAATTTTTCGATACAATCAAGTACTGAGAAAATTTTACTTAAGAATATATGCAAAATTTTAATTTTTTAAAGTCGGATACTAGCTTAACAGAGGTGGAAAACGTCCGTGGGATTTTGAAGCTTCGTATTGTGACATAATTTTAACATACGGTTGATTAAACCTTGGTTTTAGTATTTCGATTTTTTTTATATTTTTAACAGCTATATTAAGTTTTGATATTAGTTTACAATATTTTTAAATCATTTTTAGAACATGTGCATTAGATCTATTATACAATAATAGATCTATTAGATAATTGTCAACAAAATCTTCTTATTAAACGTTAAAAACTGTTCTATTAGATTCAAATTGAAACCCTAAACAGGATCTCCCAATTTAACACCCGGCTTTAGCTTACTAAAAGTTTGAACATATTTTTAGCTTCTTTTATTTATTTATACTTGATTATACTTACAAAATTTTCTTTTGCAACAATCGAAAATAATCAATTGTTAAATCCTTTATATTAGTTTCGCGTACTTAGAGGCTAATTTTGAAGGTGGTAATTAACAATTTAGCATACTTCCGGTTATTCAATTTAGCTGAATTATTGCACTTAGACTTGTGCCACCTTACATTTTCATCTATTAAAGTTTTGATCAATGGTAGTTTATTTTAAGTATTTAATTTTATCGATAATTGTGAAATGACAAAAACGAATAATTGAAAATTTAAATGTGAAAGACAAGAACAACATTTTCAAATTTTATTGTTTCAATAATTTTTAAAGTGACAAAATGTTAATTTACAAAACTAAATGAGTAAGACAAGAACAAATATATTGTTTTTGCGTTTCCCATTACGATGTAATCCAAATTTGCATAAAACGAACGCAGCCAAATTGAAAAAAATGAAGGTGAAAATTTAATAAACAAATTCACTTGTCGTTTTTATAATAATTATTTTGCTGATTTCTTGAGACTTAAATCAGTTGAAACTTAAAATTGATTAATTATTGATTAATAAATTATTAATAAATATGTGCAAATTATTGTTCTTAACGTTTTTTGATATGTTTGATGAAATTAACCATAATTTGTTGGGTGATTATTTTAATATCAAGATGGAACGTGGTGAAGTTCGTGATAAATGCAGATATTGATTATTCAATGATAAAATAAATTGTTGCTCATAACTATAAGAAATGTAAGCAACAAAGGATTTAGAAAAAATTCTTAGTATTAATGAGTTCCCCTTAATACCCCATTGTTAGATTTCTTAAAAAAATTACGGTTCTATACAGACGTTACATTATAAAGGATTGTACCAAAAATATAATCATTTCAATTCTATAACTTATTCTTTAACTTTTGCGTAATTCAACAATAACTCAATCGTTGAATTTGGGAAAATGGTCAGTTTTTATTTTTTTTTAGGTGCAAACATAAATGTTTTCAATTCTTAGTACAATTTCCCATGGACCAGCACAAGCAATATCGCACACAAAAATCGTTTGTACTGCTACGAAACAAAAGTTAGGGCTAATTTTTACAAATTCAACAATGAAATAATTATTGTGAAATTTCACTTACAAACACCCGTCAATACTGGCCAATACCATCTTTTGGTTTATGGAATAGCACCTAGGTTGCACCACTGTTTTATTTTGAATAATCTCAAGAAAAACTTAATAGTTATTTTTTTTTTCGGTTGATAGAAAAATTATTTTTAGTATAAATAAAAGTCTTCTTTAAATATTTTTAAAGCGTTATTTTGCTAAAGTTGGGTACTTGCTTGACAGTGATCTAAAGAAGCATTACTTCTTAACGCCATATTATTTCAGCATCCTGCATTTCATTAATAAAATCGTTACACCAAATATAGAACCGATGAGAAACTAAAACCGAAAAATTAAATTTATTCATTTATTTTATTTTTTTTAGGTGCAAACATAAATGTTTTCAATTATTAGTACAATTTCCCATGGACCAGCACAAGGAATATTCCACAAAAAAATCGTTTGTACCGCTACTAAACAAAAGTTAGGGTTAATTTTTACAAATTCAACAATGGAATAATTGTTATGAAATTTCACTTTCAAACACCCGGCAATACTGGTCAATACCAAGGTTTGTAAATTACACAGGTTGCTTCATTAGAAAAAAAAATGACGTCATACGAAGAATTTTGAAATTGATCAGTCTGAAGATATGTACGAATTTCTTCTGGATACGTCACGTATCCATCACGTAGCCACCATGAGGCCACCTGTGTATTTCATAAACCTTAGGTCAATACCATCTTTTGATTTATGGAATAGCACCCAGGTTACACCACTGTTTTATTTTGAATAATCTCAAGAAAAACTTAATAGTTATTTTTTTTCGGTAGATAGAAAAGTTATTTTCAGTATAAATAAAAGTCTTCTTTAAATATTTTTAAAGCGCTATTTTGCTAAAGTTGGGTACTTGCTTGACAGTGATCTAAAGAAGCATTACTTCTTAATGCCATATTATTTCAACATCCTGCATTTGATAAATAAAATTGCATAAAAATGCATTTGGAAAATTAAATTTACTTATTTAATCTTTTTTTAGGTGAGTCCGTCTATAATCACCGATGCAGTGAACGGCAAAGCCGGATCAGCGTACTACGTCCTGCAATGTGAAGGTCCTGGTTTGCCTTTAGCTGGAGTTCACTCAGTGACAACGCATCGTTTAATACGAATTTTGTATGATACACGACCGCAAAAAGCGAATCGACTCAGTCAACTTGCTTTGCCCAGCCATCGACAATTAGAAGTTCCTTTACCGCAAGGGTGCAAAGCACAAGTTCAAATGTATCTACCACCAAGTTGGCGTGAAGAACTACGAGACGCAGCCTTTCCTGTTTTAGTAGAAGTGTAAGTGATGGAACAATAAGTTAGTACATATTTGGTATTGGAAAAGATAGTTTATGTTAAAGATGTAAGAATATTATTAATAAGAATCCTTTCCTTTTTTAGATACTTGAAATCCAAAATTATTTTCCTCGAAGTGAAGCTTTTTAGAGCCGCATGCGGCTCATTAGTTGCGTTTTTTCAACTTCTGATTTAGGAGAAACAATTTTTGAATTTGGTTTAAGTTTCCTAGTACTTGCCTTAATATTTTTGGAAATTTTTTATCAAAATTCAACCAAATTTGTTCCCTGTAATTTTTCTTATTTTTTCAACCTAACGGCAGATTTAATTTCGATGAAGTTTTTTAGTTCATTTCTCTTAAATAAGTCATTAAAAAGCCAAGCAAATATTCAATATTTTTCGATTGCGGATTTTTATTAACTCTAAATCACTAAAGAACTTAGTTGATATAAAGCGACGGTAAAAATCCATTAAAAAATAAGTCCAAATTAATCTTTTTTATGTAATATACAATTCTTTTGTAAACCTAGCGGTTTGTTCTAGTTATTGGAATAGCAATTTTGTTTAAGTTCCTTGTTCATAATTATCTTAACATCAATACCTGTAAACTGATACGAGAAGAAGGACACATGAGAAAGCGGTGAATAAAGCTCGGGCATGCGCACTGATCAATGAACAATTTAGCAAATTGCATAGAAAATATTTTTCCGTATTTTACGTTAATTATAATTAACAACTGTGGAAAAACATTTGTTAAATCTGAGTTTACATAACTTTATGTTTCTAATGATTTTAATAAAAATGGTAATTTTATTATTTTGAAAATTAAATAAATTATTATAAAACTACCACAGTTTTATATTAAAACGATAAGCACTGATGTGCTTATATAGACAATACATAGAATAATAATTTGTTTATTACTTGAATACATTTTTCATTGAGATTTACTTTCGTAAAGAATTCTTTCAAAAAGAAATATTTTTAAATTGGCTATTCGGAAATTTTAGTTTGTTTTAAATATTGAATTGCCAATTATACCCTAAGCCATTATAGGATACACTGCACAGAGATTAAGATCAAGCATATTTTTTTATCTTTCTTGAATAATTTAGTTTTTATTTCAATTATCAAAAGTTATGCATTAGTTATTCTTGAACTTCTTACCATAGGAATTAATAAACCAATGTTTCATAATCTAGAGCACTAATTTTCAGACTGGATTCTCAAATCTAAAATAAATCTAAACAACCCTAATGATACCGCTTAGCATTTCTTACAATAAATCCGTCATTCTGGTAACTTTCTAAACCATTTGGTTAGTTTTCGCTGCAACCAATTTTCCTTGTAAATCCTGTCGAAAAATTTTCCTCACAAGAATTTTTTCCTTGCAATTCGAAATATTCAAGGATACAATACATTCGTAAATTCGTCATATCGAAATATACTACCACTAGCATGGAATACTCTTGCCATTGATTTATATACAACACCAAAAGAACAATCTTTTGTATCTTAAAATATGACCCACCTAATTAGTGTTTTCTTTTGCTCGTCTTACTAAACTATTTAATATCTTAAGCTTAAAATCATTTCCCTAAAATATATTTTTTAAAAGAGATTTGATTTTTTTTTCTTTTTTCAGAAATGGTCGTCCAGGAACGACTTCCGTAACGGAAAAATTTAGTATTGATTGGGGTACCTATATGTCTAGCCATAATGATGTAGTATATATAAAATTAGATGTTCGTGGAGCTCGCGGAACTGGTGGTAAAAAGGCTTTGTTTAGACGTTTAGGGGGTGTAGAAGTACAAGATCAAATTTTTGTTCTTAAGTAAGTGATTTGTAATTACTCTGTTAAGAATCTTAATAATATTAATCCATTTATCTTTTGTAGATATTTATTAGAAACTATGAAATTTTTGGATGAAACTCGTGTGGGTCTTTGGGGTTGGGGTTACGGGGGCTACGTTACAAGTATGGTACTTGGATCTCAGCAAAACGTGTTTAAATGCGGCATTGCAGTATCGCCGATTACTGATTGGCTCTATTACAGTAAATATTTGGAAAAGATATTGGTGAAATTGAATTTTTATGAGGCACTTATTTTCTTTTTTAGATTCTGCATTTACGGAAAGAATTTTAGGGTTGCCGGGAGAAAATTACAAAGGGTATGTGGAAGCGGATGCTACGCAACGAGCGAAACATATTCCGTCTCATTCGCTTTATTTGTTACATGGTTTGGCGGATGTCTCTGCACCCTACACCCACGGGGTGGCATTGGCAAGGGCGCTTGCAGACGCTGGAGTTATATATCGATATCAGGTTGACATTCGTATAGAATTTAAGATTTTCCATTAATTTCCCCATTTGTTCGACAGAGTTATGCTGACGAAGGACATGAACTTGTTGGCGTCTTAGAACACGTTTATCGGTCTATGGAGGACTATCTTCAGGAGTGCCTTAGCTTGGATACCGACGAACAAAAACCTGCTCCTCCCGATCCGACGTAAACCAATCAAATCACATTTTTTTTTTTATTTCATCAAAACAAACGTGCTTCTTAAAAACTTAAAAGGAAAAAAATCAATAAGCAAAAATATCCAATTTTCTTTTTACTTGCCTTGTAAAAATGTAGGAGTTCAACAAAGGAAAATTTCCAAAAAAAAAAAAAATCAGTTAACTTAGTGTGAATAAACTGGAGAAATTTAGATACGTTAGTTTGCGTCTTAAACATAAAAAAAAAAACATACTTATAATATAATAAATATATATACATTTTGAAAGGGTGATTGTTAACTTAGCAATAAAAATGTTTTATTCCATAGTGAATTAAGCTTTTAGTTTTGAATTTTTTATTCGAAAAAAAAATTAATATACGGCAGGGATCACATGGTTTTTACAAACAACCATATATAGAGAATCTCAATCAAAAAAACTATCTTTAATGACATATAGCGCTTATTGAAATTCATATTGTATATTTTGAAAAAAAAAATATTAGTCATTTAGTCGTTAGGGTTTTATTTGGTCGATTTGATTTTTGGTGTTGGTCTGAAAACAAGGAATGCATTTGACTCAAAAGAACAGGGAATTAAAGTCAATGAATTTGACCAATTTTCTTAAGAAATTACCGAAAAAAAAACATTAAAGATTTAAAAATTAATCTTTGCTTCGTCAAAAATCATGAATTATTTTTATTTCACAGAACTTAAAGTTTGAGTTTTGCATTAAAAACCATAAAAAGTAATGTTTTCGGAATTCCAGAGTGGTAACTACTTTTCGCCCTCTTTTTTTTATATATAAACTGGAACCTATACTTCAGTTTATTTGGAAAATTATGTTTTAATGTTCTTTGTTAAAAATTTATTCCAAAGATTATATCAATATTCCTGGAAGCTATTACAAAGGGCTGAAAGAAAAAGGGTAGTTACTTTTGAGCTATCCATAACTGGATATTCATACCCATAATTCACTGAATATCTATAACTTTTGACTTTTAAACTATTTTCCAGACTATTAGATTACTATCCACCTTTCAGGAAAAATTTCTGCCATCTATAGTGTTTAATTTCATATAATTACAACTTGTAAAAATCTTTTAAAAACAAAGTAGAAAATGCCATGTTACCACTTATTGACGTCCCAAAAGGGATATAAACCGATTTAATTGTAAATTGTTTGTTTATTTGTTTATTGTATGTTTATTTCCTGTGAATTTTGATTGAATTTTCACGAATAAATTGGACCATTATGGTTCTGATCCAAGGAAATACCTTGTAAACAATTGTTCGGTCGCTTTCTTTTTCAATGTTAGATTATATTGATATTAAATAAAGCAGTGGTTCTTAATTTTTTAACGGTGATACACTCTTAATGTGTCGGCAAATTCACGTGTCAGCAATGGCTCTACCTTAAAATTCAAGAATGCAAAAGAAAAATAGCAATAAACTGATTATATCCTCTTAGAACTATCAGCATTTAAAACTTCTTCAAATTCCCAATGGGAGTTTTTTGATCAATCTTATTTATTCCTCGATGGTCACTTATAATTAATATAAATTAGCAATCCATTTTATAATTATACTTTTTGTGCAAATAATTAATACATGTGTGCCACAAACGACGATTCAGCGTACCACTGTTTGAGAGTCACTAAAATAAATGTTTATCAGAAAATTGAGATTCAAATCGTTTTTACTTTATCTATAGATAAATTTAGATTTCAGCTCCAAAAATACAAAATAATTCAATCTCAATAATTTAATTATAAGGTAAAGGGTGCCTACTGCCTTTAAGACAATATTTGTTTTAAATTTTTGTATGAAACTGGAAGAATTAAGAGAATTTATTTAAATTAATGTAGAAAAAAAAAAATTAATATTTTTTCAACAATTTAATAGATGATTTAGAGAAATTATTAAGCCAGAAAATTTTGGGTAAAACAAAGAAATATTTTTTAAATCAATTTTCAAATCCTGTTTTACTTTAAACTGAACCACCCCTTAGTTTTTGGGTTGTATATGCTTTGATGGTAATAATTTTTGCGATCCAAAAAATCGATGAAATACTTTGAAACCAATAAAAGAACTCTACTTAATATCTAATTGTACCTATTAGTTAATTATATCAAATATTTGATTGAAAAATTTCAGAAGGTTTTTAGATGAGGGTAGGGTTTGATCCCATTAAGGGTAGATTTATCAAGGTTAACAATAAAAAAGCATCTTACGTGGATCTGGTACTGAAACAAACAGTGGTAAAGTGTTTTTTTTTTGCCGCCTGGGACCGACTGGAAATTCGCCACCCTTTATTTTCATCAATAGTCAAGAAAATTAGTTAAAAGTCAAATACGTTTAAATTCTTTAATTATTGAAAAATTTACTCTTCTTGTTTAATCTTTTGAGGAATTATCAATGGCAATACGCCACCCCATTTTTATATGCCTCCCAGGGCTTAGGTCTCTCCTGTAACTACCGCACTATTCTACTGGAAACAAACCTCAAGAAAGTTATTTAAAAGCCAAATACCTTTAAATTCATTAACTAATAAAAAAAAAAAAATTTCGTGTTTTTCAAAAAATTAATTTTCAAAGCAAAATCTTTTGTGGAATTATCAATGGCCATTGGCCAATGGCCAATGACCATATCAATGGAATTATCAATATGCCATCCTATTTTTATATGGTACCTTGAGCTATGGCCTCTCCTGTAACTACCATACCACGCTACTGGAAATAAACCACTTAGAATACAAAGAAATCAAGCCCAAACAAAATTATCCAAGTTTTGAACCACCTTTGTAAAAACTACAGTCGAATAGCTTTTTGATTATAAAACCCTTAAAATAATTTTCTCGGCGAACAATAAATTTTACTTCTTCTGCTTTGAGACCAATGCATCCCTTAAAATTAGCCCAAGACGGTATATTATTTTCATTTACAAAATTTCAACTGTACCGTGCTATAAAACAAAAATGTCTTCCTTTTACGTACTTAAATTGATTAAAATGAATAAATCATTCCTAGCTAAAAATTATTTAAAAAAAAAAAAAGATAATATTATATAACTAACCAAGCATCTTTCGTGTATAAAATCGATTGCTAAGTTTTCAGAGTTAATTATATAAAATTCTGAAATCGCCTAAAAAACACACTAAATAACTGCCATTTTAAATTATAATTTACTCATAGTAGTTTTCTCGTTCTTTTTTTTTAAATAGTTATTACTTTCAAACTACTAAAGTCTAATACTGTCGCCTATTAAAATACTAAAATAAATTTTAAAAAAAAAAAAGAGTTAAAAAATGTTAAAGTTATAGCTTATCAAAAAACAAAAATCAATCTTAAAAATTTGGTTTTTAATAAACTTATATAAAAATATTTTTCATATAATTATGGTTGTGAACGGGTCGTTAGAAATGAGGAAAAACAAAGAACATTAGTTGCATCATAGTATGGAAAGTTTAGATAATAAAACGCAAGGAGATTGACTGTTGCATTTTTTAAATTGTGTGTGAAGAAAAAAAAAACTCTGTTTTTATTGTATATAAATTAAGGAACTGACTTAAAATCGCTGTGAATATTTGTGTGTCTCTTAATCGAAATTAAATTAATTTAAACAAACTTTTAATCGTAAAAGTCTTTAATAGACATTTAAATATAATACTAAACGTAATATATCGTGGTTTGATATTGATCAAGGAAAATTGAAATCAAGGGTCACGATTGAATTTTTGTGGGAAAAAGAAAATTAAGCAAATGTTTTGAAGAGTTTAAAAAGGTTTTTCCCATTTTTTTTTCATAAATTCGATGTAATTTTGGGGAAAAAGAATGGATTCGATTTTTTTTTTGATTTTGCTTTAGAGGGTGGAAAAGTTTAAAATGTGCAAAATTTGCTTGACGTTTTTTATCACCGAACCCTCTAAGCATCCAAGTAAAAATATTAGGCATCTTAGAACTGATTTAACTTTGAAAAAAATATAAATTTTTTGATGTTTAGAGGAAATACATATCAATCAAATTAATTTCATTTGATTGATTGATATGCCTTAAAATCTGGGTAAATTTTCTTCAAAGGTTTTTTTTTTAAGATGATTTTTCCATATTGTTTTAAATGCATTGACTATTTATACTCTATTTTAGGCTTTAAACTCTCATCACATTGAAAATTATATCTGAGCTGAAAAAAATGAACAGGTAGCCCAATTTATTCGTGATTCTTGATCGTAAAAAATATCTGTAAATCGAAGAAAAATATAAGCCTGAAACTTTTGCCATTGATTTTGTAAAAGTAATGAAAGAAATTTAAAATTTTTGTTGTAGTAATTTGTTGAATGTACTTACAGGAAATTGTTTACAAAGGCATAACATTATACAACATGTTTGAATAGGGATTGTAAACTACAGGCCCTGCTCTAGCAAATTTGCCGCCCTAGGCAAGATGAAAAAATGCCGCCCCTTCAGGGTTGAAAAAACACAGAGTTTAATATCACAAAATTTTTAATTTTTTGGAAAATTATTTTTTTAACTAAACACTAATTTTTTCACATTTTTGTTCATATTGTATATCAAATATGACAAAATGCCGCCCCTGAAATTTTCCGCCTCGGGCGACCGCCCGGGTTGCCCACCCCTAAAGCGGGGGCTGGTAAACTATATAACAAGTTTTCGAACATCTTATAGTTTGCAGTGTAAGTGACATCCCAGAGTACTAAAAAGTGGCCTATTTTATTAATGAAATTCGCGTTTTTTAAACTTAAGTCATCTTAATATTCTTCACAATATTTAATGATTTCGATAAAGAAAGTCAACATTTTTTACTCAGACAATTTTAAACGTTTTTAAGATTATTACTCAATATATCAATGTTACTATTGTTTTGTTATGTATTCCATTATTTTTACTAGGACTAGGACTACGCTTTAAATCTGTCCACCTAAAATATAATCCTTTATATCGATTTCTGTGACCTTTATAGTCTAACTGATAAATCCAGGTTTTATTAGTAACACTCTAATAAAGGACTACGTTACAATATCCTAGCAAAAACCAAAATTTTCAGTCCATTTGTCGTTACTGTAATAATTGTTTTGCTTCATTATTCATAACCAAATTTAGGCCATCGTATGGACGAATGACTTCAAATGCTTGGTATTAAAAGATCTTCGATGTTGAAAATCATCCATGTTCAGAAAATCAGATTCTCTATTTTGTGATTTTACCCAAAATTATGGTCTTCCTGAGTAAATATATGTATCTTTGCATCAATTTACTAAAGTACTCCGTTTTTCAATTATCAATCCTTCATTGTTACCGATTAGAATATAGAAACTTCCGGATACTATAGTTAATGCCATGCTCTGCGCAGAATTTTTATATTTTGATCACTTCTCGAAAACTTCCGAATGATTCACTATGGATGTCTTCTACATTCAAAATTCTCACCTAGACTTGGGAGATAATCTTCTTTGGTTTTCTGCCCTGTACTAAACCTTCGGTTTCAGGCAATTAGTGGCTCATTAACTCCGATATGTATGCTTTCCATTTTCCCTTTAACTATTAATATTTCTAATTTTTATTTCTCCTAGCGCTATATTGAAAGTACCACCAATATGCCTTGTTTATTCTTATGAGTTTTATGTACATTAAGTTTTTCCAAGATGGATTTAATAGTGCTTTTCTTCATCCATGAGACTCCTAATATGCGAAACTATACATCCATACTGTGTATACAATATATAGGATATATTGCGGTCCAATTTATGTAGTATAATTTAATATAATAATATATAAAAATCATACCATAAACATAAATTTAAACAGAAGTTCAAACAAAAATATTCGTGAAGTATTTCCCAGATACGTATTTCGATTGCCAAGCAATCTTTCTCAGTGGTCATCAAGTAGTTTGGATCACTCCGTAACTGCTTTGTGATGATTCACATGATGATCACAAACCAGTTTTTGTGAATCATCACAAAGCAGTTATGGAGTGATCCAAACTGCTTGATGACCCCTGAGGAAGATTGCTTGGCAATCGAAATATGTATCTGGGCAATACTTCACGAATATTTTTGTTTGAACTTCTGTTCAAGTTTTTGTTTATGGTATGATTTTTATATATTATTATATTAAATTATACTACATAAATTGGACCGCCATATATCCTATATATTGTATACACAGTATAACTGTTCAAAGTCAGCGAAAAAATCTTATTTTGATTAAATATCCATAGTTTGTAGGATTGATGTTCTTCCGGATGGATATTCTTTTCCATATTTTTGTTAATTTCGCAATCGTTGTTTTGATTATTGCTATTGGTCATTTGATTTCTTCACTGCATTCTCCGGTGTTAGTGACTAGGATTCCTAAGATACTGATTTTTAAGAACATATGAACAGTAAGATTGACCAAAAGTAGTGTTGATGAACTTTCAAATGAATATATAGTTTAAATCAGTGGTTTCTAAAGTTGACTAAGCTCCGATCCTTCAAAAATTTCTATTCTTGGGATCCACTTCTAAGCGGCTTTAGAGAAAAGAGAGCATATTGGAAATATCTAATTTAGCAATTTCGAAATTTTTATTCATGTCTTATACAATAGCTAATTGCTTATTAGGGCCTACCCAATATTCGCTCGTGACTCACTGGTGAGTTACGACTTATAGTTTGGGAAATACTGGTTTAAATTCTGAAAAGAATTCTTTCTTTAGGTAAATTTTAGTGATCTTTTAAGGTCCCAAATATTTTAAGGAATTCACTTTTCCAAAAAATTACTCCTAGAATCTTAAGCTTCCTACGTCTTCGGTAGAAAATATTGTAACGTGACGTCTCAAAACTGTGTTGAGATGGCGTTTATTCGTTCTTTTAATTTCTTTTGGAAATAAATAATCACTTTCACACTTAACAATCACTTAAATGACAATAATCACTTTTAATTCAAATCACACTAATAATCGCTTGGTAATCACTTTGTTGTAACGGAAATTCACAACTGAATTTCACTACAGAACTTTGATACAGAACTGTCTCTTGGCTTGAGCTGAGCGCCTTATATACCCGCAACCCAAGATTCCAGAATGTTCTCGCTTTCACTAGAAACATCTCGAGTAATCTATATGTGCATTCGCATTGGTGGGAGAGAGATAGAAGTCACGCAGTCAATCGCGTGCCGGCATGGCACAAAGAGAGAGACAGTCATTTTCCCTTTCTGTTACAACATTTTCCAAGTTTTCTTTAAGTTACTTAAAGAGTTAAATTCTTAATTTTAAAACAAAACCTTTATTTTGCTTTATGCGGATCATTGAGAACTGAATTTTCTGTTCTCTTGTTGTTTGGTGATTTCTTTTAATTTTGGTAAAATAAATAGTTATTATCTTCTACTTCTAGTAGTATTTTTAACATTTGAGTGAATAATCTCCTCCTTTTTCTTTATGTCAGTAAAACGTTACCATTGATTGTAAAACTGTATTCTATTTTAGGGAAAAAAAATCTATTTTATTTTCCGCCTTTAACACTTAATTGTTGTCATCTTCCAGGACCCACAGGAAAATAGTAGGCGATAATATCCGCACGGGAAATTTCGCCTAACTATACAATTTTTACGGTTTCTTCTTCGGCATTTTCTCATTAAGAATTTACTGTTATTGGACCCCACAATCTTCTGATTTTCCTATCTTTCCTTCTTAGATCTTCTCTGACATTGCTTATCCGATGTAAAGCTCTGACCATTTTTTTTTTTAAATTTTCCAGCCCTGTTTTTTCATATCAACTACTTTTGATTCTTTGGTAGGGAATTTGAAATATGATTTAAGGATTGAACCACTTAATAAATGTTCAATTTGAATAGAAAACTGTAGGCAATTCTTTTACAAAATCACTGCAAATCGTTGATGGCCAAATTATGCATTTTTAAATCGTCAACATTCAAATGCAAAAAAAAATCATAAAACAATGCAAGCGAGACATACCCCTACTATGATTTTAAAACGTCAATTATGTTGTAATTTTAATATATAATAAAAATAATTGTAAATATAAAAAAATACAACAAATACTTTTAAAACAAGAAACGTTAAACTAAGAAATTTTGTTGAACATAATACTTAAAAAAAAATCGACAACAAAACCTAGTGATTAATTCATGTGAAATCAAGTGAAAATATAAAAAAAAAACAAATCTAATCTAAATCTTTTAAACGTTTATATTTTTCGGTTTTAGTTGTAATTTTTCTTCGAAAAATTTTTATATCAAGCTAAATGTAGATAACTTACCAAAAAAATCATGCAAAGTTTTCTTTAGTGTTTAGGTCCTCTTTCTCTATTTCTAAACTGCGTTTTAATAATACCTAAATTATGTATAATTTTTTTTTAAAAAAAAAAAAACAACATATAGATCTATACCACTTAATTAATCTGCTCTAGAATAATCAAATTAAATGATACCTACATATACTTTATAGATACTTTCTCCCGACTAAGGTTTTAAAAATATAAACGATTACGCTATAAAAATTAATGGGATTTAGGGATGATTTCAATGGGAAAAAAGTGTTGAAATGTTTGGAATAATTCCATATTTGCTTGTTTTAAATACTGAGCCTTGAAATCAGCAAATTGAATTACCAATTGTGTGATTGATTAGTGGAGAGAAGAGTTTTGTGTTGTTATATTTACTTACTAATGTCCTTTTTTCTTTGTTGAAGAATTTTTTAAAGCAACTTTTCATACTCATTCCTACACCGTCCAATAAAGTTTAAGTAGACAAATTAAATACAATTCAAATTTTTAAAAGTAGGTTTAGAGTATTTTTACCCTGTAGCCTTAACAGACCATTTTGCTCCTACCTCCAAAATGTTGAGTTGACGGGAATTTTCAAAAGGAACTTGTCAGTAAAAATCGAAGAAAAAATGAACCAAAAAATTTTGAAATGATTTATCTTGGAGGAAAACGTTTTATCCAAATGAAAATAATCTTCAAGGAAAACAGGTATCTTTAAATGATTTTTTTTCCAAAAATTTGAATCGATAAAAGTGTTTCTTAAGAGCTGTTGTTCTTCTAATTCTTTAAAATTTTTAATCAAATTTTGTGTAATTTTTAAGGTCCGACCGATTATGTATAAACAAGTTTAATAACTTCAATCATGGATGGGAGAAGATGGAATTTTAGAAAATCAATATACATAAAATGGATTTAAGATATGTTTTATAAGAACAATGTATTAAGGGTTAAACCGTTTCAGGAATTTCTGGTTCAATTTTCATATGCTTTCCCTATCTCAAAAAATGGTAATTTTGTCATATGACAGCTTTTCTCAAAAAAAAAACGTAGGTACATAAAATTAGTATCAAAATGTTCAGAACACTTAAAAATGCAATATTCCGGCGGCGGAACTCTAATTTTCTTGACAATTATTACAAAAAAGCCTAAAAAAGAATACCATTATAGTAGACTTTAATCGACATCAAAGTAACTACTAAACGCATTTGCTTACAAGTACGCATGCGCAATAAAAACAAAGAGATGCAAAAATGACAAAGAAAACAAATATGAATTTAATTTGACAAAGCGCTCGGGAAAGTATAAAGTTAAATAATGTTGGGAAAATGATATTTTGATCGATTTATTCGCGAATTGAATTAAAAACAAAATAGAAAATGAGACATTATCAAATTGTACCGGTGTATAATAGAGTGATTTTTTTTTTTACTTTTTTTGGTCCCATCGTGAAATTTTGTTGGAAATACCGAGAAAAAAAATCCCTGAATGTTTTAGCCCTTAATATTAATTTTAAGTCCTCGACCAAGACGTGTAAAGATTTCCCATTGAAAATACACGGAAACTCTGATTTTTTATTTTTAAATTTTTATATCTCAGCGGCATTTCATGGGATCGCGTTTACCGAAGATGGTTTTTTCTCAGAATTAAACGCTCTACAAAAGTGCCAATTGCGACAAAGTCGTAACTCACACCGGTGAGGTAGTACGGGCCACTGAACCTGATTTTTACATAAAATTCAAGGCTTAATATCTCGTTTAATATTGATCTTAGCGATTTGGTCTAGAGAAACTTTTTTGTAGGAAATCAAATTCTCTACTAGTTTTTTATTTATAATTTTTCCGTAGCTCTTGTTATTTACGAGATAAATACAAAAAAAATGCTAATTTTATGGAAAAATCAGGTTCAGTGGCCCGTACTACCTCACCGGTGTGAGTTACGACTTTGTCACAATGGGCACTTTTGTAGAGCGTTTAATTCTGAGAAAAAACCATCTTCGGTAACAGCGATCCCATGAAATGCCGCTGAGATATAGAAATTTAAAAATAAAAATCAGTTTCCGTGTATTTTCAATGGGAAATCTTTACACGTCTTGGTCGAGGACTTAAAATTAATATTAAGGGCTCAAACTTTCAGGGATTTTTTTTTGGTATTTCCAACAAAATTTCACGATGGGACCAAAAAAAGTAAAAAAAAAATCTCCCTAGGGTATATATGTATTAAACGGCGAATTAAAAATTAAATCTGGCGTAAAACAAAACTCGTGTTTAGTCCCGCAACGCAATATTATTGGTCTACCTTAAATTACCTAAGATTTAACAATAAAAAGATAAAAGGAACAAAATAAACATGGACTAATTTCAAATACTAAATAGAATTTTTTTCAACTATAAAATTTTTATTAGTAATTTTTATACATAGAACTATATGACAACGTCCCATTTTCTATTCTGTTTTTAATTAAATTCGCGAATAAATTGGCCCTCATAAAATTTAGCACTAAAGGAGAAATTAGAAGATGTTCGAGGTGAATTAACAAACCAAATATCGAATAAATTCGCGAAATGATTTAAAACACCTTACAGTAACGTTAATAAAATATATTTGTACCATAAAATTTTGTAACTTGTTGGTCATTACTTCGTATCAAATATTTTACTGTAATTTGGTTAACTTTTACTTTCCCGGGCGCTTTGTCAAATTAAATTCATATTTGTTCTCTTTGTCATTTTTGAATTTCTTTGTTTTTATTGCACATGCGTACTTGTAAGGAAATACTTTATAGTTACTTTGACGTCGATTAAAGTCTACTATAATGGTATTCTTTTTTAGGCTTTTTTGTAATAATTGTGACGAAAATTAGAATTTCCCCGCCGGAATAATGTATTTTTAAGTGTTCTAATCATTTTAACACTAATTTTATGTACCTACGATTTTTTTTGAGAAAAGCCATCATATGACAAAATTACCCAAAAAGTTTTTCACAGCCCAAAACTGCAACGGATTAAAAGACTTAAGATTTTTTCGTTTTGAAACTTCTAGTCCACTCAAGAATGTACAAGAAATTATATAAATCGAACGAAAAAAATAAATATTTCAACATTTTTTTCCACCTAAATCCAAAAAAAAAAGAAGTTAGTAATTACAATTTTGTATAAAGAACATAAAAAAAAAACGGCTAGACAAATCAGAGATGTGAGAATGAAATTCTCAAATCCACTTTTGCCTTGTTAGATATTATTATGTAGTTATATTTTGGCCAAAAAAAGTTTAAAAAAATTTATTATAAAATTAAACATAATATAGTATTCAAAATTATATTCTTAATGATATTAAAATGAAATTAATCAATGAAGAAAAAAAAAATATTATTATTTGTAGCGAGAAATTCTGTACCTAATCAGGGTGTTTTTAATGCAGCAAACCTATTCCAAAAACCGAGCTTCTCTAATCAAAAATTTAGTTGAATAAAAAATAAAAAACAAATAGTTACTAAATCAATAGAAAAATCGCGTTTTATAATGGGAGAGCTTTGAGTTTGTGTGAATTTTTCTAGTTTTTATACAAAATTATTTCCAATCTAAATAATGTGTTATAATGGGAAGAACATAAACGATAAATCTCACCCCTTTTATAAGGACAAAAGTAATAAAAACAAAACATAGGA
Organism: Sisyra terminalis; assembly: GCA_958496175.1. Lineage (NCBI taxonomy): Eukaryota > Metazoa > Arthropoda > Insecta > Neuroptera > Sisyridae > Sisyra > Sisyra terminalis. Next base: position 44,102,943 of record OY292278.1, on the reverse strand, counting down.
AATAATTTAGACAATTATTTATAGTTTTTAAAGGAAAAATCGTAGAACACGAAATATACAAATATTGTAATTAACAAAAAAAAAATAATTATTATAAATTCAAATGCAAAAACAAAGTTTTTCATTTAAAAGAAAAGTTAAAATAGAAAATATTGTAAGAAAAATAATCTACAAAACACCAATTATCTCATTAAATTACTGTTTAATGGTATTGATTAATAAATTACCTGCAATCGGCTAAATTAGATATTAAATGAATGTTACATGTTTCGTTTTTGTATTTAAAAATTATTAAAAATGATGGATGAAATGTTTTCAATAAACTGTTATAAACAAAATCATATTTCTACTAGTTTCCAATAACTTTCCTAATCCAATTTTCCAAAACCTGAATTTATTATGAGTCGAATAATAATTATTAATTGATCACAATTTAGAGTAAATTTCGAATACTTAAATTAGACAGATCCAATCGATAATAATTGTAGAATATTCATGCAATATTTTTTTAAAATTTCACGATTTATATTAATGATTTATAGGTTTTGAAATGAATATTTCAAAAACAAAGTTTTTTCTCAATTCCACCAATTAGTACAATAACTTTTCAAATATTTGTATTTTTAATATTAAAAAAGATTACTTCCACCTAATATTACAGTCCTTAGACATTGAATTAGGACCTTCAAAAAATTATTGTTATTTTTGTGAAAATGGGCTTAAGACTTTGTTTTAAAAAATTTGTTTATTAGACTGATTCAAAAAAAATGATGAATTTTTTTTCTTAATTCTATCGAAAATATTGTTGGGAATGACAAAAAAAATCCTGTGAAAGTTTAAGCTCTTAGTATTAATATTAAGAGGTGCCGCATCGCAAATTTCGATTTTCCATTTAAATAACAAGGGAATAATATTCTCTTGCACTTTGGAATTTTATAGCTCACGTTGGTGACAATATTTCGGAATGACCAAGGTATATTCTTGTAGAAAATTGAACGATCTACAAAAATGGTCTCTGACAAGTTTTTGATATATTTGTTCCTTCAAAAGTTATTCGCGGTCAAAGTTGAACTAAAGAGAAATTTTAATATTTTTTCAATTTCTTGACGCAACCATCAATTTTATGAGAACATTTAATAGGACATTTTTTGTAGAGCAATTTTTTTTCTATAACTCATCTCTTTAAAAGTTTCTGATATTTTTCACAGGTCCTACGTTATTTGCATTAAAGTGAAAATATTCGTAATTTTATTGTTTTAAATTAATAATATTCCCTGAATTATTATATTTTTAACATAAAAATTATTTTATTACTTAGAACCTGTTAAAAATATCAAAAACTTTTATAGAGATAAGTTATAGAAAAAAAATTCTCTTCAAAAAATGTCTTATAAAATTTTCTCATAAAATTGATAGTTGCGTCAGAAAATTGAAAAAATATTAAAATTTCTCTTTAGGTCAACTTTGATCTCGAATAACTTTTGAAGGAATAAATATATCAAAAACTTGTAAGACCACCTTTTTTGTAGATCGTCCAATTTTCTACAAGAATATACCTTGGTAATTCCGAAATATTGTCACCAACGTGAGCTATAAAATCCCAAAGTGCAAGAGAATATTGTTCCCATGTTATTTAAATGGAAAATCGAAATTTGCGATGCGGCACCCCTTAATATAAATATTAAGAGCTTAAACTTTCACAGGATTTTTTTTTGATCATTCCCAACAATATTTTCGATACAATTAAAAAAAAATCATCCTTTTTTTTTGAATTCGTCTAATGTATACTGAACCAAGAATTGAGAAGTAATGTAAGTGTAATGCAAGTTGTAACGTATTTAAACGATTACTAAAAATGATTCTTCTATTTAATATTATTAGATAATATTGCTTTATTTTTATAGATTGCTAATTAGCGACTAGAGAAAATCAGTTGAATTTATTACACTTTAATGGATAATTTAATTGATAAATGATAATATTTAGGCTTTAAAGGTTTTATATTCATTTATTTCTTAGCTAATTTTGCTCTCAGAAAAGGAACTCATTTATATAGAAGATGACAAGAGTTGCTAAAGCGTATTTATCACAATTATTTCTCTTAAAAATTTTCTTAAATTTTACAGAGGAATAATCTTTCCTATCCATTGAAATATACTCGTTCTGGAAAGACAAGTTAAGTGGTAAGTGTTAAGTACTATCGCATTATATGTACAATAATTATTTTTTTCGTTTTTGCTTTAGTAATTCCATATATGTACGAGTCGACAATCAAGGAGGATTGCATTCGTTTTTGGATCACTGGTTCATCATTATACTGTACTTTGGAGGATGGATCATTAGAGTACCATTAGGGAATTTTTGTAGTGAATAATTTTGAAGATAGTGTATTAAATAAATAAAAGTGATAGTTTTGAATTTGTGGTATAAATCTGAAGTGTTAAGTGATAAAATCAAAGACAAAGAAAAATTTAAGAAATGCTTTATTGTTTATAATGAATTTTTGTTTATGATTTAATAAAACAGAATGGAAAATGTATTAATAAACATAACAACAACAAAATTATTGTTAAAAAAAACATTTTTAATAAGAAAAAAAATTAAAAAATTAAAAAAATTTGTGAAATTGTCAATGGTTGTAACTAATTTCTGTAGTAAATACTATATTTTTATTTATTTATTTATTTATTTATTACCAGGATACAAAGTATATACATAACACAAGTATGCACCTATAGAGGTGTTACAATTAACACCTGTACATAGGCCTGGAAAATTTATTTAATAATATAATGCACTTATTAAAATTATCAGTATCATTTAAGCTAAGAGAACTTATCTTAATGGGGATAATATACATGGTTATTCATTTACTGTTACAATCCACTTTACAATTTTTTTCTTGTTATTTTTGTTTTTTATGTTTAGTGTTGGAAATAAATAAATATTGGAAATAAATAATTACTTTTTTTGGAAATCAGTGTTTTATTTATTAATTTTTATATTTCAGGGAGTCTACGACAATGAATAGTAGTTTGAAATATGCATAAATTAGTAATATAAAATGGGATTGTTTGGGATTATTGCAATGCATTAAGTAAGCTAAAACTATACCGTTTAATTGTTCCATACAATCCTTATTCAATATTACTATTTTGTATCTAAAATTAGCCAGGACCTGGTCCTTTGAAGTACGATTTGCAGAAAGTTCTCGAAACTTTAACCTATCGTATAACCGAATGAATTAAAGCTCTTGTTTGGTATCAAACAACTTTTACTATTGAATTTCAAAGAAAATTATTGATATCATTTACATAAATCATAGCTTCATAATGACATTCGAAATGTATATTGAAAAAAAAGTACAACTTTTCGACGTGCAAAATTGTTTTTTTCGATATTATAAATAAACATTTTATGAAGAAACTCTATTACCTACAGAGCAACTTTGTTTTTTCGAAAAAAAAGGATGAAGGACATTAAAATGTTATAATGTCGATCGACAATTTTTCCGATCGTAACATAAAGCAGCTATGGTAAAAATATTTTCCCGATATTCAAATTATTTCCATCGGAAAAATTTTTCCAATTTCTACAAATCTCATAAGAATTGTTTGTATATGAGTTTCAACGTCATTTACATATATCATCTAATGGCCGAATCGTTAAGGATATGTGCACTGATGTCGAGAACGGAAGATCCCAGTTCGAACCCCGGATGCGTAAGGTTTTTTAATTTCTAATTATTTCTAAAACTAATTTCTCTATCTTTCTTACAGCTTAATTAATAACTATCGATCGTTAATAATCATTATTCGTTCAGTTACAGCGTTAATTTCGATGATCAAGTTCAACCTTCCGTGGTTGACAGTGGTCGATCGATTCCATTGAATTTATTTTACTTTTTTTTTTGTTCATATATATGACGTCACCAAATGACGTCAAACACGAAAAAATTCCAAAAATGAGGGGGAGAATATCGAATTATCGATTTTCGTCAAATAGGATTTCGGGAATGGCTTCGTTATGTAACGGGAAGCCTAAAAATCTTATTCTTAATTGGAAAATTTTTGATTTTGCAGGTAAAATTTCCGGGCAAAATCCAAAAAAATCTTGAAAAACGGCCGGATTTCGTGTTTTTTTCCACTTTTTTCAACTTTAACGTCCATTTAATCGAAAACTATCGATCGTAGGCTATCGATCGTTAGCTTATTGGAAAGGGCTTGAATTACTCTATCGATGGTGTAAATTTGGTCCCGGAAAAGCTTAAGGGGAAAAACTTTTTTTTCCAACTGTTCAGATTTTTGATTTCGTCGACCAAATGCATGTCGATTTTGCCGATTTTTTTTTGTTCGAATTTCTCGATGAAATTCACACCATAGCTGTATAATGTTACGCTCGAAAAGAATATATAAAAACATTTGCATTTTTCGATGTCCTTGATCGTTTTTTTCGATATTAAACATTTACGTTTCCGATGATATTTCATTCAAAAACAAATTTGTTTTTCGAAAAAAAGGATCAAGGACATTAATATAGGGCAATGTTTAAGCAGAAATTTTCCAAACGTAACAAGGAGCAGCTATGGTTAAAATATTTCCGGAAAATTCGAGAAAAATCGTTCAATTTTTTTTTTCACCCAATCGATTTTCCTCGAATTTTCCGGAAATATTTTAACTATAGCTGCTCCTTGTTACGTTAGGAAAATTTCTGGTTAAACGTTGCCCTATATTAATGTCCTTGATCCTTTTTTTCGAAAAACAATTTTGTTTTTGAATGAAATATCATCGGAAACGTAAATGTATAATATCGAAAAAAACGAGTAAGGACATCGAAAAATGCAAATGTTTTTATATATTCTTTTCGAGCGTAACATTATACAGCTATGGTGTGAATTTCATCGAGAAATTCGAACAAAAAAAAATCGGCAAAATCGACATGCATTTGGTCGACGAAATCAAAAATCTGAACAGTTGGAAAAAAAAGTTTTTCCCCTTAAGCTTTTCCGGGACCAAATTTACACCATCGATAGAGTAATTCAAGCCCTTTCCAATAAGCTAACGATCGATAGCCTACGATCGATAGTTTTCGATTAAATGGACGTTAAAGTTGAAAAAAGTGGAAAAAAACACGAAATCCGACCGTTTTTCAAGATTTTTTTGGATTTTGCCCGGAAAATTTACCTGCAAAATCAAAAATTTTCCAATTAAGAATAAGATTTTTAGGCTTCCCGTTACATAACGAAGCCATTCCCGAAATCCTATTTGACGAAAATCGAAAATTCGATATCCTCCCCCTCATTTTTGGAATTTTTTCGTTTGACGTCATTTGATGACGCCACATATATGAAAAAAAAAAAGTAAAATAAATTCAATGGAATCGATCGACGTCTGTTCAACCACGGAAGGTAGAACTTGATCATCGAAATTAACGCTGTAACTGAACGAATAATGATTATTAACGATCGATAGTTATTAATTATGCTGTAAGAAAGAGAGAGAAATTAGTTTTAGAAATAATTAGAAATTAAAAAACCTTACGCATCCGGGGTTCGAACTGGGATCTTCCGTTCTCGGCATCAGTGCACATATCCTTAACGATTCGGCCATTAGATGATATATGTAAATGACGTTAAAACTCATATATAAACAATTCTTATGAGATTTGTAGAAAATGGAAAATATTTTTCGATGGAAATAATTTGAATATCGGAAAAATATTTTAACCATAGCTGCTCCATGTTTCGATCGGAAAAATTGTCGATCGACATTATAACATATTAATGTCCTTCATCTTTTTTTTTCCAGAAAACATATTTTCATTTAAATTACTAATTTGTATTGCATAATGCATGTAAATATTTTATAGGAAAAATTGAATTGTTCAGTTATTTTCGATTGAGTTTTCGATCGTAACATTATGCAGCTATAACGCTAGTGCCATCACTAAATTCGATCAAAAATATTCGACAAGCAAGGATGAAGGACCTTAAAATGTTACAATGTGATTCGAAAACTTTTCTGAACATTACCTGAATCAGGCATGGTATTTTTGTTTATAAATAACATTCGAACTAATTTCTAGGAATTTTCCGGAAATATTTTAACCATACCAATTCCCTGATACTTTTGCAAATGTTTTTGAAAATAATGGCATCATTTTAATGACCTTGATCCTTTTTTTCGAAAAACAAATTTGTTTTTGAATGAAATATCATCGGAAACGTAAATGTTTAATATCGAAAAAAACGAGCAAGGACATCGAAAAATGCAAATGTTTTTATATATTCTTTTCGAGCGTAACATTATACAGCTATGGTGTGAATTTCATCGAGAAATTCGAACAAAAAAAAATCGGCAAAATCGACATGCATTTGGTCGACGAAATCAAAAATCTGAACAGTTGGAAAAAAAAGTTTTTCCCCTTAAGCTTTTCCGGGACCAAATTTACACCATCGATAGAGTAATTCAAGCCCTTTCCAATAAGCTAACGATCGATAGCCTACGATCGATAGTTTTCGATTAAATGGACGTTAAAGTTGAAAAAAGTGGAAAAAAACACGAAATCCGGCCGTTTTTCAAGATTTTTTTGGATTTTGCCCGGAAATTTTACCTGCAAAATCAAAAATTTTCCAATTAAGAATAAGATTTTTAGGCTTCCCGTTACATAACGAAGCCATTCCCGAAATCCTATTTGACGAAAATCGATAATTCGATATTCTCCCCCTCATTTTTGGAATTTTTTCGTGTTTGACGTCATTTGGTGACGTCATATATATGAACAAAAAAAAAAGTAAAATAAATTCAATGGAATCGATCGACCACTGTCAACCACGGAAGGTTGAACTTGATCATCGAAATTAACGCTGTAACTGAACGAATAATGATTATTAACGATCGATAGTTATTAATTAAGCTGTAAGAAAGATAGAGAAATTAGTTTTAGAAATAATTAGAAATTAAAAAACCTTACGCATCCGGGGTTCGAACTGGGATCTTCCGTTCTCGACATCAGTGCACATATCCTTAACGATTCGGCCATTAGATGATATATGTAAAAGACGTTGAAACTCATATACAAACAATTCTTATGAGATTTGTAGAAATTGGAAAAAAATTTCCGATGGAAATAATTTGAATATCGGGAAAATATTTTTACCATAGCTGCTTTATGTTACGATCGGAAAAATTGTCGATCGACATTATAACATTTTAATGTCCTTCATCCTTTTTTTTCGAAAAAACAAAGTTGCTCTGTAGGTAATAGAGTTTCTTCATAAAATGTTTATTTATAATATCGAAAAAAACAATTTTGCACGTCGAAAAATTGTATTTTTTTTCAATTTTCATTTCGATTGTCATTATGAAGCTATGATTAATGTAAATGATATCAAGAATTTTCTTTGAAATACGATTGTTAAAATTATCGTTTGTCGTATTTATTTTCCACAGCTAAACGTGTCATTTTCTGCAGTACTATTTTACTATTGAATCAAACAAATATTTAAATTCATTTGTTTTGAGAAATAAATTTAATTATATCAACAATAAATATATTCTCTTTGTTATTTTTAATTCTGAACATTTGATTCATTTGAAATTTTCAATTAAAACAACGCTGTCATTTGCTTAGAATTTTGTTTGAAGCTTTAGGTTCGTATTATATTCCTACAGATGACACAACAAACTTAAGTTGGTTTAAGTTAAAGTATATGATATAAGTTCAAAATAGATGGCATAGGTGGCGCAGCAAATTTAAATTGATTTGGGTGCAAGTACGTGCTACGTGTTCACACTTCATTTCGTAGATGGCAAAGCAATCCTTAAACTTTTGCTTTTACATTATTTAATGCTGTTAATCGAAAGAGTATTTAAAGTTATTACAAATAAGCGAACTATTTATTTCTAGAGAAATTTCTGGAAACAAGAATGAATGTAACTTAGAAAGATTTTAAGTTTTAAGAATTTATTATTTTTTATTCTAATTAAAAAAAAAAAAAATATAATTTTCAAGATTGGAACCCGGTATCTTTTGCGTTAGTGGAGCAATTCATACCACTCAGCCGTAAGAATATTTTTATATTGCACTATAAAACTCATATTTAAACTGATCAATTTTTTTTTACTAAAGTTTTTGCGGTTTTTACAAATATTCGTTTTGCCAATACAAAAGAATAAATTGTCGTGAAACTTATGTACACCAATCTCAGAAAACAAACAAAAAATTCAGTTTGGGAATCCTACTGTTTTAAAGGACCTGGATTTGGTAATTTTAGACACAAAATAGTAATATTCAATAAGGATTGTAGATAACAACTAAACAGATTATTATATGCATACAATGCTTTGCAATAATCCCAAACAATCCCCATTTTATATTACCAATTATGTATATTTTAAACTACTGGAAAAATAATTATTCTGTGTCGTAGACACCCTGAAATATAAAAATTCATAAATAAAACATCGAATTCTTAAAAAAAAATATTTATTTTCACTAAAGTATTAATTACAGAACAAAATTACTAGCATTGAAATTTCGACAATAGTATTTTGTCGTAATATTTTGTGTGAAAAATTATAATTTAATAACAATTATATTTTTAGAATTAATTTATTGTTGTTATATTTATTGATAAAAATTCTTATTTATTTTATTAATTTATTAAAAACCACTCCTGAAATACTGATTAAACTTTTACTTTTAACAATAAAACATTTTTTAGCTTATGAAAAAACTTTGATTTCATCAGTAAACACTTGAGATTTATTCCACAAATTCAAAACTATCACTATTATTTTCTGACTACACTTTCTTTAAAATTATTCGCTCAAAAAATTCACTAATGTTTCTTCAAGGATTCATCCTCCAATGTCCAGTATGATGATGAACTCTGGTCCAAAAACGAACGAATCCTCCATTGTAGTTGACTCGTAAATTTATGGAATAACTAAATAAAAGAAGAAAAAATTATTGTACATATAAAGCGATAGTACTCAACACTTAAGTCCTACTTAAGTCCTTAGTAACCCTTAACTCCATTAAGTTTCTTTTTACATTTGCTAAAATGCTATTTGCTAACTATTTGTCAACATAAGATATATACAGTGTTTCTGCAGTGTCCTTAAGCAGTGGTCATGTCTATGATTAAACTGCTTAAGGATTTTTTTTTGACATTTTCGTCCCTAAAACATCAATGGCAGTGGAGATGGAAGAAATGCAATTAAGCTTTAAATTAAAAACATTCTTTAATGCCCCCTTTAATGACCCAAATTGAGCTTTTTTCAAATGTTTTTTTCCGGGAAAATATGCAAGCTATGATAAATTTCTCTTCGGAACTCTCAAACGACAACAAAACATCAACTAATTCCGCAAAAAAAAATCAAAATTTCAATATTTGGAACCCAAATCAGGCAATTTCTTCGAATGGCTATTTCCGGGAAATAAAAGAAGGTATGAAGGTTTTTCTTTCGGAACTTTCGAACGACAAGAAAACACCAATTAATGGCGTAAGAAAATCGCAATTTTAATAGTTGCAGAAAAGCTCAAAACGTCAAATTAGCACTGCATAGGGTTTTCCTGGAAAATATGTCAGTGACAAATTGTTTTTCCCAGAACTATTGAATGACAAAGAAACACCAAAATATTCTTTAACTCGATGGACGAAGAGCAGAGGTTCACTATTCCTCCCATATCAATTCATTAGCATTTAAAAAAAAAGAAAAAGTATCAAGTTGTTGTAATTGAAAATCTCTTAAATTATCTCAGGTAAACATCTTAAAGCGGATTTTAATATATCAATTAATAATAATTCATTAACGGAATAGTTTTTCTTGGAAAATTTTTCTTCACCTACGGTATTCGCTGGACATTGCATCAAACGACTACCAAATTTTAAAATCTTTACAAGATGTTCTTAGTGGAAAACAACATCAAACAATATCTGATATAAAAACCAAAATTGACTCATTTACTCCTTCAAAAAAACATTTTTTTTTTTTTTGGTTCAAATTGGATATCAATACATTAACATTTTTTTTAAAATATTCAACTTAAACATTAAAAAACGAACGATTTATAGGATTATCTAATATTTAACAGAAAAGCACATTGTAACACTATGAGTTATACTTCTGTAAATACAGCAATGTATGAAGGGTTGCATACACATTACTTTTATTAAAAATATTTTTTCTTTAGTCTATGAAGGCGTTGAATTTACAAAAGTCGAATATCTTCTTGCTCAAAAAACCAAATGGACTCCTTTTCTGAGGGCAAAAATAATAAACAATAATGATTACTAAACTTGATGAAATTCCTAAGGTTTACAGATTATCATTTATCAGTTCAAGTATCTATCAAAGCGTTATTACTTCAATTCAAAAAATCTTTTTTTTTCAAATCGAATGTCAATGATCTAATATATTTTAAAGTTATATTTCTTCAAATGTACATGCAATGGTTTTGCCAAAAAAATGTCATTTTTTTCAAAAAAGATCTATCAAATTATTATTTAGGATAAAGACAAAAGACAAAAAATTATTGAGTCCTTATACTGATATTAAGAAGTCTATCATCGCAATTTTTGGTTTTCAATCTAAAGCACATTTTTTTCTCCAAATTTTTGAACCATCATCCTAACCTACTTAAATGGCGTATATTCTTGAAGAAAATTTAATGTTTTACAAGAAATGTGCAATTGTTAATTTTCGTACGGCCAATCGTTTTCGTGAAATCGAGCTTTAAATATTGAGCTGATTTACGATTTGGTTTTTATCTTTGGAATTCGGTCGCTAATAAACGAACTAATTTTTATGAAAAAAAAGAGCAAAATTTTTATATGTTATTATATATAGGAATTTTTGAATAAGTTGATTTCTATCAGAGATATTTAAAACCAAAATTGAAGGTATATTAAAAAAAATTATTGATTTCTTTCAAAGATGTTTTTATATAAAATTTAGATAAAAACAATTATGGTGTTCTTAAAAGCTCAAGTTTTGTTCTTCATTTGTTTTTTTTGGTTAAAGTATAAATGTTTTTCTTCAACAATTATATTAAAATTGCTTTAACAATGATTTATCTATGTAGCGTTCATCAAACCTTGAATACTTAGTAACTAAATAAAAAATATGAGAAATTATTTTGAGCTTTTTTTTAAAAAAGAAAAAACTGATTTAATTCAAAAGATATCATTCTTTTTTATATTTTACAAAATTCAATTTAATTTTCGGTTTTTTTCAATGAAAATGAAGGATTTAAAAAGATTCTTTAGTAAATAGAAACTTTATTGAACTACAATAGTCCCATATTTGGGCCATTCCGGTGCAAAAATTACTGGCAATATCTATTTGGGTTAGAAAACACATTCAGGTGACTCTTAATCCATTGATCAGAATTAAAGATATTAATATTTAAAAATTTTCTAGAAATTGGAACGAATTATAATCGAAAAGTTCCACATCTGAAGGAAAGGTATCAACTTGCGGAATATGAATACTTCTTAAATTGTCTGAGGTAAACATCCTAAAGCGAATTTTAATATGTCAATTATCAAGTATTCGTGAACCAAATGGATTTTCCTGGAAACTTTTTCGTCACCTATGGTATTCACTGGACATTGCATCAAACGACTATCAAATTTTAAAATCTTTACAAGATTTTCTTTGCGGAAAACATCATCAAACAATATTTGATATTAAAACCAAAATTGACTCATTTACTGCTTCAAAAACTCATTATTTTTTTTTTTGATTCAAATCGGATACCACTGCACTAATATTTTCTTTTTAAATATTCAACTAGCACATAAAAAAAACGAAAGATTTACGGAACAACTTAATACTTGACAATAAAGCAAATTGTAACACTATGAGTTATACCTCTGTAAGTACAGAAATGTATGAATGGTTGCATACGCATTGCTTTTATTAAAAATTACTTTTCTTTTAGTCTACGAAGGCGTTGAATTTACAAAAGTCGAATATCTTCTTGCTCATAATAAACGAAATGAACTTCTTTTCAGAGGAAAAAAAAATAAACAATAATGAATACTAAACTTTATGAATTTCTAAAAGTTTACAGAATATCATTAATCAATTCAATTATCTATCAAAGCGTAATTACTTCAATTGATTTTCTCAAGTCACAAATTTACAAGTGAATTGTAAAAATTAGTTGAAACTTCTTATTTAAATAAAGAAAACTCTTTTCATATTTATAAATATTTTAAGAGATATTGTATTAAATATTATTATGGAAAGCAACATTACTCTTTATAATTCTACTAGGAGCTTTGACTTTAAAACAGAAAAATTGTTTATCTTACTCTAAAGCTTTATGAAAATTATGAGATAAATATTTTATAACCATCACGCCGGATTTACACTAAACATTAAGTGCTGTTTTTCCATACAATAGATAAATTTTTTTGTAGGTACAAATCAATTATCAGCATTTGATGATAACTATTCGATAATAATTGATTTTTAAGCTTATCAGATGGGATATTATTAAGCAAAATAACTTTATCAACTTAAAAAATCAAATTTTGTTTTTCGTTGCAGATTAATACAATAATATACTAAGGAAAAGGATTTATTTAGCGTAATTTTGTAATTATTGATTGACACGTAGACTGGGCCAAAAAAATCGATTATTTTTTTTTAAAAGTATATCGAAAATATTGTTCAAGGTGGCAAAAAAAAATATCGGGAAGGTTTAAGCCCTTAATATTAATATTAAGAGATCTATCATCTTTAATTTCGATTTTTTATTTGTGCTTTCATTTTTGCGTCAATGCTGTCAAACTATCAAGGTAAAAAAAACATCTGCACAAATATTTATAGAAAATTAAATTTCCCTACAAAAAACAACTTGTTAAAAATTTACGTCAGATACGCTGTTTCCGAATAATCAAGCTTTAAACATTGATATAATTGTTAGATTTATCTTCTCGATTTTGGAATTTTGTAACTAAAGAAACAAATAAATATATATAGAAAGGAAAAAAATTGATTCTTAGCGGGAATTTAATGCTCTACAAAAAAGGTCTCTTAATGTTTTTACATAAAAGAACTCTTATAAAATTGATTCAACAACGAGAAGAAGAATAATTTAATTTTTCCTTCAACTTTAATTGTGAATAACTTTTGAAAAAATGATTTTATGTAAATTTGTTAAGAAACTTTTTTTGTAGAGCGTTAAATTCCCTCTAAGAATCTATATTGTTCATTTCCACATATTTATTTGTTCGTTAGTTACAAAATTCCAAAATAAAGAAGATAAATCTAAAAATTATATCAATGTTTAAAACTTGATTATTCGGAAACGGCGTGTCTGGCAAAAATTTTTAAAGCCACGTTTTTTGTAGGAAATTTAATTTTCTATAAATTTATGTGCAGATGAATTTTTTTACCTTGATAGTTTGACAGTATTGACGCAAAAATGAAAGCACAAATAAAAAATCGAAATTAAAGATGGTAGACCTCTTAATATCAATATTAGGGACTCAAATCTTCCCTTTATATTTTTTTTGTCACCTTGAACCATATTTTTGATATACTTTTCAAAAAAAAAAGTCCATTTTGTTGGCCCAGTCTATTGATACGTATAAGTTTTGCTAAGCTTTCGCCATCTGTGTCAAAATGCTTGAACTTTATTATTATTTATGAACCTTTTTCTTAGATTTTGACTTCACTAGATTATTTTCTTCCCCTTTAGTTAAACTATTTGAATTATTTATCGAATATTAAGTTACCAAATATTCTTCATAACAACAAAATGCTGAAAAATTTCCACCAAGTAGCACCCGCAGAAGTCGAAAGCTACTCTCAATAAATAAAAAAAAATGATAAATAATGAGAACAACATTGCACAGAAACACGTTCTTCTGCCTTTTATAAAATCTCATAACATCATAAATTACAATAAAATGACACATAAAACAAACATTTTCAAAATTATCAGCACTTTTCATCTTCTCCAATCTCCAACATCATTATTCTTCAATTCATTAAAATAATTCTTTTGTCTCCGCATACGTACCACAGAAAAAACAAACAGTTGTCTCAAATGACCAAACAAAATTAATCGTTAATGAGGACCATAATCTATTGAATTAGGGGTCAAGATTTCGATAATCATTAGGTGACTGTCCTGAAATTTTATTAATGATGGCACATAGGAAATAGGTGGTTTTAAAATTTTTTGATTTGAATTGCAGTGGCGGCGCGTGGGGTTAATTTTTGGAGAAATCAATCTAGTAGAGGGAGATACTGTCGCGATGGATACGAGACGAGATTAACGAGGAAATCTCGTCTCGTTTCAACAATAAGTGATATTAATTTTTGTTGGGAGATCCCATGTTTATCTTACTTCCATCAGGAACCCGCCACTGGTTACAATCATTATGAATTGTTGTTTTAAAGATTTAGAATTCGATTGCTTTAGACTGTGATTAAAACAAAAGAAATCGAGAAAAAAAAGAAGTTGGAATAGTGATAGTGACGTCAGCGTCAATGTTCAAACATCACGAACGAAGGAGCGTTGTTAACGAGTCTAATGATAGTCATTTGTGGTTGGCTCTCGATCTGGCCGTTAATTTGTAGTTTAGTTACATTAAATTTTAGCCGTCGGCGTAACCGAAGTAATTTATAAAATTACTCTCCGTAATACTAATGCAAGTTAGTATGTATGCCCTATACCTATACACTAAGTATCTGTAGCCATTTGTAGCCAATAAGTAAAAGAGTCCAACAACAAGTTAGTAAGTGACTAACCGAACCAAACCGAACCGAGCACACTATAACTTACTGTGATTATCATTAAGCAGTCTTTCTTTCTTGCCATCTTTGCTTTAATTTTGAGAAGAACATGGAACACAAGTGGCAGCCACTTCTTCGGCCTATGGACTCATATCAGAAATTGAAGAGGATATTGAGGAGAAAGAAAGAAGAGTTGGCTTCGTTTGTTTCGCTGACGAGATCGTGTTTTGTTTATTTAAATAACCACCGAACACACGTACATGGTTACATTCATAAATAACCGATAGTTATCTATGTTAACCAACGATGGGAGAATCCTTCAAGTTTGAGTTCAACAAGAAATGGTATCAAATCATAATTCCAAAGGTATGCTGTGATTTTGCGGGGAAATTGTACAAATAAGTTTGTACAAAAAAGAAAACCAAATTTTTTTTTTAGAAAAGAATATCGGAAATATTGGTCAAGGTGATAAGAAAAAATTTGGGGAAGGTTTGAGCCCTTAATATTAATATTAAGACGTCTATCATCTTTAATTTCGATTTTTTATTTGTGCTTTCATTTTTGCATCAATGCTGTCTAACTATCATGGTAAAAAAATTGATCTGCACATATATTTATAGAAAATTAAATTTCCTACAAAAAATGTTTCCTTGAAAATTTTTGCTAGACACGCCGTTTCCGAATAATCAAGTTTTAAACATTGATATAATTTTTTGATTTATCTTCTTTATTTTGGAATTTTGTAACCAACGAACAAATAAATATAAAGAAATTAACAATTAAAATTTTTAAAGGGAAATTAATGCTCTACCAAAAAGGTTTCTGAACGTCAGTTTTTCAAAAGTTATTCACAATTAAAGTTAAAGGAAAAATTAAATTATTGTTTTTTTGATTGTTGAACGAAATTTGAAAGAGTGATTTTATGTAAGAACGTTAAGAGACCTTTTTTGTAGAGCATCACATTCCCTTCAAGAATCTATATTGTTCATTTCTATATATTTATTTGTTCGTTAGTTATACAATTCCAAAATAAAGAAGATAAATCTAAAAATCATATCAATGTTTAAAGTTTCATTATTTGGAAACGGCGTGTCTGGCAAAAAATGTTAAAGATACGTTTTTTGTGGGGAATTTAATTTTCTATGAATATATGTGCAATGAATATATAGAATGAATATATGATGAATATATATGAATATATAGATAATGTTTTTACCTTGATAGATTGACAGCATTGACGCGAAAATGAAAGCACAAATTAAAAATCGGAATTAAAGATGATGGACCTCTTAATATTAATATTAAGGACTCAAAACGTCTCGATATTTTTTTTGTCACCCTGAACAATAATTTCGATATGTTATTTTTCAAAAAAAAAGCCAATTTTTTTGGCCCAGTCTTATATACTTAATATAATACTTAATATATTTGCTAACCCTTAATTGTTTAAAAAATAAATTTTGAACGAGAACTTTTCTAAAGGTTTTTTTTCCATTTTTCTTAAGGAATGTATGGATAAGAAATATTTAACACTTGCATAAAAAATTCGAGTTGGAGCTTTCAAAGAAAAAAATGAATAATAATATAAGTCCTATGGCTTAATTTCTTCTTTATTATGATGCATTTCAACAGTTTTTAGCTGTCATCATCAGGTAATGATTATTTTGTCAGTTGTAAATAATTTTCACATAGGTTCTTTGTTTTAAATAATTTGTCGTTAATGATATTAATTGAATTCAGTTTGTGGGCTGTGTATATGGTGTTTCATATTCTTCCAGGGTGTTCATATGTGATCCCTTCTTACAAATATTTAAAGACTTAAAATTTGTTTCAAAATTCAAGCATTGATGATTTTCGTCAAAAAAGTGTTTTGTACAATTTGAAGTTGTTGTAGGAGAGATTATACTATAACTCATTTTAGAGGAGTAAAATAGTGGAATTAAAATTGGTGGAAAGCGATTTTCCAACCTTCGATTCGAAGACAATACAATGATAAATGCGAACAGTGAAAGAGAGTTATTGGACTTCATTCGAAGACAAAAACCGTAAGTCAAAATTTCGCTTTAAAAGCAATAAGACCAATGATCGTTGATCACAATAATGATCAAAATTAGAATAAGAAAATAAGTTGCCAAAATATGACAAGAAAAATTTTTTTATGGTTCTCAGTTTACGGATTTTTATTAAGACCGAAGGTCTTAATTGCGCAAAAAAAAATAACCCTTACAAAATCAACGATCTTCATCTTCAAAAGTAAATTTTAAATTGAAAAATATTAATTCCGGATTATAATTAAGAGTTATTTTGAAAAATTATTTAAATAACAATAATTTTCTTTGTAATATATGAATTATAAATCGAAAGAAATATCGTTCTAAATGTTCTGTACTCAAAAGTCACTTTAAACGAGAAATACTAAGCTTACTTTGTACAAATCAAGGCACTGTAGTTATGAATGGCGCAGGATGCATGGGCCAATCATAACACACCGTACAAAGCTCAATTTTTAATTCGACCAATCAGTGAATTTGTTACTAAAACTTTATAAACTTTAACCAATGACATGATTTTTGGAGTTTGTTCCTTATCCTTCGAATGTAGTGGCATAAAATTTCTTTCCTATTTTAAGCATTGATGATTTTTGGTCATAAAAGTGTTTTGTAAAATTTAAAGTTGTTGGTAGATTTCTTGGGTGTATGTTTCTTATATCTTGTTCCGAAAGATCTACCACTTTGGCCAATGTTAAATTTTTTGCAGGAATCATATTTAATTTGATATATTCCGGTTTTATTTTTCGTTGTAATTTGGTTGTTCTCCAATGGTTTAAATTGCGATATTGATATTATTATTCTTTAGGAAGTTGGCGATTTAAAATTAAATATATTATTGAAATTTAATGTAATATATTTCTTGTTTTCTTTTAGTGGAATTGGAAGAATGGATTTTTAAATAAATTTCGATATTATTTTGTCTACGATTTAGCTATTGTATCCGTTAGTAGGGGCTATATGTTTAATTATCACAATTTTTTCTTCACGAGCTTTGGTGCTAAAAGGGAACTTGATCGTTCTGTACACTAGACTGTTATAAGTTGTCATTTTTTTGGTTTCTTTGTTAAAAATTTGTTAAAAAAATTTTTCGCTAAATTATGGAATTCTAAAGAACAAATTAAATTTTTTCCACGTTATTTCCATAAGAAACTTAAGTTGGAAAGCGGACTGTCTTAAAGTTAATATTAAGAGCTCAAATTTTCAGGATTTTTTTTAATCAATTTGGAAGCATTTGAGTCCTAATAGGTAAGAATATATAATTTAGTGTTCATACTTTTATCAATATTTATAAATTTTTCCCAAAAAATTTTATAAGAACCCTGATATATTGCTTCAGATCTACTATCATAGGGACATGAAAATTGTTTATATTGAAAAGTTTGACGAAAATGGCTTCAAGATGAAAAAGAACCACTTTTGATAAACGTTCTTATACTCAATCAATGATTGTAAAACTAAAGGATTTAAGAACCAACTTTTTGGCGTATATTTCAACTAAAAAATCAAATCCTTCACGTTTACTTCTGTCCAGTTATTTAATGGTATTATATTACTTTCGATTTCAAAGAATAATAAATTAAAATCAAAAATTCCGACCCTCGGAAAAAATGCTTCCAATTCCTTAATAAAGAAGGTCATTTTACAAAAAGCAAGACTAACTTTCTAAAGGCTTTTTCTTAAACACAAACATAATGATACTGTGAAGAATAAATTGAGTATTAAATCGAGAAATTGGCATAAATAAGCATCGTTGTACATTGCCAGTGTATATGCTACACTATATAATGCGATCAACATTAAACAATAAGTGCCTAATAGCTGAACTTACTGTTATCGTTTCAGGTGGAATATTTCACAAAAGAAAAAAAGAGTAATAATAATGAAATGGTTGCAAGGTGTATCTGTATTATTAGTATTTTATTATCCGCTTGTTGTATGCTTTGATGCTTTGATTTTCAGTGTTTGATTTTTTGCCCATTTCTCTATCTAGTCACTGATTATTTGTCTTATTACTGTTATTAGCGAACGCTGGAACGCTTTACGAGAAATTATTAAAATAACCACAATAAATCGGTATCGGTTTGAGGAGGAGAGTCTTGGAGCAGTTACTGTGAACAAGACAAGAAAAAGTAAGTAGGTGAATTATCTTTACCATTTCTGTGCCTATATACATATATATTAATTTGCCGGGAGGAAGTGAGAAAGATGATCCCGAAACCGGGATTCGATCGCGATGCATTTATTGTTTATTGCCCATAAACACTACATGCGAACAGTTGGGAGCCGCCTGCACTTGTTAACACCTTTTTTATTTTGGTGTGCTGTTTTCGATGCATTTCATTTGGCCATTTATATTATTAATTCCATACGAAAAACGAGGAATTAAGGGCATATCACACCATCTGGTTGATGGTTTTTCGAGGTATTTTTATTTCATCCCTGCAGCCTCTGTCCGTTTCGTGGTAATTGAGATGAAGATCGACAAGCACGTCATCCCTTGTTGTCTAATATGAGAAATGTCAGAAGAGATCATGATTCCTATTTATCTGCTCATGAGTGGGTTTAGTTTTTGATTGGGATTTTTTTCTACTTCTTCTTCATCTTCTTCTTCTTCGTCTGATGGCTTTGTTGGTATGTGGTGTGGTTCTTTCGAGTGTTTTTGACCTCCCGTTGGGTTTTCGATAGAAACGAAATCATTTGACATTTGTTAATGCTTCTGTGAGCTTTTTAACGAAATACAATTGTTCATGATTTTGTTACAGTCAAACCTCAAGTGTGGGACAAATATTTGTAAATCAACATCCTTAAAAGCATTAATGATTCTCATTTTTCGGATACTTAATATTCGATGTTTTTATAAAATTTTTCGTGCAACGTTTCGCCACTTTCGCAGCTTCCTCTGGTACTCAATTACAAACATCAATTGTTAAATCCATGTATAATAATCTCGGCATTTATACGACTGTCCTTCTCATAATTCTCAATATCCTCCCTTACGAATCATATTCAATAAAATGTAAAATAAATTTATTTTTCATTTAGACTACATTTACAAATTGATTTATTTTACATTTTATTGAATATGATTGGTAAGAGAGGATACTCAGAATTATAAGAAGGATAGTCGTATAAATGCCGAGATTGTTGTACATGGATTTAACAATTGATGTTTGTAATTGAGTACCTGAGGAAGCTGCGAAAGTGGCGAAACATTGTACGAAAAATTTAATAAAAACATCGAATATTAAGTATCCAGAAAATGAGAATCATTAATGTATAATAACCATGGATAAGAATATCAGCAATGTTCATCTTCAAAAGCAATCGTTAACAATTAACAATAAAATATTTGATTTAGGATCAGTCCAAACAACGTGGTCCAAAAATAAATGAAATGGTTGCTCGACCATTTTAAGAAAAAATAATTTTGTGTGTGCTATCACCCCAACATGTTGGTAGCTCAAATTCATCATTATTTTAGTTTTATTGTTTTTAGTTTTCCAGTGGTGGCCATATTAGTTTTACTAGGCGCAGACATTTTCGCACTTTTAAGGGTTAGTGAAAACTTGATTATCTCAAGCCTTATTTGTCCTATCAAAATAAAACTAAAAGCAGTGGATTCATGAAAATATAAACTATAAGGTTGTAATAAGACGTTTTCACCTCAATGTAATTCTAAGGGGTGAAATTTCAGCCTAAATTTTTAGCTCTCATTTGTAAAAACTCCAAATTTCACGGAAAGATTGTGAAGGAAGGGAAAGAGTCTACACGTTAAAACTTTTTTTACAAACAATTAGGTGATAGTTATATCCAAAAACAAAATTTGAAGTCTGAGACTTTAAGCCTTTTTAAAATAAAAAATAACAAAATTTGGGAATTTTCAAAATTTGCAATTTTCTGAGCTCAATATCTCTGGTGATGGACCATATAAAAATTTGAAATATCACCTCATTATAGCAATGTATGATAGTATTATGCACCTAAAATTTGGAGTTTGAGATTTGACTAGGAGCAGAGGTATTGCAAGCACAAAATGTCAAAATTATGCATACTTCAGTAGGTGAATATTTTGTATTTAACCATTTAATATGTGATATATACTTAGCAAAAAAGACATTTTATACAAAACAACATATCCTGGGGACTAAATGTTATTCATATCTTAAATTTAAAACATATACTTCTTTCTGAAAGCTAATAATGTATGTACGTACCCATAGTCATCAACTATCTTGGTGTTCAAGAAGTATGCATAATTTTGACATTTTGTGCTTGCATACTTCTACTCTTAGTCAAATCTCAAACTCCAAATTTTAGGTGCATAATACTATCATACTATTAATAAGGTGATATTTCAGATTTTTATCTGGTCCCCCACCAGTGATATTGAGCTCAGAAAATTGCAAATTTTGAAAATTCCAAATTTTGTTATTTTTTATTTTAAAAAGGCTTAAAGTTTCAGACTTCAAATTTTGTTTTTGAATACAACTAATACCTAATTGTTTGTAAGAAAAGTTTTAACGTGTAGATTCTTTCCCTTCCTTCACAATCTTTCCTTGAAAATTGGAGTTTTTACAAATGAGAGCAAAGAATTTAGGCTGAAATTTCACCCCTTAGAATTAGATTTAGGTGAAAACGTCTTTTCACAACCTTATAGCTTATATTTTTATGAACATACTGCTTTTAGTTTCGTTTTGATAGGACAAATAGGGCCTGAGATAATCAAGTTTCCGCAAATCCTTAAAAGTGCGAAAATGTCTGCGCCTAGTAAAACTAATATGGGCACCACCGGAAAACTAAAAACAATAAAACTAAAATAATGATGAATTTGAACTACCAACATGTTGGGGTGACAGCAAAAAAAAATCAGAACTAAAAAAAATAATCAAGCGACCAGTGCTGAACCGACTGAATTGGACCGACCCTTTATTTCTTTAAGTTTTTGTTCTACTCCCAAAACTGAATATATTCTAATGAAATCTTATGTCTTTTTAACAAAATTTATATTTTACACCATTTAATTTCCCCTGCTTTTCACCATAATAGGAAAAAGCTCAACAAGAGCTTTTTACATAAACACCTTAAAATTTAACATTGAATTCAAAAAAAAAAACTGCCTACAAATGATTATTCTACAATTAATTTTCACATAAAAGTTCGCCAACGATTGATAAATCCAATAATTTACACGAAAAAAAATTCTTCCAATTTACTATCCATGAACCATTTTGGTCCATAAAGATTCTATAATATATGAAATATTTTTATCAGAAAAATTAATATATTTCTTGCGAGAACTTTCCTAAGAATTCAATCAAAGAAATGTTTCGAAATTTATTTCCATTTGCCTTGCACCCCCCCTCTTCATAATCAACAGAAAAAATTTATGAAAACCAAATTTGTATGTCTTAAAAAATTGTGCTATAAAAATTTTGTTTTTCAAACCTTTGCACTATAAATATAGTTCTTGTAAGAATAAATAGAAAGCAGCTAGGTATTTCGCTTCCAAAATAAATTTTTATAACACGAACTCGCTTTAGTACGAATTATAAATTGTGGGGATCTTCCAGTAATACGACATCTAGTAGAATATTTTTGTTCAAAACATGATAAGCGAATAATAGAAAATTTTATACAACACCAGAAAATTGCTAAATTTATTGGAGATGAAGATTTTGTGGATATGGGTATTGAGGATGTTCATGATTTGTTAGTGGAAGAAGACATTGATGAACCGAATTTGGTGACAATACCTTCCGAAGCTATCCCTTTTGGGGTTTTCTGTAACTCAAATAAAATTTCTTAGAGATCCAAAAAACGTTTCAGAAAGATATAAAATCCTCTATTTACTTTATCAATTATATTTTTTATTCAGAATAATATACTTTTTGAAATTATTAAATTTTCCAAAATCTAATTTGTAACATCAAGCTTACGTAACAAAAAGATCAACAAGGGATGGTCTTACTCCCTTTTAAGCCACCTGATGGCTTACAAAAGTAAGAAAAACAAATTGCTTTTTTCTAAATTTGAAAATTTTTGCTAGCACCTATATAAATGGCCGAAAAGTTCCATAATTTTGTATTTAAAAAAGACCAAATTGATATATGATTGTCAAAAGTATGGAAATTTAAAAATTTCAAGTTGGAATATTTTTTTATAAGATCCATAGATGTAAGTGATGTCCATCATGATTAGTAATGGACTTGTGGGGGGATCTCAAAAATGTAACTAATGAAATTTCAGGAATAGAGAAGAAGTCTTCGGAAAATGGACAAAAAAAATTTTTCGGGTCAAATTTTTTCATTAATTTTTTAGTGTTTTTATTAGTACAAATACTTCTAATTGAAAGGAAGCTTTCGGAAATTTGTCGGGTTTTCCAAAGAACGGAAACTTTTTGGTGTGAAAGTTTCTGACTAAAGGGAAAATTGGGGTCAAATAATTTGAAAAAAGCTCAAGTTTTTAACGTGATTCCTGAAAAATAGACCGCAATTGTCAATGGTAGATGTAAAATGACAGTAGCACTTTCGAAACCATTTTCCGGTCAAACAAAGACTTGCATGGAAAATTGGTAAAGAAACTTTTGTATAAAAAATATTCTCAGCTTTCATTTTTATAATGACTATTTTATTTGTATCTAACATAGTTCAAAAGTTATAATGAAAAAAGTAGATTTTTTTTTAGAAAAGTTTATATTGGGGAGGGACACGGCGGCTTCATCTGGTGATAGATTTTTGGGTTGAAAGTATATTTTAGACCAAAATAATCAATTAATTAAATAATGACTTTCTTCGTACTTCGGTGAGTGCATATGTTTGAACGATAGTATTATGCGATTAATTTTTGGTAAAAATTTATTTTTAAATGTTTCCATCATTGGATGAGTTCATTCCTACTAAATTTGGATCGAAGAAAATGAATGTGGCAAGGAAAAATTTTTATTGGCTCTAATTTTTATGATACTGAATAGTTAATACAATATTATGTCAGTAGATTTGAAACAAATCGAATATTTTTACATGAAATATTTGTGCCTCTAAAATTAAAACCATTTACAATTTTCAGCCTATTTTCATATTTATTCATTAAAGTTATGTATGGAATAATTTACATAGATTGCAAATCGATGTATCTAGAGAGAATCATGTACTACTAAAGTAAGGTATCATGAATTGCCCCATGTAGCAAAGTTCCAAAACATCCCTCAACAAAGATCAGTAATAATCGACAATCATGACTTCATTCCTGGTAGAATTTTTCGCTAAGCTCATCAATGAAAGCTCCGCAATTTTAAAATAAAAATTAGATAAAAGCGAAGGAAATTAACTTTACTAGACATGTTACATCTAAATTGATGGTATTTTTTCCAGTAGTGTTTTTACTGACTGAATTTATCATCTTTTGTATCCCTGGAAATCCACAGATTTCCTCTTTAAAAACCTCCCAATCTTCTTTTTCTTTCCTCTAGCGATTGGACATTTTCCTGGAATTCAAATTCAGTATCTTTTACAATATCCTGAATTTGTGGCTTAACAAAGATTCTCTCTTTAACTTTCCAAGTCCATGGAATTAGTCTTTGAAGCACTTGAAGACCAGACCTTATCGATTCAAAGCTTTGAATAAAATTTTAGTTCAAAGGAGTTCTGACTTTAAAAGTACTAAGAAAAATGAATAGTTTTAACAGGCACAAGTATAACTTGAAGTAATAATGGCAAAGAATATATTTATTCAACAGTTGGATAGGTAATCAACAAACTGGGGTGCAAAGTGATATTCATTCAATTTCCCTACCATAATTTCTTGTACTACAGTGTTATATGAATAAGAAAAGTGTACAACTTTGTGAATTATTCCACATTTTCACCAATTACTTTATTTATACAAGTAAATTTTTAAATAGACAAGTTATATACCTTAATTTCCAAGTAAGTCCCCTGGCCTGAAAATCTTACGAAAAATCGTGAAAATTTTGGTTTAAAGTCCAAAAATCATTCAACTTCTACAATTTCCTCCTTAAATCTAATTTAGTCTCCGTATTTTCCTTTCTATTATCATTACTAAAAATTAATTCAAAGTTAATATCTGTGATTATCGGGATTTATATCGAAAACCAAGGCTTTCATCGTTGCAAGAGGTTCTACTATATGTACAATCTAAAACATTTAGGCCCTTAAAAAATGTCATTCACTTGACCATTAAGATCAACCATAAACAATGATTGATTTTTAGCCCCAAAAATCCGAAACAATATAATCGAATGACTTGTACTTCTTTTGTTCTAATTGCTGCTCGTTTGTTATATTACCTATATATATATATATCTAAATTGATTGTTTTTAAATGTTCATTAATTTAACCACAAAATCAATGTTTACAAGACCATTTGAATTAGGTAGATGTTTATTTTTTTTTTCTCTTAAAGATCGGATGAATCAGATTTAATGATAAATTAGTATACACCAAACTTCTTCAGGTACCTATCCCGATTCTAATTTGTTTTTTTCCTCCATTTGTTTTAATCGTGTTCAATTGTTTTTTTTGGCGAAGAATTGAAGAAAAAAACCAGATTGGTGTTGAAAAAAACAAGACGTAGGTACTATATATAGGTATAGGTACACCGATTTATGAAATGTGGTAGTTTTGGTCTTTTTCTCCGTTTTTTCATTTCAACATTGAAATTATAGCTTGTCATATTTATAAAGGCACAATCAAATAACGCAGACCTTAAAGGTCTCTTTCTGGCTTTAATTCTTCGGCTGAACCACCACCACGGATGTGTTGTTTGTTTCAGGTAAGTCTTTTACATACAGAAACAAATTATACACCTATTTATTAGTCCATATTATCTTTTTGGTATTTTTTTTTGTTTTTTTTTTTTTTTGGTTCGTCCTGCTCGTTTCTTCTAAGTGGTTGATTTTCTGATCATCATTGGTCAGTCCGGACGTATCTCTTCTCAGACAGATGGACAGACGGACCGACTTATCGCATCATTTTAAAACGTTGTTTCCACTTTGGAATTAGCTCTCTAAATATGCCCTAATTATATGGTTCGTGAACAATTTATTTCTTCTTTTCGTATTGTGCATGTGTGAGTATTAACTATGTGTCGATATACAGGTGGTTCCAAAATTCTTGGGGATACCTTCAGGAACAAAGACCTGTAGGTAAGATGAATCCTCCATATGTTCTGGACCAGGGATTTTCAATCATACATGAACCACTTGGTTGAGCCAAAAAAATCGACTATTTTTTTTTTTTGAAAAGTATATCAAAAATATTGTTCAAGATGACAAAAAAAAAAAATATCGGGAAAGTTTGAGCTCTTAATATTGATATTAAGAGGTCTATCATCTTTAATTTCGATTTTTTATTTGTGGTTTCATTTTTGCGTCAATGCTGTCAAACTATCAAGGTAAAAAAAATCATCTGCACATATATTTATAGAAAATTAAACTCCCTATAAAAAATATCTTTTTGAAAATTTTTGCCAGACACGCCATTTCCGAATAACCAAGCTTTAACCTTTGATAATTTTTTTTGATTTATCTCCTTTATTTGGAATTTTGTAACTAACGAACAAATAATTATATAGAAATAATCAATATAGATTATTGAAGAGAATTTAATGCTCTAAAAAAAAGGTCTCTTAACGTTTTTACATAAAATCACTCTTTCAAAATTGGTTCAACATCGAAAAAAACCATAATTTAATTTTTCCTTCAACTTTAATTGTGAATAACTTTTGAAAAAGTGATTTAATGTAAAATTGTTAAGAGCCCTTTTTTGTAGAGCATTAAATTCCCTTTAAGAATCTATATTATTTATTTCTATATATTTATTTGTTCGTTAGTTACAAAATTCCAAAATAAAGAAGAGAAATATAAAAATTGAATCAATGTTTAAAGCTTGATTATTCGGAAACGGCGAGTCTGGCAAAAATTTTCAACTAGAGATTTTTTTAGGAAAGTTAATTTTCTATAAATATATGTGCTGATGATTTTTTTTACCTGGATGGTTTGGGAGCATGGACGTAAAAATGAAAGCACAAATAAAAAATCGAAATTAAAGATGATAGACCTCTTAACATTAATATTAATTTTTTTTTTGGTCACCTTGAACAATATTTTCGATATACTTTACAAAAAGAAAATAGTCAATATTTTGGCTTAGTCTAATGAACCATCATCTTCTTAGTAAGATAATTTTGGTTCAACTAACAGTCCTTAAGGTACTCCCTTCATTTATCTATAGCACTACCACACATTTAAAGAGGGGCGATACCGTTTTCCTTGGGAATCACTACCAAACTTCCATTCAAATATATAGCCTCCATTATTAAAAGAGACCAAATTTTTTGAAGTGAAAACTTGTTTAGCACCGTTGTGACTTGAAATTTTATTTAAGCGGCAATAAAAAGAGAAACATATACAAAATTCTACAAGATTAAACATGAGAGAGAATGAGGAAAGAAAAATTAGTATTTCTTATGGTTGTACATGCCTGCGTACTACGCTACTTGAGAATGGTTTTCATATCGACCAATAACAACCGTGTTAAATTGCTTATTATAATTGTGAGCATAAACATTTAATTATTTTAATAAGATTATTGTCATGATAATCAAAAAAAAGTAAAAAAAACAAGGCTATAAGGATGTCAAAAGGTGCAACAGAACGTGCTCGTGAATTTCGGGCACGCCGAAAAGAGTTATTAAATAAGAAAAATAATAGTTCTTATACGTTTAATGATTCGACTGTGCAAAATAGTGACAACCATGCTGGTAAGTACTTAAATATTTTCTAATCGCATATCTCGTCCTTAATCACGAAATTTCAATAAAATAAAAGCTAATTTAAAATTAATTCTGATCTCACATAATATTACGAACTGTTTTTCAGGTGCTACTCAAATGAATGTACAACCGATTCTTTGGGTACTCACAATTTCGTTGAAATAAAGTTACTCATGAAGAATTTCGTTAAAATTTGTTTAACAAAATGTTCGGTCATAATATGTGCTCCTTTTGTGAACGATTGTGATTCCAACGAAATTTAAAACCACAACGTCCAGGACATGAAGATCTTTTATGGATAATAATTAAAAATTCTAATGCAAATGATAATATTTTACTGTGCTGCACGTATTTTCAAGCAATCGAGAAAAATATAATTCCAACGAAGTCCAAATACAATAGTTTCAAATATTAAACGATACCTGCATCTTTACCACCACTGGATTTATTTCATACTTCCATTATTATAAGCTCTCGTATTGTTTATCGAAAATGCAAATTTGGATTCTGGATAAATTTATGTAATATATATGTTAATAAATTTTAAAATAAACCCT
Organism: Sisyra terminalis; assembly: GCA_958496175.1. NCBI lineage: Eukaryota > Metazoa > Arthropoda > Insecta > Neuroptera > Sisyridae > Sisyra > Sisyra terminalis. The sequence goes on along the minus strand of OY292278.1, from coordinate 44,074,778 downwards.
ACAATTATCCTACTCATAAAATCTTACATTGGTCTCTATATCTTGAAGTTCTGTTTTGAAGTTTTCACTTCTACCGTGTGTGAACTGGACACATGTGTTTTTTTTTCGCTTAAGGACTTCTTAATCACTCAATATCTATTTAAATATAGCTATATGGTAGAACTATAGCGCCTACATTTAGGTTAGGAATTTGGACAGCTTCAGCTCGACTATAACTAATAGTGTTTAAGCAGGCGATTGTTTTCTCTCTTTCCTCATATAAACATATCCCCAATATATCTTTATACCTTTGGTTCGTGAAGCCATTTGAGGTAAAAGGGTTGGAATGAGATCATCAGAGGCGATGGATGGTTGGATTGTTGGCCGGTCAACCACGTCATCATCATCATCATTATCGTCATTATCATCCGTTTAATAAATAGAGAGTTAATTTTAACTAAATTATTTGATAACGGCTTTTAGAGATCGTTTATTAAGCGATCCGTCCGTTTCGGTTTCGTTTGCCATCTCTGTTTTCCATTTGGCTTTCCTTTCTTTTTCTTTTTTCTTTTTAAATTCATTAACCGCCCAAATTGATGATTGTGTGGAGGAATACCGAGAGTGATATGGCATGGTGCGGAAAGAAGGGTGGCCTCGTAGGCAATTTGGAAAAAAATTGTTTTCCTGATGCTTGCGTGTCTTTACACATAATTCAATTCCAATTATTATCACATTAATTTGATTGTGTTTTTTTTTCTCTCTCTTCATTTGTCTCTCTTTTTGGTTTTAGTAAAACAAATGATAGGTGGAAAAAATAGACGACTGTCACTGGGAAGTAGTAATTTTTGGAGATATCAACGATGGATTTAAGTAAACATGGCGTTTTTTAAGTAGAAAACAATTAGTTGGTTTTGTTGAGTTGGGAGGTGGAAGTAGGGGTTTTTGAACTGAAGTTCATTTAGATATGAAATTAAGGGACCGTAGAATTTTACTAAAATCTCGAAAACTCCTATTTTACTTTAATAAGGTTGCAGTCTTGGAACATTCTAAAGTTCTAACAATGAGATTGAAAAGAGTAGGAAAACGTTTCAGAACACTTTTCAAGAGAATCTAAAGTGGGGTAGAAAGAGATAAAAATAATTCAAATCTACGAGAAGTGCCTGGAACAGTCTGGAATCTTCCAGATACAGGCAATGGGTACGTACATATGGTGATTGATCGTCACCGGAAAAGTTATGAATAAGTCAAGATTTAAAACAATTGTTAAAATATATAAGTATGTAAAAAAATAAATGGTGTTACTGATTTATGTCCGTAAACAAATTCTTAAGCAGACCATTCACGCTCCGACTTGTAGTCCAACTTGTCGTCCGACTTTCGAAGTTAGATTTAAAGTCGGACCGTAAATGGTGTTGTTGGAAAATGGATGTCTACTTGGACTAGTCGGATCATTTAGGCGGTCCAACTAGTAGTCCGACTAAACAAATGATAGGTGGAAAAAATAGATGACTGTCACTGGGAAGTAGTAATTTTTGGAGATATCAATGGTGGATTTAAGTAAACATGGCGTTTTTTAAGTAGAAAACAATTAGTTGGTTTTCTTGAGTTTGGAGATGGAAGTAGGGGTTTTTGAACTGAAGTTCATTTAGATATGAAATTAAAGGACCGTAGAATTTTACTAAAATCTCGAAAACTCTTATTTTAATTTAATAGGGTTGCAGTCTTGGAACATTCTAAAGCTCTAACAATGAGATTGAAAAGAGTAGGAAAACGTTTCAGAACACTTTCCAAGAGAATCTAAAGTGGAGTAGAAAGAGATAGAAATCATTCGAAACTACAAGAAATGCCTGGAACAGTCTGGAACCTTCCAGATGCGGTGATTGATTGTCACCGGAAGTGTGTGGAAGTCAAGATTTAAAACAGTTGTTAAAATTTATAAGTATGTAAAAAAATAAATGGTGTTACTGATTTATGTCCGTAAACAAATCCTTAAGCAGGCCATTCACGCTCCGAGTTGTAGTCCAACTTGTCGTCCGACTTTCGAAGTTAGATCTAAAGTCGGACCGTAAATGGTGTAGTTTTAAGTTGGATGTCTATTTGGACTAGTCGGATCATTTAGGCGATCCAACTAGTAGTCCGACTAGTTGGACTGCAAGTCGAAGCGTGAGTGGCCTGTTTTACGAATCCGATTATATAAATAACCGTAAAAACATAATAATAGGTTCTTATTGGAATGTCTGGATATCTTGAAAAGTTACCACGCAAAATTTTAATAGAGAGAAAAAAAAATTTTTGCCAAGTTTCACCTAATTTCTTAGGAATAAATTTTCATAGAAGTAGGTATGGTTTGAAGTCACCAAAGCTCTGATGTACTAGTATTCGAATACAAGGAGCTAAAAGCTCCTTTTCGATTTCTAAAAGCTCGAAAAGATACTAAGGAAAATTCTTGCGGAGAATTAAGAACAAAGATTTAAGCTTAGAAAAATGCAATTTTCCAGTAGTTTTTCCATACTATTTTCCATATATTCATAAGAAACAAATCAGAAATAGAATTTTAGTATCGAAAATCAAGGATTTTTAAAATTTTTGGGCTCGGAATAGTTTAATGGAAACCATACGGTTTTGTTCAAAAACCAACAAAGTTCCACGAATCATTTGTTTGGCACTAAATTAATTTGTTTATTTATAAAAGCTAATGAAAACTAGAATTTAACTAGTTACATAAAAGCAGAAAGCTTTTTACTGATAAATTGCATAATTTCAAAGCTTTAAAATTATAGAGAGTTGAAAAAACAGAATTATATATAGAAAACTTGAAGTTAAATAAAAGCCTAAGAACTGAAAGCTTTTTCCCAATTTATTTATAATAGAGTACTTTAAAAGCTCTAAAATTTAGCATAAAAAATCATAAGAAATTAAGAATTCAGAGCTTAGTTTGGGGGAGAAAAAGTTTCGATTGATTTTACGAAATTGGTTGCAAAAAAGTACCTTGGAATCTCTGATAGAATGAATCATGTTTTTGCCATTTAATTAAGTTGTTTAGTTATTAAAGCTAATGAAAACTAGACTTTAACTTATTACGTTAAAGTAGAAAGCTTTTTACTGATACGTGTTTAATTAAGCTTGAAAATTAAGCATTGAAAATTATAGAGAGTTGAGAATACAGAATTGTATATTAAAACAAGAAATTAAATAACTTACTAAAAGCTTTTTTCCAATTTATTAATAAAAGAATATTTTAAAAGCTCGAAAATTTAGCATAGAAAATCATTAAGAATTGAGAATACAGAGCTTAGTTTGGAGGAGAAAAATTTCGATCAGTTTTACTAAATTGGTTTCAAATAGAACCTACTTTAGAATGTATGGTAGAACAAATTTATAGTATCGTTAATCAAGGATTTTTATAGTGGTTGGTAATAGTGATATAGAGGAACAAAAAAGTTTCGTGGAGTCCCCAAAAGTCCGCAAAGTTCTGCGAATCCATTATACGTAAAGACTATTTATTAATGCCTTTCTCCTACTTGTAAGAGTGTAAAATATCGCAAGATTTGATAATTTTTTTCCAAATGCATATTCCTTCGGTCACGGATTGGCTAAACATTTATCATAATGAACCACAGCTTCATTTTCCTCTTCTTTTAGTGTCCCTTCAACTTTGAAGATTGGCGATCATTATGGCAATTTTTATTTTTGATACTGCAGGTTGGAAAAGTTTATCAGTGATTTTTCTTATGATTTTCCAGCTAAGGTGTCCTTCTTTCCAAAGCTCGTTTTCCTTCAATCCGATCCAATTATACGTATATATTAAAACTATATCTCCCTGTATTGATTTATATAAACTAAGGAAGTTTTTTTAATACAAAAATTTTCACTACTTTAGCTATTATTTTATAAAAGTTTGATGAATTTCACGGGCTGGAGAAGTGGTTAAGGCGTTAATGTTAAATTCGTCTTAATATTTTTAACAACTATTAATTTTTAAAGAATGAATGTTTATATAATAAATATTGCAGGAATACAAAAAAAAAACACATCTATTGAAGGAACCTAGGATGACAAGCTTGAAAATTAAGCATAGAAAATCATAGACAGTTGAGAATACAGAATTTTATTTGGGGTAAAAAAAGCTTCTATAAGTCTTGTCAAATTGGATTGAAATAGTACTTTAGAATGTATAGTAGAACAAATTTATAGTATTATCAATCAAGGATTTTTATTGTGGTTGGTAATAGTGGTAAATTGGAACCAAAAAAAGTTCCCCAAGTTCTGCGAATAAAGAGTGTTCATTAATGACTTTCTCCTGCTTGTAAGAGTTCATAATATCGCAAAATTTGATAATTTTTTCCCAAAATCATATTCTTTCGTTCACGGGTTGGTTAAGCCAGGGGTGAGCAACCCCTAAATAAACTCAAGCCACTAAAAAAAATCAACTTCTTCTTCCTCTTCAACTTTGAAGATTAGCGATAATCATGACAATTTTTATTTTTGATACAGCAGCGCGAAAAAGTTCTACAGTGTTTTTTTCTAGGATTTTTTCCAGAGCTTGTTTTCCTTCAATCCGATCTGGTTGTACGTATATATTAAAACTATATTTCCCGGTATTAGATTTAGATATACTAAAGACATTTTTTAAATAATACAAAGGTTTTCACTACTTTAGCCAATATTTCATAAAAGTTTCATGAATTTCACGGACTGAAAAATTTTTCTTAGTATTGTTAATAAATATTCATTTTTTTAGACAGAATATTTATAGAATTAATAAAAAAAAACCACCCAGATTGAAGGAATCTCGCCAGTGATAAATGACGTTGGAAGAAAGAATTATAACCCAAGAAAATTAAGAATTCGAATTTTCGACCCTACTTTTAAAAGTTGTACAGAGCTTTTTCCTAGGATTTTCCAGTAGGAAGTCCTTTTTCTTCTCAAAGCTCGTTTTCCTTCAATCCAACCCGGTTATACGTATACATTAATCTATATCTCCCGGTATTAGATTTAGATATACTAAAGACATTTTTAGTACAAAAGTTTTCAATATTTTAGCCATTATTTTAAAAAAGTTTGAGGAATTTCATGGGCTGAAGACTTGATTAAGGCTTTAAGGCTAAATTCGTCTTACTATTGTTAACAAATATTCAATTTTGTAGAATTTATAGAATATTTATAGAATGAATATATAAGAACCACCCCTGACTGAAGGAATCTCATCAGTGATAGAGATGCCGTTGGAAGAAAAAATTCTCACCCAAAAAAATCAAGAATTCAAATTTTCAACCCTATTTTTCATGAGTCTAGATCAGTGATTCCCAAAGTGGTCTATATCGACCCCTAAGGGTCTATGACAACCTGCAAGGGGTCTACGTCAGCGAAAAAAAATTTGGGGATCCATGAAATGAAAATGGGGGTCCACGATAGTGGATCTCAACACATACACTGATAGTACCTATTTACTTACATCATACTATCTTATATTAGCAAGACATATACATTATTTATTAAAGTACCTATGAAGTTATAAAAGTACCTATGTTTTTACTTTAAGGTTTTAATACTAAACATCACTGCAGTTAGAAATTTACAGGAAATCAATATCAGGTAAGTAGGGGGTCTACCCAACACGGAAAAATATGGCAAGGGGTCTACGACACAAAAAAGTTTGGGGAGCTCTGGTCTAGATTATTAGTTTAAACATAGTAGAAATCAAAATTTGTAAAAAACGTAATTTACCATATGAAGTTCTTCTGTTACTAAAGAAAATATAAAAGACTAAAATAAATTTTGAATCTTACCTTGTTTTTTTCTGAGTGATGGAATTCTAATTTTGAATTCAAAAAGCTCCATTGGGAAAGATCTTCTAGATAGGTAGTTCCAATTACAACGACTGTGACAATCCAGAATTAAGTAGTCGAATAAATTATGGTTCCTAGTTCATTCTAGTGTCTCTTGGGTATAGTTTTCTGTAAATAAAAGAAAAGGGAAAATTATTTTAAAGCTCTAAGTGCATACGAAATGCTATTTTTTCTTCCCAAATTTTCTTAATCAATAACTACTGATAAAAAGTCAAATTTTTGTAACTCTAAAAGGAAAAATTTAAAATTCAATATTCTTCACACGAACTAAATTTTCGTGCTTCTTAATGTTCCATACATTGAGAAATATAGATGTATAAAAGACAAATCATTTCAACTGAATAATTTTTTTTTTTTTTATTAAAATCCTTTATTGCCTTCTATATATTTACAATTTATATACTATGCAATGTGCTAACAAATTTTGGTCGCTTATGTACCACACTTGAGGTAAAAACCGTAGTTCGACCCTGGTGTGGTATTTTCGAATCATGTTGAGAGGGCCCAACCAATGTTGGGACTCTCTAAGAATTTGTTAGGAGGTCAGCCTACGTGGCATGTTGTCTGGATGAGTTTCAGAGGATAGAATTTGGACATTAGGGTTAAGATGGTCGACTAACTTGGAGTGGAATTTTTGAAATCGTTCTTGGACTAAGGTAGTGACAAAAGGAAAGTTAAGATCATTGTGTATGATTCAGTTGTTAACATAATAAGGAGCATTGATTATTCGACGAAGGACTTTTGATTAGAAAGATTGGATAATTTGGATGTTGGATGGTTTTGCAGAGCCCCACAATTCTGCTCCGTAAGTCCAGATAGGTCGAAGTAGAGTTTTGTAAATGGTGAGTTTAGTTTTTGTATTAACTGAAGATTTAGGTCCTAAAAGTCTACGTAATACAACTGAATAATAAAATGGTAAATACATATCAATCTATTGTTCTCTCGATACATTGTTAAAGTCAAACTTTAATTGGAATAAGGAGATTCATAAAAACTTTCAAATTAAAATTGTAATAATTTCTACCTGTTTTTTTGCCTTTAAAACTTGCCAAATGGATGTTTGTTTTGGAATTTAATATCTTCATTTCTTATCATTTGGTACAAGGAAGTGAATAAAGATTGTTGAAGACAAATATGGTTGTTAGTATTGGCAATATAAGGCATTGATACATTTACAAATTGAACTGTTAATTTTTGGAATACAATCCTGTTTATTGAATAAACATTACGACAAAAAATCGCATTGATATGTGTCGACTCCACCCAAATATCAATGCGCAGACAAAATCAATCAAAAGGTGGAGTTTCGATATTATATGTCTCTATAGTTTTTAACCCTTTAAACATATGTACGGAGAAAATATACGTTAAAAAGTGTCTGAGGAATCCCAGTTCCATAGGGTTGAGAATACAAATAAGTTGTGCTGATTTTATGATCAAGGCTAATAACAATAAATTAGGTGAACTTGAAGAAAAAAATTCCAAGACACTGTTCATTGAACAGTGTCTTGGTAATTCAAAAAAATTATGAATTTTTGTTTGCTTAATTATATCGAAAATATTGTTGGGAATGACAAAAAAAAATCCTGTGAAAGTTTAAGCTCCTAATATTAAAATTAAGAGGTGCCGCATCGCAAATTTCGATTTTCCATGTAAATAACATGGAAACAATATTATTTTGCACTTATGAATTTTATAGCTCACGTTGGTGACAATATTTTGCAATGACCAAGGTATATTCTTGTAGGAAGTTGAACAATCTACAAAAAAAGTATCGTACAAGTTTTTGATATATTTGTTCCTTCAAAAGTAATTCGAGGTCAAAGTTGAACTAAACAGAAATTTTAATATTTTTTCAATTTTTTGACGCAACCATCAATTTTATAAGAAAATTTTATAGGACATTTTTTGTAGAGCACTTTTTTTTCCTATTACTTAACTCTATAAGAGTTTTCGATATTTTTCACAAGTTCTAAGTTATTTAATTAAAATAAAAAAAAGAATTTTTATGTTAAAAATATAATAATTCAGGGAAATTTAAGTTTAATGCAAATAACTTAGGACCTGTGAAAAATATCCAAAACATCTAAAGAGATAAGTTATAGGAAAAAAAGTGCTCTACAAAAAATGTCCTATGAAATTTTCTCAATAAATTGATGGTTGCGTCAAAAAATTGAAAAAATATTAAAATTTCTCTTTCCTTCAACTTTGAACTCGAATAACTTTTGAAGGAATAAATATATCAAAAACATGTAACAGACTTTCTTTGTAGATCGTTCAATTTTGCTTTTTTTTTCTATAACTTATCTCTTTAAAAGTTTTCTATATCTTCCACAGGCCATAAGTTATTTAATTAAAAAAAAAAATGTTCAAAATATAATAATTCAGGGAATTTTCAATTTAATGCAAATAACTTAGGACCTGGGAAAAATATCAAAAACTTTTATAAAGATAAGTTATAGATAAAAAAGTGCTCTACAAAAAATATCCTTTAAAATTGTCTCATAAAATTGATGGTTGCGTCAAAAAATTGAAAAAATATTAAAATTTCTCTTTAGTTCAACTTTGACTTTGAATAACTTTTGAAGAAATAAATATAACAAAAACTTGTATGAGACCTTTTTTGTAGATCGTTCAATTTTCCACAAGAATATACCTTGGTCATTCGGAAACATGGTCACCAACGTGAGTTATAAAATTCCAAAGTGCAAGGGAATATTGTTTTCATGTTATTTAAATGGAAAATCGAAATTTGCGATGCGGCACCTCTTAATATTAATATTAAGAGCTTAAATTTTCACAGGATTTTTTTTTGTCATTCCCAACAATATTTTCGATATAATTAAGAAAAAAAAATCATCTTTTTTGTTTCATATTGTTCACGATTACATTATAAGCATTTCAGAATTTAATACTGTCATTATTGGTGTTATTATACAATAAATTATCCTTGGAAATATGTTCATCTATGCCAAAGTTAATTATCCTATTCAATTCGCGTTTTTTTTAACCATTTACGACCTCCAAACAACATATTTTTTCTTATTATATAGCGATTCATACGTATGCAAGCTTATATCGAGCTTTCAAGTATTTAGTTGGTCGAATGATTCCATAGATGGCGATAGCATTAACGTTTGAAATTCAAGTGGTTTAATGTTACTTGGTGGAAGAAAACAATTGTATCCATTTTCAAGATCAAGTTTGAATATTTGAATCTTCTAAGGTAAAATCAATAAGAAAATCGAAGCTTTTGAATTAAAAAATCGATTTATGTGAAAAAGCTCTAATTCAATTTTATCAAACAGTGAATATTTTGATATATTTAGGCCTAATTTATGACTTATGTACTGATTTTATTAAGATCAAAAGAAACCCAAATAATTATTAACCTTTGAGATTCAAGTGATTTAATATAGTTACTTGATCGTAGAAAATAATTTTATTCAATTTCCAAATCAGGATTGGATGTTTGAAGTTGAAGCTTTTGAAAGGAAAAAATTCAATTTTTGGGAAAAAGCTTTAGTTGAATTTTCTTAAGCAGTGAATATTTCTATATAATTAGGCCTAAATTTTAAATAAAGTACTGATTTTACTAGGACGAAAAGAATCCCAAATAACTATGTGTTATATTTCGTAATAAAATATCTATTGTTGTATAAATTTAACAATTAGATTTCAATACATGTTTTTCATCAAATAAACTTTCTTAGATAATAATAATCATTCAATAAATTATGAATTAATAAAACTCAATTTTTCCATTGTGGGGTGTAACAAGGATCAATAGTAGGACCAAATAGGTGCCGAAATTTTTTTCATATAAAATACTTCCTTGGATGATGGATCGCGCTAATAACATTAGCTTAAATATGGGTGGAAGTTTGAATTAAGAATATAACATAGTTTAAAATCGGCGTTAAATATCAACTGTGGCTTCCTGTTCTAATTTTAATAAATTAACTTTTCCCAATATCCCAATAGGTGAGGCCTATAGAGAAATATAATAGAAAAATTAAAAATTTCAATTTTTAGTGCAACATTAATCTAAGTTAAAAATTATTTGTACTTGATATTACAGGAGGAAAACGGGAAGACCTCAAAAAGAAAGAAGACAAATTAATATCCTGAACTTATTCAAAAGTGGAATGAACTACCTTGAATTAAAGATCCTTGCCAGGAAAAGGTTATTCTGGAGGAAAGAATTCATCTAAGCTGAGAACTATTAAAAAAAGTATGACAAAGAAAGCTTTTTTAAGAGCTTTGTATAGTTGAAAATCTTACAAGAAGTTAAGTTCATTGTTACCATTGTCTTTTTTTCGGTCATATCTTAAAACATATCTACATTAAGGGAATAAATATTGAGTTAAGTGAATACGGAAAATATGGAAATATTATGAAGGAAAAATGTCTTTAAGGTTCTTTGAGATTAAAACAAGCTTTAATTCGTGGCTTAACTGGAAAATATTCTTAGAAACTCAATCGGTATCCCCGGGTGAATAGATTTATCCTCTGAAAATTTATCATCCATTTAGATTTGGAAGAACCGGTTGCTTAAAAAGGGAAAAATAATATTAATATATAAAAACTTGGGAATATGGTACTTCCGAAGCTTTGCTAGTAGCTTTGGATGCAAAGCTCGATTGAACGCATGCGTCGCATCGAAGAACAGAGTGTTTTTTTTTCTTCAAAATCCTTTTTGATTATTTCTGCAAATCTTAATATTAGTATTAAAAAAATTTTTACACCTAATTTACAAAATATATCTAAAGTAAAAATCATTACCTTTAATACATTCAATAACACAAACTTGAGAAAAATAAAATCGAATATTTTCTTTAAACTTAAAGAATTAGAACCGATGATTTAATTACTTCATAAGTTTTGATAAATATTGGCCAGCTTACATGGAAATTTCGATAAAATTATTGGCCAATAGAAAACTCTATATAAAAAATTTTAAATTTTTGACTCAATTACTGAAGTGCATAAAATTTCTACCAAAATAAACAGATAAGTATTGTTTAATAGAGCTTGAAACCCTTTATTAATTCCCAGAAAATATCAAGGAATATATTTTGCATTGGTTTCAAAAGACGAGAGTAAAATTCCTAGACAAAATTACAATTTAATCGGTGAATATTTTCTATGCTTTAGATAAGAAAAGAAAGCGCAATTCCAGAACTAAAAGTTTCAAACATTAACGAAAACTATTAAGAGTTTACTTTTGCATTTTGAAGTTGCAGGTCTTACAAATTTTGAACTTTATTTCCATTTTTTTCCATTAATTAAATGTCCAAAGAAACGTAGATCCTCCTACCAATAGTATTTTAATAAAATGCTGATAAATGTTGAGCCATTTCAGGAACTTATTCTATAAATTTGGGAAATCTAAGTCATTCTAAGATTCAAGGATATTTTCTCTTTAATCAACAATGTAAAATGTTTCCAAATTTTCCAAGTGGAGCTTAAATTTTTGTTCCAATTACTGTAGGTATTCTTTTAGTAACTAATAATTTTAAATGATTTTTCACTAAGCCAAGATTTTCAAAGAAAATTAAGATCATTTAAAGTTTCCAGAAAACATCCAGGAATAAGTATTCTTTATTGATCAATAAAAGAAGTCAACTTGGTAAAAAATCAGGAATTTATTCGGTAAATATAAAAAGCCTATATGATACAGGTAGTGGAAAAGCTGGTCTATTCCAGGAATAGATTTTTTTCTTCTACAAAATAAATGATTTTAAAAGATTTTTCATTATTCAAAGTATACAAGAAAATTAATATCTTTTAAAGTTTCCGGAGAACATTCAGGAATAAGTATTCTTCATTGATCAATAAAAGAAGTCAACTTCGTAAAAAATCAGGAATTTAATCGGCAAATATAAAAGGCCTATATGATACAGGTAGTGCAAAGATGGTCAATTCCAGGAATAGAATTTCCACATGAAAATTGCAAATATTATCTAACAAGTGTGCAATTTTGTAAGATCTCAAAAACAAATTTACAAAAATACTGATAAAATTTGACTAATTTTAAGAACGTTCAAAAATTCTACCTTATTCTACAAACTTGGAAAAACAAAATCATTCTAAGTTCCAAGGAGATTTTCTCTTTAACCAACAATGTAAAATATTTCCAAATTTTCCAAGTGGAGCTTAACTTTGTGTTCCAATGTAGATATTCTTCTATAGAATAAATAAATTGTAAATGATTTTTCACTAAGCCAAGATTTCCAAAGAAAATTAAGATCTTTTAAAGTTTCCAGAAAACATTCAGGAATAAATATTCTTCATTGATCAATAAAAGAAGTCAACTTGGTAAAAAATCAGGAATTTATTCGGTTAATATAAAAGACCTATATATGATACAGGTAGTGCAAAAGTTGGCCAATTCCAGAAATAGATTTTTTCTTCTACAGAATAAATAATTTTAAAAGATTTTTATCATTATTCAAAGTATACAAGAAAATTAAGATTTTTTAAAGTTTCCGGAAAATATTCAGGAATAAGTATTCTTCATTGATCAATAAAAGAAGTCAACTTGGTTAAAAATCAGAAATTTATTCGGTAAATTTAAAAGGCCTAAAAGCTGGTCAATTCCAGGAATAGATTTTTTCTTCTACAGAATAAATAATTTAAAAAAATATTTTTCATCCAAAGTGTACAAGAAAATTAAGATCTTTTAAAGTTTCCAGAAAACATTCAGGAATAAATAATCTTTATTGATCAATAAAAGAAGTCAACTTGGTAAAAAATCAGGAATTAATTCGGTAAATATAAAAGGCCTATATGACACAGGTAGTGCAAAGATGGTCAATTCCAGAAATAGAATTTTCACATGGAAATTCCACCTATTATCTAATAATTGTGCAATTTTGTAGATCTCAAAAACAAATAAGAAAAGAGTTGAAATTTCCAAATCCCAAACTATAAAAATGTTGTTATCGTGACAACGATTTTGAACTTTGAAAAGATAAATTGCAGATAATTTTAAATTTTGTATTGCATTTTAATTACCATAAATATAAATAATTGATGTACCTACCTACTATTAAAATATTATTTCAAACTATGTATCAGGTAGGTATTATAGTAATCCAAATTTACCTCATTACCGCGGAAAAAATACATTAAAAACTTAATCAATTCTCCTTTTGATCAATTCGTAAAAAAAAGCAATCAGGAAATACAGAAGAGGTGGGTAGATTGGAGATACCAACAACGTTTATGGATACCCATTCAGTAGTGCCATATAGTAGTTTTATTGTGGGACAAAATTGCTTATTTTAAATCGTTAATGATACGCTCATAATAGAACTAGAAAGAGTACGAAAAAGAGTGAGAGAACACTACTGATTTCATCGAGCGGCAAGAAGGGGGAAATTAAGTTAATTATCACAGCTATCCATGGAATAGAAAGACCGGCTGTTTTACTAAAGATATTACCTATTCTACTGGATTTTTTGTAAGCTAACAAGAATCATTGTAATCATTAAACGTTCATTGTATATATAGATAGTATAAACAGGGCGTGGAGTTGGAGATTTAGTCCAAATAAACGTAAAAAGAGTCCACATCTATATGTGTAGTTGCTGGTATGGGTATATGGTAGTATCCTGCTTGTAGTACTGTTTCGTTAGTATGCGTTTCAATTTGTATAAAATTGGTATTTCCAAACTGTTGGGAATGGAAACAGTTAAATCACAACTGAACCAATCGTTGGATACTATTAGCACTTGCTACTGCCACTTAGTGGACCAACCGCCGCCGAGCCGCCGCCGAGTCACCGCCTCTTTCTCCAAAAAGGTGTATCTTTTCGAGATCCCGCCTTAATGTTCGACCATTTACGAGCTGAATGGGGAGAAGCAGTAGAAAGAGAGCGCGAGACTGCCACCAAGAACTACATGTTCAGTTTGGATTCCCCTTATTATCGAGTCAGATACGGGCATAGTCACCACGACGACGTCCAATCCTGAAATATACGACGTTAATACGACGTGAGTCGTTTGTTTTTGTAAAATACGTCCATTTTGGTAGTAATTAAGCTTCTAATTGTTGACAGTGACAGTGTTCTGGAAAAACAGTACTACTGAACGGCGAAGTGGTGTGGAATTGAAGTGGTTGCATTGTTGCGTTTTAAACCGGAAATCTAATGATCCAGGAATTAGAAATCCAAAAAAGATTTGTCGAAACTTTGTATGGATAGTTTTGGATTCGCGGATTTGGAATCATCCAAAAGATTGTAGTATAGGATGTTTGACATTGTTTACCGGCCGTCGGCTGTTTTCCACAATGGACGTTTCCGTTCAAGTGATCAATCTTCGGGGTTTTTGTGTATGAAATTATAAGTGTGGTGGATCTACGGTGCGAAATGATTGAAGTGGTTCTTGACTAATTGATATCATCTGGAAACTTATGGATTTGTGTATTGTGTTTGGCGGTATGTGTGTAATGTGGTAAAGGGTAGCAAAAGAGTTGTTTTTAAATTGGGTTAACGAAAGAAAATCATGATGCCTCTCGCTCCCACACCAATCGTGGCTGTACCATCCAAACCAAAAATTGGATTCTCGATTGATTCGATTGTTGGCGGAACGTCTTCGCCGCCCCAATCCAGTCCCGTCCATTATGCCGAAAGTACAAGTGCACCCTTATCGCCGGCCAGCGATCACAGTGCAAACACGGACAGTAACAACACGTCGATCACCGGCTCGTTACATCACACCCACCCCCATCACCATCCCCTACATCATCACCACCATCATCACCATTTACAACCCCATTTAAATAACAGTGGCCACCACCGGGCGTCGGCATCCCCGCGAAATGAACGATACACCTCATCGGCTTCGCCGAACAATCATGGGGCGCGTGATAGCAATACCGGCACAAACGGGGACCGTTCGCCCCGACACAATAGCAATAATAACAATAATATAAGTAATAGTAATAATTCCGCGTCATCCACGTCGCCGTCCCCGAAACCACCGATCATGGTTCCGGGAATTCCGGCGCACACGTTGATTAGGCCGAGTCCCACGTATGATCCCACCGGACTAATGCCGAAATTGCAGCCGGATATGATGCACAATGCGGCCCATGCTGGCGGACATCCGTTTGCCCTGGCCGCCCATTTTCAAGGAGCCGCCTTGGCGGCGGCGTTGTCCAACTCGCAGCATGGTTTTCCACCGCATCAACCGCCGGGATCTTTGCCACCCCATCATACACAGCCGAGAGATAGTTATCCGTTATATCCGTGGTTACTTTCGCGCCACGGACGAATATTTCCTCACCGATTTCCTGGAGGTAAGTTCCTAATTGTTTTGGCCCAATTGATTGTGATCTTCAAAGATCATAATATACATTTAAAAATTATCTAGATTACAAAATTAGTCCTTCACTTCTTGAAACTTTATTACTATATTACGACGGGATACTTAAGTTTATAATAAAATAATGCAACTATTTGGAAATATTCCTCTACGATTTATTGCATTGTTTGAAACTATAAAAATTTAACTTAAAAATAGGAACCATAAACCTTGACTGATTAAAGTCCAATTAGAAATCAAAGCACTAATTTTTAAAGTATAACCCTTACGGACTTGGGAAAATGTTCGTCATATATTTAAACTTCTAAGGTAAAGTTCTAGAACTTGATTTTCTTCATATTTTATACCTTTATACAATTATATGCTTAATTTTTCAAGCTTTTAGTCATAAAATATTAGATAAACATGTCTTTGAATACTGATTAAGAGGATTATGTCATACTTAGTGACTCTTTTAGTATGGTTTTACCATTTATTGTTATCTATAAATTTCTTGGGAAGTTTTGATGAATATAACAATTATTTGATACTTTAGATATTTACCAATTAATAATTGATAAAAGAGGTAGGAAACTAGTTTAAAAAATTAGGAAATCTTTGCCAACTAAGTCTTGGAATTATTCAACATTGAACAAGAAAAGATATGCAGAAGAGTAGACATTTGAGGAAATATTCCTTTCAGTAGTTCTTTAGGCATATTCCACTGTAAAAAATTTATAAGTTTTGGCTAGTTTCTTACTGTTACTAATTGTTAAGTCTTATTTCAACCTTTAAATTAATTCCATCAAATTTAGCTGAAGATTTAAGAATTTTAATCTTAAAAAAATATTGTTATCAGTTCTTAAGTCATAGGCATATAAAAAAAAGATGGATTTCATTAAATTTGCTATAAATATTTTGCTATATTTTCATATTTTCATCAACTTTAACCGTAGGATTTAAGAATTTTAATCATTAACAATTATTGGAATCAAATCCTAAGTCGTAGACATATCAAAGTAGATGGATTATTAAAATATTTTCATATTTTTGAAAAAAAAAATAAAAGATTAATTCCTCAAATCTTAAAAAAATAAGTTTTAATGGCATCTATGAAAAATTTTCTATGTATATTTTTCGACAAAAAAATCCAATTTGTCATGTAAGATTACAGCCTAAATTTTTGGTAAATTCCAATGAACTTTGATTCAAAATAATCTTAAGATTTTAATATTAGTCAAAACATTTTTAATTGATCATTTTTTGAGTTGAATTTTTTGACCTAAAGAATATTTGGACCATAAATTTCCATGTTTAAAACCTGACTATTCGATGCAGCTTTTTTCGATCAAGGTATTTCAGATGAACCGCATAAGCTAGCCTTAAAATAAAGTCGGTAATATTTTTTTGGGGAAAATCAATTTGTTATTCTAAGGCCAAAACTTGGAGAATTTTTTAATCGAAATTTCTTCAAGATTGATTAAAAAATAAAGTTGAAATTCTATATAACCTTTGGCATGTTTTAAGTCGTAAAAATGTTTTTTAGTAAGCCAGGAATTTTAAGATATCTGAGCTTTAGGTTTTCCATAGCTTTGTGCTTTCGCAATGAAAACTTTTACAAATTTTTCAAAAAGCATTGAACAAGTTTTTGATGAAAGATATTTCATCAAAGATGTTTCATCAGAACAATTCCTTCTTAACATTGTGAAGCTTTTTTTACGTTTTGTAAACTAATTTTGGTGTAGGTACCACATAAATTGGCCTTAAAAATAAAAGAAGTAATGATTTTTTTGAGGAAAATCAAATTGTTTTGTTAAGAGCAAAACCTGAGGATTATTTTAATCGAAATTTTATTAAGATTGGTCAAAAAATGACGTTTTAATTTTGTATAGCAATTGGCAGGTTTAAGTCGTAAAAATATTATTTTAATAAGGTTGCAATTATAAGATATCTTTATGTTTCGGTTTTATACAACTGTGCTTTTCCAAACTTCCACAGATGTTTAGAAAAGCATTAAAAATTTTTAAATTTCAAACAAATGTTTGTCAATTTTGAAAAAGATTTTCAAAAAATATTCGTTAAAAAAATCATTTTGATTAAGTGTTTTTCAAAACAACCCCTTTTTAACATTGGGAAGCTTTTTTTTACTTTCGATAAATAAAAGGGAGCTTTTGTGCCTACTTTATCCCGAATTTGAATAACAGTAAATCTTAGCTCAAATTCCGAGTAAATGCTTAAAATTTTAAATGTCTGAGATTGTACGAATTATATTTAGTCAAAATTATAATGAAATCTCTCCAGAAAAATTAAGTCTCAAGCATTGAATTTTGTTGTAGATTTTCTACCATTTTTGTTGAATTTTGTTGCTAAAAAAGCTTTCATTACATCTGAAATTGTTTATGCTAATAACTTTTGAAAAAGTCCAAATTATTTTTTGTTCCAATGGCTTATAACTTGTTAAAGCTCCATGAAAGCTTCACCCTTTCTTTTTCATGACACATTTATTAACATTAGTAGCTATGAGATTTTCAAAGAAAATTAAATCATAAAGGATTTATACCTTTTAGTCATTGGAAGCTTTAGATTTGATTTCTATTTTGTTTGGGACTTTGGTTTTGATTCTCGGGATTTTCACCTTAAATTTGAACATTTTTTTAACTTCTGATTATCTGTTTAATCTTTTGAAGCATAATTAAACCAAAAAGCTTCCTTTTTTGAGATTTGGAAATAGTGTTTTTACTTAAAACAGGGAAAACTTTATGGATCTTAGTAAATGTTATATGTCTATTGAAGTTTCGAAAAATCCTGGCAAATAATCCAATTAGATCTTCCATAGAATGTGCAGAATAAGTTATAAACTTTAGGAAAAACCTAAGAAAATTCAATAAATATAAATTTGGGAAACTCCCAAAAAATCTAATATCTAAATATTTTTAATGGGAAATTTGATACTTTTTTTCCCTTTTTTCCAAAATTATAGCCAAATCTTTAGTTTATATCAAGCCTATTTGACATATGGCCCGCGGGCCACTATTCAACCCGTGAAAGCTTTTCATTCGGCCCGCCAAATTATTAAATTTTAATTCTATGAATAATAATTGCTGTTGATTTACTATTGGGAACATTTCCTTTGGTCCGTTACGGAAATAAAAATCATGAATTTGCCCTCCACAAATTCATTTTGACATCCCTAGTTTATACATCAAAAAAAAAAAATTAATCAAAGCTCTTATCTTTTAGTCAATGGGAATTTCAGATTTGTTTTTTTTTTTTGGTTTAGAACTTTGATTCCTCTGTATTCCACGGATTTTTATCATAAATTTAGACATTGTTTTCTCCCCTGTATTTCTATATAATCATTCAAAGCACAAGAGAATCAAAAAGCTTTTTTTTTGAAGCTTGAAAACAATGCTTTTCCTTAAACAAATAAAAGCTTTTTGGATCTTAGTAAATGTTAAAAATCTCTTGAAGTTTCGAAAAATCCTGTGAAGTCATTCAATATATTGAATCTTCCACCAAAGAAACATGTGTGAAATAAATTTTAAGTTAAAGTTTTGACCTTAAACTTTGTGGAAAAGCAGCGGAAAATTCCTGGAACTTAAATTTTGGGAAATTTCCTACAAATTTTGATCAAAACTTTCCATTGAAAAGAATTTTTTAAATGGAAAATTTTCAATTTTTAATTCCTTCGATCCACTTATATCTGGAATGCCAAATTTTAAGCCATAAAATATGTAAATTTAAATAAAAGAGAAGAATTTCCAGAATTCTTTTCGAATCGAAATCGGATTCCATTTCTTTGTTGCCTCGGTAAAACCTTAATGCTCGAATTTGTGAAATAAATTTTAAGTTAAGGTTTTGTCCTTTAACTTTAGGAAAAGCCTAAGAAAACTTCTGGAACTTAAATTTGGAAAGTTTCCAACAAATTTTGAGCAAAACTTTCCATTTAAAAGAGTTTTTTCAATGCAAAATCTTAAACTTTTAATTCCTTTGATCCATTTTTAGATAAATTTAAATAAAAGAGAAGAACTTACAGAACCCTTTTGGAGTCGAAATCGGTTTCCATTTCTTTGTTACCTAGGTAAAATCTTAATGCCCAAATTTTAATATCTTTTCCTGGTAATTTTCCGAAAACGAATATAATAATTTTCCAGGAAAATCGTCTGAAATAAGAACCATATTTAATTGTTCATCCCACGACCATAAATCCAAAAAATATAACATTTGGTCCAAATCCTAAATCCGGTTTTTTTTTTCTATAAGTAGTTCAATTTTAGGCATTAGATGTAGAACCCATTAGTGACCTTTAGACAACCCTTCGTTTAATTCTGGCTAGCCTATAATAGTAATTATCGACGTTTATCTGTTACGCTACTTCTGCCTAATTCAGCCACGAAGGTCTTTATTCAAATTCAATAAATTGCCCATATAGTTATCCAATTATTTTGTAATCAACCCTCAAAAATTATATAAGTAATGCGTTCCGCTCCACATAGGGTGTTGCCTATAATTCCTAATTGAAGTTCTTCCCTTCGAAAATGTCTACAGGGAATTATCGGTATCTAATACAAATCGGTATCTATCAACAGTTAATGTCATAGTATATTATTTTCCAAATTTCCCAAAGAACTTCCCAAAAAGACAGGTACACTTTTGAAGGCCAATATGGTCAATTAAGACCGCAAATCCAGTACGAAAGAATCCAAGGATTCCAGTATGTAAATTTTGGGTTGAAAAATGACGCCGAAAAAGACATTTTTGAGCTTCGTTTAGTTGCATTTGTGAAATGTTTACCAATTTGTTATCCAATTTGTTTATGCAACGACGACAACCACTTTTGAATACAATGCAATTTATGTGCATCTCATATATACCCACCATACCATATGCAATCTCTTGAAAATCAGATAGTACCTATACGCCACTAGTACGCGGTGGATATGTATTAGAGTTAAGCATTCCATTATAACACATTCCATTATAGCCTTAACACATCTCACTCTACTCGTTAAGCATCCATTGTGAAACAAATGAATTAAGAAACATTAAACAAACAACTAAATACCTGATGATGATTGGTTCTGATTGAAGATTGATCGAAACAATTAAGCCAGAAATCATGGCCTCTGGAAAATTTCAGGGAATTTCAGGGAATCCAGAAAAGATGTTCAGTTTTCTGGATGCTATAGATACAGATGTTTGTTTAGTAGCTACTGATACTGATGCTGATGATGGCGATGGTTCGTGGGGCATTTTCTTCGTTGGAAGAGGAAATGTTGAAAAGAGGTGTAGTGGAATGTAATGCGGACGTCGACGGTTGAAACGACGCCGATTTTACAACCAAACTCAACTCCGCCTCTGGTTTTCAAATAGGCGGAGCTATTTGATTTAATGCTCGTTATATTCTCTTTGTACTTGCTTACAGGTATATATAGATATAGAAACTTTCAGCTTACATTTACATTTTACATTTCGAATCTTTTACAACTGCACATTGCGAGAGTATGTGCACTAATGCAGTTTGGGGTTTAAGAGTTACTGATTGGGGCCCGCAGGCGAAATATGACAGACCAATTAAGTCTTCTAGGACTCATCAGATGCTGCACCGTACTGAAGTGCTGGCATGGTTTCTGGGTGCTTTTGAAATAGCGAAGCTAATTAGGGGAGTTCCTATTCAAATCGATGCTAATGGCAAGCTTTAATTTCTTTCCTAGATGTGCATCTTCATAAGAAATAGCCGTTAGATAACTGAATTTTAATCTGGTTAATATTCCATTATCTGATTATCAGATTCCATTAATCTGATAGGCTATAATGCATATTGAAAATTGATAGTTTTTTCGACTTGATCAGGCTAATTTGATAGTTCCTTCAATAGTTTATGGTGTGGTAGGATCTACCGATTAGTACTGGATTTACAAGTTAAGCAAATATTGGTTAGAATTTTGGAGATCCGGTGCTTGAAATGGCAATTTCTGGAAGTAGAACCGAATTTATTCGTAATTAGGAACCTTAGTTTGTTCTAAAGTAATCCTTGGTATCGGACTATCATTGAACAGGACCGGATAATCTTTTCTGGACTTTAATTTTTTCAAGAACTGAAAATCTTTGGAAGTGATTTCTGAAAATGTTTTAATAAACCGTGAAATTTTTCAAAGCCCAAGACTGAATATACTGATATTTGATCCAAATATTCTAAAATTTATATATTTTACTAAAGCCAATAACTTCTTTTCTAGTTAGAATTCTTTTCAGTTAGAGAATTGAATTTTAATCTGGGCAATATTGCAGTTTTCTGATAGATTAAAATGTAAATTGAAAATTGATAGTTTTTCCGACTTTATCAGGCTAATTCGATAGTTATTTCAATAGTTTATGGTGTGGTAGTATCTAGCAATTAGTACTAGATTTCCTGAAGTAAGAATCGATGGATACCAGAAACCCTATGCCAATTAATCAAATGTTGGTCGGAATTTTGGAGATCCAGTACTTGTAATGGCTATTACTGGAAGTATAACATAAATTATTCGTAATTAAGAACCTTAGTTTGTTCTAAAATAATCCTAGGTATCAAATTATCAATGAACAGGACTGAATAATCATTTATGGGTTTTTATCTTTTCGAGGACTGAGATTCTTTGGAAGTGCTTTCTGAAGGTGTTTTGATAAACCGTTAAAGCTTTCAAAACCCATGGCTGAATTCCAGGAAATTTATAGGGGAAAAATACTGGGCACCCTGGAAACCTACCTAAAAATGAGCTCCCTAAAGTTAGCCCCTGGACTTTGGAATTTAAAAAAAATTTTTTGGTCTCAGTAAAGCGATTTTTTCAAAATTAGTAAAATTTTAGTTTATTTTTATACTTCAAAAACATTTCCAAATCATCGCTATATTGCGTTAAATGAGGACTACTTATGAAATTAAAATCTTTTGTTATATTGAGGCGCAAAATCTTCGGCTTTTAAGAATAAAAATTTATTCCAATTAATCAATTTAAGCTGGATTAGCTGGATTCTTCCAAAATGATCACCAATTCTTGTTTCTAGAAATATTTGGTCCAAGTATTCTATTGGGTTCAAATTCTAAATTAAAGATATATAGTTTCGAGAAAACTGCTATATTTTACTAAAGCCAAATGTCTTAAGGTTATAGCAAAAATTAACAAAATTCATCCGGAAATTTCGTTGTAATCCGGCTTAACTCATAGGCATTAGACTGGGCCAAAAAAATCAACTTTTTTTTTTGAAAAGTATATAGAAAATATTGTTCAAGGTGACAAAAAAAAATATCGCGAAGGTTTGAGCCCTTAATATTAATATTAAGAGGTCTATCATCTTAAATTTGGTTTTTTATTTGTGCTTTCATTTTTGCGTCAATGCTGTCAAACTATCAAAGTAAAAAAAATCATCTGCCCATATAATTATAGAAAATTAAATTCCCTATAAAAAACGTCTCATTGAAAATTTTTGCCAGGCACGCCGTTTCCGAATAATCAAGGTTTAAACATTGATATAATTTTTAGATTTATCTTCTTTATTTTGGAATTTTGTAACTAATATCATTGTTTAAAGCTTGATTATTCGGAAACGGCGTACCTGGCAAAAATTTTTAAGAAGACGTTTTTTGTAGGTAATTTAATTTTCTATAAATACATGTGCAGATGCATTTTTTTTACCTTGATAGTTTGACAGCATTGACGTAAAAATGAAAGCACAAATAAAAAGTCGAAATTAAAGATGATAGACCTCTTACTATTAATATTAATATTGTAACTAACGAACAAATAAATATCAAGAAATGAACAATATAGGTTCTTAAAGGGAATTTAATTCTCTACAAAAAAGGTCTCTTAACATGTTTACATAAAATCACTTTTTCAAAAGTTATTCACAATTAAAGTTGAAGAAAAAATTAAATTATTGTTTTTTTCGTTGTTGAACCAATTTTGAAAGAGTGATTTTATGTATAAACGTTAAGAGACCTTTTTTGTAGAGCATTAAATTCCCTTTAAGAATCTATATAGTTCATTTCTATATATTTATTTGTTCATTAGTTACAAAATTCCAAAATAAAGAAGTTAAAACTAAAAATTATATCAATGTTTAAAGCTTGATTATTCGAAAACGGCGTGTCTGGCAAAAATTTTCAATGAGACGTTTTTTGTAAGGAATTTAATTTTTCTATAAATATATGTGCAGATGAATTTTTTAACTTGATAGTTTGACAGCATTGACGCAAAAATGAAAGTACAAATAAAAAATCGAAATTAAAGATGATAGACCTCTTAATATTAATATTAAGGGCTCAAATCTTCCCGAAATTTTTTAATTTAATTTAATATTTTTTAAATACTTTTCAAAAAAATAGTCGATTTTTTTAGCTCAGTCTACTATATATACTGATATTTGGTCCAAATATTCTATAATTACTATATTTTACTAAAGCCAAATTTTTTAAGGTCATTATAGCAAAATTTTAGCAGAATTCATCCAGAAATTTAATTGTAATCTGGCATAACTTATAGGCATGTATCCCGAATTTGCTCCATTGAAATATTAATCGAAGATTTACTTTAGATACTAATGGTTTTTCTATTGATGAATACGTTAATGGACTTTCTATTAGTATATAAAGTTATACAATCGAACAATCGATCGAAAAAGCAATTATAAAAATAATATTTGTTGAAATTGATGGAAATCAATTATCGCTCTTATAGATTACTATTTATTTTAATTACAGTGCAACGTAATACTATGCAATGTGCAATTATATGCAATGCATTCAAAAATAAACTGCTTTCATGTATATGCAAAAATGCACTACTCAATGGGGGGACGCATTGTGCACGAAGTGCAGAAAGACGACAAGACGTTAAGGAGGAAAATTACAAATCGATCAATGCAAATAAGGGAAAAATTACACGAATATTACGAGTTGAGTAAAAAAAAAAAAAACGATAATTTACACAAATGCAAATTATAATGTTGAGCTTCCCAATTGTCGATGAAATGTCTTGGACTTTTGACAATCGCAAATTTGTATGTATATATAGCGAATACTTGTCTCCAGCTGCAAGCCAATATTTTCCTATATAAGTATTATGCGATAAACTGCAATTGGCAAACTTGGCAAACATTTCTCGTAAATTTAATAAACATAATTCCCTTCGTTATGAATGTGAATGCGTTTTTTTCCCCGTGCATTCTCTATATTATTAAAAAGCACATAATGAATGTTGGTGCAAGAGAGCAAACGGAATACAAAACAGGAGCGCACAAATTCAATTCCGAAACGATAATTTACGATCAAATTGCCATAAAATTATGCGTTTATTTCGAAATTTGCGTGTGATTTTTACATCTTTCGTTCACTGAAATTAATTTTTGCTTTGATGCTTTTTTCGTTTTTCGATTTAACGTTCGATTGCGTCGGATTTTTCGTAGCTAATGAAATTAACGTTTAATGACTTCCAATAGTGGCTGTGACTTGTAATCAATGCTTGCAATAAATGCATCACTAATTAAATTTTTAGTTGGCAAAATGTGTTGAGCTTTTGGTGTTTTACTAGAAAACATATATTTGCAATGAAAATGATGATAGGATGATAGTTTTGGAACTTCTGGATTTATCGGAAGATAATTTGTCATGAAATTGGAAGGATCTTGAAAATGTTTAAGACTTTTTGGAAATTTAAGATAATAAGAAAAAAATACCACTTATGTGACTTGCCATTAAAGCTTGGAATAAATGCATCACTAATTAAATTTTTAGTTGGCAAAATGTGTTGAGCTTTTGGTGTTTTACTAGAAAACATATATTTGCAATGAATACGATGATAGTTTTGGAACTTCTGGATTTATCGGAATAATAATCTGTCATGAAATTGTAGGATCTATAGGATCTTAAAAATGTTTAAGATTTTATGGAAATTTAAGATACTAAGAAAAAAATATCACTTTAATATTTTTTTGACATTTACCTGTAGGTAATTCTTGTGGTATTTATCAATTATCAACAAGATCTAAAAAGCTCTAACGATGATGTAAACTTCAAATATTACCTGAAGAAGATGAACAATTTATCAACGAAATATTGCAAAATTGGGAAAATCATCACTGAAAATTATTTGTTAATCCAAGTTCTCGAAAATCATCTAACCAAAATAATAAGTAGCATTTAGGATTTTTTGTAGCTTTTCTAAAAAAGTTTTCTAAAGATTTTAAAGATTTATTTGATTAATTTACAAAATTTGGTTAAATATTTAACTAAATTTTACAATATTTTTCTTTTGGTTTTTAATCCTAAGCCATAAGTATTGATCATTTTTATTGACAATTTTAAGGCCTTTTAAACGGAGGATTAACATTCAATATATTCTTCCAGTCCTGCTAAGAAAAGCTGCTTCTTTGCTAGGATTTTTTCCATTCTTGCCAGTGGAAGAATATGTTGAATGTTAAACTCCGTATAATAGGCCTTAAGATTGTCTATACTTATGGCTTAGGAATAACAAGTTCCCGAAAATCACCTAACCAAAAAGTAGGATTTAGAATTCTTTGCAGCTTTTCCAAAAAAGCTTTCTAAAGATTCTAAAGATTTATTTAATTAATTACAAAATTTGGTTAAATATTTAATTAAATTTTACAATTTCTTTTTGTTTTTAATCCTAAGCCATAAGTATTGATCACTTTTATAGACAATTTTTAGGCCTATTAAACGAAGTTCAATATTCAACATATTCTTCCAGTCCTGCTAGAAAAAACTCCTTCTTTCCTAGGATTCTTTCCATTCTTCCCAGTGGAAAAATATGTTGAATATTAAACTCCGTATAAAAGGCCTTAAAATTGTCTATAAGAGTGATCAATACTTATGGCTTAGGAATAAAGACGAAAAGAAAAATATTGTAAAATTTAATTAAATATATTAACCAAATTTTGTAAATTAATCAAATAAATCTTTAGAATCTTTAGAAAACGTTTTTGGAAAAGTTGCAAAGAATCCTAAAAGCTACTTATTATTTTGGTTAGATGATTTTCAGGAACTTGGATTAACAAATTTCCAGTGTTGATTTTCCCAATTTCGGAACGTTTCGTTGATAAATTTTTCAACTTCTTCGGGCAATATTTGAAGTTTACATCATTATTAGAGCATACTTATGGCTTAGGAGTAAAGACAAAAGGAAATATACCTATTGTAAAATTTAATTAAATATTTAATAAAATTTTGTAAATTAATAAAATAAATATTTAGAATATTGATGTATCATAGAATAAATATTCCTTTTTGTTAGATTCCAGAGCCTAGAAATTTAATTTGTCCGGTTTTATGCCTGAAGCTTTTGCAATGCAGTTTACCCTTAGTATAGTTCTAGATCCAAGGATATTATTTGACTTGAATGAACTTAAGTAACTCTTTAACCAACTCTTTTAATTTAACTCTTTTACTGTAACTCTTTAACTCTTTTGCTTTAACACTTTAACTTTAACTCCTTCAGTTTAACTTTTTAAAATTAAATCTTTAACTTTTACTCCTTAACTTTACTTCTATGTCTTGAATTAGAGAGGAGAGTATATATTTTGTACAAATATACTCTGGAAAGGATTCGACACTCGGAAAATTGAGGGGAAATGACTGTTTAAATTTAACACAGGGCTTATGGAGCACGTTCATTCTTGTCATATAATTTCTTTGTCTAGATCAGGATAAAGCTTATTCCTGATTTATTTTTATTAAGCAATTATAAATCTAATTTATTTTTGTCCTTTAAAAATTGATTTTTTCTGTTAAATTTTTTTCTAACCACCACAATATCATCGTTTTTTGTACGTTTACGGTTGTAATTTGATTCCGTATACCTTTTCTTAAAGTTCCGGGACCTAGGAATTTTTAATTTTCCTTGTTTTAGGCCAAAAACCAGCCGGAGTTTCCCATGTGGTTACTTTTCTTATTCCAATACTGTTCTGGTCTTGATTAGGTTCTACAAATTGGGAAAGTTTATTCCTTTTTTCTTGAGCCTGTTCAATATTCCTTGTACAACATCCAAACTAAACATTTTTCCTTTGAAACATATATATATTTAAAATATTAGTTCATTGATCCCTTCCCATTAGATTTTTTTCTTGCCACCATAGTTTGATCGTTTTTTCTTTGTAAACTTTACGTTTTCATACCTTAATGATTATCATTTTATTTCGTGGACCATTTCAAAAGATTATAGAACTTAGATAACTATTTTACTTCGTAACAACTCAGTTACTAACCAAAATAAGATTTTTTCGCTGACTTTGAACAGTTATACTGTGTATACAATATATAGGATATATTGCAGTCCAATTTATGTAGTATAATTTAATACAATAATATATAAAAATCATACCATAAACATAAATTTGAACAGAAGTTCAAACAAAAATATTTGTGACGTATTACCCAGATACGTATTTCGATTGCCAAGCAAACTTCCTCAGTGGTCATCACGTAGTTTGGATCACTCCGTAACTGCTTTGTGATGATTCAAATCTTATTTGAATAATTTAATATGCATTCAAATTTAATTGTGAATTACTTTTGAAAAAGAGATTTTATGTAAAAATATTAAGAGAACTTTAAGAATTAAGCAGTTATTCACAATTAAATTTGAATGAAATATTAAAGTATTCAAAATAAGATTTGAACCATCACAAAGCAGTTACGGATATACTATATATTGTATACACAGTAAGTTACTAACTTTTACATTAAATTCAGATAACTTAGTAACTAGTAACTTTTATTTTTCCTCTTTTTCAAGCCCAAAAGCCAAATATTTTCTTATTCCAGAACTGCCAATCCCTTTTTCCTCTTTTTAACCAATTGAGGATTGCAAATCCTTTTATTTTCCATTCTAATTTTTTTTTTTAGTTTATTTTATTAATTTTTCCCTTTTTCTTTCAAAAAGTGGTTCTTTTTAAAATTTTTTTTTTTCGTCTGTTAACTTTAGCGATTATGATTCGATTTTATTCATTAGCTTTTTTCCATCTTTCAGGTGGATACAATACAATTTTCACATTTCTTTAGATACTTCTTTGCTTGTTTCTTGGGAATCTATATTTCCAATCCACTAAGAATAAAAATGTTATTATATGACAAATGACACCAATATTGAATTGATATTATACCAAAACTAATTATGAAATAATAAATACCAATTTAATAACAAAATTATGATTAGTAGTTATAACGAAAATTGATTTATTTTCATGCATTAAATAATTTTTCTGAAACACAAGGTAAAGGAAAAGCTTGCTTTTAAAAGCTGGCAAGCTTTATAGAAACAAGTGGTTTCCCCTTAAAAAATATAAAACCACTAAACTATTTATAAATCTTTGTTTTGAAATCAAAACAATTGTTTGCAATGAAATAATCGTTCAACTATTATTAATTCGATCAATTTCGGTGATCATTCCTCATAATCCATTTCATTTAAGCATATAATACTCTATAGTTTTGTATCAATTGTTTACTATGGCAACTGTATTAGGACACCCTCTGCTTATTCATTTGTTTCCCATAACAAAAGCTTTAATTCGCCTTTTCTTTTAAGAGGGCAACTCAATCGTAAAAGTATACACAAAATTAAAACATTAAAACATCAATTTCAATAAACAATTACTGTTTTTTTCAAACTGAAGAAAAAAATTTATTTACCTACAACAAATATTAACTTTCAAATCGCTCAAGTCTAAAGGTATCAACCATAAAATTGGAAATTATACTTTTACTCATTATATAACAATTTATTATTATGTACTTGCACTAAACACAGGTATACCTACTTTTATTTTATTTGATTTTTTGCAATGTATATATTTAACAAATATTTATCTTTTAATTATAGAATTAATTTATAATATTTAGTAACCATGATTTTTGCAATATAACAATTGCTATCTTTTTCTTCTTGTCATTTTCCCTCTTTTTTCGCCGGTACAACGTTTTTTTTTTAAATTTAATTTGATTGATCATAGCAGGTCTTGAAATTATAATTATTATATTGGTATCTCTTTATATATTTATATACTTTAAAATAACATTTGAACGAAGATAATCACAGCCTTCTCGTTTATGTTAAAATATTGTCAGAAATTATTGCCTGCATAAGAACGACGTGAACGTTTTATTTGTTTTATGTACGAATTTAAAAGAAAGTTAAATCTATATAATAAATGATTGGATGTATAATTAGCGCTTTTTTTTATTATTTATATATATATAGTTATACTTTTTAATTCTAATGCCAGATTTTAGATAAGAGGTGGTTTTTTTTCTATTTAAAATGGTTGGCAGACGTGTACGATAATAATCTGGAGAAACAAAACAAAAAATGCATGTCGAGACATTAAAAGCTCGTTTTTTTTACGTTTAAAGCTCATAATTAATTAGAAATGCAAATTTTTTAAGACGGAACAATTTATGTACAACTACAAAGAAGTATATTATATATGTTGCCTTAAATTTACCGACATGCCACATTGAAAA
The DNA here is from genome assembly GCA_958496175.1 of Sisyra terminalis. NCBI lineage: Eukaryota > Metazoa > Arthropoda > Insecta > Neuroptera > Sisyridae > Sisyra > Sisyra terminalis. The sequence continues at coordinate 44,045,124 of OY292278.1, read as the reverse complement.
GTTCAGTTACTTTGTTACTTGTACTTATTAGTGTAATGACGTCATAGATTTAAAATTTGGGCTCTTATTTCCGGTTGAAAATTTATTTTTATTTTTCGATAAATTGGTTGTGTCCATATTTTACATAATTTTATTTATTTTTAGTAGGATAGTGGACATGAAAGGATGTAGATCCATATACTAATTATTAATTTAGTGACACGTTTTGGTCTTTTATTAGACCTTCATCAGGCTTCAAAAATCATACAAACACATGTATTACAGAATCCTTCAAACATTACTAATTGTTAGATTACCTTAATATGAAGTACACAATATACATCACAATAAAATGGATTTTTTTTTTCACACATATATTTAAAAAAATTTAACAATTAGTAATGTTTGAATGATTCTGTAATACATGTGTTTGTATGATTTTAGAAGCCTGATGAAGGTCTAATAAAAGACCGAAACGTGTCACAAAATCAATAATTAGTACATGGATCTACATCCTTTTATGTCCACTATCCTACTAAAAATAAATAAAATTTACTTTTATTCTATTAAACAACTCAAAAATATAATGGTTTCAAAATGGTTTTGAATGGGTTTTAAAAGCTATATAATTGGTCCCTATGACATAATTCAGTTACAAATTTGAGTTTTGATGTGTTGGACTCTAGAAGAATAGAGAATTCTACAAAAAAATCCATACAGGAAAATATGGATTTATGAGGATTCCTTTAGGAATCCAGACTGGATTCTGTTGTGGTCTTAGGTCTTATAATATAGAATCCATTTGGATCATTAAGGATTTTACTTTTAGCTCTATAATTGGTTCCTATGACTTAATCCAGTTCCAATTTGAGCTTTGATGAGTTGCACTTTAGAAGAATAGAGAATTCTATCGAGAAACCCATACAGGAAAACATGGATTTATGAGGATTCATATAGGAATCCAGGCTGGATTTTGTTATGGTTTTAGATCTTATAATTAGGTCTTATAATATGAAATCCATTTGAATCATAAAGGATTTCCCTTTCCTAAAAGTAGTGGAATTCCTAGTTCTTTTTTTTGTTATCCATCCAAAATATTTGTGTTATTTATACTTTTGATTAATCTTTAGTTTTAATGCGAAAAAAAATCTATAGATCATTTGCCAAATATTTTAGTTTTCCTGAATAATTTATAAACTTTTACTCATTGCGTTCTTTCGTTTATCGACCCAAAATTTGTTCCCTAAACTTTCTTCATCCTTTGCTTAAAAAGCTGACCATCAATCCCTAAAAATGACCGAATAATGTTAAAAAAGAAAGGTAATAATTTCCTTTCAGAATTCAGGCTGTTGAAATTAATCCATAGCATATTCTACGTTATCATTTGTATCTAAATTTCTTTTAAAATTTCTCTTAACATTCTTTTTTTAGTCAAAAATTCTGGTCTAATTCATGCAATATAATTTACAAAAGTGAACTATTTACTTAAATTTGAAGAAAAGTTCAAACTAATCAACTATTGACGTATAGCCCAGATACGTATTTCGATTGCCAAGCAATCGTCATCAGGAATTATCAAGTAGTATTAGATTGCTTCGTAATTGCTATGTAATGACTGGTTATAGTTTACTTTCGTAAATTGAGACCACTATAAATAAGACCACTATATATTTTTCATATTGTAGAAACATTCTTCTTTAGATTTAATGCCCTAGGGTTCTTCATCATCTGCAAGATATTTATTTTTCTCTAACATTTTGATAAATTTTTCCATTTTATTTCACCAGTTTTTTTCGCAACAATCGCCAAATATTTAGTCTTTTCCCGATTATTTTTAATCCAATTTTCCTGGCGTAAATTGGTCATATTGCTCCTCATGTTTTGCATGAAAAATTTGACCCTATTGCGACTCATTTTGGTCCCAGATTTGGAGCTTATTTTCCAAAATAAAGTATCGAATTATAAAGTAAAGTAAAGCAACAAATCTGTATAAAAATTTCGGGGAATTTTTCAATTTAAGTGTCTAAGGAATTCTTTTGTATCACACTTTGTAAAAATTTTTAAAATGCAGTCACTTATGGACCAATTATGGGTAAAAAAGGGTACTCATCTTTCCACCCTATAGCATAATCAGTACAAATATTAATGCTTTCTACGTTCAAAAGCTTTTTTAAACCATCCTAATGAAAAACAACCCTTATACGTATCGTTATATAGCTTAAAGCAAAAATTAATAGTTTTAGAAATTAAACGAAATAATTAAATAGATAATTAAACAAATTTAAAAAAATTGACAAAAAATTCAAGACATTGATTTTATTTTAGTCTTTAAGCAACAAAATGTAATTTATAGTTAAAAAAAATCGATAAATATCGGTTGCAAATCAAAAAAGTTATCCACATAATAATTACGATCTGCTCTCTCTTTCTATCAATATTGTTTGATTGATTAGTGTTATATATTAATTTAAATATTTCACAACACTTCAATCGATCAATTCTGTAAAATCGCACACAAATGAAGGCCTTTTACACCCATTTCCCAGAAGCCTGCTTATTATAGAAGCCCATTAAAAAAAATCAAAAATATCGAAACCATTTGTCGGCAACCATTACGTAGGGGGTGAGGGGGGGACAAAACAATTTTTACAATATTTATAATTATACAAATGGGTAATTTTAACGAGACTCGAATCAATTTTTCTTTACACTCCATACAAACAATAAACATAATAATGCCATTTCAATTAAGCACTTTAAGATCTTATCAGCGCTCAAAAAATATATACAATACCTACATATAAGACCTCATTTAATTACCCCCCCCCCCTCTCCCCCCTGCCCAGGCCATTTTTGTCGCCGTTGTCAAAATTAAAATAAAAGTTTATTTTTCCTGAATAAATTGTATAGCGAAAACCATTTAACATATCAAATGTTTCAAATTACGAAACAATTATAAAATATTTAATTTCATAATTAATTTGGACTCCATATTATTCACGCTTATCTCTGTAATTTGTCATTAAAGCATAAAATTTAAAGGCTGATAAGAGGTTGAATTAAAAAACAAGTTTTTTTTTTTTGGAAAAAAAAATGTTTAAACTTTATTGGTGATATCAATAATAAGACTTATTTTAAAGTGGGTGTTACGTTAATTGTGTTTACGTATATGAAATTTAGAAAGAGACACCGCTATTTTATTGTTATTTTTTTCATCATAAACGTGCAACAATAAACAGTATTTAATGGTTAAATATTAGAGCATTTTAAATGTCAAATGATATCAGTTTATTTGGGTGGTGGTCGGGTGTTACGAAATATAATTTAAATTATGTGCCTAATGGATCTCAATATCAAAATAAGGTCATCATTATCATTGAGGCAATCAAATTTTATCATTGAAATTTTAATGTTTCTTTTTTTTCCAAATGAAATGCTGAAGACTTCAATAATTGCTGCAATTGAAAGGATATCTGCTTTTTCTTTGTTTAGGTACCACTTTTGTTTAAATATCGTAAAAGTGTTTTTTTTTTTAAGGAAGATTGCTTGGCAATCAAAATACGTAGCACGTATTTCTAGATTCAAAGGAAAAGATTCAAGTCTACGATGAAGAAAGACTTTCTTGGTGCCCCAACTTCATAAGATAAATTTCTCATAATAATTTTTAATCTCCTGAAAAGAGGAGAAACATTACGAGGAAGAAGGAATCGAATTTTTGCTCCTAATACATCTCTTTCTAATATAACCAAAATTTGTAACCCTTCAATCATTTAATCGATTGAAGTTCTGGCAATCTTTTCCAAAAAAATTTTTTCTATGGATCGATTTTATAGGAACTGGTAGTTCTCCTAAACATTTACTTTTAAAGTGAAATTAATTAATAGTTTAATTGGATGAAAATATTTCCTAATGACTACCAATTTATATATATCACGCAATCTATATTCTGATTTAAAAAAAAAAATATTTTTACTTAGACAGAGACAAAAGCCGCAAGTCTAAGACAAAAAATATATTTAGGAAATGTTAATGAATCTAAATAATATAACGAGAATGTTGCCGTTTCTAAATAATTCTATTAATTAAATAATTAATTTCGTGTATAATTTTCAATTTGACCAATTACTCGGCTTTAGACGTACATAGGCAATACTATTAATGGTACCACATATCTATTAAATGATACCTATACAAGTCTGGGAAATACATTTGAGTTTAAGTAGGTAATTATTTATTAAACGAAATGAGCTAATGGCAAAATTTTGGAACCATTGAATGGTTGAAATTTTTTATTATATTAATTTCGTGGAATTAATAATTATATAGAGGCAATGGATGTAATTTGGTGGAATTATCCTTTATTAATTATTGCTTAATTACGCTGATTAATTTGTAGAAATGGCTAATTTTGTAGTAGTATTCAAAACGGTTAAGATCTTCCGGTTATTTTTGCTTAATTTTTAATGAAGCTATATTTATTATTGAAACATTAATTTCTTACTAATTTGGATAGGTTTTTGTTGACGATTGAAAATGGAAAGATTTTTATTTTTCAATTGCTGAAACTTGCATTAATATGTGCTAAGTTTTGGAGCTTCATAAAAAAAAACAAATTGTATGTATTTTCAAAGCAAAAGCTTTTTTAAGCTCTTGAATTTCTAAGAACTTCAAATCAAAAGATTGAATTATATATAATGATTTTTAAAAGCAATAGTTACTGCAAAAATTAGTAAAATTTTCTTTGAATTTTTGCCCTGGCAACACGTTTAATTTGCCATGGTTTCATGTGGCTCTTCAAATTGGGAATCCTCTTTGTAATAGGTCCAGGATTTCAATTTGATTTACTCCTTTATTCTTGAGATCTTTTATCGTATCTTCCATGAAATGAAGGGTTAATTTAGTTCCTTTAAACATGAGATTTATCCAGTTATTTTTTTTAAGAATGCAGGCTATTTAAACTTAAGGGAAAACTATAGTTTTTAAATTCTGAAGCTTATCTTGAAATAAGTTTGAAAAAAAGCTTCTTAAAACGAAACAGTTATCATAGCTAAAGTTTTTTTAAGCTCTTGAATTTATAAGATCGTCAAACTAAAAGATTGAATTAAATATAATGATATTTAAAGCAATATTTGTGTTCCAAAAGTTTTGGAAATTGGTAAATTTTCACCCTGGCAACATGCTTAATTTCCCATGGCTTAACATAGTTCTTTAATTTTTTTAAATAAGAAGAAAATTCAGGTTAATAAGATCTTTTTAAATAAGAAAATTCAGGTTATAAAATAACCTGAATTTTCTTCTTTTTAAAAAAATATCAAAGCTGGGATCTGAATTTTATCATCTATAGTTCTTTAAATCGGGAATCCTCTGTTTAATAGGTCCAGGATTTCAATTTGATTTATTCTTTTTTTCTTGAAATCTTTTAACCGTATCTTCTATGATAAGAAGAGTTAATTTTGTTCCTTTAAAAATAGGATTTATCCAGTTATTTTTTCCAAGAATTCCGGCAATTTAAGCCTTAGGAAAACTATAGTTTTCAAAGTTTTAAGCCGATATAAACTTGGGAAAAGATTTTAGAAAAAAAGCTTCCTAAAATGATAAAGTTATCATAGAATCAGAAGAATTGGCTCTCTACTTATTTCATAAGCAATCAAGATTAATTTTGTGAGCTTTTTGCCTGATAATGGATAAAGGTTTAAAGCTTTTTTTCGTATTGTTCTTAATTTTTATAAGCTTTGTTAAATTTTACAAGCTTAGAATTGAAAAGCTGCTAAGAATATAGCAATAATTAATAGATAAAAGTAGTAGATACATAATGAAAAATATATAGTATTGTTACTTAATAAAAGCTTAGTAAATTTCGAGTAAAAAACGACTGAGGTTCGAGTATCGGGAAATATTTTTCCCATGTGAAAGTAAAGGTTACCTGTAACTCTTTTTTTTCATTTTTGAGACCAAACAGTGATAAGATTCATGTGATCTTTACTGCATTGTATGGGAGAATCCGAACCAAAATTATTAGCCAAAAGATTAGCGAATATCTTCACTAAAATATTACCTGTTGTTGATAAGTTCAAAGTATAAAACCAGCATGAAAATAGGCCTAAAACTTACTACTCCAGATTTAATTTTTTATTTTTTGGTAGTGGGATTTGTTGACGATTGAAAGTAGAAAGATTTTACTTTTCAATTGCTGATACTTGCATTAATATGTGATAAATTTTGAAGCTTTATAAAATTAATTAAAATTTTATGTATTTTCAAAGCTAAAGCTTTTTTAAGCATTTGAATTTCTAAGAACTTCAAATCAAAAATTGAATTAAATACAATGATATTTAAAGCAATAGTTACTGCAACAAATAGTAAGATTTTCTATTATTTTTTGCCCTGACAACACGCTTAATTTGTCATGGTTTCATATGGTTCTTCAAATCGGGAATCTTTTTTTTTAATAGGTCCAGGATTTCAATTTGATTTATTCCTTTTTTCTTGAGATCTTTTACCGTATTTTTTATGATACGAAGGGTTAATTTTTTCCTTTAAGAATGGGATTTATCCAGTTCTTTTTTCCAAGAATTTCGACTATTAAAACTTTGGGAAAACTATAGTTTTTAGGGCTATATAAACTTACATGAAAATTCTTGAAAAAAGCTTCTTAAAATAAACAGTTATCATAGAATCAAAGGAATCGGCTTTCTACTTATTTAATGAGTCATCAAGATCTTAGTCTGGTGAGCTTTTTGGCTGATAATGAAGAAAGTTTTAAAGTTTTCTTTCGTATTATTCTTAAATTTTATAAGCTTTGCATTTGGAAGCTGTCAAGAATATGGTAAAATTTGATAGATAAAAGTAGTGGATATATAATGGAAAAATATATAGGTTTGTTATTCAATAAAAGCTTAGTAAATTTCGAGTAAAAAACGACTGAGTTTCAGGTAACAGGGGATATTTTTCCCTTGTGAAAGTAAAGGTTACCTGTAACTATTATTTTTTATTTTTGGGACCAAACATTGATAAGATTCATGTGACCTTTACTGCAGTGTATGGGAGAATCCAGACCAAAATTATTAGCCAAAAGATTAGCGAATATCTTCACTAAAATATTACCTGTTGTTGATAATTTCCAAGTATAAAACCAGAACCAAAATAGGCCCAAAACTTCATTATACTACTCCAAATTTTACATTTTTTTTTTTTTTTTTGAGAAAATTTAAAGTGGAAACTAAGTTACGTTTACTGCTTATTGTTTTGGTGATATTTATGAAGAAAAATTTAGGTAATAGAGATATAAATCAAATTGCGTGTCGTAACTATGACACAGATTATTGTTTCGTTTTCTTCAAAATACGAAAATATTTCCCCAATGTTGAATGGTTTGATAAGCTTAGTGAAATAAATCTCTCATAACTATTCATAAATAAAACATTAAATGAATATCAATGACAATTTTTGAAATGAAAATTTTAAATTTATAAAAACCAAGCCAATGATTTTTGTAATCCCGTCCCTCGCATTAATATGCGACCAAAACAAAGCGTTGCTTTTGTGGAAAAATTTAAGAATGGTGACCCCAAATTTTTGGGAAATAGTATGAAAAATCTAATGAAAATATACTCAAATGTTTGGGAACTTATTAAGTGAGAAAAAAATTAATTTTTTCGAATAAAAACGATACGATAGAAAGATCTTTTCAACGTTAGTCGCATGAAATATCAAAGTTAAGAATTGTCCCTTAAAAACTTTGTTTTCGAAAATTAATCAATTTTCTTTGAAATGTTTACCCACATTTCGTGGATGTTTATTTAATGAAATTAATGAATGATTGTAATTTCAGTTTATGTACATTGTGCATAACATTTACCAGTTTGAATTTGAGAAAGTTGATAATTACACATTTTAATTTACATATGCTTATATGCGAGTACCTCCGTATGTATTATGCATATTATTAAGCAGCCACATTATACAACTACATTAAGTTTTATAGGAGTGCTTTTTCGTTGTTTATTAATGAAATTGCCTTTAAAACGATAATTAAATGTTATTATTATAAATTACAAGCAACAATTTGAAATTTATTCAACGTTAATGTTCGAATTTAAAATAAAATTATCAATAATGATTTAACATTAAATTCATCGTTTTTAAATGCATTTTTCTCAGCATTTCTTCCACAAAATTATTGCTTATTTAGGTACGGCAGAAAAATGGACATTAAGCGGTATTGGTTTTGGTATTTGTTGCTAATGGCACCGATTATTATTTTCTGAATAAATTTTAAGAAACATATTTGAAAACCAATCAATTGGTGTTCAATGGGTTAGTCCAATTCAGTCGGTCCAGCACTGGTCGCCTGATTATTTTTTTTAATTCTGATTTTTTTTTTTTGCTATCACCCCAATATATTGGTAGTTCAAATTCATTATTATTTTAATTTTATTGTTTTCAGTTTTCCGGTGGTGGCCATATTAGTTTTACTGGGTGCAGACATTTTCGCACTTTTAAGGGTTTGCGGAAACTTGATTATCTCAGGCCCTATTTGTCCTATCAAAATAAAACTAAAAGCAACGTGTTTATAAAAATATAAGCTATAAAATTGTATCAAAACGTTTTCACCTAACTGTAATTCTAAGGGGTGAAATTTCAGCCTAAAGTTTTAGCTCTCATTTGTAAAAACTCCAAATTTCAAGGAAAGATTATGAAGGAAGGGAAAAAGTCTACACGTTAAAACTTTTTTTACAAACAATTAGGTACTAGTTGTATTCAAAAACAAAATTTGAAGTCGGAGACTTTATGTCTTTTTAAAATAAAAAAAAAAACAAATTTGGAAATTTTCAAAATTTCCAATTTTGTGTATGTTAAAATGTTTTTTTCCAAAAAAAAAATGACACATTTTTTTATTGATTTATTGTGCTAAGACGAGCAAATTTGGTAACAATTTTTATCTACAAAAGATTCCAGTAGTACACGTTGGCAACATATTTTTACCACAAAATTTGTATTTTCCAAAATATAAGTTTGGGTAACTTTCTTTATAGTTTCGTGATCTTTATCTTGTGTGTAGGCTTGTCAAAAAGATTAGTTGATGACTATGGGTACGTACATTTAAGATATGAATAACAGTTAGCCCAGAGTATATGTTGTTTTGTGTAAAATGTCCTTTTTGCCAAGTATATGTCACATATTAAATGGTTAAATACATTATATTCTCCTACTGAAATATGCATTATTTTGACATTTTGTGCTTGCAATACCTCTGCTCCTAGTCACATCTCAAACTTCAAATTTTAGGTGCATAATACTATCATACAGCACTATAATGTGGTGATATTTCAGATTTTTATCTGCTCCCCCACCAAAGATATTGAGCTCAGAAAATTGCAAATTTTGAAAATTTCCAAATTTTGTTATTTTTTGTTTTAAAAAGGCTTAAAGTCTCAGACTTCAGATTTTGATTTTGAATACAACTAGTACCTAATTGTTTGTAAAAAAAGTTTTAACGTGTTGACTCTTTCCCTTCCTTCACAATCTTTCCGTGAAATTTGGAGTTTTTACAAATGAGAGCTAAAACTTTAGGCTGAAATTTCACCCCTTAGAATTACAGTTAGGTGAAAACGTTTTGGTACAATTTTATAGCTTATATTTTTATAAACACGTTGCTTTTAGTTTCATTTTGATAGGACAACTAGGGCTTGAGATAATCAAATTTCCGCAAACCCATAAAAGTGCGAAAATGTCTGCGCCCAGTAAAACTAATATGGCCACCACCAGAAAACTGGAAACAATAAAATTAAAATATTGATGAATTTGAACTACCAACATGTTGGGATGATAGCACACAAAAAAATATATTTTTTTTAAAATGGTCGAGCAAACATTTCATTTATTTTTGGACCACTTCATTTGGACTGACCCCAATGTAAATTCACTATTAAATATGGATTTGTGTTAAACTAAATGCTTACGACTTGCGGGTCAATTGATGTCTATTATAGTTTTAGCTGTAAGGCTTTAATTTACCTTTAAGTGAATAGGAATATCAATGACCAATTATTTTCATGCAATATTTGTGGCCGAAAATTTGATAAGTTTTGCTGATAAAAAAAAAAACAAGAATTGCGGAAATTTTAAAAAAAAAATAAGTGAAAAGTTTTTTCTTAATTGAACCTCCAAAATTCTAGTTCTTTTAATATTAAACCCTTTTTCAAAACACCTCAAAGATATGAAACTAATTGTCCTACTGAGCTGAAAGCTTTTATACCTGAAAGCTCTATTTCAACAACTATAAATACAAAATCTATACACTTTTTTCTTTTTTAAACATAAAGTAGATAAAATAAAACATTTTAATATAATCTTCACCATATTTCTTCTCGAAAAATTCTACTTTTTCATCGAATGTAAGCTAATATTCTTTTAATTGCTCTAAAATGTGGGTATATATGTTTGTTTCTCGAAAAATTTCCTGTCGTTATTATATCAAATAGAAGAGCTCTAGTTATAATAATAGACGGTGACAATGAAATATACACCAAACTAAATAAGTTATAATAAAGGTACAGTAAATATATGGTTTAGTTTTTATCAAGTTATGATTAAGTAGTAAGTAAACAAGAGAGAAACTTACGTTATCTACGTTAATAAGGGCTATCAAATTACTGTCATAAGAAAATCGTCTTCTATTTTATTTGCTTTCTTTATGTCATAATAATTACTTTAGGGTTTATAAAGTATTTTAGATCTATGAAGAAATTACTTAAAAATAAAAATAAGCTACAAGGCGAGTCTTTTGAGATTTGGGGTTTTTTATAGTTATAAAATAAATGGGCTTTTATTAGGAAAATTGGGCCATTATTGAATGCAAAAGATATTGTTTAAATAACTTCAATGGCTGGCTTTGTAGAAGTGCATTCTGTCAACCCAATTTTGAGGTAAATGTTCGATTATTTGGGTTTATATTTCAACAATGGTAACTTTGAATTTATGCTTCAAAGCATCTATTATCTCTGAGTAATTTGTATAACATTTACCCTTAACAACTCCCCACAAAAATTAGTTTAACATGGTCAAATCGTGGCTTTTTGGTGACCAATTGACTTTAGAATTGTGGATTATACAATTTTCGAAAATAAAGCCCAAAAGATTGATCGTTTTATTGGTTAGGTGGCAAGTTGCAACATCCTGTTAAAGCCGAATGTTTTTTAAGTGATCCTCTTTAATTTTGGAAACAAAATTCGTTGAACTAAGCACAGTAATGCTGGCTGTTGACGGTGATGGCATATCTTTGGTTATTTTTAAAGTAAAATGGTCCAATGATGCCATCGTCCAAAAAATTTCAACAAAAAGTAACTATTTGTGGATACATAAATTTTTAATGGTTTTTTTGAGCCTCAAACGCGATAATTTTACTTTTTTCTTAGCCTCCAAAAAATCATTTTATGGTAATAAAATTCATCTTCGGTTAAACGATCTTCAGCCCATTTGTGTACCGAAAATGTATCGGATTTGTCATGAGGCTTCTGTTTATAAAGGAATTGAAATTTTTAAACCTTTATACATAAATCTTTCTGCAGATTTTTTTTCAGAGAAGAGCAAAAATTTTTAATTCTTGAATACAATGACGAGTTGATATTGATGGATTTTTCTGCATACTTTGTGCAACACCAGCGATATTTTCGGGGTGCAAATTGGTCGAGAGGGGGGCTGAATTGTTTTATCCATTTATGATCCAGTTTCATGAAATTTTTTGGCCAAATTTTCCTCATAATTTCCTCACAATTTCGGTGAAAACCTCACCCACTTTCGAAGTAGGTTTGCAATATTTCTCAACTTATTTCCAACAAGTAGTGTCCCATTTTTATGTTTAAATTTCTGCTATCCCACAAATGTCATTATACCACTCATCCTCCAAATAACAGGTAGTTCATATTCCGAGCCCTATATGGTCCGCCATTTAAACATGAAGTTTGAATAAAGCCATTTGAATTCTAATGACACAACTCCCTACTAAAAAAATTGAATATGCCAAACCTATATAATGCAATTTCTATTTCACTATTTATTTATTTTTTTCGAAGTTTTCCGGCGTTTGGAAATGATATCACTTTAATTACCTCTGTCAGAATAAGTTATCTCATTATAAATAACAACTTATAACTTTATTAGTAAGCAAAAATTCAAATGAGTAATAATGTAGTTAATGCAAAATAACTTTGCAAAATATCAGTCATATTTTAAAGAAAGTGCATTTGGTACTGGCAATAATTTAACGTAATCATTAAATGACTGAAAATGCCAGATTTAATTAGGTGCAATTTATTTTAATAAATTTCACTTAGAAAAAGTAAAATATCAGCAATTTTTTTTACACTTTTTTCAAATGATTAGTGTCCAATTTTTTCATACTAAAATATTAACTTGCATAAGATTTTATTAACGTTCTTATTATGAATGTCAATTACATACATTGAAAGGTTATTAGTCCTTTGTTTGACGATATTAGTCTATGTTCATTGAATTCCAGAACTTGTTAGTTCCTAAACTTTCCTAGCTTTTTCCTGGCCCAATATATTTGGCTTTTGATTTGTGTTTGAAATTAATTTCAAAGAAAAACCAATAGAAATGTGAACGTTATAAGTTCAAGCACAACTTAATAGCCAAATTCATTGGACCAGGGAAAAGTTTGGGAAGTTTAGGTACTAAACAGTTCTGGAATTCAACAAACATAGAGATTTGTTTTTTACAGTAAAATGGACTAATATCTTCCATATATTCAAGGATATATAATCTTATGCAAGTTAAAATTTTAGTATGAAAAATTGGGGACTAATCATTTCGAAAGTTAGGAAAAATATAAAAATAAATTGCGAATATTTTATTTTTTTAAGTGAAATTTATTCAAATAAATTGATGCTTTCTTTTCCTTGTGAAATCCAATTTGGAGGAAAAAGACTTTTGCTCCTGATAGAAATTTTCCATATGCATTTTTTTAAAATAAAAGAACTTATAGAATTTCAAGTGACTCCACAAACTATACGATTTTTAGGCCTAGTTAAAAATATTGCTTTTTCATTGATAAAATATGTATTTTTTCGTTATAATCGACTTGAAAAATCATAGAATAAAATAATTTTCAATAAAATATGTACTAAAATACTTTACAAACTTGTTTGGCTTTCAATGACAAAGAAATCAAATGCCAAATTTGTTAAAATTTCTCAAAATTGAAAAGTTCAATAAAATTCGATTTGCTGCCACGAAAGTAGAAAAAATTGTTAATTCTAGGTTTTCTTCAATATTTGGTAAAATAGTGAAATTTGTAATTTCAATTTTTGTTTTTCAATAATTTTTCTAAAATATAAGGAAAACTCCTTAAATTATTATAGAAATTCCACGAAAAAAAATGTTTAGTTAGTAAATCGTACAGGGTAATTACAGATCATTCAAATATTAAAAATTTGCTTGAAAATCATAAAAGTTTTCTCCTAAACTGAAGTTTAGATTTTTATGAAAAAAATAAACAATTTTCCCAGACAATTATAAGTATAAAATCACACATGAATCTAAAAAAATTATTCTCGAAATCTTCAAGATTCGGGGCTTTCAAAAGTACACGTGGCTATAATTGGCTATAATTTCTGTAGAAGCTTAAAAGTCTCACGAGAATCTCAAGGATTATCCTTGAGATCTTTAAGATTTGGAGCTTTCAAAACTATATGTGGCAAGTATTTAAGGTTTTTCAGGATTTTGATGGGAACCCTTAGTGTGCAGAAAATCCCATTTTATGCTTTTTTTTAAATTTTTTCTGTTATCTATGCACTTTAATGCAATAAATGTAAGTGGTAAGTTCAAAGAAAATTTTTGGAAAGTTACCATAATCTTTATTAGATAAGATCATTTTATTAATGGTCGATTTGAGTAATTGGGTGATAGTTTCTTAGAATCAACCTTTAAATTATAATCCATGGTATTTTCCTTCTTTCGGGTCCTTTACCTTTCCAACCCTGAGGATTTTTGATTGGTATATTCGAATAAAATCAATTCTTTCATTTGAGGCGTTTTTCCACGAACTGATTTCCAAACCGAAAATAAAGGAGTTTTTGATTTTATTCAGAAAATGTGAGATCTTTTTCCGGCTAGCCAAATTTCCTTTAGTTGTATATGAAAATGTTGAACCTTAAACTTTTTTCAACTTTAACGCCGTTTTTAGCGATAACTATCGATCGTAGGTTAACGTTCGATAGCTTATTCGATAGCACTTGAATTACTCTATCGATGGTGTAAATTTGGTCCCGGAAAACCTTAAGAAAAAAAACTTTTTTTTTTCAACTTTTCAAAAATCTCAAAACGTCGACCAAATGGTCGACGATTTTATGAAATTCTTTTTCGAATTTTTTTTTACGAATTTAAGAATGAGATTCACACTGTAGATGCCTAACGTTACGAGTGAAAAGAAAATATCTAAAAACATAATCACTTTTCGATGTTCATAATGAAATTTTTCTATTTAAAAAATTTACATATTATGTATCATAATGTAATGCAAATGTAAATTGTTTTTTGAAAAAAAGGATCAAGGACCTAAAAATTTTCTAATTTGGTTAGACAAATTTTCCAACTTTAACATGGAGCAGCTATGGTTAAAATATTATTGGAAAATTCCAATTGCTTCGATCGAATTTTTTTTTCAAGTTTCCATCGATTGAAAAATCTTTATATATGAGTTTAAGCGATCAATAAATATATCTTCCAATGGCCGAATCGATAAGCGCACGGAAAATGTGATGAAACGGGTAAGTACGAAATATAACTGAAATTGGACATGTTTCGCGCTTTACCCGGGTAAACCTAGGTTTACTCGTCTATCTAACTTTATTTGTATCATATACACCTTGATGATTAGGTGCCTTAATGTTTGCCCTATATAAAAGGTGAAAATTTCTATGCCAATTTTGATCTATTGATCCAAAAGACGTACTAATTGATACCATTGGCTTGAATGTCTTATTTAGAAGTTACTTAAACGATTTAGCTAGGTTTACAAAGCTTGAAATATTTTATTGCCTTGTAGTGATACCATTTAACATTGTAGTCATATTTCTTTTGCGAAAATCCCTCAAAGCCTTGTTCTTCCTGTCCCTGGATGACATCTACACAAAAGCCTCCTCTATCATTATCCAAATGTGTGCATCTAAACGTCTTGTTCTCTTAATTTAGCCTCGAGGCCTTTTCGTAATTTAATGATGTTAATCTCGACGAGCGATTAAAAAACCATTTACCTACCACCACCACCACCACCATTACCATCATCATCATCATACAATTACAATTCCCCACATATGCTTACAATTAGATACATAATATTAAATAATTACTATAACTTAACATAACATTCGTGTAAGCAAAATTCTCCACTCAACTTCCCTTCGTTCGATAATATTTTATGATATCAATTCTGCCGGAGAAATTAAAACCACTCGAATCCCATGATTTTAATTTGTCCGTATTTTCAAGTTTTATCGGTGCACTCTTTCCATTCGCACTAATTATTGTTTAATGAATGTATTCGATTTACGGCCATGAAAGTGAGACGTAATTAAGCAGTCAATTAGCAGTGCAACAGTAATTGGCAGATTGCTGCTTTTGCTCTTTTCTAATAGTTAGTAAATGACTGATAAAGAACGAAAAAGTATTGGTAATTAAAATCGAGCAAAAACAACAAAGAGTGATTTGATTAAATAATAAAATGATTTGGAAACACAGATCGAATATTATATTAAAATTATTAATTAATATTTGCCCGCAAAAATAAACGTTAAATTTCCAAATATCTTTATTTAGAAAAATTAATTATTCTTCCCGAAAAAAAAAGCCAAACAATTCTCGTTTAATTTGACCTGTTTTCTTGTGTGTCGATGCGGGTTAATTATACAAGAAGGGCTTCATCGTTGATTGCGATTAAAGTTAATTATAATATTAAGAGAATAAAGTTGGATGAAATGAAAAAAAAATAATTATAATAATAATAATAACACATAATAATAAATGATAATGTGTAAAAGAATGGAAAGATAATGCGAATTTAATTGCACGTCTAGGCCGGTCCTGGAGCTTAAGGGCCTCCACACATTATCCATTGCTATAATAGCTGTTATATGTGTGTTAAAGGTACATATTATTTTCATTTACATCCTCGACATTAAGATAATCATCATTATCAGCATTTAATTTACGACGAATCGAGGAAATAAAAAACAAAAAAAAAAAAACGAGAAGAAGAAACTTGAGCCATTTAGCGCCCGTTTTTGGGCCTTGAAATTATGCCAAATTACGCCCGATTTTCAAGTGGAATTTTTTTTCGGCTATTACGGTGCGGGATTTATTTCGGAATCACATACGTGTAATTTGCACGTTTGAGAGATGAAATATTTGGGAACGTTTTGCAATAATCATATGGTTTTAAAAATGCTACTTAAAGGACCACCGGGATGTCAAATAAAATGCGTATCTTTAATTCATTTTTGCGATGATAAAAACGGAGTTTAAACAATTAAAAGGGTTGCAATTTTGATTTTCATGAATATACAAGCATATTTTTGTAGGGGATTAAAGGTGCTACAAAAAAGGTCTTTTATTAATTAATGATTTATAGATAGATTTTTTCTTAAAAGTTACTTATACTTCTTTCAGTATAACAACCATTTTGTACATAATTTTCCTCATATTACTGTTTGGAGATGACTTTTAATTTAAAGACAAAGCAACCATTAAAAATTACACCAGGGGTCCTCAATTTTATGCCTGTGGGCATTTTTTTCTTCATGAAAAAAAATATTGCAGTTTTTGGAATTTATGAATTTTTCAATTGATATTTGACTAAATAAATTTCATGACTTCATCAGCAATGTGCTCTGCAATTCATAAAAGTTAAGGAACCTCTGATTTTATTAATATAATACATTGAATATAATTACTGAATATTGGTGTAACCCCAATTTAAATATCTTATAAAAAAAAATCGGATTTATCTACAAATTTTTAGGTATCGAAAAGTATGAGCTTTTTATGAATTCTTAAAGCTTTTTTCAATGAAATGATTCAATATTTTTTATTCAAAGTACTGCTCATGGTTGGCTTCTACTTTTTGCCATCTTTCAGGCAACATAGGGAATACTTTTTAATAAAAGTAATCGTTTATCAAGGTGATCCAGAAATCATTTTAATTTTTGGTATCTTTGTAAGATTTAAAGTGTTGCTCCTCGACCGAAAACCATGGATCATGGACCAAAATAAGTGGCAATCGGATGAGGTGATATCCGGAAAATATGGCAGGAGAAAAAAAACATCCCATTGGAATGCTCTCAAATTTTGCTTAAAAATTTTGCAATTTGTAGCCGAAAATTGTGATGAAAAATAACCTTTCCATGTCTTTTGGAATATTAGAGGTGTTGAAGCTTCGATTTTCGGCTCAAATGCATTAATTATCGTTGGTAACATTCCCCAGAAATGATTTTATTAAGCTGAAGTAACTTTTAATAGAAAATTCCGATTAGGTCCCACCAAATACACGGCCATAACTTCTTGTCTGGAAAATTCAGTTTTGCCGTTGAAGTTGATACATAGCTGGACTTATCCCACAATTTCTTCTTAAGATTACTCAATTGAATCCAAATTTTGTCCACCGTCATGGTTCTATGCAAAAAGTCCTTTTGATTTAGCCTTTGAACAGAAATCGATTTAATTTTTGGAGTCTTTGCTAGATCTTAAGTTCTACTCCTTGATGGCTTATGGACATGGAAATAAATGGTAATCGGATGAGGTGATATCCAGGAGGCAGGAGGAATAAAACATCCCATTGGAATGCTTCCAAAGTTTGCTTAAGAATTTTGCAATTTGTAGCTGAAAATTGTGCTGGAAAATGACCTTGCCATGTCTTATGGTATATTGGAGGTATTGGAGCTTCAATTCTCACCTCAAATACATTAATTATCGTTGATAACATTCCCCAGTAATGATTTAATTAACCTGGAGTAACTTTTAATAGATAACTCCAATTTTATCCCACCAAATTTACAGCAATAACTTCTTGCCATGAATTTTAGGTTCCACCGTTGAAGTTAGTGCATGGCAAAACTTATCCCACGATTTTTATTCTTTAGATTATTGAATTGGATCCATTATTTGTCTTTCCCCATGATTCTATGCCAAAACCTTTTTTAATTTATCTTGTCGAGCAATTTTATGCCCGGTAAGAAATTGCATTTAACGTTTTTTGACTTAAGTTTAAATGGAACCAAATTTCCTTGTTTTTGCACCATACCCATGGTCTTCAGATGGTTAAAAACCACTTGTTGACTCTTCCAAAGTTTCCAAGAACTTCCTTTAAGTTTCACATGAATCTTACTCTAATAACTCCTCCAACTCAGCGTCTTGAAACTTGACAAATTTAAATTTGTATTTTTAATCACTGGTACAAAAATTACCACTTGTAAAAGTACAAGAACCAAAATTCGCATGCTTTTATTGAAGGAGCATATTTCCATATTCTTCAGACAGCATTTTTCAAGTAATTTCTTTATTTTATTTAAAAAAAGTAGCATTTTATAGACCCAAAAGTTGATATAGTCCAAGCACAAAAAAAGGATGTTGTTAACACTTTAGCCAAATGGCAGTAAATGATTTTTTGAAGGAAAAGGATAACGCTTTGACATGAATATTGTTAAAAGATAATCCATAACGATTTAATTTTAGTTACGCCTCTTTTTTCTAATCCCTCAAAACTTATTTGTACACCTAATATTAGAAACCATTTTTGGAAGAATGGGTTGCAACGTTGAATCTTCCACCAAAATATGTTGATTTTTTTTTTTTTTTTGATTCATTGGTAGGTGATAAATTTCCACCAAATAAATTACTTTTCAAGATCTGAACATTTTAAGTAATAATTTCTTAATCTTAATTTTAAATTTAATTTTAATTTCAATTTAAACAAATCACCGGAAAAATGCGTATTACAAAGTTTTGAAATCAATTTGGAGAATTGTTATTTTTTTGCAAGAAAATGAAGAAATTTTTTTTTTTTCTCATACATATTTTCATGGCAATAAATTAAAATAACATGGTTAACCGAGACGATGGCTGTCTCTTTTGATCGTTGCAGAAAAAAGCGAGATGGAACGTATATTTATATCGAACGAGTAACTCTAATTATTGCTAATTATTTGCTAATATAATTAGTGTTTTAAGAGCTTTATCAATGCAAACAATGGAACATTAATTATATTAAAGTGCACTAGAACCTGCACATTAGAAATGGTAATCACAAATCCGTATGATTACTCTTGTTATTAGTTTTTGCAAATGTATCAATCAAATTTTCAATATTCCACTGCTAATTATTGCAATTTTTGTTGTACAGAGGAAAATTATACTGTGAACCTTGTAAATTTGAGCTTTTGAAAGCTTTTTTCGTCAATCGGCATGGGACAATGAAAATCGATTTTCACTATGCATATCGAATAAATTGATTGGGAAAATTTTAATTAGTAAAACCAATTTTCAAAATTGATCAACTCAATAGCCAATAATAGGTGCTTCTGTCTCTTTTCCTTTCAACTGTTAATTTTAAGTTGTATCATTATTGAGATTGAAAGCATTGGAAAATTAATAAGTAAAAATATTGTTTTTTAAGTAATCCAATAAGCCGTTAAATTGTTGATTGATTTAGTTGATTATTGCGATTGATTTTTTTTAAAAGGCTTGACTTGGACATTTCGGAATCGAATTTCGAAATTATATTCGCGTTTAGTGGCAAAAATGGTTCTCACCGTTGGCTGTATAAGTGAAACTTGATAAGCTAATAAAAAAAATTGATTTATTTATTGAAAAAAAAATATCAATTTTGAAATTGATACCGATACGAATGCAATTATGCACATTTATTTGACTTCAATTTTTGGTTGAACTTTTATATGATTTAAAGGCCTATTGGTTCATTGATTAAATCAATAGTACAATCGTGGAAGTTAAATTTATTGGTGAACTACCCAAAAAGTACCTAAAAGCCATTTTTTTATTAATTGAAGGATAAATGGTTATATATAGTTTCCACTTGAAGAATTCATCACCGGGAGGCGCTGCATTTCCCTCTAAAATTGACTTTTCAAAAAAAAAATTCTTCATTATAAATTTTTTATGCAAAATACATCATTGTACAAACTCTAAAGTTGAGTTTACCACGTTGGTTGGTGATATTAAAGTACGCGATTTTTCCTACGGACATAACTATTGAAAAATGGGAAATTTATTAAAAATTGCATTTATTGTCTATTATTTCTTAGTTCCAATAATAAGGAGTTATGAAATGGATAAAATTGTACTATAAATTATTACTTTCAATGATCCATATTGATTTTTAGCAATACTTACACATTTCTCAAGAAATCAAAATTTTCTCAACATGTAATGCGCAATCTGATCTCATGCAAAAAAACATTAGCACTTTCGAAACTATTTTCCGGCCAAACAATGGCATTTATGGAAAATTGATAAAGAACCTTTTTTGTAGAAAATATCCTAAAATTGTAATATAAGTTATTACTTTTAAAGATCCATTTTGATTTTTACCAAAAACTTATACATTTGTCAAGAAATCAACATGTAGTACGCGATCTGATCTCATGTAAAACAAAAAAAAAACACTAGCGCTTTCGAAACCATTTTCCGGCCAAACTAGGATATTTATGGAAAATTAGTAAAGGACCTTTTTTGTAGAAAATATTCTCAGCTTTTATTTTGATAATAACTGTTTTCTTTGTATCTAGCACGGTTCAAAAGTTATAAAGAAAAAATATTTCTTTTTTAGTAAAGTCAATTTGAGGAGGACGTGGTGCCTGCCGGTGCCGGATTTTTAGTGGAAATCATGTTTAAGACTTAATCTATCAACCTATTGAAGAGTGGAAATGTTAGAACGACTGTACTACAATGAAATTTATCTTTTTATTTCAAAAATAAGTATCTGATAAGATTCAGAACATTACGGATAGACAAATTGTTCAAATTTTGAATCTTGGTTTCTTATACTATTGGAAACTCTTCTTTGATTAAGTGATTAGGAAAAAGGGTGCCTACAAAACTTCATGTATTTGATATTTATAGAATCATGGAAACTTTCACTTTAAAAATCGATTTATTGAAATTCGAATTTCAAACAAATGACTTCCACAAGTTGAAAAGCTCATAACGACTAAATTTTCTTTTTAAATACTGAATCTGGAGCTTTGCAATGTCAAGCTTTTGAAAAAATATGATGAAGAAAAGACTACTTGCAACTCGTTTAGGGTTGAAAACTTTCTCTTCAAAGATTGTTTTCCAAAATTGAGAGTTTTATTCTCTAAAATTCTTTATTACGGAATAATCTAAAGCTGAAGTCTCATTTAAATGTGCTCCAAATCTTTTTGCGTGTAAAGTTTCTTCAGAATCAAATCTTAGATTCCAATTTCATTTTTCCCGTTTTAAATCTTTAGAAAGACTAGTTTTATACAAAGAAATCGTCAAAAACTTTTGTGAGCTTTTTAGTTATCTTCGTATATAAGCCCAACAAACTAATGGAAGGTTTGTTTTCCAAAATTTAGAGTTTTAATCTCGTAAATTCTTAATTAGGGAATAACCAAAGCTGTAAGTTGTCTCATTTAGATTTCAACTTACGTTTTTTCGTGCAAAGTTTCTTCAGAATCAAATCCTTGATTTCAATTTTATTTTTCCCGTTTTAAATCTTTAGAAAGACAAGTTTTATACAAAGAAATCTTCGAAAGCTTTTGTGAGCTTTTTAGCTATCTCCGTTTATAAATCCAACAAACTAATGGAAGATTAACAATCCTGGCCACGCTTCGTTGCCACTTTCGAAACCCCTAGCGTTTCTCAAATCGAAATGCAGACCGTTTTTAATCTAACAATAACGATAATCTAATTTAATATAATAGTATAATAACAATATTTCGTTTGTGCGTTCAATTTAGGGCGTGAAAAGTTAGGTTAAGCATTCAATTATTTCATTATATTGTTATATTATTATTTAGAGAGTCGTTTAATCTAAAAGGGTGAGTTTTATACAACGAAGGGATTCAAATTCCCCACACACTACACCTATGTCTGTTGTCGACCCTTAAAAAAATAATAAAAAAGCCCAATGCATTCGACCATGCGTTCAATGAAAAAAGCTGACAAGAATGAAAAAAAGCATTCAAAAGTCAATCACACGCCATTTTTGAACTATTGTATGTGGCATTGAGATATATAATTTTTTGTGTTTTTTTTTTCTAGGTCCAGATATTCCTGGATTTCTGTTACAACCTTTTCGCAAACCAAAACGAATAAGGACTGCATTTTCGCCGTCGCAGCTTCTCAAATTGGAGCATGCGTTCGAGAAAAATCATTACGTAGTCGGTGCCGAACGGAAACAATTAGCGCAGTCGTTATCGCTAACTGAAACGCAGGTAATTAACTATAGAAAAGCTCTTTTTTTTTCTATTTACAAAAGCTCAAAATAGAGTATAGTGGTAGTGGATTACTCGTTCATTTGTTCGGTATGACAACAATTCCCTTCCCATATTTCAATCATTCGAAATTAGTGTTGTCGTTAACGCGACCATTTTCTCTCAATTCCGATTGGCCGCGTATTCTTTTGTCACACAATTGAATCTGTCCAATCATAACACGTGTGCTTTTAAACAGGGTAATTCGAGTCCCATTTCGAATGGAATTGAACGTGACAAATTTTCTTTAATTTCATTCCCTCGCCACATTGCCGCATTGTCCTCCTCGGTTCCCTTGTATATCCAATTGTTCCAATTGCCGCCAATCAACACGGCTCGATCTCGACCCTCGTTTATATGGCATTTATACAAATGCCACATTGTCTGCCAACCCAACCGATTGTAGTACCTATGTATATGTGTATATAGTTTGCATGATACCAAACTCGAAATCGAACATCTGTTCAGGTCTCAATTTCAGTCGTAAATCGTACTATCAAAACGATATTGCAATTAATTCATTTCTGAGAAATTACTTTAAAGTTCAAACACAAAGATAGCAATGCGTCGAAATTGATAAAATTTTTTATTCCTTCCGTCCTTCTTCAAACGTTATTTTTTAAAATGAATCTGCAAAAATTTTTCACTGCAAAAATTTCCCACATTTTCTCCTCCACTCTCCCTATTATAACAATTTTATAAAAGTTTCTAATCAGACGTTTTGGGTGAAGCTTTTCTCGAACTAAATTTTATCCTACACTTCATTTATCCGATATTTCAAGAGAATATAGGAAACTAAGTACTGTACATTTTAAATGAGTAGTATAGGGTGATTTTGGATCTTTTAATAACCAAAAATCCACAAAAGGAATCAAATTGTTCATTCGATATTATGATAGACGTATATGAACTTATATTATCCTCTTTTTAATAGGTATGTATCAAAGTCCATCGTATAGAATTTATTAAATCTCTATATTTTCTGACGAAAACCGCTTTTTAAAGTTTTTGGGACGATTTTAGGAGAAAAATTCAAACAAGAAAATATTAAATCGAAACATTTCCTTTCCCATACTGAAAGTAATCCATTCTTCAAGTTATAGTTTCGAAGTTTATGAAAGATCTTCAACAATAAGTTTATCGGATAGAATTTATAAAATTTCTATATTTTCACTTGTAAATTGTTTTTGAGGTTTCGGGAACTGACTTTAGGAGAAAAATTTATTCGAAAAAATATTCGATCGGAGTAATTCTTTCCATTCTTGAAGTTATGGTTTCGAAGATTAATAAAGATCTTCAGCAGTAAGTTCATCGGGTAGAATTTGTTAAATTTCTATATTTTCACTCATAAATAGTTCTTAAAGTTGTTGGGACTGATTTTAGGAGAAAAATTTATTCGAATAAATATTCAATCGGAGTAATTCCTTCCCCATATTGGTGTTTTCCATGTATATGGCATAATAAATGGTGGAATGGAGAAAAAGTAATCCATTCTTCAAGTTATAGTTTCGAAGATTACTAAAGATCTTCAACAATAAGTTCATCTAATAGAATTTATAAAATTTCTATATTTTCTGACAAAAATCGCCTTTTAAAGTTTTGGGACCATTTTTAGAAAAAAAATTCAATCATGAAAAAAATCAATCAAGGTATTTCCTACCCCATATTGAAATTTTCCATGTCTGTTGCAATATTGAATGGGTTGAAGAAAAAGTAATTCATTCTTGAAGTTATAGTTTCAAAGTTTATGAAAGATCTTCAACAATAAGTTTATCGGATAGAATTCATAAAATTTCTATATTTTCCCTCATAAATAGTTCTTAAAGTTTTTGGGACCGATTTTAGGAGAAAAATTTATTCGAAAAAATATTCAATCGGAGTAATTCCTTCTCCATATTGGTGTTTTCCATGTATGTGGCATAATATATGGTGGAATGGAGAAAAAGTAATCCATTCTTGAAGTTATGGTTTCGAAGATTATTAAAGGTCTTCAACAATAAGTTCATCAAATAGAATTCATAAAATTTCTATATTTGCACTCATAAATGGATCTTAAAGTTTTTGGGATCGATTTTAGGGAAAAATTCCTTCAAGAAAATATTCAATCGGGGTATTTCCTTCCCCATATTGGCATTTTTCATGTCTATTGCATAATATTGAATGGGTTGAAGAAAAAGTAATTCA
The DNA here is from genome assembly GCA_958496175.1 of Sisyra terminalis. NCBI lineage: Eukaryota > Metazoa > Arthropoda > Insecta > Neuroptera > Sisyridae > Sisyra > Sisyra terminalis. Next base: position 44,020,432 of record OY292278.1, on the reverse strand, counting down.
TTCTTCAAGTTATAGTTTCGAAGATTAATAAAGATCTTCAACAATAAGTTCATCGGATAGAATTAATCAAATCTTTATATTTTCACTCATAAATAGTTCTTCAAGTTTTTGGGATCGATTTTAGGATAAAAATTTATTCGAAAAAATATTCGATCGGAGTATCTCCTTCTCCATATTGATGTTTTCCATGTCTGTGACATAATATGTCGTGGAATGGAGAAAAAGTAATCCATTTTTGAAGTGATGGTTTTGAAGATTATTAAAGATCTTCAGCAGTAAGTTCATCGGGTAGAATTTATTAAGTCTTTATATTTTCAATTATAAATAGTTTTTAAAGTTTTTGGGACCGATTTAAGGAGAAAAATTTATTCGAAAAAATATTACATCAGGGTATTTCCTTCCCCATATTGAAATTTTCCATGTCTGTGGCATAATATTGGGTGAATTGGAGAAAAAGTAATTCATTATTCAATTTATGGTTCCAAAGACTGTTGAAAATCTTCTATAATTTAAAAAACTAACAGAGTTCTGTTAACTTTCGGAACGCTATTTTCTCGAACTTATTTTTTCCCACGCTTTAGTTTTCCGAGAATTCAAGAGACTATGTTGTTCTTTCATTTAATAACCGAAAATCCACAATAGGTTTCAAATTGTTCATTCAATATTATGATAGAAATTTATGAAGTTATATTATCCTCTTTTTAATAGGTATGTATCAAAGTTCATTGTATAGAATTTTTTATGTCTCTATATTTTCTGTCGAAAACCACTTTGAAAGTTTTTAGGACCGATTTTGGGAAAAAAACCATTCAAGAAAATATTCAATCGGGGTATTTCCTTTCCCGTATTGAAATTTTCCATGTTTGTTGCATAATATTAAATGGGTTGGAGAAAAAGTAATCCATTATTCAACTTAGGGTTTTAATTGTTATTAAAGATATTCTATAATTGAAATAATTAACACAGTTCTTTTAACTTTCGGAGCATTACATTTTCTCAAGAAACTTTCTCCTCAAACTTTATTTTTCCAATAATTCAATAGAGTATAGATAACTAAGTGTTGTACTTTATTGTTGAGTGGAATTAGAAGACTCTGGTTCTTTTTTAAATCCACAAAAGAATTCAAATTTTCACTCAATATTATACTATTTTCTTTTAAATTTTTAAGACTGATTTTAGAAAAAAAAGCCTTAAAAAATAATAATCAACTGGAGTATTTCCTTCCCCATATTGAAGTTTTCCATGTCTTGTATAAGATTGGACTGAAGACTAAGTAATCCATTATTCAATTTATGGTTTCGAAAATTTTTAAGGATCTTCTATAATTTAAATAAATAACACTGCTTTTTTTATTTCTAGCAATGTTACGCAGTTTATAACTGCTTTTTCAAGCAATCATAAACAATATCAAAGTATAAAGTATACGTTACAACAATGCCACTTCTGTTGGTAGATATAATATTCTTATAGTAAATATAATAAATATAACAACAACTGTTGCTGTTTAAAATTTATACATTTATATTGTTATTGATTATCGCTTGAAAAAGAAATTATAAACTACGAAATGTTGCAAAAACTAAAAAAGCAATGTTTGATATTTAAATTATAGAAGATCCACAAAAATCCTTGGAACTATTATAATTTGAAGACAAACTTAGAATCGGAGTTATTAATAAATATTTGTAATCCATTATTTTACCAAAAAAATTTTGTTCGGATTAGTGGCGTAGCGTATGATTTTGCCGCCCGGAGCCAATCAATAATTTGCCGTTTTTATCATAAGTCCAGAATATTGGTTAAAATTCAAATACCTTTAAATTCTTTTACTATTTAAGAATATACTTTTCGTGCTTTTCTTAAGCCAAGTATTTTTATGGAATTATTAATATCAATATGCCGCCCAATTTTCATGTGCTGTCTGAGGCTATAGCCCTCCTGGAATCTACTACATTCTGCTACTATTTGGGCCTATAATCGGTTTTGTATTTTTTTTTAAAGATTGTATCGATATAGTACTTGTAAAGGTCGATATTTTCACAGATCAATAGGTAAATCATATTCTTAAGATACCTATTTATCTGTTAGATAAGTCCTAAGCTGATAGCATATCGTATTTATGTCACTGTTTTTAGGCGAAAAAATGCATGTTTTCTCTATCCTCCAGATAAAATTTTATCTGGAAGCTAAATTTCACTCTCTAGATGTTAAAATATTGGCTCTTAAGAATATAAATTTATTCCCTTATTATTTTTTACAGCCAAAGTGGTAATTGGTTTATTTCCTTCTGAGGAAATAAAGATCAAAAATGATACATTTTCCAATTAATCCAACTTAGATTCAATTATTTCAAACGTCGAAAAAGAGAGATTGTTTTACGAATAATTAAATCATAACAATATAATTAGTTGTAGGCGACTCTAATTTTACTATCAATAAATTATCATTTGTATATATAGTTAGGATATATGTACATAAAAGTCATAGGCTAGACACTCAATGGGTAGGCGATATTAATAGTAAAACACACAACCACTTGCCTCTCATATATATTCCATATGTATATACATAAACCCATCGTATCATATTCAATTTAATAAATTAATAAAAATATCAAAACGAACGTTTTATTAATAGCCTCATTATTTAACATCATAAAAAACAAATGAATAAACGAGAAAGTAAAATGGCAGCACAAATGACTATTTATTGTCAACTTTATGAATATTTTATTTTCTCATATAATAGCGATTCGGGAAAAAAATTATATGAAATAACTTAATTAGTAAAACGAGGATTGTTTGTCCTATGTTATTTGAATGATCATGTTTAGGATGACATCTTTGTCGTGTGTTTTTTTTTCTGTGGTTGTTTTATTAATTTTTCTATCAAAAGACATTTATTGCCCACCAACTGGCTTTAATTTACACCATAGTTAATTTGGATGTTTGAATATAGTATTTTTTTTTTTTTTTTGGGAAATTTTTTCAGTGGAGCTGATATGTTTAATATCTAATATATATTTTAATTAATAACGTCGATTAAAATATTTAGGCGACATTAATTAATTTAAATTTTTCGAAATGGACGAGTTTTCGGAAATTTTTTGTCGCTTTTTTTGGTGGTTTTCGATGGAGGTTATCGATTTTTGGTTATTAAGAGTTAATTACTTCTATTCTCACCGTCGAAAAGCATAAAAAAAATTTGTATAATAAAAATATTTTAATGGTTCATTGACGATATTAGCTTTAATTGATTTCTATGGTTAAGAATATTTTTTAGCTATCAGTAGTTGATGGAAATTATTTTTGGGATATTTTTTTTAAATCTTTGCCGTATAGATACTATAGGGATTGAGTTTTGCTGTGTAGTTAAGAAATCTTAAGGGATGTTTACACGTCACGAATAATAGTACTGTAGTACTACAAATTGTTTTTAGTTCAAGGAATTCACGAAAAAAAGCTATACAACTAGAAAAATATTAAAAAGTTTAGAGTTTATTTTCTCAATTCTTTAGTAGTTTAAAATAGTATAAATTTTCATGAAAATTTTGAGCCTTTTGTGGGATATTTTGTGGCGCATTTATTTGAATAAAATTCGTAACAAATATTCTGATATTGGTAGTAAAAACTATCGGAAAAAAATCGATATATCGTTCATAAACTTCGATGCTTTCTGCATCGAATACTATAGCTTACGACAGAATCCTACTGCCAAAAAAATTAGCAAAAAATACCGAAATTTTCATTACTATTTACGACGAGCAATACTTTGGAGGACCTAAAAATTTTCCGGTGCTTTTTTTCGGGCTATTGCAACAATTTCAACGGCTAGAACATGTAGCATTAGATCAACCAATCGTCGAGCGACGAACACGAAAAAAATGACTGTCTCGGGAAAAAAAATGAGAATCGGAAAAGAAAAAAACAAACGTCGCATCAACATCCAGTAAATAATGACAAATATGACAAATTGTATAAAACGGAAATTTCATAACAACAGTAACAATACCCATATCATACACAGCAAGTAATTCAATATTTTTTCCCGCTTTTCCTTTCGACAATCGAAAATGATAAGTTTAAGATTAGGGTGATGTGAATTCTATACGAAAACTTTTCGACATTGGCTCAATTCATTTTTATTGATACATCCACCAAATCTATTATTGCATAAAATTCACCTCCTCCTCCCCGTTCCTCATAATCTTCGTCCAAACTTTCAACCCTTGCTCCGCCATTTTCGTCAACATATTTGTAATATATCTAAGTATCATAAAATAAGGATCGTAAAAGAAAACAACCAAATTTCCATATGTAAGTGAAAAAGGGAAAAAAATGGAAATGCAAACTTTGAATCATTGGACGATTTGAAGCGTAACCAAGGAAACGGGACATCATTTGTCACTTGTTTAATGGATTGTAAACAGTCGAATAGGAAGGAGGGAATTCAGTCGTCGGGTTCAATTGTTCGAGATTCGGGAGAGGCGAAAATTCTCCCCCATTCCCACACAAAACTCACCCTTGATACAAATTATTTGATAGATACAATTTTATTTAAACAAAATGAATGTCATAATCGGTTGTACGAAGGGTTGTTTTCGGGGTGGAATTTTTGGAATGAACCATCCCTTATAATTCTCAGTACAATGAAATATATTAATTGAAGCAATTTGACTGAAAAATTATCAACGATAAGCTTATGAAAGCTCAAAAAATAGATTTTTTTTTCAATTTCATCCCAAAGCTCTTAGTTATCTCAATGAAAGCTTTTCTTTACTCCAAATTTAGAGAAACATGAAAAAGCTTTAAGGTAAAAATTTTGGAGTACAACAACCCTTAGTATAATGACATATAATAATTGAAGTAATTTGACTCAAAAATTATAAAAGAAGCTTATGAAAGCTCAAGAAACATAAAATAAAACTTTTACAAGTTTCATTCCAAACCACTTCCCGACTAGAAAAAGTTCTCATAAAAACTTGTTGGGATCCGATTGGATTCCCAATTGGGAACCCAACATTGGGATGTAACGCAAAACTGAAAAGGATCTCAACAGGACTAGTCCTATAGGGTTCCAACAGGGTAAACCCAACAGTATCCCAATTGTAGGTATACCTCACAGGATTCTATTTTCTCACAGTGTATATTTTCATCAGTCCGTGAAAAGCATTCATTGGGATAACTAATTAGTTATCCCAATGAATGCTTTTCTTTACTCCAAATTTAGAGAAACAAGAAAAACTTTGAGCTGGCAAAACTGTTTTTAATTGGCAATAAACTTAAATATATCTCCCAAAATAATTATAATAAATTTTATATGAACTTTATCAACCTTTTTTTGATATTCAAATTTTTAATGATACATAAAAGAATCCTAAAAAGATATCAACAGAAAGATTTAATTGAATATCACAAATATTTTTTCGTTAAGAAAGATAACATAAGTCAAATTTTTTATTAGTTATGTTTTCAATCGTTTTAAAGAAAAAAAAAATAAATGACTCATTTTTTAAACAAGTGTCTTAAAATGATTTAATTGGATCGATAAAGCATTTGTTTTAATTACCACTATCAGTACTTTTATTTATTTTAACGTTGAACTATTCATAATGGTAGCTAAATGAGTGTAATTTAAATTTTTTCAAACTAATTTGCATTGCAAATCATCTATCAACTTTGAATTACTAAAAATAAGTAAAAAATAATATAACTAACATATTTCATAAGTTATGATTTAATTAATATCTCTTAAAATAAAGAATTCAAAATTTGCGATAACTTCTTGTCTATAAATGTAAAATTTAATATTTTCCTCAAATAAAATAATGAATTATTCATTTAAATTGTTCTGTGAACTCAATTTTCCCTACGATTTAGTTTGGTTGGATAAATATAAGTTTTCTGTTTTTATAATTCTATAAAATTGGTTCATTTTTTTTTTTTTTTTTTTTTTTGTACGGTTCACCAGGTTGAGGTTTGGAGAGGCTCAAAACATTAGAGCTTTAGACTTTTTCGGTTTCCCGGGGTTTAATTTTACGGAACTGTGGGGTGGTTTTATGATAAAATATCGTAAAATATCACTAATGAAGAAGGATGAACCATTGATGTTTTGGGTTTCATTTTCTCTATATTTTCTGCCGAAAACCGCTTTTAAAGTTTTTGGGGCCAATTTTAGGAGAAAAATTCAAATCATTGATGTTTTGGGTCTCAATATCGATATTTATGAATGATATAAATGATGTTTGAAAAAAATCAATGTATCATTTGGATACCTACGCTAAATTGGTTTGAGATCAATGTAAAATTAATATTTTAGCAGAAAAATTTTGAAAAGTATTTCTTATTATTCTTTTGTTGTAACTTTACGCCTTGGTATTGCTGCCCTTAAAACAATGATTAGTATAAAACCACTCGTTGATCAAAATAAGATTTTTTCGCTGACTTTGAACAGTTATACTGTGTATATAACATATAAGATATATTGCAGTCCAATTTATGTAGTATAATTTAATATAATAATATACAAAAATCATACCACAAACATAAATTTGAACTGAAGTTCAAACAAAAATATTCGTGACATATTGCCCAGATACGTATTTCGATTGCCAATGATCCAAACTACTTGATGACCACTGATGATAATTGCTTGGCAATCGAAATACGTATCTGGGCAATACGTCACGAATATTTTTGTTTGAACTTCTGTTCAAATTTATGTTTGTGGTATGATTTTTATATATTATTATATTAAATTATACTACATAAATTGGACTGCAATATATCTTATATATTGTATACACACTCGTTGATGGTTTTTTTATCGTTTTTCATTGCAATTTATTTGGAAATTTATTTTAAAATAAGGATATTTTTTTCTCGTAAAAGTAGCAGAAAAATATCTAAAGAAAATGATCCATAATGATGGAAAATCTTTGATCATGAAACATCAAGTTTTGTCTTCTAAAGTCTTATTAACTTCTCACCTTATTTTCTTAAGCTTTAACATCGCCTAATGCTAAAAATCAATATTCGAATTTACCAAATTCGACTTCAATCTTTAATTCCAAAATCTTAAATCTAGTTTCTGGAAACTTATTTTTTGAGACTTTTTAAGTTGCATTTTAGAACTATTGAGCTCCAGCGTTAATCCTAGTTCCAATTGATGAAATTTAAAACAATTCTCAAAAGGCAATCAATTGGTTAAAGGATATTTAGTTGTAAATCTACTTTCTAAATTCTTTGGGTTGTGTCCTAGAATAACTATTGCGTTCCACCATTATTTGGAATCAATCTGATTTTAATTAACAATTTTCAAAATTACGCCATACCAAGTTTTAGCCAATTTAATGGTGGCTTTTATTAATTTTTATAATATAAATACCGTGGATACTGTGGCTTAGCTACAGGGAAGCAATGCTTTCGGATCTCCGGCTTTATAGGACCTCTTTAAAAATTTATTCGTGTCATCACTATATGAAAAAATCATATATACATAATATTTCTTTTATTAAAATCTAAAAAATGCTTAAATACAGGCCATCATACGTAAGAACCCCCTTAATTCTAGTTCAGATGATCCAATGTATTTTAAATCCAATGTATTAATTTTATCTTAGTTATATTAGTCGGTAATAATTTACTTAAGCAAAAAGGACCTCAAGTTCTTCGTATGCGGAAATCCAAACTATTATAAGTATACCTACGATAGTATGTACCGTCGAATAAGTAATTTAAACTTAAGATAATATAGCTCTCAGATACAGGGATATAACAACAAAATATATTTTAAATGACAAGTTGAAATGATCAATATTATTTCTTGAAATCAAAGTTGAATTTCTTAAAAATTTCCTCTGTTTTTTTAGCTTATCTAATCCACCAACTAACACAGAAGAGTTTTGCGAATAGGCAACAATTGGTTCCCTAAGGATATTTCCTAGTTTGATTTATTCCCAGATGATCTCAAATAAGAACAGTTTCATTGGGAGAAGTTTTCTCGTCTCGATTTTACGTAATTGGTGTTCTGTAAAGCTCTTCTAAATAAAATTCCTACTTTTCCAGATAAGAACTTTATTTTTGGGGAATGAATATCTTTTGTTAGTAGTTATTTCGTGGTTCTTTTGGTTCATCTTTAGTTCACTTAGCACTTAAAAGAGAGAGTGCATGGTTTTGACCTCATGAATTTTGTTCAAATTTTGTAGGATGATAGATTTAGTTTCCCTATTGATTTTTGGTTACAATAAGGGACGTTTCTCAATAATTTTTTGAAATTTGCAATTGAAGAATAATTGCAATTCACTGCAATTCAAATTCAATGCAATTTACTTATTAAAGTTTGTAGCCAATGTTTATGATAATCGGTGTTCCTCGTCTTTAGGAGCCGGGTTCGAATCCGTGGAGGGTATATAACATTTTAATTTATTTTATGTCTACTTTTACATATAAAAATACATAATTGGGTTTAAATAAATAAGAAATAAAGTGTCTTTAATGACCAGAAACCTTGTGATAGTTTTATTTAGAACTGATTTTAACAAATAAATTGCATTTTCAACTGCAAATAACTTCAAAAACTATTAAGTAGTGGCCTCTAAACCGTATATTTTCATCAACAGGGAAACTTAATCTCAATTACTTTCTTCCTACAAAATTTGAGCTAAATCCATAACCCAAAGATTATTCCTCCTAACTGTTAGATAAATTTGGATTAATAAATGACATTTCTGAAGAAATTAGAATTAGATTAGAAATATTTTTGGCTTTAGTCAGCAAAAATATATTAGTTTGCAGTTCCAGAACAGTTTCAAACTGCATCATTTGGTTGTTTGGTTATCAGGGAATATTCGTCTTTTAAATGCAATATTCTTTTTTGATGTTAAGATGTTTAACAACCAGAAAAAGGCAGGAACTTGGAAAAATTGATGAAAGTTTTATTGTCTTATTAATTTGATTAGTTAATAGTTGAAAAAAGATGTAAAAATCATCCCAACTAAGCATATTAAGTAACGCATCTATGCATTGAATAATTTGTTCAATAGAGTATGAAAAGTCATAACTTTTATAACTAATTCTCGAGAAAGTGGTAAGTTTTTAGTTGAGAAGATTTTTTTTTTAGATAGTCAGGGAAAGTTACTGAATTTTAGTCTTGAAAATCAGGGAATTTGTTTTGAAGAACCTGGATATTTTTTCCGCTTGTGAAATACGAGGAATACCTTTTCCTGGTTTACATGGTTAATTGGTTAGCCAGAATAAAGCTTTTTGATTTAATATAATATTTGAATAATTTAAAATTAAATCAATGGAAAATTTAGTCAAATACACTGTTTTAATTTCCAAAAAAAATAACATTTTCTCCAATTCCATTTATCAGAAATATTTCAATTGGACGACCCGTGGCACATGGTTTCGTTATGCATACTTAAGCCTACATTTTATTTTATTTGTGTAAAAATTATGCACATACCTACAATATTTATTGTTATGCACAACTTAACACTTATTTTATGGGAAAAAATTTGGACTTGGAAATGTTTACACTTCCAATATATATATATATATATCAGTGACAACAAAGGCGACACAAGCCTACGATCGATGGCTCAAAGATGGTAAAGATACACATAATACAATATTTGGCCGCCAGAAAAATTATTCCATGGCCTTTTTGGCTTTTTCTTTATTTTTCATTGCACGTGCATTGTCGTGCGATTCAATTTCCCAAATTGATTTTGTCGCATGCGAATTGAATTTCAAATGTGCGGGAGTATATTAAATTGGTTATACTTACTGTTGTTTATAGATTATTCGATATCATCAAATCAATGAATATTTAATATATGAGTTTATACACATTTTTTTTGTCGTTGTTTTACATAAAAATGTTAACGCTTATTTGCATATTACGACCTCTGTAATACATTTACAATGTTACATATTTGTGTAAAGGCTTCAATGGTAAATTTATATTGGAATTTTTGAATAAAATTGAAAATTATATTTCCTTAAATGTTGTCCTTTAAAGTAACTACCTAAGACTTTAGGCAACAATTACGCAATTCATTGATTGTAAGTTTAGAGGCGACTTTAAGGTTTTCTACAAAATTGTAAAGGCTATGTAATATCTTTGAGTTCATCTACGTGGTATATCAATCGTCTATAGTATAAAATGATTTTTTTTCCAGTATACTCTAGAAATTCAAACCCTTTTGCCCTATTAATATATTACTAAGCCTAATCAAAAAACTTAGAAGTTGTTCTACTATATAGTACCAATATAAACACTAGCCTAGGCCAAAAAAATCGACTATTTTTTTTTTGAAAAGTATATCGAAAATATTGTTCAAGGAGACAAAAAAAAAATATCGAAAAGGTTTGGGCCGTTAATATTAATATTAAGAGGTCTATCATTTTTAATTTCGATTTTTTATTTGTGCTTGCATTTTTGCGTCATTGCTGCCCAACTATCAAGGTAAAAAAATTCATCTGTACATATATTTATTACCTTATGTAAATTAGTCAAATGTTGATCGGAATTTTGAAGATCCAGTGCTTGTAATGGCAATTAGTGGAAGTATAATCTAATTTATTCGTTATTAAGAACCTTAGTTTGTTCTAAAGTAATTCTAGGTATCAAACTACCATTTTACAGGACCGGATAATCTTTTATGGGCTTTTCAAGGACTGAAAATCTTTGGAAGTTATTTCTGAAGGTGTTTTAATGGACCATGAAAGCTTTCAAAACCCATGGCTGATTTGTAGGAAATTTGTAGGGGAAAAATACTGGGCACCCTGGAAACCTACCTAAAAATAAGCTCCCTAAAGTTAGCCCCTGGACTTTTAAATTTTCAAAAAAATTTTTGGTCTCAGTAAAGCGATTTTTTCAAAATTAGTACATTTAAGTTTATTTTGAAACTTCTAAAACATTTCCAAATCATCGCTATATTGAATTAAATGAAAGCTACTTATGATATTAAAATATTTTGCTATATTGAGTCGAAAAGTCTTCGGCTTTTATGAATAAAAATTTATCCCATTTAATCAATTTAAGATGGATTAGTTGGATGAGCTGGATTCTTCCACAATGATAATCAATTCTTGTTTTTAGTAATATTTGATACAAATATTCTATTGGCTTCAAATTCTAAATTAAAAAAGCATATAGTTTTGAGAAAATCGCTATATTTGCTAAAGTCAAATGTAATAAGGTCATTAAAGCAAAAATTTAGCAAAATTCATTCATAAATCTAGTTGTAATTCGGCATAACTTATAGACATTAGACGGCCAAAAAATTGACTACTTTTTTTTTTTTTTTGAAAAGTATATCAAAAATATTGTTCAAAATAACAAAAAAAATATTAGGAAGGTTTGAGCTCTAAATATTAATGTTAGGAGGTCTATCATCTTTAATTTCGATTTTTATTGGTGCTTTCATTTTTGCGTCAATGCTGTCAAACTATCAAGGCAAAAAAAATTCATCTGCTCAAATAATTATAGAAAATTAAATTCCCTATAAAAAATGTATTTTTGAAAATTTTTGCCAGACACGCCGTTTCCGAATAATCAAGCTTTAAACATTGATATAGTTTTAAGATTTATCTTCTTTATTTTGGAATTTTGTAACTAACGAACAAATAAATATATAGAAAAAAATAATACAGATTCTTGAAGGGAATTTAATGCTCTACAAAAAAGGTCTTTTAACATTTTTACATAAAATCACTCTTTCAAAATTGGTTCAACAACGAACAAAAAACAATAATTTATTTTTTTCTTTTGCTTTAATTGTGAATAACTTTTGTAAAAGTGATTTTATGTAAAAACGTTAAGAAACTTTTTTTGTGGAGCAATAAATTTCCTTCAAGAATCTATATTGTTTATTTCTATATATTTATTTGTACGTTAGTTACAAAATTCCAAAATAAAGAAAATAAATCAAAAAATTATATCAATGTTTAAAGCTTGATTATTCGGAAACGGCGTATCTGGCAAAAATTTTTAAAGACACGTTTTTTGTAGGGAATTTAATTTTCTATAAATACAAGTGCAGATTAATTTTTTAAGTTGATAGTTTGACAGCATTGACGCAAAATTCAAAGCATAAATAAAAAATCGAAATTACAGATGATAGACCTCTTAATATTAATATTAAGGGCTCAAACCAAACCAATATTTTTTTTTGTCACCTTGAACAATATTCTCGATAAACTTTTCAAAAATAAAAAATAGTCGATTTTTTTAGTCCAGTCTACTATGTAATACCTTTGACTTCATCTACGTGGTATACCAATCGTCTATAGTATTACAAAAAAGCAATATTTTCCAATTTAGATTCATAAAAAAATGATAGTTTTTTCCCAGTATACTCTAGAAATTTAAACTTTTTTATCCTACTAACTTGATACTAAACCTTATCAAAGAACTTGGAAATTGTAGTACTATATAGTACCAATATAAACACTATGAATTTTAGGTACTTTTCCGATTGAAAACATGTAATTTTGTACAAGTTTTATGACGTTTGTAGGGGGTGAAAAATTGCATTGCAAAATGCAAAAGCCCACAAGAGGTGTTGTGCAACCAAAGAGTGGTCCAATGGAATGCAAAATGGTAGAAATATTTGAATGTTTGATTGGTTTAATGAAGAACGTGCCATAAACGCTTGCATTGATTTAATTCAATTTCACGCCTAAAGCTCCTCGTGCATTGAAGCTCACAATGCGATAAAAATCAATTACATCTCGGTCCATATGCAACCCTCCCACCACACACCCTCCAAATCCCGCCATGTATCATCAAATGTATCAAATTCCCCGTAATCCTCTATATATCTAACACAATATGTTTTTTTGTTTTCAGGTTAAAGTGTGGTTTCAAAATCGACGAACGAAACACAAACGGATGCAACAGGAAGAGGAAGCGAAAACGCAGCAAGGCAGTGGCGGCGGCGGCAATAAGGGTGGCACGGGAAATTCGGGAGCGGGCGGCAGTGACGGCGGCAATGACGCCATGTCCAAATGGAAACAGGAACCGAGCGATGGAAACGATTCCCAATATGGCGAATATATCGACATGGACATGGAGGACGATTGTGTCAGTGACGTAGACAGTGATACGTGAAACTCCCCCATTCCTGCCACCAACCCTTAATATCCCGACTGACATTAGTGAGTGTTAAACTTTTCCAATCCCAAAAAAAAACGGCACATTTTTCTCATCAACCACTGATAATTCATAGTTAAACCAAAAAAAAAAACTTTGTGCCAACAAAACTTTAATTTATTTATTAAAAAACAGTGCCAAAATATAAACAAAATTGCAGTGGTTTAAACAATTGAACTATCTCAGTGTTTAGTCTGTGCCAATTGTTTAAAACAAAATTCAATTTTCCAAAAAAAAAGAAAGTAATATGTTAAAAACCTATCTAGTGATGATTTATTTATATCAAAAAATAATTTAGCGAATAAATGATAATAATAATATCCTAATAATAATTGATAATGATAAATATTATTATGTAAATATTGAAATAAATTTATGTTTGTATATTTAGGTAGTAAATAATCAAAGAAAAGTTATTATTATTATTATGATTGTAAAGGAATTCTTGTTCCACAAAAAAAAAAACTTTGCAAATATACCTGTTAAGATAGGATTTTGATAAATCGTCTATCTCATCTTTATCTACCTACATACATTATATATTTAATATTATCTAATAAACCTATGTAAAGTTAGGACATTTATTTGTGTGAAATAAATTGAAAAAAATTAAAAAAAAATCGATTGGTTGTCACTAAATTTGATCCAAGATTTATCCTTTTTTTTTGAGTGTTCAGGGTTGGAGAATGCTTATCCAAATAGGAAATTCTTGTAAATAATTCATCAAAGTTTTAGTACTTAGTTGTAGTGATTAATTTGACAAAATAGGTTGGTATCTTTGTAATAGTTTCCTAGCAAATTGCTTGAAATTTATTTATCATTTTACACTAAAATTTTTAAGATTGCAATGATATTTTGGCCTCAAATCATTTGACAGCAAATTTTTAAACGGTAAGTTTAACATTTCCTCATTTTTCGTATAAAAGCGTACAAACTTTTATTTTTTCTATGACCTTATTTGTTAAGAGCTTTTCTACTAAGAACTATGATCAATTTTTAATGGTTTTTCTATTACAATTATTGCTTAAGTCCATAAAAGTCCATTGAAAAAACTTTAGAGGATTATAGTGGGTAAAGTAATATCATCCACCCTTAATTTACTAATTTTTTTAAGTGGTTTTCTTGTACATAAGTCTAGCATTATCGAATTAAAAATATAAGTTTTCTTTATGGACAACTTTTGAAAATTTTTGAATAAGGAATATTTTACAACTCTTGAATTGTTTAACATGGAATTAGTTCTATTTCCTCCCTTAAAATCTTATTTTTTAAAGGTTTTTTCATTCTTGCTTGGTTAAACTATCGAATTTAAACATAAAAAATCAATTTGGCATTAATAAAAATCAAATGGACTTTCATAGAATAATGAAAATATTTTTGGAACAACTCTACAACTCTGTACAATTCGAAGAGCATAGAATTTCGAATTTGTATTCTTTCGACCATTTATCTAACGATTTTAATATAAATCTTTGAATATTAAATATAATTGTTAAATTTTTACGGGGTAACAATTCACTCTAATCATAAAATGTCTTTTGTACGACCCTGAAATAATTTAATAGTTAATAAAAGGCAATTAATTAGATTGTCTTTAGGTTCAGAAACAATACTTTATTACTTTACTACTTTATTACTTTCCGGTCTTTTAAAATATTATTTACTTGCTGATCCCCGCGACTTCGTCTGAGTAACGTATTTTTCTTATTTCTTTTACGAAAAATATAATCATTCTTAAAAACACTTCACATTTCTTGAAAAAGACACATTTGATAAATTGTTGCAAAGAATAAAATAATTCTATGTAATGATCGATTAATTTTCAAAAAATATTTATAAATTTCTAAAAAGAGTATGTCTATTACATTTCTTTCGTTAATATTTCCTGACTGAGCAACCATAAGGATCTATTTACAACAATTTTGTAAAAAAAAAGTTTACTGTAAGGTTATTATTTATAAAAACATTTATATTTCAAAAGGGCAATTTTTCGTACTTTAAATTAAATTACTGTGCTTTTTATTCGTTCAACTAAAAATATTAATACAGATCATTTTTTAACTTTTAAATACCTTTCCAATGATATATAACTCGCCTATTTAAAGTATTTTTTTTTAATCCCTCAGTTTTTACGTAGGGGATACATTCCCTTATTATTTTTAAGGAATAATAAGTAGCTTACTGTGTGTGGGTAATTGTGTTGTATCTTAATATAAAGTTTCATTAAATTCGGTTGTTCCGTTCTTTTTCACACATTATTAGAGTTTTAGTATGGATCCCTAATTTTTTTGAAAATTTAATATAACCTATGTTCACCGGAAATAATGTAGCTTCTCAACAGAGAAAGAATTTTTCAAATCGGTCAAGTAGTTTCGGAGCCTATTCAAAGCAAACAAACAACCAAATCTTTCCTCTTTATAATAATAGGTTAAGATATTTGCACCCTAAAAAATTGATCAAATTTGATATTGATATTTTGAATCATTATTTTAGGAAATCAATCAAATCATTTATTGAAAAATTTGCTTACTTCTTTTCTATATATTCGTATCATTACAAAAAAGCTTCCATCTACGTTTTGAAGCTTTTCAAAAGATCTTTGCAATGATCCTTAAAAATTAGGATTTTTTGGATTATTGCAAAATCAGTGGTTATTCCTTAATTTTGAAATTTCTTCCAAAAAAAAAATTGTTAATGACTAGCATCAAATTTTGCGTAAAATATGGAAAAAAAAAACTTTAGTCGGTAATCATCAAGAGCTTTTGCTAGTCAAAGCTTTTGCTTGTAAGATAGAATTTAGGACATATAACCTTTTGGTAAACACAATTTTGTGAACTAGGTGTAAACTTCTTTCCATAAATTTTCAAGTAGGTGCATCTAAAAGGAAACTATTTCTCCAAAAAGAAAATCCCATTGACGTTAATACATAATATATAGAGAACTATTCCATTGTAATTAAAATAATACAAGTAAAACTATTCAATTTTATTTCAATTTAGTTGCAACAAGAAAATCGTGTTTAAAAACCAACTAAAAAAAGATTTCATGCAAGCCAACATTACATAAGCACACCGTAATTGCTTTTCTATACAATAATTAACTAAAAACAAAAATTAATAATTTACTTAGCGATGGTGGAAAAAAAATTATATTTATACCATAACCGGAAAAATTGCTTACCTAATTAATCTTGAGAAGAGTAAATATTGAAAAAGGAACAATTAATTTTAATTTGGTAACATTTTAATTTGTTGAGTTAATTTGAATATGTTTATGAAACACACTTTACAATCTAATAGGTATAAAGAATACCAGGTAAATTGGCTAGAAAAATTAATTAATTTTTAATAATAATTATAGTTTCTAATGGCATATTGTGCGCGAATTGTTATTATATACAGATGTGGATGAGTAATATAAAAATAACGAGAAAATGACTAATGAAAAATGAATGCTATGATTTAGAAATATTCTTAATTTTCTTATTCTTCTGATACAAACACAAAAGAAAAATATATTTAATTTGAGGGATTTAAAAATAAATTTACTCATTATGATGTAAATGAGTCTTGTTATGTGAAACTATTTAAATGTTAATTAGATTATCTGTCTATAATAATTATTAATTAGTGTCGTATTAAAAATGCTGCAGTATTTCCCAGCGTGGAATTCACAAGAGGGTAAATTTAATAATCAAAAATACCAAAGTCCTGGTCCTCAATAAAATAAAATTTTCCTTACGTTTTTATATATTTTTGGTAAAGAGATGTTTATGTGCCAAGATTGTCAAAAGCTCGCCTAGTGCGCATTTATGCGCTGTGAGCTTTCCCTATTACATGGCAAGAAACTCACGCTTTTCATGTGAAAACCAAATACTTAAAGACCAATGGATGACTTGGAGACTTCTACTATTAAAATCATCCATTCTTTTCTGGGTTCAAAGCAAAAAAATAATACCTTAAAAACCCTCAAAAATCATATAATTATCATAGATTTAATTAAGCTTTAGTTGGGGAGATTTTCATAGATATCAGAATAAATTCACCAATTTATAAAATGAACTTTAAACTTAGATTTTTTCTCCTGATTGCAATTAAGCAGTAAGTGTTAAATATGCACAGAATAAGTTTTATTTTTCAAGTAATAGACTTTTGAGCTTTTGGTATCTCTTAAGAGGTATTGAAGCTAATATTTTCAAATAATTTCTACTAATTTGTAAAATAATTCATGAAGGCTAAAGAAATTACTTAGTGTTCCATATTAGATGACTCGATTTTAAAGATATCAAAACTTTACTATATCATAGATGATTTTTAATTTTGTATATTGCTTTAATACATCAAGCATATTTATTCTCATAAAGTATGAATTAAGTACTAAAAAAAACATTAAATCAACCAAAAAAAATAGTACAAAAGCATTGAAAAATTTTAAGATATGAATTGGAAGATTCTATCATTAAAATAATTCTTTTTTTTCAGGTTTGGAAAAATGTCAAAGCTTAAAAACCAATACCTTAAATCCCACTGAAATCATACACTTTTCTAAGATTTAATTGCGTTTTTGTTGGCAAGATTTTTTTAAGATATCAGATTGAAATGTACTAATTTAAAAAATGAACTTTTAACTTCAATTTTCTACCTGATTGGAATAAGTATTAAGCGTAAAATAAGCACAGTTAAAGTTTCCTATCTCAAATAATGGACTTTTGAGCAATTGGTATCTATTAATGGATATTATAGCCAATATTTTCAAATAATTTTTGCCAATATGTACAATAGAAATGGAAGGCTAAAGAAATTTCGTAGTGTTGCGTATAAGGTGACCCAATTTTATGGAACCCAAAAGTTTACTATACCAAAGATGATGATTATTTTTATTTGTTGCTTTAATACTTCAATGCATATTACTTAATATCTATTCGCATAAAGTGGAAATTTAGTACTAAAATAAACATACAATCGACCCAAAAAATCGTATAAATATCTTTGAAAAAGATTTTAGACATGACTCGGAGGATTTTACCATTAAAATCATCCCTTTTGTTCTGGAATAGAAAACATTCAAAGCTCAAAAATCCATATCTTAATAACCCTCTAAAAATACCATTTTCTCAGATTTAATTGAGCTTTATTGGTGTGAAATTCAATAGATATCAGAATAAAATGCACCAATTTAAAAAATGAACTTTCAACTTCGAATTTTCCACTTGATCGCAATAAACATCAAGTCTAAAATAAGAACAGCCAAAGTTTTCTTTCTCCAATATTAGACTTTTCAGTATTTGGTATCTTTTAGTGAATATTAAAGCCAATATTTTTAAATATTTTATGTTAAATTGTACAATAATTAATGAAGACTAAAGAAATTTCAAAGTGTTACATATAAGGTGATCCAATTTTATAGAATTCAATGGTATACTATGCAAAAGATTATAATTATTTTTGTTTATTGCTTTAATACTTCAGTTTAAATTACTTAATATCCATTCGCATAAAGTGGAAATTTAGTATTAAAATAAACATACAATCGATCAAAAAATCAATTTGAAAAACTTAAAGATTAGACTTGGAGGATTATACTATTAAAAATATTCATTATTTTCTGCGAAAGAAAAAATTCAAAGCTCAAAAATCAATACCGTAAAACCCCTCTAAAATCAAACAATTATCTGAGATTTAATTGAGCTTTAGTTGGGGAGATTTTCATAGATATCAGAATAAAATGCACCAATTTATAAAATAAACGTTAAACTTCGATTTTTTCTCCTGATTGCAATTAGCATTAAGTATTAAATATGCACAGAAAAAGTTTTCTATTTCAAATAATGGACTTTTGAGCATTTTGTGTCTCCTAATTGGTATTGAAGCTGATATTTTCAAATAATTTAAGCTATTATTTACAATAATTAATGAAGACTTAAGAATTTACGCAGTGCTGCATATTATACCCAGAAGTATACTATGCCAAAGACGATGATTATTTTTGTTTATTGCTTTAATATTGCAATGCCAATTTTTTAATATCTATTTGATAAAGAGGAAATTTTGTACTAAAATAAACATATAATCAACTATAAAATTCTTTGAAAAAATTAAGATATGACTTGGAAGATACTACTATTAAAATCATCCCTTATTTTCTGGGTTAAAAAAAATCAAAGCTCTTAAATCAATACCGTAAGATCTCTCTAAAGTTATATTATTTTCTGAGATTTAATTGAGATTTATTTGCTAAATTTTTTATAGATATCAGATTAAAATGCACTAATTTAAAAAATTAACTTTCAACCTCGAATTTTACATATGATTGCATTAAACACTAAGTCTAAAATGTGCACAGTTAACGTGTTCTATTTCTAATATTGAACTTTTACGCATTTGGTATATTTTAGTGGATATTAAAGGTAATATTTTCAAATAATTTATGCTAATATTTACAATACATAATAAAGACTACAGAAATTACATAGTTCTGCGTATTAGAAGATTTAATTTTGTAGAACCTAAAAGTTTACTATACCAAAGATGATGATTAAGTTTGATTATTGCTTTAAAACTTCAATGCAATCTACTAAAGATCTATAGTAAAAAGGGAGGAAATATAGTACTTAAACATACAATCATCCAAAAAAATTGCTATAAGTCTATAAAAAAATTTAAGTTATGACATGTAGTATTCTATCATTAAAATGATCCCTTATTTTCTGAGTTAGAAAAAATGCAAAGCTCAAAAATCAATACCTTAAAAAAACCCTCTAAAATCATACAATTTTCTGAGATTTAATTGGGCTTTTATTGGTAAGATTTTTATAGATATCAGATTAAAATGCACCAATTTAAAAAATGAACTTTCAACTTCGAATTTTTCACTTTATTACACACATGATTCACTTGATTGCAATAAACACTAGGTCTAAAATAAGCACAGTTAAAGTTGTCTATCTCGAATTATAAATTTTTGTGCATTTAGTATCTATTAGTAGATAAAAAAGCCAATATTTTCAAATAATTTTTGCTAATAAGTACAAATAACTCATAAAGGCCCAAGAAATTACGTAGTGCTGAATATTAAACGACCTAATTTTGTGGAACTCAAAAGTTTACTATACCAAAGATGATGATTATTTTTATTTATTACTTTAATACTTTATTGCAAATTACTTAATATCCATTCGCATAAAGTGAAAATTTAGTATTAAAATAAACATACAATCGACCCAAAAAATCGTATAAATATCTTTGAAAAAGATTTTAGATATGACTTGGAAGATTCTACCATTAAAATCATCCCTTTTTTTCTGGATTAGTAAACATTCAAAGCTCAAAAAAATATCTTAAAAACCCTCGAAAATCATATAATTTTCTCAGATTTAATTGAGCTTTAGTTGGCTTGATTTTCATAGATATAAGAATAAAATGCACCAATTTAAAAAATGAACTTTCACCTTCGAATTTTCCACTTGATTGCAATAAACACCAAGTCTAAGGTAAGAACAGCAAAAGTTTTCTTTCTCCAATATTAAACTTTTGAGTATTTGGTATCTTTTAGTGGATATTAAAGTCAATATTTTCAAATAACTTATATTATGTGCAATTCATGAAAATTAAAGAAATTACGTAGTGCTGCATATTAGATGACCCAATATTATAGAACTCGATAGTATACTACTCCATAGATGTTGATTATTTCTGCGTATTACGTTAATACTTCAATGCAAATTACTTAATATTCATTCGCGTAAAATGTGGAAGTATAAAAATAAAATAAACATACAATAAACCAAAAAAATCGTAAAAAACCTTTATAAAAATTAAGATACAACATGGAGAGTTCTACTATTAAAATCATCCCTTATTTTCTGGGTTAGAAAAAATGCAATTCTCAAAAATCAGTAACTTTAAAACCCTCTAAAATCATACAATTTTCTGAGATTTAATTGAGTTTTAGTAGCGAGATTTTCGTATATATAAGAATAAAATGCACCAATTTAAAAAATGAACTTTCAACTCCGATTTTTGCACTTGAGAGCAATAAGAACTTGATCTATAATATGCGCAGTTAAAGTTTTCTATCCCAAATAATGGACTCTTGAGCATTTTGTATCTATTAGTGGGTATTAAGTCAATATTTTCAAATAATTTATGCTAATATGTGTAGTAATTAATGGAGGCTAAAAAAAATTGCGTTGTGCTGGACATTAGGTGACCCAATTTTTTAGGAACCAAAGATGATATTTTTGTTTATTGCCTTAACACTTCAATGCATTGAAGAGCATTGAATTTAAAATTAAATTCCTTTCCATTGTCTTATAGTATGAAGATGTCTACCGATGTTTTCAGGTGGGTTTTTTGTGTCCGACTCTATTAACTTTAACAAAAACCAAATGATAAGTCATAAGTGAAAGTTTGAATCGAATGCGGGCAACAATTATATTTTAAATTTGTTCAATTGTGAAATGGATAGGCCCTAGCTAGTGATTGGATGAGGAAGAGAAAGAAAATACTTCACTCCAATATAATATGTGTATCAGTTATCTTATGCAAAATTTAATTATCTCGTTAATAAATAATTTAGTTTATTGATCGCTTTAGGAGGGAATGGGGCACTGGGCACCGTGGTACAGTGTAGGTAAGTGGCAGCAATTAATTGTATGCTCCTCAGGCGGATATTTCGATTCGATGATATTTTCAATAAAACGATTTAAAACGATTTATGCCCACTTTGTCAATATAATCGAAACGGTCGGTATATGTATATATATATTGGAGGGCCGGGGGTCAAAATTCCAAAATAAAATTTTTCGGATATTATTGCATGATGAGCCCCGGTGCGGCTTCGATGGCTCGATTGCTTGGGATAGTGATCTGATGGTGAGAGATGGTATGAAGAAGGCAACCAAGAAATACATAATTAGATATATTGGTATGGAAGAGGAAGACAAAAGACCAGAAGAGTGAGTTCGAGCTAGGTAAACTCGTCAGTGGTTCTCAAATGGGGGGAAATGTGGCATTTCGTGAGAGCAAGATGCAACAATGATGCACTAAAGCGTTTGGTTCCTTTTCGTGGTCATGCTGTCTCACTCGTGGATGGTACTTCGCCGAAGATCTGTTTCACTTTGTGACGAGAGGCGTACTTTTAAAATGTCATAAATAAACTGCTAACAATCTACGGCTGACAGCTTGTTAAGTTCTAACCACAGGTTAAGATATAATTAATGACTCTACGTCACAGTTTAATTGTTAGTTCGTCGCTATTATAACCACCTATTTTCAAACTCATTTGTTTTGTCCGTTAATATCTTACCAATGTGTCTGTCTGTCTGTCTGTCTGTCCGTCTGTCTGTCTGTCCGTACGATTTGAGAGGCCCTCAATAGCTATATGTTTGTGAAGCATTCACTCCGGGGAATTTATTAACGTTATTACTATTATTATTGTTGTTATTTGTTCGGATGGTGATGATGATGATACTGATGATGATGGCATATAATATAGGCAATGGGATGGCGCTCGTTTATCCCCCGATTCTGCTGGTGTTGAAGCATACTCAATAATTTATTTATCACATATTGGTTCTAGAGAATTTATTTTCCTCCTCCAGCCCCACATTATATTACCACACATTTAAATACAAACACCATATTCAAGTTGGCCAGCTAGGTAGGTAGACGGGTAAAGTAGATGTCTACAATATTAAATTTGTCTACCTCAGAACCAAAAAAAGAAAAAAAAATTATAATATGAAAAGCGAACAAAACATGATCAAGAACAAACAAAGAAACCAAAAATGGGTACAAGTCGCGCTAGTAATGTGAATCGGTTTTTTCAACGTTGTTCCTATCTTTATCGGATTGGTGTGGAGAAGCAGGCGGATGGACGGTTGTTGTTCCCTAGTGGAGAACGCGGGTATTATTTATTATTTATTATGATTTATCGACAATTATTTTCTTAAATAGCTCTTCACACATTTCATAAATGGAAATAACACGTTTTGTTACACATTTAAAAATTCGAGCTCTCAACGACTCTATTTGTTTGTTGATCTATAGATGTGCGGACTAGATTTATAGGAATGGTCGATTTGAAGATTGAGACCCGAGTAACTGAAATATTAAAAAACCAGTATTTGTGGTTTTCCTTTATACAGACTTTGTATGGGATTTGATCAATTTGAGGAATGTAAAAATGTTTGCTGATTATAACTGCCACTTTAGTGGCATCTAGAAGAATCGTAAATCTACAAAAAGTTTACTTTTTCGTAAGTTTATATCCTTATCAAGGAGGAAAGTAAAGATCAAATACTAATATATAAGTAGGCATCGGATTATATGTATTTGCATGTTTGCATATGCAAACGCATATAAACCTATTTCTATAGCATTATTAGACTAGGCCAAAAAAATAAACTATTTTTTTTTTGAAAAGTATATCGAAAATATTTTCAAGGTGAAAAAAAAAATATCGGGAAGGTTTGAGCCCTTAATATTAATATTAAGAGGTCTATCATCTTTACTTTCGATTTTTAATTTGTACTTTCATTTTTGCGTCAATGCTGTCAAACTATCAATGTAAAAAAAATTATTTGCACTTATACTTATAGAAAATTAAATTTTCTACAAAAAATGTTTCTTTGAAAAATTTTGCCAGACACGCCGTTTCCGAATAATCAAGCTTTAAACATTGATATAATTTTTCGATTTATCTTCTTTATTTTGGAATTTTATAACTAAGGAACAAATAAATATATAGAAATTAACAATATAGATTCTTAAAGGAAATTTAATGCTCTACAAAAAAGGTCTTATAACGTTTTTACATAAAATCACTCTTTCAAAATTGGTTCAACAACGAAAAGAACAATAATTTAATTTTTCTTTCAACTTTAATTGTGAATAACTTATGAAAAAGTGATTTTATGTAAAAACGTTAAAAAACCTTTTTTGTAGAACATTAAATTTCCTTCAAGAATCTATAATGTTCATATCCACATATTTGTTTATTCGTTAGTTACAAAATTCTAAAATAAAGAAGATAAATCTAATAATTATATCAATATTTAAAGCTTGATTTTTCGGAAACGGCGTGCCTGGCAAAAATTTTTAAACAGACGTTTTTTGTAGGAAATTTAATTTTCTATAAATACATGTGCAGATGAATTTGTTTTCCTTGATAGTTTGACAACATTGACGCAAAAATGAAAGCTCAAATAAAAAATCGAAATTAAACATGATAGACCTCTTCATATTAATATTAAGGGTTACCTTGAACAATATTTTCTATATACTTTAAAAAAAAAAAAATAGACGATTTTTTTTGCCCAGTCTAAGAATTATGGCATATTTTAGTACTTTTTCATTGACAGTGCTTATTTCAGTAGTTATACGTGTTAGACATGTTGTATTATGTCGTAAAACTGTCCCCCTTACGTCAAGCTCTGAAAGTAGTGTACCCATATTGCTGCATATCACCTGGTTAGCCAACGGATTATATCAAGTTGCGAAAAAGATCAGAAACGAGTTCAGAAATGTCAATAAAGTGATTTTTTCTCCAAAAAAAGGGCTTCTAAAAGCACTATGGTAACTGCAAACATATAAAGAGCAATTACCAAACGTAACACTACCCCCAGAATCAATTTTAACACGGTGGGGTACTTGGTAGAAAGCTTTATTGTTTTATGCTGTATATTTCGAAGCCATAAAAGAAGTAGATGGAAAATTTGAAAAATCAGACACCATTGCCACCAATACATGCAAGCTTTCATTTGAGGATTCAATTAAAAAAAATATTGCTCTTAATGCAAAACATTTCAGCGATATACTCGATGCAATTGACAAACTAGAAACATTCCTTTGTGCAAATCCATGGAAATATTCGAAAAAATCACTACGCCAAATAACGCTCTTTCGAGTTCTAAATAGGTACTCTTCTTTTCTGAAGAAAGATTAGTTGAACTTAATCACAAAGTTTCTACCAAATCAAGAAAGTTGTCTTTATATAAGAACCTAAAGTACAACCAGAATAAAATATTGGTATAACTATTTAGATTGGACTTGTTTGTTACCTTTATACTTTGGCGAAACACTGAAATCTACCTGAAAACAAAATATTATCGAAATAAATTAACCTGTTTTGAAATCGTACGAAAGAATGCAGGCAGGCAGAAATCAAAGTTCAAATTATCAACCTTTGTAACATAATGATAAATATTGTGACCAAAACTAATAAAATTCCAAGCAGGTGTTAAAACTGCCAATATTCTACCCTGTCTTAACTGATAACTTGAAATAACATAGTAAAAGCTTGAAGGCCAAAATGTGAGAAAAATAAAGGTTCAAAAGTACTACTAATGGATTCGAAAAGAGGTATTAATGTATTTATAATTGACAACAAATAATAAATACCTGAAACTGGTTCCAAATTCCTGAACGACATATTTAAAGCTGCCCATTCTCTCGGAAACATTGGCCTTCAAGTTTTCACTATGCTATTTCATATCATCAGTTGAAAGTCCAAATATGCGCATTCTACACCAGCCAACGAATAAACTGATTTCGCACTTAACGTGTGGAATCCATATAGACAAAAGCCATAATGCAAATGATAAGTACTTTAATTTCATTTTACCGCTTACTAGCTGGTGTCCGCAATTTCGTCTGGGTGACATCTATGGTGGTATTATTTTCTTTTGAAATTTACATACATAAGATGAATAGCTCACATAAATAAAATACTTCTTATAAATTAAAATAAATCGTACACAAATTTGCACGCACTGCGTTGTAATACATAACAATTGCAGAATGAAATGTCAAAATGACGCGCACTTATAACACCCACCCAAAATATGAATTAATTAAATATTTTTTTTCACATTTAAATACTATAAATAAGAATATCAAGATCAAAATCAAAATCAAATGATTACTACGCGGTTTTCAAAATATATCACAGCCATCAATGATTATAAATAATATATAGGTAAGTATACGTAACAAATTACTGAAGATGTTGAGAGACACCCTAATCTTCTAGAGGTATGAAATAAACTTTACGTCCGATTCATAAAAAAATCATGAAAATCAGTCCAGCCATTTTGGAGGAGTTCAATCACAAATTATAGAGTTATAAGACTTATACTGAATGTTTATATTTCCTACAAAAAAGATTTTTTAATAATTACCTATATGTACCAATGTTAATGTGAAAATGACGGCTGAAAACATACAAAAATTTACATTTTCAAAAGTCCTTGCGCTATTGTTGATATTTCTGATAATTACTGGCATTTTAGGGAAAATCAGTAGCCAAATGATTTATTTATTTGTAAGCTATATTTTCTTATCCAGGAAAGTGGCAAAAGTTACTAGATTTAGTAATATATCGTTTCAATTAATGAAGAACTTAACTCTAAATTATGAAAATACCAAAAAAATAGTTAAATATTAATGAATTATCAAAAGCTTATTACAAGATCAAATTCACTTTCTTAAACATTGAATTTGTAATCATAAAGAATTGTGAGATTTAATAGATATCTAATAATTTTTAAATGGGGCCATTAAAACTGAATTTTCTCGATAAAAAATTGTCAATGATAAAATACTTAATAGTTCTTTTTTTTACTTTTCAGTGGAAATATTCTAAAAATCTCCAGGTTCATAGTGATTTCGAGTACAAGGGAAGAAACATTACAATTTAAAAATATTTTAAATTTGTACAAATTTCTTATAACATTTTAAACATTTGAAATATTACCATAACAATAAAAATGTATTGCATAACATTTAAAAAAATAAATAATATGGTAGTAAAAATTTCATTTTCAATATGTACATATTGAATCGATGGCACACATGTGATAAGTGTATTAGACTGCAATCAACGAAACAGAGAAGATTTCCGTGATCGTATATGATCTTTGATGATTGTTGATATTATGATTGATTATTGTTTATTGATAGTTTGATGAAACGTATACATAATATCTGCGAAAAATTTGAGGTCCTTATGTTTTTTTTTCATTCTTACATAAAAGAAAAATGAGGCTAAATTCCAGGGTTTTCAGGATGCAGGCTTTTCGATTTATTGTTGTAATTTAATTTTTTTACGCAGAGTACATTGTAGCACAAAGCCTAAAGTTGAATTTCTCATATTGGTTGATGATATTAAAAACCGCGATTTTTCCTATGGGCATAACTATAGGAAAACGGAATATTTAAAGAAAAATAATTTATCGTCTATTATTTTTTAGTTTCAATAATAATAAAGACTTATTATAATAAAATGCATTAGGATTTTGGGCTAAAGTTTACACATTTGTCGAAAAACCAAAATTTTCGCAATATGTAATGCAGGATCTTATCTGATATGAAAAAAAAAAAACACTAGCACTTTCGACATCAATTTCCGGCATTTATGGAAAATTCATAAAGAACCTTTTTTATAGAAAAAATCCTTAGCTTTTATTTTGGTAATAGCTACTTTCTTTGTATCTACAACGGTTCAAAAGTTATAAAGAAAAAATATTATTTTTTTTGGAAGCACCAATTTTGTGTGGGAAGGACGCTAACCTTTCACCCTTGCCATTATAAAATCATACTTTTTCTGCTTACTACTTCATTAAACGAATCTTTTTAAAACTTTTTCGATTATTATAGAGTACTCTATTTTGTATAGAAAACTATACTATAGAATAGTCTATAGAGGCATAATGTAGAAAGCCATAGGTAGATTTTTAGTACTAGACTGTATTCTTAGAATCAATGTCCCTTGATGTTATAAACCAAACTTTTTCTGCTTACTTCATTAAACGAACCTTTTGAAAGGTTTTTGCAATATATATTATAGCAGCGGTCGGGAAACTTTTTTAACCATTACCCCAAAATATTTTTGAGCTAGTTAATATTACCCTCCCCCATTCTGAAAAAAAAAACTATCAATGTAAATTTTAAACAAATATTATTTAATGAATTAATTTACAATTACTTATTTGTAGTATAGGTTTCGGAAAAATAATGTTGCTTCATGCTTGATGTAATTACTTCAAAATTCCCCTATTACCCAAAAAAAAAAAATCGTTTTTACCCCATTTGGGGTAATTTACCTCGGTTCCCCGACCACTGTATTATAGAGTACTCTATTTTGTATAGAATACTATATGTATACTATATGTATAGAATAGTCTCTAAAGACATACTGTAGAAAGGCGCCGATAGACTTTTAGTACTAGACTGTATTTTTGGAGTCAATGTCTTACAAAAATTTATATTTTCAATAATCATGGTACGTTATTGTTGATATTTTCGAAAATTATTGGCATTTTAGGGTAAAACAGGAGCTAAATGATTTATTTATTTGTGACCGATATTTCTAAAGTTGAATTTCTCATGTTGGTTGATGATTTTAAAAAACGCGATTTTTCCTACGGCCATAACTATTGCAAAACGGGAAATTTAAAAAAAATTGCATTTATCGTCTTTTTTTTTTTGGTTCCAAAAATAATAAAGACTTATAAAATGAATGAAATTATGGTATAAGTTATCACTTTCGAAAATTCAATTGGATTTTTGGCAAAAAATTTACATATTTGTCAAAAATCCAAAATTTTCGCAACATATATAGTGCGCGATTTAATCTGATACCAAACCAAAAAAAAGCACTAGCACTTTCAACATCAATTTTCGGCTAAACTTTGGCATTTATGGAAAATTGATAAAGAACCTTTTTTATAGAAAAAATCCTTAGCTTTCATTTTGGTAATAGCTACTTTATTTGTATCTACAATGGTTCAAAAGTTATAAAGAAAAAATAATATTTTTTTTGGAAACACTAATTTTGTGTGGGAAGGACGCTAACATTTCACCCTTGCCATTATAAAATCATACTTTTTCTGCTTACTACTTCATTAAATGAATCTTTTCAAAAAATTTTCGATTATTATAGAATACTCTATTTTGTATAGAATACTATACTATAGAATAGTCTATAGAAGCATACTGTAGAAAGGCACTGGTAAATTTTAGTACTAGACTGTATTCTTAGAAAGTTTTTCGATTATTATAGACTACTCTATTTTGAATAGAACTTTATACTATAGAATAATCCATAGAGGCATACTGTAGAAAGTCATTGGTAGATTTTTAGTACTAGACTGTATTCTTAGAATCCATATCCCTTGCCGTTATAAACCAAACTTTTTCTGCTTACTACTTCATTAAACGAACCTTTTTAAAGGTTTTTGTAATATATATTATAGCAGCGGTCGGGGAACTTTTTTAACCATTACCCCAAAATATTTTTGAGTTAGTCAATATTACCCTCCCCCATTCTGAAAAGAAAACAATCAATGTAAATTTTAAACAAACATTATTTAATAAATTAATTTACAATTACTTATTTGTACTTATTTGTAGTATTGGTTTCGGAAAAATAATATTGCTTCATGCTTGATATAATTACTTCAAAATTCCCCTATTACCCAAAAAAAATCGTTTTTACCCCATTTGGGGTAATTTACCCCGGTTCCCCAACCACTGTATTATAGAGTACTCTATTTTGTATAGAATACTATAGAATAGTTTCTAAAGACATATCGGTAGATTTTCAGTATTCTTGGAATCCATGCTATGATTTTTTTGCGGTTTTTGTCCGTTAATCATCAATGTTATCTTTTATTAATACCGAACAAGATAAAAAATTGAAACAAAGCCCCCTTGATGATAATTAAGTGTAAATTTTCTCGGTTAAATTAACCAGGCAGACAGCGTATCGAATTTACACAAATACTACGTGTTGGAATTAATTTCGACTGGAAAAGGGAAGTTTTACTCAATACACACACATTTCTTTTCCTTTTACACACTTCGTTAGATATGAACCACGACAAAGATATAATTTATCCAACAAACCAACAATAGAACAGCGCAGAAGCTATTGAATAATTTCATGCTAAAGTATTGTTTATTTATTATGTACTTTTAATTACTTTGTACATAAATCTAAAGAAGCCAAAAGAAAAAAGCGTTGCGTAAATATGAAGTGAAATTAAAAAAAGATTATAGGTACTACATAGGTAAACTGGCAGAAACAGGTAATACTTCTTGCAGTTGAAAAACCCTTTTGCTAAACGATCAAATACAAATGCGTGGTTATTGTATCTAATTATCAGTTAACGTTAATCTTGTTGGGGTTAAGCAAACCTTTCAAAATGTTAAAAGGCAACAGAGAACGAACCTCATGCTCATTTATTATTAATTGTACCCGTGTCATATGTTTCTACCAACACAAACATTAACAAGAACAAAAAATTAAACCGCCTC
The DNA here is from genome assembly GCA_958496175.1 of Sisyra terminalis. Classification (NCBI taxonomy): domain Eukaryota; kingdom Metazoa; phylum Arthropoda; class Insecta; order Neuroptera; family Sisyridae; genus Sisyra; species Sisyra terminalis. The sequence continues at coordinate 43,989,950 of OY292278.1, read as the reverse complement.
CATCCTTTTCTTGGTCATTTCTAAGCCAATCACCGGTCCCCGTGTTTGGAGCTTTCGAAGCAGCTTTTATCCCTGGGGGTCCCATTTGAGAAATACACGCACTCGAAATCATTTAAATCGACAGATGAAAAAGACATTACTTACAAAACGTTTTTGACTAATTTTTTTTACTGATTGAAGAAGTTATAATTAATTCGATTGAATCGATAACAATGAGAGAAAAGTTTTTTTTTTTTTAATTATAGGTACAAATTTCGAGTGTTGTACCACACTGTATCATTAATTCAAAAGTGCTAAACCCATAATATGGTCAAATACATACAAACATCGCACACCGTATATACATTCTCGGCTATATAGATATATAATACAAATTTAATAATAAGCATATAAGTGGACTTGATTCAACAAATTATTTATGGCTTTGTAAATAATAATAACTATTATTAATAATATAAATGTTCGACTGACATTTATAGGCAAATTATTAATGTTTTTTTGTGGTGTGGATATAAGCGCAACACTTACGGAAAAAGATCGAAAGATACGGCCATTTTATTCGTTGGGAGTCATTAAGTGGAAATTGTAACTTTGGAAAATTGTCGACCAATAAATAACGACAGTTGGGAAATTTGAAGAGTTGGAGTTTATTAAAGAAAATCGACGGTTTTTTCGTGGGTTAAATCGGTGATTTATAAACCCTAAACTTTTGTAATTTGTAGATATTTTTTAAAGAAACTATTTTCATAGATAAAAATAACTAAAAACTTTATTATTTATCAAAGTAAAGATAATTAAAGATTTAATTGAAACCCACTTACTCGTGAAACATTTAAAAATAATTTATTTTCTGTAATTCATAAAGAAATGGTTAAACAAATATATTCGTTGGGAGTCATTAAGTGGAAATTATAACTTTGGAAAATTGTCGACCAATAAATAACGACAGTTGGGAAATTTTAAAAGTTGAAGTTTATTAAAGAAAATCGACGGTTTTTTCGTGGGTTAAATCGGTGATTTATGAACCCTAAATTTTTGTAAGTTTTTAGATATTTTTTAACTATTTTCAAAGATAAAAATAACCGAAAACTTTAATATTTATCAAAGTAAAGATAATTAAAGATTAAGTTGAGACCTACTTACTCGTGAAAGATTTAAAAATAATTTATTTTCTGTAATTAATAAAGAAATGGTTAAATAAATACCAAAGAAAAACAAATTTGGTATTGCAAGTTTCACTTTTGCAAGTCCTTTACTAGGAAATACACTAAACGATAGATATTTTCAACATTTTTAAGATCATTTACCCATATCTTAAGACCAAATTGAGTTAAATTTAAAGTGGAAACCAATCATATTATATACTAGCCGATCCCCGCGACTTCGTCTGCGTAACGTAGGTGTAGATTATATTTTCTTTTTAAATTTGCTATTTGTTGTGATATATGAAAATTATTATTTTTCTTATTTCTTTTACGAAAAACATAATCATACCTGAAAACACTATTTTGTCAATTTTAAAAAGACACATTTAATAAACTGTTACTTAGAATAAAATATTTGTATATAATGATCAATTAATTTTCAAAAAATATTTATAAATATCTAAAAAGAGTATGGCTATTCCGTATACCTACGGTAGGTATACCTACCGTGAACTAATTAATCCGTAAATCTATCATTAATCTATTATAATAAAAACTATCATTAAGTTCAATAAAGTCAGTCATAATTACGACTAAAAACAGTCAAAAGTTATCAAAACACTTGTCTAGATATTTAGAATATTAGTAGAAATCCCATTTCATTGTCTCGACTCCCGAATGAACCTTTTTCTCAAAACTATTACACTACTGCAATGTACAAAACTACCGCGAAATTAAAATTTGTTCAATTGCACGAAACCCAGTTCCTCCATTATCAAGTATAACCATTGTGTATCTATGCACTTATTATTAAGATATCTGAATTTCAACTATATAATTAAACCATTCTCTTTCAGTTCGCCGAATTTCTCGCTATTCGATATTCGCTCATTAATGTATTTATTTGTAATTACGTATATCGGATTTTCAGGTTTACAATATGTGAAAGCCAAAAAACTTAATGCTCACTTATAAACTTAACTTAACCATTTTCAAATTTTTATATTAGAGTTTACATTTTTAAGCAGATCCTACGTTTTTGTTTCAAATAATAAACCAACATTGTTTTATTTTAAGCGATAAAACGTTTGGTCTATAACGCACATATTTTGATAATTAAATTTGAAATTTCGATTGTTTATTAGACGTTATGCCGTACAAACTTTGCCTCCATTTTTCACTTTTTTAGGGGATGAAATATCAAAAACCCTTTCTTATTATATATCTGCATCGTATAAGAAAAACACTTTCCAAATTCATCGACACAAATGTGCATTTATATTGGAAAATACAATTTAAAACGAAAAAATAATGACCTTCTTTATGTTAGTTAACATGACTAAAAAGCTATTGGATTTCGCACATTTGGACGTTGTACATACAAAATTGTTGGAAACAGGTAGAAAACTTGGAAGCAAATAAGAATATGTTAAATATTTTCAATAACAATAATTGATTTTCAAATTTTTCTAAACACCAGAGAAAAGTTTGTTTGAAAGACTTTATACTTTGATTGATAATGAAATATATGACTAAAAATTGCTCCCTTAATGTTAAATAATTGCTCCAGGTCACAATCATTGGTTCATAAAAATTAGATTTTAAAAAGTGTGATCGTTGAAAAACAAACAAAAATTAAAAATCGCTTTTTTAAAATAAGTATTACATACACTTTCACACTAATTTTGTGAAATAACATTATTTAAAACGTTGTTATTAAAATTATATAACAAAAACAGAAACTTAATTAATTATTTATTTATTAATTACACTTAATAAATTCAAAATTTCGATTGTTGAATAACTCTATAGTTTCGCATACTTACTTAGCCTCCCCTTTAATTTTTTTAGGGTAGGAATTTTCAAAAAAAAATTCTTATCAGATGTCTACTTCTTATAAGGAATACATCGAATATTAAAATTTCATCAATCAGAGGGGATATAGAAATACAGGATTTTATGTATGCACGGTTTTAAAAACCTATTTACTCTAAGTTTTATTACTTTTATTATTATTACTGCTACTACTATTTTTTTTTCGTTAATATTTCTTTATTGAGCAACTCTAAGGATCTATTTATAACAATTTTGCTAAAAAAAAAAAATAAAAAAAAGTTTACTGATTCGAACCCACGTCTTTATAATTAGGAATATCAGAATGTTAGATACGTAAGCCATTACACTATTAACATCAAATATGTGTTTTACATATATAAAGGTTTATATTTCAAAGAGGCAATTTTTTAAACTTTAAATTGAATTTACTGTGTTTTTTATCAATTCAACTAAAAATATTTTACAGATTATTTTCTAACTTTTAAATACCTTTCCAATGATATATAACTCACCTGTCTAAAGTAAAAATTTATGTTTTCATCCCTAGGGAATACCTTTCCTTATTATTTCTTAGGGCTGATAGCCCTATGTGGTAGCCTAATGTGACTGGGAAATTGTGTTGTATCTTAATACCAAATTTCATTAAATTTGGTTATTTTGTTCTTAAGTTAAATCGGGACACACAGATAGACAGACAGACAAAAATTTTAAAATTGTTAAATTCGAAATAAGGGCCTCTTGAAACAAATATTTACCCTAAAATTGCTACATTACTATATTAGCTTAGAAGCTATATTACATTAATATTATTATTATTATTACAATTACATTTTTTTCGTTAATATTTCCTTATTGAGCAACTCCAACGGTCTATTTACAACAATTTTGTAAAAAATAAATAAAAAAAAAATCCTGTAAGATTCGAACCCCCGTCCTTATAATTAGGAGGATCAGAATGTCAGATACGTAAGCCATTACGCTATTAACATCAACTATGTTTTTTATATATATAAAGGTTTATATTTCAAAGAGGTAATTTTTTAAACTTTAAATTGAATTTACTGTGCTTTTTATCAGTTCAGGTAAAAATATTTTTACAGATTATTTTCAAACTTTTAATTACTTTTCCAATGATATAAATCACCTGTCTAGAGTAAAAATTTCTCTTTTCATCCCTCGGGAATCCCTTCCCTTATTATTTGTAAGGGATGATAAGCATCCTACTGTGAGTGGGAAATTGTGTTGTATCTTAATACCAAATTTCATTAAATTCGATTGTTCCGTTCTTTAGTTAAATCGTGACACACAGACAGATAGACTGACAAAAATTTTAAATTTGGAATAAAGGCTTCTTGAAACAAATATTTACCCTAAAATTGGGTCCAAAATCGAAATGTACAGACAGACGTAAGAATTTTATATATTAGTATAGATGAAAAACATTACAAACGGTTGACTTTCACCACTGTTTCCAATGGCATTATTGGCGTTTGACACATTCATTTAACTATAACTTTGAAATTACAATGAACTACCGGAACCGAAAGCATTCTCAGATTAAGTCTTTACAATACCTCATACCTACTCTACTCCAAACCGGTTTCATTCAATTAAAATAATCATTTTATATTAGAAAAAAATTACAATCAAATTATTTAATTCGATTTCTTTTATACATTCAAACGTTCTTTATCCTATTCGTAACGAAATGTTTGTTCAAATCTTCAACGTTTCTGGGGTTCTAATTATCTGAGAAGATGCTCGTGAATGAGCACTATCGAAAACGTATAATTATTTTCGTATTTACATGCCAAATCAGCCAAATTAGACGTTTGTTGACCTGTTCGTTGGCATATTGTATATTGTATAATCTAGTCATGTGATGATAATAGGAAGTTTGGTAAAGGTATAAGCAAATCGTTGAAGGTTGGTACTATCAAATTAGCAGCATTAGGTATTAATAAGTGTAATAAAGAACTGGCACATTGGTTGAATGCGATAGTATTTAAGTATGTTTGTAATTAGACTAATTGCTGTGGTTAGTATGGGGTAAAGCTCACGATTACCGTGAGATCACATTGGCGTTAAATTCTCGTTAATTTTCTAACGTCTTTTGTGAAAATTTTAAAGAGATTAAGATCTAATTAAATTGTCTGACTTACATTTGATGAACAGTGGTATCCCGACTAAGTCAGGTTCTGCATAGATCTGAAATTTAAAAAAAAATAATATAAAGTTAAATCAATAAAAAACAAAAGTTAGGGTACTAGAATTCTATTGAAGTAAAAAACAATAATATAACAATTCTATCCAGTTCTTTTATTTTCCTTTTCGCATGAATATTTTTTTGAAATTAAAGGAAAATAAATGGAAATTTCTTGTCCAAGTATTAACGATTATTTTTACTTCATTTGCCTGTAAAAAACATAATAATAGGGTTTTGGATTTAGTTGTCAAACATGAGTTTAAATTCTGTTAAAAAAATTTCCTATGGTACTTAAGATTTTGATCGAATTTTCGACTTTCAATTTTAATGCTTAAATCTACCAAATTCTGAGAAACTTGTGAAATAAATGTGGTAATTGTAAAAGCTATGAAGATTCACACTTTAATTGAGATTTTCAAATGTAAACTGTTAAATAGACGGATGATAATATAATAGTGTAATTAATTTACAATTAAAATTCATGCGATAATTTTCATTTAAGTTGATTTCTGTCTAAGTAACTGATAATTTTGAATAATTTACATTATGTACTTTCATTCTGTAAATCTATATTTATCATTTAAAAGAAGTTACGTAAAAAGTTAAATTCTCTAAAGGATAAGTTTATAAATAAAATTTGGTCTGAAAATAAAAGTAGTAAGAGAAATAAATCAAAATTGCAAAATAAAGTTATAAAATAATCTAAAAAATAGGACTTTAAGTCTACTTAGTCAATACTTAAGTTTTCCGAGGTTTTAATTCTTAGGATTTTACAAGAAAAAAATACTATCTTCTCCCTTTTCCGTAATAGATAGTTGAGCCGTTTAAAGCTAAAGTGTTGTAAGTCTTATTATTGGAATTTGGAGATTTAATAACTTTTATCCAAATAACTATCGAAAAATCCCACGTAAAAGATGTTTTGATCAGCTATCTACCGGCATAATAATGAAGCTTTGATTTGCTTCACTTTTCCAATAAACGGTTATGTATCCAAAGAATCGTTTATACTAATAAATGCAAGAAATTCCAATTCAAAATTATTATTTACACCACTTTGGCTGTAATCAGCTCAATTATACCAGTTTCCTTAATTGGAAGAAACTATGTTCTAGTTTTTACAACTACGTAGTTGATATGGCCCCCTTAGGAACTTCTAAAATTAACAGAGGAGTATAGTCACCCTTGTTGAGTGCCACTGGAATAGATTTGCCTTTAATACATATTTAATTTCTTAAGTGACCCTTTTTACTATAAACTATTGGTATAAAAATAGTATTACAATTGAATGGAATGTCCAATGAGAAACTTTTAGCAAATATGCTTATTTGGAGGCCTCCAGGGAACGGAAATTGAAATTTTTTTTTTGCAACATTTTGATGAGAATTTGCACTGGATAGTATAAGAAAAAGAAATTTAAAAAATATATACTTCTTTTTCTTCTTCATACTGGGGACTTCTCCAAAGAGCTATTTTACGCTGCGTCCTATGAGAACTATTACACCCCAGATTTGTTTCTAGTTCCAATGGAATGATTTAAAAAGACCTTTACTCAGGAGTGTATGAGAAGTGATTAATTGAAGAAGAAAAACTAATATTTCGTAGTAATTTAAGACCAAGTTTATGTACAATTGAAAAACACTAAAATCTTTAGGGGTAACGTATAATAAAAACAGAGGGTCATTCTGTAGAAATTTTATGATCAATGGCTCTTGTATTAACTCATTTTAAGCAGAGTTGCCGAATTGAATTAGAATCATTCATCTTCTAAAAGAAATCACTATGTTAAATTACCTAATTTTACCACCCTCATTGAGTACCACTGGAGTAGACTTGTCTTTAATACATATTAACTTATCTTAAAAGACTTTCTCTACAAAGTATTGGTATAAAAATGATTGACAGGAAATTTCAATATGAAACTTTTAACAAAAATGCTTATTCGAGGCTTCCAATGACGAAATAATAATTTACAGCGACTAACATTGTTTAAATGAATTTATCCATTTAAAATTAAGAAATGGTTAATTACTAAAAGTTTAATATGGAACAGAAATTTAACTTTCTTTTATGAAACAATTTGGTGAAAAGATTCTTCTATATACTGGGGACCTCTCCTGAGAATTTCTCTGTGCTGAGTTTTATAAGAACTATTGCACCGCAGCTTTGCCTTTAGTGCCAATGGTACGATTTGGAGAAACTTTCATTCAATAGTGTATGGGAAGTGGATAAAAGAAGAAAAAAATTAATAGTTCATAGTAGTTGAAAGTATTTGGTAACATTTAATAAAAGTAGAAGGTTATCCTGTGGAAATCCTATTATCATTAGCTCTTGTATCAACTCATTTTAAGCAGAGTTAGAATTAGAATCATTTATTTTCTTAAAACCTAAGATAAATTACCATATTTTTTGGGTTTTCACGAAAGATTGATGACTCAAAAAGATTCAAATACAGCTCTTCAATTTGCTTATCTGCTCACTTTGTACATAGTGCAATATTTTCTCTGTTAATCTCTTTATTCTTTTTAGTAAAATTTGCTGAATTTTTTCCTCAATCATTCTTTATAATACAAACTTGAACAAGTACTCTATGGGAAATCCTCAAACAGATGAACACTTCAATACACCTTATACACCTAATCAATCTATATCAATAATAAAAATTGGAAACATTATCTACGAAGAACTAAAATTAGACGAAGGGGTAGAATTATATTCCCATCTATGGTCTTCAACATCTAAAATAAATACATCATGAAGATATTTTTTGATCAATGAGTAGGTGGAGCTTTCATTGATGATGAACAAATAAACAACCCAAGATATGCCAATGACACCTTTGCAATAGCAGCAAATCGAAAAGATCTAATCGAGGTAACATATAGGCTTACCAACTTCAACAAGTAATATAATCTGAAGATTAACAAAGCAAAAACGAAAGTTTTAATTGTTAACAGATAAGTAATAACTCAATAGAAATCTGGGAAATAAACGGTTGCAAAGTAGTCCCAAAGACTATAAGACCAAGGAATATTAGTTCCTTATACCAAAAGATGTAGTGATGAAATAAAATGACACATTAATAGCCAGGATAACGATAGTAAAAGTATTGGAAATTTAAAAGAGTACATTCATTGGGAAAAGTACTGAAGTTATAAGAATTAACGCACCGATTTTTCCAATCGCCAACTACCTTTATGAAACTTGGTCCTTAAAAAATCAACAAGCAAAAGATTGAAGTTTTTGACCTTTGGAAGAGTCATAAACGGAGAAAAGAACTAATGAATCCATTTTGGAGTTTAGCGTTTATAATAGTTCAGAAGTAAAATAAAATAAGGCAAACTTGCGTATTTCGATTGTATGGCTAAGAAAAGTGGAGGAAAAGAAAAACTTATGACTCTGAGAAAGGTAAACAAAGCAGGAGAAAATCCTCCCCTAGAATAAAGAAGTTGAATGGTCACCCTTTGCTTAAAACTTCATATTTACCAAAGAACAAAAAGATATGGAAGAATCTTTTACCTAATCCATAGCTGAAGAAAAACTGAAGGAAGATACCAATAAATTTTTAAGTTGAAATTAAATTTTAGATTCCATAAATCTAATTAATTAATCAATCTAAGACATTGGCAAAAAGTTATCAAAAAACGATTCAAATATCGTACGGTTCCATTTTGGAATATTCTAATGACTTCAAACTATAAATTTTTGGAAACTATTACACTTCAGTTATTGGTTAAATAAGAGTTTATAGTACTGAAAGACTGATTTTTGGCCAAATTGATCTTTGTTGAAATATTATAGAAGCTATGATATTTATTAAAAATAATATAATTTTTAAAAATATTTTTGATATTGTTAGAATACTCTTTCGGATATAAAGGACGGTTTTTCTCTGATGAAATTTACTTTGTAATTATTATTTAAGGACAGACAAATTGTATTTTTACAAGGAATAAGCATATAGGAAGATAATTTTTTCCATGTAGAGTTTTATGAAGTCACGAAGACATTCGGATGATTTCAGTGAAAGACAACGGTTTGATGAATTCAGTAGGTAAATAATTGAAAATTATTATTTTATTAAATAAGCAAAAAATTCAGTGACATTTTTTGTAGTAAGTATAAGAAAACGAGTTTTCAACTGAAGAAAATTTCTTATTTAAGGAACATACAATGTAGCCATCAAAAATTTGAGTAAAATGTGAAAAATTTCTTAAGAAATTTAATTGAGCTCTAATTTATTGAAGAAAAATGTAAATTTATCTGCATTTCATTCTTCAAATTAAAATTTACGTTTAAATACAAACGTTTTTCTTTTATAAAAGAGGAACTTTTTACAAGTCTTTGTTTAAATATGTGCAATTTATCATTTTAAAATTCCAGAAAATTAAAAAAAAATGGAAATTTTTGCTATAAATTAGTAAGAAATCGGTTAAAATTGTAATACTAACTTTTTCTAGTCTTTTATAATAAGAGCCTGCCATAAGTCCAAAGCTTTATCGTTGTTTCTAGTAACTGTTCAACACATGCGCAGTAAGCTTGTGTAGTTATCCGTTTTAAAGCTTATGCGCATAACTAATATTATGTGTTCCAAGCTTGCTTGATTTTTTTAAAGAATTTCACCAGCAATATGGTCGGTTATTCTCCAATACAAATTATTTTTTTTTGAAACAAGTTCAACAAAAATTAATTGGAATTTCTTGTTAAGCCTTATTAAATACGAATCATTACCAATACTTTATTGAATTTCCATTCGCAGAACCTTAACGAATACATTCTTCAGACAAGCATTCACTTATATAAATATCCCGGATAATAATCATTGGTCTTAAATAACGCTTATTAATAAAGACGTCCAAATCAAACCTACATACATAGGTATTCAAATACTTGTACTCCCCAATAATTTATTCCTCGCCTAATGACATAAATTACAAAAGTCTTGCATGAAACTACAAGAGAATACCACTTTGTATTGGAAGTGTAACATCAAATCTCTCCATTCCCAATTGATCCTAATTTATATTCTGTCGAGTCGATAATTACAATTATTGAATATCTAACGATTGATAATAATTTTAATATGATTTGATATGACAACATCCTACGATTTCTTTAAATATGCCTACTTACAGTCAACTTAATGATCAACTTCAATAAATAGATTATCATGTTTTTTTTTTTCCCCTCGGAATTATGAATAAATTAGCCACTCATTCGTCCCCCTCGTTCATTTTCCCCGGTGCTGATTCGACTCGATTTTAATATAATATAATAATTGAACGATCATTGGCTCCCTAATCTTTGTAATTAATTTCCAAACTGGAAATTACTAATTACCTATCAATACGTCATAAAATATTGATATATTTATTAATAAATAGACTCACACACCAACCGAGAAACGATCGGAGATGAAAAAAAAAGGTAGGATGAAATCGTGAAAATATCGCTGACTCACTCGTACAAGCTCATAAATATTATTATATTATATTTATAATAATAATAATACGAATAATTACAGTGAATTGGGCTGTCAAATTTAAATTAACTTTTTAAAAAATCCCTCAAACCTGCTCCACATGTGGTCAATTTTCGATTTAAACGACGCGCGCATTTTTCATTTTTTTTTTTTTTTGCTGCAGCCATCTATCTTTTTTCTATCTTATCATTATAGAAACCATTTAAATTGTTTAATAAATATGTGTGTTTAAATTTTTCATTTATAGTTGGTTTTTTTTCTTGTTTGGCTTAACTTAAGATATTTGTGGTCTTGGGAACATTTTTCTTTGATTTGTTTATTTAAAAAAAAATCAAAGAAAGATCATACATTAGTGTACTTATATATACAGCATGATGGAGTGGGATACCAATTGAATGGTTCCATTCACTTAAATATATAATATTTTTGGGACAATGGATCCAATTAAGTGGCGCTGTTAAAATTATATTTTTCTTCCTCATTTAACACATTCAATATTGGGATTGGTGCGATCTTTCTTCGTCTCTAAGCTTGTCATTAGGAAGTTATCAAAATAGAAGAAAAAAAAATATTTACGATCAAATAATTTATCACTTCTTAATTTTTTCTGAGAGTTGTTCATGTGTTTATTGGAGAAAAGAGATGTTGAAATATATATAAAAACGGCTGCATAAGTAAATTTTATATTAGGGCGTAGTAATTTTTTTGGGACACGTGCGTTACAGATTCGTTTTTTTTTTTTTAGAAAAATAAATAAAGACATTACGTCTCTGATTTGATCTAATCTGACAAAAAAAAAATGGAAAAGAATTTGAAAGAAGTACAATTGTATAACAAGGAATTTATAATAGCAGGAAAAGAAATGGAATCATCTACCTATTCTTTAACAAATCTAAGACAAGATTGGATTTTATTCATGCTTTTGATGTTGGTTTTCTGGAAGATCCAGGAAAGTTACTAGAAAAATTTTCATGGATCCTAAATCTAATGATTTTTGAATTTTTTTCTAAGTTTAATGCTATAAATAAACAAAATATTTTAATCTCATTTACTCTACTTAATTTGGTGTTTTAATTTCGAAGTCAAAGTAACGAAAGGAATTATAGTTCTCTCTTAGCACCAAAGCTCGTGAAGAAGAATTTTAGATAATTAAGCATATAGCCATTACTAACGGATACAACAGCTCAATCGTAGACAAAATAATATCGAAATTTAGTAAAAAAATCATTCTTCCAACTCTACCAAAAGAAAACAAAAAATATATTAAATCAAACTTCAATAATATATTTACTTTTACAATCGCCAACTTCCTAAAAAGAAATAACTTCAATATCGCATTTTCATCAAAAAACAACAAGATGAAAATTTTTAAGCCATTGGAGAACAACCAAATTACAACGAAAAATAAAACCGGAATATATAAAATTAAATGTGGTTCCTGTGAAAAATTTTACATTTGCCAAACTGGTAGATCTTCCGGAACAACATATAAGAAACATACACCCAAGAAATATACTTCAACAATGACATCAAATTTTACAAAATACCTTTAAATTTGAAATTAATACCTTAAAATTTGAGAGAAATTTTATGCCCCTACATATGAAGGATAAGGAACAAACTTCAAGAATCATGTCATTGGTTAAAATTTATAAAGTTTTAGTAACAATTTCACTAATTGGTCGAATTAAAGATTGAACTTTGTACGATGTGTTGTGATTGGCCCATGCATCCTGCGCCATTCATAACTACAGTGCCTTGATTTGTACAAAGTAAGCTTAGTATTTCTCGTTTAAAGTGACTTGTGAGTACAAAACATTTAGAACGATATTTATTTCGATTTATAATTCATATATCACAAAGAAAATGATTGTTATTTAAATAATTTTTTTAAATAGCTCTTATCATAATCCGGAAGTAATATTTATCAATTTAAAATTTACTTTTGAGAATGAAGATCGTTGATTTTGTTAGAGTTATTTTTCTTCGCACAATTAAGACCTTCGGTCTTAATAAAGATCCGTAAACTGAGAACCATAAAAAAAAATTTTTGTCATATTTTGGGAAATTATTATCTTATTTTAATTTTGATCACTATTTCGATCAACGATCATTGGTCTTATTGTTTTTAAAGCGAAATTTTGACTTACGATTTGAAGTCTTCGAATGAAGTCCAATAACTCTCTTTCATTGTTCGCATTTATAATTGTATCGTCTGCGAATCGAAGGTTGGAAAATCGCTTTCCACCAATTTTAATTCCACTTTTTTAGTCCTCCAAAGTGAATTCCAGTATAATCTCTCTTACAACTTAAAATTTTACGAAACACCTTTATGACGAAAGTTAACAATGCTTAAATTTCGAAACAAATTTTAAGCCACTACATATTTGCAAGAATGGATCACATATGACCACCATAGAAGAATATAAAATATACAAAACCCACAAACTGAATTCAATTAATATCAGTAACGACAAATCATATAAAATTAATAACCTATAAGAATTTTTTTTACAATTGACAATAATCATTACCGGATTATGACAGCCAAAAACTATTGAAACGCATCGTAATAAAGAAGAAGTTAAGTCATAGGACATATATTATTATTCATTAAATTATTCATTAATTTTAGGTCTTAGATTCTTTTTTAAAAAATCAAAGACTTCGAATAGTTAAAGGGTTTCTAATAATTAAACAATATATAAATATATATTTAACCTAACTTTATATATACTGTTTTAAAAGCCGTAGTAAACTATAAACGATAATAAGGTGAAGCACTAAAATAGCCCCATTTTACAAAGGTTCCCAATTTAAAAGGCTATTTTGCTACCGAAATATCTTGGAATAAAAAAGGATACTTTAACATTGAAATTTCAAAGTAATTTTTAAAATAAAATATCAAAAATTCTTGATTAAAATAACTTCTTAAATCTTTCACGGAAATTCAATTTTCTATACCTATTTTCAAACTTTATTTAAAATTTATTTTGATGTTAATATGATCTTAATATTTATTATATCTTAATATCTTCTTTCCTATATTTAAATTTAAAAAACCTCACTTTACTTAGAATTTAGCGAAAAAATTGTCCAATTTTCCAATTGGGTTGAAAATAACCATTCGAAGCATAACTTAATTTTAACTAATCTAAAATTTGTCCTGAGACTAAATGCTATTTTAGTTTCTTATTTTTACAATGAAAATCAATTTTTGCAACAATGGAAATCTCTTAACTTGGTTTTTATGCTTCTAAAGTATATCAAACTAAAGATAAAGTTTTTAGTAGAAAAAAAATACGTAATAGGAATTTTTTAATTAAGCACCTTAGCACTGCAAAAAAGGGCACACAATCGTTTTAAAAATTGCCAGTTATTTTCTTCATAGTATTGCGCTATATATGAACTTAAATTTGGAACATTATCATTATTTAAAATATTTTTTTCTTGCAAAATAGGTCGTAAAAAATTACCAAAAATCATGATTTTTTATGATCCCTGTAAAAAATTCATTCTTTTATTTTTTTTGATAGCATTAAGGTTCATATCAAAGAGAAACATATAGTCAAAGTAAATTTCAACATCGTTTGATTTCAAATGAAAATTTCAGCCTCCAGAATGTAAAGTTGCAGATTCTGATTATAAACTGCAATATGGGATCGCTTATATCATCGGTGTTAATCAAGAAAGTTCTTCAAAAATTTTATTGTATATACTTTAATATATGTTTTTAATATTCGCAAAGTTTCACTTAATTTTATTTATTTTTATACTTTAAAAAAATTTAAGAAAATTATTGGAAAACGCTGTTCTAACCCTATTTGCTCCCATAAGTAATGCATTTTATAAACCCATTCTTTGATGTCATTTTTCCAATTATAAGTAGTAGATCCGTGAATTATATCCTAAATCCTTTGTAGGCAATGGTGTCTGTTTTTTTGGTACCAATTATACCCTGTAACTAACCTTGTTTCTGGTGACCAGGTTATAAAGTTTTCTTTTCAAAATAACCTCCATAAGGCTCCAAAATAACCTGGACAAAGTAGAAAAATCGGCAAAAAAGTGAAAAATAAAAATAAACAACGCAAAATCTACACACATAATGTTTACACTGCGCAGAAATATATGTCCACCGGTTACCATGGAAGGCACAGAACTACCGCAAAAGAACACGGGAAAATATCTCGGAATGCGCTTAGATCAAAAACTTACATGGGCTGTGCAAATCAAAAAAAACTCGAGAACATTTAAATAAAAAATACAAAAAAATGTACTGGCTAATGGCATCTAATGCACCATTATCAACAGAAAACAAACTTCTTCTGTACAAGGTCATCCTCAAGCCCATATGGACATATGGGATACAGTTGTGGGGTACTGCATCCAACTCCAACATTGAAATCCTACAAAAATTTCAATCAAGGATCCTACGACAAATAATCGGTGCTCCATGGTATTTAAACAATAAAAAAATACATGAAGATACAGAAATAGCATCTGTAAAGGAGGAAATTCAAAAGATTAGTAAAAAATACCTGACAAAACTAGATGATCATTTCAATCATCTCGCAATAAACTTATTGGACCACATTGAGATGACAAGAGGATACAAAAATGGAATGTAATAGATTTGCCTGATAGATTTTGTAACTAAACAAATATTCCTATTAACTATCTGTTGCCAAATTATTATTTCTTATTATATAGCTTTATTTTTATATATTACTTCTATATTAATGTTTCACATTATTTTTAGCATTGATATGGTTATTATAGACTATTATTATCATTCTTATTGCTACTGTTGATTGTTTTTATTATTGTTGTTATTACTATTAGAATTACTATTAGTTATTGTTGCTATTGATTGTTAAAAATCTATTTTGTAATTACAGCACTAATCTACTGGGACTAGTGCTTACATGTGATTGTCTATGGATTGAATGCACTTATTGCAACCCTATGCAGATTGTGCAATTTATTTGAAAATAAAAAATTAAAAAATTCACAGGTAAATACCAATAAAAGCATATTTTTTGAGGTGCAAAAACCACTATAAAAATTTCTGTAGGTGGGATCAATTGCGTTGGCACAAAAGGCAAATTACATCAATAAATCCTTTCATTTTCGTGTAATACAACTCGACGGGATATAACGACCAATACTAAAAATGAAGTCATTGATTGAGCTCAACTTTTGATATCTTAACTTTTGTTATCTGATAAAATATTAAAATAATTAATTATTCCATATGTTTGTTTATATTATGCAAGATGATGGCTTTTGCAGCAAAATGTTGCACAACGCCAATATGAATATACCTATCTCACGCAATTTTCAACATTGTAGTAGATATAGGTACACATTGACGTCTCATACTCATGCAACTACCAAACGTTACATATTTACTACATAGTATATATAAGTAGATATATATATATATATGAACGAAAGGTATTTGCAGATAATGAATTTCATATGGTAAGATGAGGTGAAGCGGAGGAAAAAAGGCTGAAACGAGGAAGAAAAAGAAGACATTTGCATTGCAAGGAGAGACGTCTTAATGATACAGATCTTTATTAATGACCCTCAATCCCCGTCTTCATTGTTCGACTAAATAAATACTCGCCCAACTACTTAATATGAACGTCACATTTTATTAATCAAATACTTACAGCAACAACCAAGTCCACCAAAAAAAAAAAAATCTTTTCAAAAAATTCAACAACCTCGTGTTCTTATTTCCTTTTATTTTTTCTTCATTTATTTCTTTTGCACGCACCTCTCCTGCCGTCTTGGCCATTTGATTAAAATATCACCCTTTTGTTGTACCTTGCCATTTCTGTTGCATAAATTTAACCACTTTTTTTTCCGTTCCAAATCTCATTCATGGTTTTGTACAATGTTGTGTTTAATTTGTGTCTTTATCATTTACAGTGTGTGTGTAAAGAGATACCGGTGAAGAGTTGAGACTTATGATTGGACAGAGGCTATTTGTTTGAAGGGTTTTTTTCTTTCTTTTTCAAGTGGAATCTTTGTGAGTTTATTAAAGGCAACATTGATTGAAGACTGGTTTTAATTTACATTTAATTATGAAAAACAAGATAATGGGATATAAGTGGAAAATGGGTAATTAATTGTTGCTAACAATTGTGTTGTTGGTCAGAAGACAAGAAGAGAAGTTGAGAGGAAAGATGAGATATCTTTTTAATTATATCTTTAGTGTCTTTGGTCCTTATATAATATGAATTGGACTTCAAATCATTTGAATAAATTACGAATAAACAATGTTCTGATTCTTATATGTTCTTCAATTCGAAAAGTTTGAAAAATTTTTAAGGAAGTTTACAACTTTAAGGAATTGATTTCGGTTGAAATTAAAAAGGAATATCTGAGGATTCGGAAGACGTATAGAAACCTAAATACTAATGTAAAAGATTAAAGAAAAGATAACTGTAAAAATATTAGATTTACAATTTTTTTCCATCACATCTTAAGTTAAAATTTTATTAAATTTATATTTGCATTTTTCTTAATCTCTAACACCAGCATGTCCAACAATTACCACTTCTTCAGAATCCAAAGATATTTCTTACCAGATATTTCACCCAACATTTGACATTATTGGTCTTTAATTCCTTAAAGTTGCACTTCTATTTTAAATACTATTATAGAAAAAAATCAATTCGAAAGTTTAGAATCCAAAGATATTTTTTACATATTTCAGCCAACATTTGGCATTATTGGATCGTTAATTCCTTAAAGTTGCACTTCTATTTTAAATACTACTAGCTGATTCCCGCGACTTCGTCTGCGTAACGTAGGTGTAGATTATATTTTCTTTTCAAATTTGCTATTTGTAGTGGCATACGAAAATTTTTATTTTTCTTATTTCTTTTACGAAAAACATAATCATACTTAAAAACACTATTTGGTCAACTTTAAAAAGACACATTTAATAAACTGTTGCAAAGAATAAAATTGTTCTATGTAATAATCAATTAACTTTCAAAAAATATTTATAAATATCTAAAAAGAGTATGTTCAATTGCGAGTACCTACGGTAGGTATACCTACCGTAGACCAAATAATCTGTAAATCAATCAGCGTCTATACATAAATAAAAAATTTCGCCAAGTTCAATAAAGTTGGTTTTAATTATAAGTAAAATGGGGTGACCATGCGACTTTTTTCAAATAATTTACATTTTTAAACTTGTGATATCTTTCGAATGGAATGTTCAAATTGAATAACTCAAAAAGTTATATAATGGTATAGAAGCAAACTTAAATATGAAGTCAATTATTTTGATAAGGATTAATCCTAAAGTACATATAAAAGAGCTTTTATAGCGGTGACATTTATATATATTTTTTAAAATGAAAAAACACTTATTGTGACATAACTATAATAGTTAGACATATGCTGTCGCTCTATTTTTTGTAGATAATGATATGTTCTGCAAAATCGTAGCACATTATTTTGTTCTATAACCAATAGTTTTCGCAGCGCACGCGATAAAAGAATGTTTTTTGGTAATTTTTTCAGACCTTGGGTTACATTTTTGGAGTTTTAGTATAGATCCTTAACTTTCTTGAAAATTTAATATAGCCTATGTTTACCGGAAATAGTGTAGCTTCCCAACAGTGAAAGAATTATTCAAATCGGTCAAATAGTTTCGGAGCCTATTCAAAACAAACAAACAATCAAATCTTTCCTCTTTATAATAATAGATAGAAGATTATAGAAAAAAATCAATTCGAAAGTTTACATGTAAGAAACGTGGAAAACCCCCAAAATATCTTCTTAAAGTAGAACTAATTTTTTGGTAAATTATACATTGTCCACATTTAAAGTGCCAAATATACCGAAATCATTATAAAAATCACGATTTTTGAAAAATAATAGAGTAAACTGTTAATTTCAACAAAAGCTCTACATTATACAGTAAAAATAAATCTCGAACCATTCGTGAACTATTTAAACGCCGGTTTTTCATTTCCTAAAGCTATGTACTACTAAAAGTTTTTTTTTAAAGAAAATTGTCAAATTTTCGTTGCTTTTTCTTCCAAATTTTGTCCAATAGTTGGAGTATTTGATTTAGTTATTAAGGGGTTAATTTTTTTGTATTTACTAGCTGAACCTGGTAGACGTTATCCTGCTAGCCTAGAGGCTATTTTATAAAATATGTTATTGAATAAATTGAATTTTGTTTATATTTTATACAAAAAAAAATATTTCTATTATATAATATCAGAAATTTATCATTGCGCTTATATATGATTTCTTGGGACTTACACTTAAAATTTACTGTTCCTGATTGTTAAAATTACTCACTAATTACTCTACAGATTGATATCATTTCATAAAACCAAAAATATTCTTTTTATTTATTATTGATTCTAATTCTATAGTATATCTTCAATTTGTTGTAATTCCGAGGATTTTTGACGGTCTCTAACTAAAGATTATTACTAGCCATAAAGATTAACATTTACAGCCCTTAAAGTCTATTGGAAGTACTTATGCCGTGGTCTCCTGATCACATTTTGATAAATTTTTGTAAAAAATATTCCACTACTTCTCTCGTGTTTAATTAATTTATCAAAATAATTATACATATTTTCAAAAAGAATACTATAAAAATAAGGTTTTTCTTAAATTAAAGGAAAATCAAATCTACGATTCCAATAAATCAAAGTATGGGTTTTTAATTGGTAAAAGTAGTCTAGAATTTTCAATTAAAACCAAGACAATACCTATGATATTTTTTGAAAAATATTTTCATATATTAATCTCATATTTTTATATGTAAATCTCAAAACTCAAATTTAATAATCCTCTAGAAAATAAATTTCTAAAGTTTCCACGATCCATACCGCTTAAACTTTAAATTACCTAAGCAGACCTAAGCCCTAATCAAATTTTGTTTCTTAATTTTTATACTTTTATGGTTTTGACGGCTAAAGATACTCCAAAAGAAGGTACTGATAATGAAGCAGTGAAAAACGGTAGATAAGGGATGAAAATCTAAGATGAATTTATTTTGATTTTTTTAACTTGACCCATACTCAATTATTTATTAATCAAAAATACAATACTATCAATCTATTCATAAAAAAAATGAATTTTAAATCCCTAGCCCCCGAAGCATAATCTAATTGGTGCTTTAATGAATTTATTACTGATTGATACTTGATTGATTGATATCAAGTGCAAAAATGCCACCATAATTTTTATCTCAATTTTTCTATATGAACTCGAATTGATAAAGTCAGATACTTTTGCATAGTATCTTCCCAAAATATTTACATCTAGAAACTATTAAAAGGATCAAGAAATGCTACATTTCTTGACTTTGGAATTAGAAACCATTAACCAATTATTTTCATCCCTAACCAAATGGTAAAGATAATTTCTAGTCTTAGAACCGGAAAAGCCGTAGTACATCATCAGGCTACATCAATTATTACATCTACATTACTACATCTATTACATAGAATTAATGCAGCTTTTAGAATGCAAACTTGGCTGAGAAAACTAAAAATGGCAGAAATTATTATGGTGTCTAAGCTTAGTAAAAATCCTGCAAAGTTATAGATAAAAATCCTACTGATCTATCAGCCTTTGGCCAACAATATCTAAATTGTTTAAAAGATTCTTAACAAAAATCGGTCAGCTGTATAAAAATTTGGGCTTAGAGCCAAACATTCTTCCATACAGCGATGTCATTTTATAGAAACATCCTGATATTTTCATACATAAGGATCCATAAACAAATAATAAATAATATTATAAATAATAAAGAATAAATTACAACCCTTCTTTCAATCTCTTGACAAGTGAATCCCAAGGAGTCTAACGTTAGAAGTCATCCACAGTATCTTAAGTATACAATCAATTTTTTCAGTGACTCTCAAACTGTGGAATGCAAGCATATCAAAGTAAAGTATTCCAAAGAATCTCTCAATTCAAAATTGATACTCTAAGTTGCTTATCTACATTTAATCTTAGATTTAGGATATTTTTATTCAAAATTGTCAGTAACAATCAATATACAACTAATCAATAAATCATTCAAACTATGATTTATATGATCAATATATTTTAACAGAAGCGCTTGATAAATCTTTTAAATCAAAATTAAATTTCTAAATTGGAAAATTTAAACTGCATTGCTTCAACTGGCACCACTGGCACTAATTGGAAAGTTTTAGGTCGATAGATTACTCAGTTGCAAATTTCTTTATAAATTCACATATTTTTTGATTTAGAAATAAGTTGGTATCAATAACTAATATTTTCTGCAGAAAAATGCTAATCTAACAAAAGGAGGAGGTATTAAATACAAAACAAAAATAGTAAAGAAACTTATGTTTACAAGAATAACTATTGAAAATTTTGGAAAAGTTTTTGGGATACGAAGCAACGTACACTAAAAGAATAATGATAAATCCCAAATTAATAATGAAATTCATTATGGTTTTTGGAATAAAGAAGAGTCAGGATATCCTGGTTTTACTTTAACCCAAATTCTCTGATTCTCTAGATCAATATTTGCTTTTTTCTTCATTCTATTAAAAAATTGACTTTGAAATAAAATCAGTTATTATTGAGGTTTTAATTCCAAATTTACAGTGAAATTCATTATGATTTTTTGAAATAAAGGAAAGCTAGCATATCCTTGTTTTTCTTCAACCCAAATTCTCTGATTTTCTACATCAACATTTGCTTTGTATACAATATACAGAATATATTGCGGTCCAATTTATGTAGTTTAATTTAAAATAATAATATATAAAAATCATAACCATAAACATAAATTTGAACAGAAGTTCAAACAAAAATATTCGTGACGTATTGCCCAAAAACGTATTTTGATTGCCAAGCAATCTTCCTCAGTGGTCACCAAGTAGTTTGGATCACTCCGTAACTGCTTTGTGATGATTCATCGAAAATGAATCATCAGTGAATCATCACCACGCAGTTTATTTGTTCGTTAGTTACAAAATTTCAAAATAAAGAAGATAAATCTAAAAATTATATCAATGTTTAAAGCTTGATTATTCGGAAACGGCGTATCTGGCGAAAATTTTTAAAAAAATGTTTTTTGTAGGGAATTTAATTTTCTATAAATATATGTGCAGATGAACTTTTTTACTTTGATAGTTTGACAGCATTGACACAAAAATTAAAGCACAAATAAAAAATTGAAATTAAAGATGAAAGACATCTTAATATGAATATTAAGGGCTCAAACATTTTCGATATTTTTTTTTTGTCACCTTGAACGATATTTTCGATATACTTTTCAAAAAAATAGTTTTTTTTCTTTTGGCCCAGTCTAATATTCATTAAACTTTTGGTTCTAAAAATGTTGCAATTTGTATTAAAAGTGGCAGAAAAAGTCTACAGGGAAAAAAAACACTTGTTAACCATTGAAATTCTAATAATCGATTTACAGATTTTGTCAAAAGAAACTTTTATTCTACTGAAATGCAGTTCAACTTTCGATCGACAAAAGATAAATTAAGACTCGAAAAACTATTACAGGCTAAAAAGCCATGAAAATTTCAATATAGTGACTCAAGATTATTGTCGAAATTTTTCAAATAAATTGATGAAAAATTAATAATAAGCCAATTACAAATCGCTGTAGGTGTCGTCATTGAATCCCTCATGTCCCCGTCCTTCAATAATTCCCTCTCATTTCGTCTCGATTTAAATAAATAAATGGTTAATTTAAAATAATAATTAATTACTCGAATCATTTACAAAGTTATTCGTTCCGTTTTCCTATCGTTCATCGTTATCGCGTCTCTCTCCGCTCGTCTCACATTTCATGTCATTCTTTTCTATTCTCGAAAAAATTAATTATCCAAATAAATGTAAGTTTGTATGTGTGCATGTTTTTTTTTCTTCTAATCAAGAAAAAATACGTCTTTATTAAAAAATATTAAAATAAGAATATTATGTGGATAATAGTCACGTATACATACATCAACGATAATCAGTGTAGCAGCCATTTTTACGGTATTTGTATGGGTAAGTTTTGACGTGTTTGATTATGATGTTTATCCAATCTTGCCCAACAACATAGAAATAATAAAAAGCATGTACCTATTCACAGATGGATGGAAAAAAAATATAATTAAAAAGCGTTACATGTAGACATCATTATCATCATCAACATCATAGTCAAAAGTAGCATCAAATGTATATATAGTAGGCACTTTACAACTCATTCTCTTTTCGTCATCGGCTTTGTGAGATATTTATTTTTCGTTGGACCGACAGGTTTCATTTCGGTTTTATGACTTGATTAACTTAAATAATAATTATCATATTAATAACAATGAGACGAATATAATTTAAACGTAACATAATATAAAGTATTCTGGTGGTATTATAATTTTCGTGAGGTGAACAGAGAAACGAAAGGAAAACAGTCAAAAACCACATTTTGTGTCAATTAAAACAACGATAAACGATGATAATAATCAAGTTGAGACATCTTATGATACGATGTCAGGGCAATAAAGTGAATTTAATATTAGACGTTGACTTTATGTACCTCTGCAATGAACAGTACCGGATTTATTGACGTGGAAACTTATGCATATAAATTTTGTGTACAATTTAAGTATTTTTTTTAAATTAATTCTCGTATTCGAAAAAAAATCCATGACAGGTCAATCAATTCTAGTTTGTTTATATGCAGATCGATTAAGTTAATAAATATTTAACTTTGAAGACTAGAAATCTATTACTTGCATCTAAAATCCGGCTATTGCGATGTTATGTCTTTTCCATTTGGCAGTATGGATTGAAATCTTGGATCTTATTGGAGAAATCATGCAATAAAGTGAAGGTTTTTTTGCCGTATCCTCAGAATAACAAAATCTGATTGCATAGCAATCGAGGAGATAAAAAGAGGAATAGTCTCAATAAAGAACAGAACGCTGGAATACCTGGATCATCTCAAGAGAAATCCAGGAAGATATTATATATTACAATTCATTATACTGGGGAAAATACAAGGATGAAGATTATCCTGGGCTTAAAAATTTATGGGCATAATTCCTCCCAACAATGGTCAACTAATTTCTAGTAACACTCGACTAAATAAGGTTGACCTTCCTGAAGAAGAACTACAGAGTACTAGTAGACTCTTATGAAGAAAATTATATTTAAAACGCTGTTTATTTAATCATTGGCTCCAATACGATTTCCACAACAAAATTTTAATGCATAGATATTAGTCTTAAAGAAAATATATGATATTTAAATTTTATAAACGCTTTTGAAGATTTCTTTCCGAATTATCTTAATTTTTATTCTGTTTATGGTCTGTAAAATCCTATATAATCTTTAAATTTGTATAAACGCTTTTAAAAATTTCTTTTCGAATTGAATAAATTTTAATTCGCCTTATCGTCTGTAAAATCCGGCTATTGCGATGTTATGTCTTTTCTATTTAGCAGTATGAATTGAAATCTTGGATATTATGGGAGTAATCTAGCAAAAATATAAAGGCTTTATTGCCGTATCTCTGAACAACGAAAGCTGATTACATAATAATTGAGAAGATAAAAAAGGAATATTTTCAATAAAGAAGAGAACGTTGGAATACCTGGATCACGTCGAGAGGAATCCCGGAATTTACGGTATATTACAACTCATTATGCTGAGGAAAATACAAAAATACAAGGGTGAAGAAACATTAGCAAAAAATTATCCTGATTGAAAAGTCTATGGCCATAAGTTCTCACAACAATGGTAAACTAATTTCTAGTAACACTCGACGAAATTAAGTTGAATTTCCTGAAGAAGAACTATAGACTTCTATAGTAGTAAAACTATACGTTAAAAGCTGTTTGTTTGATCAAAATATGTACCATTAGCTCCAATAAGATGTCCACAACAAAATTTTAATGCATAAATATTAGTCTTAAAGAAAATATATGATCTTTAAATTCTATAATTGTTTTTAAAGATATTTTTCCAAAAAGTCTTAATTTTTACAATGCTTAAAGCCTGTAAAAATTGTTTCAAAAGGTTCGATAGAATACTGATTAAGAACCACTGGATTAAACAGTATAGAAATGAAGTCATAGTGAAAAACTTTGTATTAGTCTTTATTAACTCTAAGGATAAACATTTTTGTAAAATTGATATTGATGGCCTAAAACCTCTTTAAGAATCGTATATTGAAGAACATAGAGTACTGTAGGAGATTCATGAAGAAAACTATACGTTAATAGCTGTTGATTTATTCAAAATAGGTATCATTACCTCCAATAGAATTTCCATTTGAAAATTTTAATACATAGATGTTAGTATTACAAAAATTATTTGATCTTTAAATTCAATATACGCTTTTGAAAATTTCTTTCCAAATTCTCATAATTTTTACAATGCTTATAGCCTGTAAAAAATTTTTAAAAGGTTCGATAGAATCCTGATTAAGAACCACTGGAATAAACAGTATTGAAATGAAGTCATTGTGAAAAACTTTTTAACAGACGTAACTAACTCTAAGGATCATAATTTCTGTAAAATTGATATTCTTGCCATAAAATCTCGTTAGAAATCGTATATTAAACCACATGGAATACTATAGTAGACTTCCATGAAGAAAACTATACGTTAAAAGCTGTTTATTTAATCAAAATATGTATGATTGGCTCCAATAGGAATTCCACAACAAAATTTTAATACATAGATGTAAGTTTTAAAGAAATTATATCATCATCAAATTCTATAAAAACTTTTGAAAATTTCTTTCTAAAATGTCTTAATTTTTACACTGGTTATAGCCTGTAAAAATTGTTTCAATTGTTTAAAAAGATTCGATTGAATCCCGGTTAAAAACCACTGTAATAAACAGCATAATTGTATACAAATTTCAGTAAAATTGATATATTTCCTCTAAAATCTATACAGTTTATTATCTTTAAATCCAATAAGCACTTCATATTTATAAAAGAAATCATATAAATGAACTTGAAAATCAAAAAATTTAGTATTTTCAACACAGAATTTAATACTTTCCAAGTATGTATTCATATTTTGGAATTACGCAAGTAAAAGTACAGGAAACATTCTTCAAAATGTAGACTATTTTTTTTAATTTTTTTTGTAAGTTCTACTGGAAAATTATGGACTTAAAAAATTTTGTTTAGATTTAAACAGCTCCGTTTTTAAATCCGGCTCTGGTAATGAAGAGATGTCAGGCCAGAAAATACCCTAATAGGCAATGATGATGATGAGAAGAATAAGAGTTCGTCAAAATTAATTGGATACGCCGATATAATATCTAATATTTACTTTTATATATACAATTAACGACTAAGACAAAGATAGAATGAAATAAATGAGGAAACCGATGAGGAGAAGAACTTATATTCGAAATATTTATACCTATATGCTTTGTGGCTTATAGCATCAATTAATGCCTCATTTTCGGTAATAAAGATGCGAAATTGGTGGTATAGTTTTACATAAAAATGGTTGTGTTTTACACTTGAAAAATTAGTAATCTACCAATGGTTTTAGGTAGTTTAAGATTTAAAAAAGGTATTAGAAATTTTGGGAAAACTAACGGGGAAATTACCTTGTTAAGCCGAAAAGCACAAAGCTTTTGATCGAGTAAAATGAAAATTATGGATTTCCAAAGTTCAAATTGCGTGGAAGCATTTTGAAAAGTTTGCACCAATTTTGCAAGCTTACATTTTGGTTAAATATTGTTAACGAAAATCATCACGAACTTTTCGGACAACCAATAGAATAAATGGGAAAACAGGTGGTTCTCTATGTATCATGTATCATGGGGCAGGAAATTAAGATTCATATAATTAAAAAAGATTTCAATAAAGCTAGAAATTCAAAGAAAATTCCCTATAAAGGATGCATTTTTATTAATATCTGCAAAGAATGATCAATATTATCGAAAACAATTTGCATCAGAAACTAAATAATAATTTACAAAAATTCATCAAGAAATATTTCAATGTTTCGGAAGACTTACAATAAGGACAATTTAGTTCAACCCAAATATTATGTCATAAATTTTCTAAAGACACATTGATAATATAGAATAACTGGGAAAACAGGTGGTTCTTCTCTATGTATCATGGGGTAGGGTGATTTTTTTTTTACTTTTTTTTTGGTCCCATCGTGAAATTTTGTTGGAAATACCAAAAAAAAAAAAATTCCCTGAAAGTTTGAGCCCTTAATATTAATTTTAAGTCCTCGATCAAGACGTGTAAAGATTTCCCATTGAAAATACACGGAAACTCTGATTTTTTATTTTTAAATTTCTATATCTCAGCGGCATTTCATGGGATCGCTTTTACCGAAGATGCTTTTTTCTCAGAATTAAACGCTCTACAAAAGTGCCCATTGCGACAAAGTCGTAACTCACACCGGTGAGGTAGTGCGGGCCACTGAACCTGATTTTTCCATAAAATTCGCGTTTTTTTTTGCATTTATCTCGTAAATAACAAGAGCAACGGAAGAATAATAAATGAAAAACTTGTAGAGAATTTGATTTCCTACAAAAAAGTTCCTCTAGACCAAATCGCGAAGATCAATATTAAACGAGATATTAAGCCTTGAATTGATTTTTCTGTGAAATTTAATTTAAAATTGATTTAAACTTTAAATCAATGATCGGCAAAAATTTCACAGAAAAATCAATTCAAGGCTTAATATCTCGTTTAATATTGATCTTAGCGATTTGGTTTACGCAACCTTTTTTGTAGGAAATTAAATTCTCTACAAGTTTTTTATTTATAATTTTTCTGTAGCTCTTGTTATTTACGAGATATATGCAAAAAAAACGCGAATTTTATGGAAAAATCAGGTTCAGTGGCCCGCACTACCTCACCGGTGTGAGTTACGACTTTGTCGCAATGGGCACTTTTGTAGAGCGTTTAATTCTGAGAAAAAAGCATCTTCGGTAAAAGCGATCCCATGAAATGCCGCTGAGATATAGAAATTTAAAAATAAAAAATCAGAGTTTCCGTGTATTTTCAATGGGAAATCTTTACACGTCTTGGTCGAGGACTTAAAATTAATATTAAGGGCTCAAACTTTCAGAGAATTTTTTTTTGGTATTTCCAACAAAATTTCACAATGGGGCCAAAGAAGGTCAAAAAAAGCCAACAAAAAAATCACCCTAAATTCATGGGGCAGGAAAATTAGATTCATATAAATAAATAAATTTCAATAAAGCTAGAGATTCAAAGAAAATTCCCTATAAAGGATGAATTTTTATTAATATCTGCCCAGAATGATCAATATAATCGAAAAATGTGAACAATTTGCATCAGAAAATAAATAATAGTTTACAAAATACATCAAGAATTATTTCAATGTTTGGTTTCTGAAGATTTACAATTATGACAATTGAGTTGAACCAAAATATTATGTTATCATATTTTCTCAAGACACATTGATAATACTTTTAACGAGCCTAAAATTTAATTAAAAAAATAAAAATAATAATTAATTTCAAGTTTCGTTATGATATCAAGAACCAAATTCGTGGAAATTACAAAAATTAAATTATTTTTTAAAGCAATTATTTTCCTTCAACACTTTAATATTGTGTGGTACAATAAAGATAATGAATTAATAGCGACGCAAACATTAAATTAAATTAAAAGACGTCACACGAATATAATACAAGAGGAATGTGTTTTATCAAAAAAAGCATTTTATGGCAATAATTATGTGTCGTAATTATTGACTAAAATGTTTTCGACTATCAAACATATGAAAAAAGTTATCAACTCAAAATTAAACGAAACATACAGTTAATTAAAATAAAAATATTTCGATTGTCCGCGTCTTAATCGTTAAAACATTGGAAAAAGATTCCATCCATATTCAGGAAACGTTTAGTTGTTATTGATAATCACAATTCACGGGTTCAGGGTTTTACAATAATATGTTATTGTTGTTTTTTTCAAAATTTTCGTTTTTACTATCTTAATTTATTAATTAACATTTTGTTTTTCTTTGATTATTTACCTGGGGCGTAATTAATTCAATCGTTTTAATCTCAATTAGTGTATAGCATAGCATTGGTTGTAGCTATCATGAAAGCAGCTTGTCGACCAATTAATTCGATACCAAATCGAACCCTCGTCCTATTAGCCTATCATCAAATCGTTCTTCGGTGAATAGCCCAATTATATGAGTGGACCTCTATAATTAATCTAAGTAAATCTATACGTAATTAAGAGCCCATTTTCAGATTTTAATTTATTAAAATGAATCGTTAACATACTAATTTTTCAAATTTTTATATAAGATATTGGTTGTTTTTAGGGTTTTGTAGCCAAATGGTTAAAAAATAAAATGAATATTGTTTTAGTTTGGAACTATACAGGAAAGCTTTTGCCATCAGAAGCTATTATCATACTATTGGGTCAGTCCAATTCAGTCGGTCCAGCACTGGTCGCTTAATTATTTTTTTTAGTTCTGATTTTTTTTTTGCTGCCGCTCCAACATGATGGTAGTTCAAATTCATCATTATTTTAATTTTATTGTTTTTAGTTTTCCAGTGGTGGCCATATTAGTTTTACTAGGCGCAGACATTTTCGCACTTTTAAGGGTTTGCGGAAACTTGATTATCTCAGGCCCTATTTGTCCTATCAAAATGAAAGTCTCAGCTCTTTGTCGAACACCAAGATTAGTTGATGACTATGGATACGTACATACATTATAAGCTTTCAGAAAGAAGTATATGTTTTAAATTTAAGATATGAATAACAGTTAGCCCACAGTATATGTTGTTTTGTATAAAATGCCCTTTTTGTCAAGTATATGTCACATATTAAATGGTTAAATACATTATATTCACTACTGAAGTATGCATTATTTTGACATTTTGTGCTTGCAATACCTCTGCTCCTAGCAAAATTTCCAACTCCAAATTTTAAGTGCATAATACTATCATACAGTACTATAGTGGGGTGATATTTCAGATTTTTATCTGGTCCCCCACCAGAGATATTGAGCTCAGAAAATTGCAAATTTTGAGAGATTCTAAATTTTGTTATTTTTTATTTTAAAAAGGCTTAAAGTCTCAGACTTCAAATTATGTTTTTGAATACAACTAGTACCTAATTGTTAGTAAAAAAAGTTTTAACGTGTAGATTCTTTCCCTTCCTTCACAATCTTTCCGTGAAATTGGGAGTTTTTACAAATGAGAGCTACAAATTTAGGCTGAAATTTCACCCCACATTTCTTTTAAATAAAGTACGCTTATATTTGGAAATGCCCTTATGATCTAATACTTTTTAACTACAAAACTCAAATTTGATGAACTTTGTCCCAATTTTGATCGAAATTTGTAGTCAACATCTTATTTTTTTTTTAATTTTCATGAAAAAGAATTGATGCACTTTATCCATATTTTAAAATCGATAAGGTGCAACTACGCAAAACTAATTAAAAAAGGTATCATTTTTGAAATAATTAGGGGTTGAATTGCCAAGAGTGACATTCAAATTAAAAGTTTTTCCAATTCTATTCTTTCTTGTTTACTTTCGTATTTTATATCATTATATCATTATTCTTCAATATAGATCAAACTTACATACCAACCAATCAATAGTATGTCTCAACAGAAAACAGATCAAGTATTTCTATTATTAGTGCCATCTATTCGTTGATTTCTTCATTAAAATGTTGTAAGTTGATGTAATGATTACCATTTGTAATTATTTAAATTGTTTCTATCCCAAATTATTTTTTTCGTGGTTATTAATTTTTGGCAAATGCACATTACTTGAGCTTTAAATTAATAATAATAATATGCTTAGATTATATCAGAGGTTGCCAAAAGTTTTGAGTTTTCGAGCAGAATGTAGGCCAAGTGGCGAGTAATGTTAATTTTGTCAAGTTAAATTTTTGAGAAATATTAATAATACCTTAAAAAACTTCAATATTTTTACTTTAGTAACCCAATGGTAGGTATATGTAAAATGGTCAGCAAGCTGACATTTGAGAACACTAGATTGGGATATTTTTAACTTAATTAATGAGCTTCCATAAGCACAGATCTTCTCTTTTTACAGAGAAGAGAATTTTACAAAAGTTCATAGACTGAATGAAAGTTCGATTAGGACGAATTATTGAGTACAGATTAGATATGACCCTTCGAGCCGGATAGTTGATAGTGTATTTTTAGTGTCATCTATTCTTTGTTTTATTTATTAAAATGTTGCTGGTTAATATTAAGACTACAACTTGTAATTACTTAAATTGCTTCTTTCCCTAATTATTTTTTTCATGGTTATTAACGTTTAGCAAATTTGCATGACTTGAGCTTCAAATTATTGCCTTATTTGCTTCGATTATATCAGAGGTCACTAAAATTTTTGAGTTTTTGAGCAGGATGTCAACCAAGTGGTGAGCAATGTTAATTTTTGAAGATGAAATTCTTAGAAAATATTAATAACTCAAAAAAACTTCAATATTTACACCATAGTAACCCAATGGTAGGTACATGTAAAATGGTAAGCAATCTCACGTTTGAAGATCACTAGATTAGAATATTTTTAGCTTAACTATTGAGCTTTCATAACCACAGATCTCTTTTGGAGAATTTTACAAAAATTCATGGACTGAATGAAACGTCGATGGGGACCAATTATTAAGTACAGGTTAGAAATGATCCTTCGAGCCGGATAGGTTATAGTTTATTTTAAGTTAATTGGTAGAAGACATGTGTTGGATGGATTAATTGGTTGAAATCAAATATGGAAAAAATTATGTAAAACGATTGAAGCGTTGTTGTTTTATTGTCGTTTATCCATAATCAATTAAGTCAATTAAGTCATAGAGAGCCTCATAGAGAGATGACGGATGACGGATGAAATATTTCGATAGTCGCCAAGGTATTATGTTTCCGAAGATGTTTTAATCTTAGTGATCTCGTCTCTTTCAAAAGGCTCACCTTCCCATAATTCTATTCTGTATCTATCTCTCATTCAGGACATGTCATATATATTTATATGTGTATAAGCCCATTATTCTCTATGTAGTATTCATGTATATAAAGTGTTAAATAATGTCCAACAAAGACAAACATGGCTGGAAATATTCAGCTAAGGATGGTTGGGTGCAAATGAGAGATGAGAGAACAAATGTTGATCTGCCTTTAGTGAACAGCGGGCGATCTCAGTTACCTTTAACGAACGCCCGCTGTGTCCAGAACAGCTGTCGCTATAGCAACGCCTGACCAGCCAGAAACCAACGTCTTCATCATCATCATCCGGGGCAGCAGCAAAAGGCCAGAGCAAAAGCAGCAGAAGCAGCAGAATTGCTGCTGCACTATCGCAGTATCCGCATCTCTATCTCAAATTTGTCTGTCAGACCATCGGACATGGATCAACAATCGCCAGAAAAGGACAACATCGCGGCCGAAGAGGCGATGTTGAGGAGGACGCGAACGCTCATTTTATTCCCATAACGTGCATTTGGCCAATTATGGCACATCGTAAATAAATGTGCCTATTACTTACTCGCATTTTATGAACACCAAAAAAAAAAAAAAAAACGGCATTATCGAGAAGAAGAACAAACATAGCGACTTAATTTCCATAAAAGCAAAACATTACGCCATGCCCTATTTGATACTTTAATCGTTTGTCAGATAGGATCAAACGGATAAACCGTTCCGAGCTCATATACTCATTTATCTATCACATAGCACTTATCAATTAAAACGCAAACTACATTATTAAGGCAAAAAATATTTATGTCTTCCGAGAATGTTGCAATTAAATCATTTTTCCGAGAAATTATACGAATATATGTTTCATTTAATTCAACTTATGATTTGCTACTTATTTTACCAACGAGAATGATTTATAAATGTTATCTTGCGATAATAGTTTTATTAATGGCAAAACAAACATTTCTTGGCTGCAGATTCTTAAAAAATGATCATTCGTAATTAAAATTTAATTATTCATATCAATAAACGATTTCCGGATATTCGATAAATCGTTTGTTATGGCCTATTTTATGTAAGTAAGAAATTAAATTATTCGATTATTATAAATTGCTTCTTTGAATGCAAAATGACTGATTAAAAAAAATGTTTTTTTGGGACTTTCCATTGAAATTTTAAACCACTAAATAATTTTTTAGATAATAAATTTATTTGTATAAACGTCCAACGTCAAAAGTGCCTCTTGTATTTTAAGTAGTGTTTTGGCAGAAGATTACATCCCAATATTTCTACTATAGGAAAAAAGAAAACATTCGAAACAGTTTTGGGTTTATTATTTACTGTTAAACTTTTGAAATGAGCTAAAATTGAATAATAAATCATTCAACAATACTATTTATATAATATGAAATATATTGTGGTCCTATTGTAGTAATATAATTTACAGAAGTAAACTCTAAACATATTTTTTTTTTAAATAAGAAGACAATTCAGGTTATTTAAGATCGTTTTTTTTTATTTAATATTTTTATTATTCAATTAGCTACGTTTCGTTACTTATCATAACTTCACCAGGCTTCTTGATTCACAAAAATAAAATATTTTCAATTTGAAAATATTTTATTTTTGTGAATCAAGATTTTTGTGAATAAAATATTTTCAAATAGAATATATTTTATTTTGGTAAATCACGAAGCCTGATGAAGTTAAGATAAGTAACGAAACGTAGCTAACTGAATAATAAAAATATTAAATAATAAAAAAACGATCTTTAATAACCTGAATTGTCTTCTTATTTAAAAAAATAAAAGCTGAGATCTGAATTTTATCATCTATAAATTTTAACAAAAGTTCAAACAAATGAATTAGTGACGCATTAGCCAGATACGTATTTCGATTGCCAAGCAAAAATTATGTTACATTAATAAGATCACAATATATTTTATATGTTATATAGACAGTATTAAGTGTTTAAAGTCAGGGAAAAAGTTTAATTTCATTCAACAAATGCTACATAAATTATCATCTTCTTTAGAAGAAAAATTGGGAGTTTTTTCCTTGATGTTCTACAGTAGGTACAATGCATTGTATATTCGAATAAAAAAGGGTCTCGGGCGGATTTGCCCCGTGTAAGGTTTTACCCTACTGCTCATTACTAGATTACCATTTCTATATCATTTGGGGGAAAGAAAATTCAAGATTTTTTATATCATTTCATGGCTTAACGAACAAACATATAATATAAACTATTTCCCATGATTTTCGATTACTCGTTTTTATTTGGGGAATAATTTTATAGGGCCACCTTTCAAAAATAAAAGTATAAAATACTCGATTTTCCGAAGCATTTCTTGAAATCAATTTTACACGATCAAGAGGGTTGTTTGCCATGGGCAAAACAAATGACAATCACCTGGTAACAAGTGCAAACTGTAAGTTGGGGGATAAGAACCTTATAACGAACTTCCTGGAACTTCTGATAGGTCACCAAAGCCATTTAAGTTTACGATTGTCCAGATAGAACACAATTCCTCTTTTATTGGCCAATTCTGGACAATTGGTCCCAATATTTGGTCCAATTTCGGGGAAAAAAGCCCAAATTAATTGAAATGCAACTCATAGTACTCGATATCCTTCCACGTATATCAAACACGTGCTGAAATCTTCCAGAATATTTATTCTTTTTTGGCCACCAAAATAGAGAACTTTATCAGCCGTCAATCATCAAAATTTTTTAGAAAAATGGGCAAAAAAGTGGAAAATAAAAATAAACAACGCAAAATCTACACACATAGTGTTTACACTGCGCAGAAATATATGTCCACCGGTTGCAATGGAAAGCACAGAACTACCGCAAAAAAGCACGGTAAAATATCTCAGAATGCACTTAGATCAAAAACTTACATGGGCTATGCATATAAAAAAAACTCGAGAACATTTAAATAAAAAATACAAAAAAATGTACTGGCTAATGGCATCTAATGCATCATTATCAACAGAAAACAAACTTCTTCTGTACAAGGTCATCCTCAAGCCCATATGGACATATGGGATACAGTTGTGGGGTACTACATCCAGCTCCAACATTGAAATCCTACAAAGATTCCAATCAAGGACCCTACGACAAATAATCGGTGCTCCATGGTATGTAAACAATAAAAAAATACATGAAGATACAGAAATGCCACCCGTAAAGGAGGAAACTCAAAGGTTTAGTAAAAAATTCCTGACAAAACTAGACGACCATTCCAACCATCTAGCAATAAACTTACTGGACAACACTGAGATGATAAGAAGGTTACAAAAATGGAATGTAATAGATTTGCCTGATAGATTTTATAACTGAACAAATATTCCTATTAACTATTTATTGCCAAATTATTATTTCTTATTATATACCTTTATTTTTATACATTACTTATATATTAATGTTTCACATTATTTTTAGCATTGGTATTGTTATAATAGACTATTATTATTATTCTTATTGCTACTGTTGACTGTTTTTTATGATTGTTGTTATTGCTACAAAAATAACTATTAGTTATTGTTGCTATTGATTGTTAAAAATCTATTTTGTACTTACAGCACTAATCTACTGGGACTAGTGCTTACATGTGATTGTCTATGGATTGAATGCACTTATTGCAACCCTATACAGATTGTGCAATTTATTTGAAAATAAAAAAAAAATATTAGGCCTTAATGCACAAAAATTTCCCTTAAATGATACTTTTACTAAAACACATTTTTTTCTTATTTCTAATTTTAAAACAATTGTTAATTTTTGCATTTTAAAAAGCACTGCCTTTAAAGTTCATTTTTTGAGGAACATTTGTTGTAAAAATTTGCCAACTATTTGTCCTTTTTTTTGCCTTCAGTTGTAAATGTAATGTCTTAATTTCACCCCATCCCAATTGATTAATTTACCAAAGACCACGAATGTCAGCCAGATACAGCACCGCAATAAATAACCGTCCGACAATTAGAGTATTGTAGGTGTTTGTTTTCACATAAAACCGATAATTTTTCGTTAACATTTTTACGATCGGATTTTAGTGTTTTTATTTATTGTGATCGTAAGACATGGAACAAAATATTATAAACAGGTTGGCTGCAACCAACCGACCGAGAGTCGATGGACAGACGGACCAACGACGAGGATCTATGGACCACAAAGTGTCTTGTCTTATGGATGATAATTAAGTGTCTTACATATGCATTCTGATCGATTTGATAATTTCCTTTTATTTCCCATTTCTTCGTATTCGTTTTCCCTTCTCTGTTTTTTTTTATTGCCTCTACATAATAAAAGCTTATCTTAAGTGAATCATCTCTCTAGGACTCAATAACATGTTACAAGGGTGCGCTAGAACCGCGCAGAACCGTATCAGGAATATCTAATTTGAATATTATTTATTTTAATTTTTTTATTTTTATTTTTTGGTGAGTAAAGGCATCCTTATACTATTAATAACGAAAGGCAGATTGAAGATAAGTTCAAAACTGCTTTATTAGTCGTAAAATATAACTATGCTCTATTTTTTTACATGTTTCAAGAAACAAAATCTTTAATTAATTGTAATGAATATAAAAAAGGGCTTTCATAAAAATATGTTTTTCATTCGAAAAATTTCAGAATAAAAATTAATGCTTTTCTCGGCGATTTTTCGATTGAGGGTAGGGAATCGAAGCAAGAGAATCAAAGGACCAGAAACTTTATAGGGAAAATTTGTGAAATTTTTTATTGTGATTATAACTTTAGTTAACTTTTCGTATCAATTTTTCCTAGATAACATCGTTTTACTAAGTTTTTTATAAAGAATATATTACTCGTTTATTTTGAAAGTGGTGTAAGTCCATTTCAAGTAACTAAAGTAACTTCTTCTTGTAACTAGAACAAAGTATGTTAATTATTTAACTGCTAAGTTTTCACAAATTACTGATTTCATTTTAGTTGTTAACAAAAACGCCAATTATTCCCTCCTCCTTAGTATCTTATGTTCCTATGGTTAAAAATGATAATACTATAGGGGTTGTTCTTGAAATGGACTTAACTCACTTTAAAAATAAACGGCGCATATAATGTATCTATGGATGTATCTATGATACATCTTTGGTGAATAATATTGCCTATGATTTCCTTACAGTAAAATGAAATTTATGTCATTTTTGATTTAACATTAAAAAGATTGTTATGATACAATAAAGCCAACAGGTTTTTTTATTTATTCTCAGGAATTATGGAGAACTATAATGTAGTGTTACGAATTTCAAATGTCCACAAATGTAACCAAAATAGTGATAAAACAATTTCCATAGTTTTAAGACCACATAGGCTTTTTACCTTCCCTCTAGACCGATGATTCTTAACCAGGAGTGTGAGAAATTATTTTTGAGGTAGAAGCCCCTAACCATAAAAATTATAATATTTTTGAGTTCTAGTCCCTTTTTGGTCGGTCAATATCTGGCAAAGTTGCATTTTCTACTTGGAAGAAAAATTTAATTCGTAAATAAATCACCCATAATGAAAATTCAGCCATAAAAAAGAAAATGATACTATAAAAGAATTGAATTATCAAAAAAATCGCGAATAGAACCAAATATTGATCGACCTAAACGAAACTTGAGCCCATTTTTGATAATAAATTTCGTAAAAAAATTATTTTTCTAAGCCAAAAAATCAAACCTTGTTTTAAGGGAATGTGAAGATCTATTCTTAGATTCAAAGGGATACGGCTCACTTGTAAAATAAATAGCAATGCTATAGAGTAATTGGTCCCTGGCAAGGGTACCCAAATGAAAAACAAGTACGTGGGTCCCAGCAAATGCGTCTAAGTAAACGTATTTAATATATTTGTCGAAAAATCATTTAGTTGTTATTGAATACCTAAATGAAAAATAGTTTATATAATAAAATGAATCTTACATGTAAATATAGCAAAGCTACATTCCAAAAGAAAAACCAAATTATTGAATGAAGAATTCAAAGTTTTGGAGAAAGAATTAACAATTTTTTCCACTAAGATAAGCTTTTGAGGTTTGGTGTTAAAAGTCTGCCACTAGTAGAATAAGAACTTGATAATCTTTGTCTTTGTCTTATCTGGTTTTAGGACTTTATCTTCTACAAGAAAGGCCTTAAAGGTCAACATCTTCTTCAGGGACAAATAATTTGTGATATTTTTTATATAACAAAAATAGGTACCTATGTTTAACGAAGTATTTGGGGTTAAAGCTCTTTTTTCAATTGGGCCTCCTTTTCCTCTGTCCTTAACTCTGGACAGAATTGTGCCTATTCTCACTTGGTTTTACCATATTAAATATAGTAAGAAGAAAAAAAAATATTTACTATTGAAAATTTTGCCTTCTAGTGTACATAATTGGCCTAGTTTGCTGGTCAGTGTTGTTTTATCAGTGCTGTCATTCATGAATTGTAAACCCATGAATAACTTTTCTTTCAACCCTTAGTTACCCCCAAAAAGATAATTATTTGGTGGATTCTCTTTAAAAGACTCTTTTCTTCCCAGCTACTGTATGTTATAAAACTAATGGTTCAATATTTGGTTTATGGTTCACATATACACCTACATTTCAGAGGAACTGCATTAAGTTGCAATTGGAGATTTCAATGCATGGTTCGGTTCTTCCCTAATTTCTTTCCTTAGTGCCTACTTTTCTCACAAAAAGATAAATATTATAGTTATTTGGTGAATCCTCTTTAAAAGAATCTTTTTGATTCCCAGCTCCTACATTATACAAATAATGCTACGATATTTGCTTTATTTCTACATTCTGAAGTTACCATTATTTATTTATTTCATCATCCAAATCTATACGACATAATTTGCAATTAGAGATTTCAATGCATAATTCGGATCTTTCTTAGATTCTTCCCTTAGTGCCTACTTTTCACACAAAAAGACAATTATTTGGTGAATCTTCTTTAGAAGATTCGGCTCAAGTGTACTTTAGCACACCCACAATCTGGCAACGTTACATTTTCGACTTCGTTTTTAATTTAATTCGCGATTAATAGGCCTATAATGAAAATTTAGCTACAAAAGAGAGAATTATACCATATTAGAATTGAATTAACAAAAATATCTCGAATTAAATTAAAAACAAAGTCGAAAATGTAACATTGCCAGATTGTGGGTGTGCTAAAGTACACTTGAGCCAAAGATTCTTTTTGATTCCCACTTCCCATACTATAAAAATAATGGTACATTATTAGGTTTTTGGTTCATTTACCTACATTTTAGAGGAACCATTATTTTCTAGTCAATTTGCTTCATCATCATAGAGATTTCAATGCATGATTTGGGTTTTTCTTAGGTTCTTCCCTTAGTGCCTACTTTTCACACAATAGACAATTGTTGTAATTATTTGGTGAATCCTCTTTAAGAGAATCTATTTGATTCCCAGATCCTATATTATACAAATAATGCTACGATATTTGCTATTTCCACATTCTGGAGTTACCATTATTTTTTCCATTAATTTAATTCATCATCCAAGTCTATACAATATAATTTGCATTTGTAGATTTCAATGCATGGTTTGGTTCTTTCGTAGTTTATTTTCTTGGTGCCTACTTTTCTCATAAAAAGATAATTATCAGGTGGATTTTCGTTAAAAGATTCTTTTCGATTCCCACTTCTCATACTATAAAAATATTGATTCGTTATTTGGTTTCTGGTTCATTTACACACATTTTAGAGGAACCATTATTTTTTGGTCGATTTGCTTCATTATCCAAATTTAAGCGACATAATTTGCATTTGGAGATTTCAATGCATGGTTCGGTTCTTCTCTAATTTCTTCCCTTAGTGTCTACCTTTCACTCAAAAAGATAATTACTATACCTAATTATTTGGTACATCCTTTTTAAGAGAATCTTTTTGATTTCCAGCTCCTATATTATACAAATAATGCTACGATATTTGCTTTATTTCCACATTCTCGAGTTACCATTATTTTTCCCATTGATTTAATTCGTCATCCAAATCTATACGACATAATTTGCAATTGGAGATATCAATGCATGGTTTGGTTCTTCCCTAGTTTCTTCCCTTAGTGCCTACTTTTCTCATAAAAAGATAATTATCAGGTGGATCTTCGTTAAATGATTCTTTTTGATTCCCACTTCCCATACTATAAAAATAATGGTACGTTATTTGATTTCTGATTCATTTATTATCTTCATTATCCAATCTATACGACATAATTTGCATTTGAAGATTTCAATACATGGTTTGGTTCTTCCGTATTCCTCCCATTTTTCCACGGATTAAATCCCTACTTTTTCAACCCTCTAAAGTCAACCAAACTAAATAAAAGCTTGCTTTTAATTTGTTACCCAGAAGTCAAAAGATATATTAATTATAATACTTTCTTGGCAATTGAACTTTGCGTTTGTATATTAAGATGAAGATAAGCATTGAATTATTTTAGCACGACAATTTTTATTGTTCATGGTTCTACGAAACAAAATCACATCGTTTTGAATAAGAAACAAAAGAAAAACGTGATTTTCCGCTACTTTTAATTCAAAGTATCCATACAAAATTCGTTTGAAACATAAAAAAATTTGCATCTTTATTTATCTCATAAGTAACGTACTTCACAACCAATTTTGCTAATTTTGTCGAGACAATGAGAAAACGTACATATTTGATTTTTTTTTTTTTGTAAAATAATGATGATATTAATGTCGATATAGGCCGTTTGCCTGGCGTTTTCTAATGTCCAAATGCGGAAGCAATAACTCTAAACAAATGATCTGTGCTATTATTATTATTATTATATGGGCAAAATATTAATTATTTAATTGCCGTACGACTCACAAGCACCACCTATCACACACACTAACACCAACCCAAAAATGAACAAAAACGAAAAAGGCAAACGTTTAATAATTACAAATTCCCATATAATTTACAGTTAACTCAATTACATTATGAAACAACAAAAGCCATAATTTAAAACAAAAAAAAAAAAAAAAGAATCCAGAAACAAAAGCGAGTGAGACGAGGCGATTTTTTTTTGTTTCGTGTTCAATTCTTTTTTCTTGTTTTTTTTTTTTTTTTGTTTCCATCTAATTGCTAAGTGCTTTTAATT
Source organism: Sisyra terminalis (assembly GCA_958496175.1). Classification (NCBI taxonomy): domain Eukaryota; kingdom Metazoa; phylum Arthropoda; class Insecta; order Neuroptera; family Sisyridae; genus Sisyra; species Sisyra terminalis. Next base: position 43,949,187 of record OY292278.1, on the reverse strand, counting down.
TTGAAGAATTGGGCGGAGTTTTGTCGATTTCAAATTAGATTTAATAGATATTAGAGGGTGGGGTGGTTGGTGGCGTTGATAAATTTTGATTGCAATGAATAAATAAATAAATCTCACACCTTTTTTTTCGTGAACGAACGTTTTAGATTGTGGCAACGTTAATTATGAATTCCATACAAGAAAAGAAACCAATACAATCAAGCCATATATATCTGTAGTGTAAGTACCAACATATGTAGGTATATAGATAGAGAGAGTAATACCTCTATATATATGCATATTTGTATTTATATAAGTGTAATATGTTATCATCAAGTCTTTAGGCCCCCATTCAAAATGATTATTTATATCTATAGTCAGACGGCCCAATTGGACATTAAACATACCTATACTAACTAAACTGGACAATCGACTTAGCCACAAACATATGCTGTGGAAAAAAAAATTACACCATAAATCATTTCGGTCAAATGGAGGAGTAAATTTATATTATTTATTTATTTATTTATATAGACAATTAAAATTTCATCGCTTGTCTCTTTAGGTTAGAAAATATTATGAAAGCTGCGAAGACGTGAGAGAGATGGATAGTGTGGTTAGTGTCGGAAAAAAAAGCTCGCATATATAAAACATGAAGAACTTTGTCGGATTTTTTTTTCTCGTTTTTTTTTTGTTGGTCGTTCCGAATTTTTTAATGGTTTCTCTTTGAATTTGCATTAATGAAAGTGTAATTAATTTATAATATTTATTAAAGAGGCCATTTACGGGTGTTGGTCCAAAAGTATATCTAAAAGATACATGCGGTTTTAAAACCGATTTTATTTGGGTTATCTATACTTTTCCGGATGATAAATGCAAGAGAGATGTTGAGATTGCCATGGCAATTTCATTAACAAATTTTCATAGTCATTTCTTTTGTTTTTTGGGGACGGAAAATCTTAAGAAAATTCTTTCAAAATAGTTAAGATTTAATGAATCAGATCATACACAAAACATATAGTTATTAAGCAGGTGACTTTGGTGCCATCTAGCAACTAAAACAATAAAATTTAATATATAAACAGTTTTGAATTCATTGAATGAATTTTTGAAAAAAATCAAAAAATAAGGAAAAATTCGGAAAAGTACAAGTCTTCGCAAATGGATAAAAAATGGGATTTTTTTCATTTACACGTGGAAAAAATTTCTTTGCTAACATAGGTCTTTTAACAATGGAAAAATTGGTATTTTTGAATTAAGCCAAAATGGATAAATATCGATATTCTATAGGAATTTATCTTTTTTAGTATAGGATTTTTTCCTTTGATAAAATACAGAGGAAAATTCCTTTATAATCCACAGTTAATAGTGTTAAGTTGACATAGAGCTTTTACCTGGACTTTTTACAATGGTAAATTTGGTATTTTTACTGTGAAAAAATGGAACAAAATATCTATATTTTATAAGAATCTATTCTTTTAAGTATAGGATTTTTTCCTTTGTTATCATAGGGATTTTTTCCATGTTACCAAAGAAGTAAAATACTGAGCTAACACAGGAAAAGCTCCATTAAAAACCATAGTTATTTTGGCTATGTATACATAGAGCTTTTACTTTACAAACATAGTAATGTCTCCCATATCATTAACATTTCTATATGTAGAAGAAAACCCAATGTTCTCATCCATAAAAATTATTTGTATATAAAGTTGCCTAGTAAATTTCCCTCTTCAAACATAGGATTTTTTCTTATGTTGTTATGGTAAAATTTACTATATTAACATAGGAAATGTTAATATGTGCTATAGAAATTAAGGTATTCCCGTGGATCATTTGTGTGGACTAGAACTATTTTGGCTCAATATATTCGCGGAAATTCAATCAAAATCCATAGCAAATACAAAAAAATCGGTTCATTTCCCTTTTAAGGACGTTAATATCAGCTAAAGTTGCATTTTCTACTTTGTTATTACTTTGATTCGCGAATAACTTGGGTCAAAATGATTCTGATCCATGCTGATGTACCGGATTCACAGGAATACCAAAATTATTCCTTTGCTAAAATAGTAATATTTAGGAGGTTCTAATTGGGAGGCCAACCTAATTGAAATTCGGAGCTACTTTGGAAATGCATCATAACTCCGCAGATCACATATAATATTTGGTAAACATCACTATATTAGATTTAGATTTACTGAAGGCATTTTTGATATTATGTTGGTTTTCACTACTTTGGCTATTATAAAATAAATTTATATTTTGTAAGAGTGTGATGAATCTTATGGACGGGAAAATTGGTCAAAGTGGGCCTCTTTCGGATCACAGACCAACGGTTGGCTACTCCTGATTTAGTACATCTACGAAGTAATATCTTCAATGCAAAATTATGAAAATATTCCCTGTTTTTCGACGTGTAGAAAAAAATTTCTCATGGGAAAAATTTTAATTTTTTTCAAAAATGTTAAATTTTTGAAAAAAAAATTACAGTTAAAGTTGCTCTAAAAGCTTTAAGGGTGGAAAATATATAAAGCGAGTGATCATTTTATCAACAAGTAATAAAAGTAATGTTTGATATTGATTTTCTTTTTGCAAAAACCACCGAAAAATCTATTTCTACGGCCTCAATAAATGTTGAACTTTGATTTCTGTATTTCCAAGAAAATAATTAGTTTCACTAAATGTTTAATAATTTGCTTTCGAGGTTTTCTTATAAAAAATTATATAGTTTCAAATCCACTTGTCTAAAGCATACCGGAGTAGAGCTTTTGAGCGTCTAAGGATGAAAATTACGAAAATTTTGGTGACATGGTAACTTATAAAATTCATTGCTCAAAAATAAAAATCGGGGTAAGGGAAAGTTTGACTATGGTAGCATGTATTAAAATAGTTTGTGCATCGTGGAAAATGTACCTCAAAGATTTTCACTGCTTTTTTCCAGTTATATTAGAAATTTTCCATTGAAATCATAAAAATGCTGTTTGAAATCATAAATGTTTCAAAAATACTTTAAAAATCACAAAAGCTTTGGCATTAAAACTTTTTCTATTTGGTGTAAAGGAAAAAATATTTATGGGAAAATAAAAATTCTATAAAATAAAGATATTTTTTCCATTAAGCGACACCTATATAAACTTAGTTAAAAATCTTAAGATAACCTCGGATTTTTTTCCGCTAAGGGAATTTATAGAAATCAATATGGGAAGTTAAGGGTATAATAAAGATTTTTGTGGTAAACCTCTGTGAAAATTCATATGGGTCATCATCTAAGATTACTAAAGGGATTTCATTTGACTACCCAACAGAAAATTTTCAAGAAAGCTCAGTGGGGACCTAATTGGGCTGCCACATTGGACCTCGGCTTGGGATGTAACGCAAATCTCTCTTGGGCCCCAATTGGGCAATCTCAATCTAGGAGTAATCATACCTCATTTGCCCTGATAAATTTGTAGCCCAAAATGCTTCCGAAAAAATATTTTTATATTTTTTTCTTTCCTGGAACGGAAAAAAGTTAGCGACACTTGTAAGTTATTGTTTGAAAGCTCTATATTTTCAATGGTACTGTATTTCGATTACTGGTGGGCTAATTTATAAAAGCTTTCGCAAGTATAAAGGCAAATTATATATTGATCTTGATGAACTTTTTTACTATTTAATGATTTCCCTGAATTAACAAAGAAAATAATCGATCATTTTTCGCATAGGCTGTAGTGAAATTAATGCTATATGGCTAATTTGTAAACATCTGTAATCAATTTAGCCAATTTGGAATAGCCAATTGAAATAGTTTGATATAATTGATAAGAAATAATTAAAGTATCAGGCAAAAGTTAAGCTAAATGACGAGAAAAATTAGCATAGAGTGAAGCCTCATAGTAATTATCAAATTCCAAACACAAAAGAATATTTTTGATTCTTATTTCCAAAATAAATTCACTAAAAGTTTACCAGGTGTTAATTTGGCACGAATTAGTGAAAGCATCGTCAATTTTTGACGATTAAATGTCTAAATATATACTTTTGAATTTGAAAATTGGGAACAGAGTATCTTTTTAAAAAAATATACTAATTTTGCCATCGATTTTGATGTCATCATTCCAGGTTAAAACCAAAATTAGTTTCCAGTTTAGGAACAAAGTTAAAATTTGTTGGATGTAGGATTGGATCATTTCTGATCCATTCTGCGAAATTGGAGTTCTACATTATGGTTGGATGCATTAAACTATTAAGGGCACTTCGTGCATTGATATCTCCGATAAAATTCCTATGTCTCTAATTATTTTCTTGAAAAAATACCCTTTATTTTTGGCTGGATCTTCAATACAAGTTTGTAATATTTTGTTTAGGTATTAAAGAAAATTATGGGTCCTTCATTTCAAAGTATTTCCATAGTATCACATATAAAACCTAAATCAATTTTAATACTTCGCACTTATTAGCTACTGGTCCGTAATTCCCCATTAATCCCGTTTTCAATTAATCTCAACGTTTACTAAAAACACTTCAACATTCCCAATTATCACATGGTCATCAACTAGTTCTAATCTTATAAAAAAAAAAACGCCTCACATATAAAATAATTTCAACGAAACACCAACAACCAAAAAAAAAAACCAACCACCTTTATTTATGTATTATTTTTTCACGGCTATAATTAAAATTTACATAAATTGTAAAGTCCGTTCAAATATCCTGGCAAAGTTAATATATTTTCCTTTTTTTTTTTGGTTTTTAGTATTTTATTTAATTTTTAAGAGAGAACGTGACTTGACCCTCATAAATCAAAGAATATTTACGGGAAATGTTTCACAGTCTAAAAGTCATTTCGAGTAACAAGATCGAAGGAGGCTAATGGTAGAACTGAAAAAAAAATAAATAAACAAATGAAACTCGAGCGAGAAGCACTAATTTAAAAAGCATAAAATTAATATAATCATATTTTTAACGGGCTAATTCGTTCCTTTTTTCCATCTTTCATTTCGGTAACAAAAACAAATATTTGTTGCGGGTGTATAGGTCAGTGGTGGGTTGACAATGAATAAATCAGCAAAAATATTTTACTTTAATGAAAAAAAACACAACTTTTGGAGCTTTAATAAGTATATTGTATCGCTGCAGCGGGGAAAAGCTCTCCATCTCGCGACGCATGCGCAAATGCTATAGCAAAATAGTTTAGGATTTGATGTGTTTTTACGTAGTATTCTACCACTTTAAACTTAAATTAAAAATGAATTTTCGTTAATAACTTGACCAAATTTTATATAATTATTAAAAATCGGTAAGAAATACATTTTTATCAAAAAAATTAGTAATATAAACCATAGATCAATAGACAAGAGTAAATACTAGTTGCACACAAAAAAAGGAAATGTTTTGAGCCGCCACTGGACTATCAATAGGTGGATGGCCGAGGCGAGGATTTGAAATGGAACATCTTTAAGCCTTCTAACTTTAACAAGATCATATTTTCTTAATTTGATTTAAAAAGAATTTTGTGTGTTAATCTTGCAACACAATCATCTCACAGCCGACCTATGTAATCCGAAAGGATAAACAAGTCCTAAGGTATTTTATTTTTTTTTGACAAGATACATCCGTCATGGATGTGCAGCACGAAACCCAAAATTCAAGAAAAAACCACCCCGAGCCTAATCCAACACAATTGTGTTGGAACAATTGAATGGCGGAAAGGAGCGCACTGCACCTCTTCCTCCGGGAAACACAAAAGGGTGGCTCGCATAGCCTATAGCCTATAGTACCTATAGCCTCTCAAAACACACGATACAATAATGTAATGTAATTATTTAAAGATTACACATCAACAACAGTTTTGAAAAACACACATATATACACATTGGTAGAGGGATATTTAGTTAATTATCTCAGCATGATGCCCAAATGGGCCGAATGGACCAAAATCGACAACCACAAAATGGGGGCGTTGCTCGCAGCGATCGTCTTTTCTTTTTTTTTTTGTATGCAGCATTTTCTCATTTAAGTGAGAGATGAGGACGTAACACCATACATACAAATCAGATAATTTATTGCCCTCTTTTTACGAGAAAAAATTATTAGGAAAAAAGAGGTTTAAAATAGCTAACAGAGGCGTCATTTTAGGTAATTGCCTCATTTGCATTTTTATTATTTTTCTCCGCTCAACTATGGCCAATAATAATCATTTCCAAATCACATTTTCCTTTTTTGTTTTGGGACCAGTGTTTTGTTTGTCAATTAATAAAACAAATTACTGTCGATTGTCCTTTTCAGTTTGCGACAACTTCACTTCTTATACCCAAATTTTATGTATTAAAGTTTGATGTATATAAAACTTACTAGTAGTTGCCCGTTGCATTCGCAGCTAAAGGTTTTATCTCAATAAAATGTTTAATATGAGATAATGTAGTTAATCAACAATCGAAATTTCAAATTTAATAATCAATCAAAGTCCGTTAAAAGCGAAACGTTATTACTGCTTAGTATAAAACAAATGTGATTTATTATTAGAAACAAAAACTTGGGATCTGCTTAAAAATTTAAACTCTTATAAGTAAATATATCTGAAAAGGTTAAGTTAAATTTATAAATGAGCATTATTTTTTTTGGCTTTCACATAATGTAAACTTGAAAATCAGAAATAGGTATTTACAAATAAATACATTAGTGAGTGAGTACTCCACCCAAAGTTTTAAGTGCGTAAGTGGGGATAACAGAGCGCATGCGCATAGCCCATTCTGCACGGACGCACGCCAAGATAGCCAATTTATATATAAGAAGATTACTACAAAGTAGTTGTTTAAGTATTTGTCTAACATTTATAGATAAAATTCATTAGACAATTTTAAAAATAGTTCACCTATAACTATAATTAGATGTCTGATAGCTGAAAACCTTTCTGCCTTGGTTTTATTGACGTATCGAAACTTTATTTATATATGCAACGCAGTAACGCAATTCTACCGAATTGAACATTTGAAGTTTAAAACATTTTTAAACAGTTTTAAACATTTAAAAGTTTTTCGATCACATTTACGAATTCGTATCTTAAAAGGATTAAAAAGAATCTTATTAAATCACTTTGTTAACCGCTTGAAAACCTACAAATATTAGACTGGGCCAAAAAATCGACTATTTTTTTTTTTTGAAAAGTATATCGAAAATATTAGCAAGGTGACCAAAAAAATTTCGGGAAGGTTTGAGCTCTTAATATTAATATTAAGAGGTCTATCATCTTTAATTTCGATTTTTTGTTTGTGTTTTAATTTTTGCGTCAATGCTGTCAAACTATCAAGGTAAAAAAGTTCATCTGCACATATATTTATAGAAAATTAAATTACCTACAAAAAATCTATCTTTGAAAATTTTCACCAGACACGTCGTTTCCGAATAATCAATCTTTAAACATTGATATAATTTTTAGATTCATATTCTTTATTTTGGAATTTTGTAACTAACGAATAAATAAATATATAGAAATGAACAATATAGATTCTTGGAGGGAATTTAATGCTCTACAGAAAAGGTCTCTTAACGTTTTTACATAAAACCGCTTTTCAAAATTTGTTCAACAACGAATTAGAAAGATCTTGAATAGGGAGGAGGAGATGTCGGGAAGAGTTTGTCCGGAGAGATTTCATGGTGGAACCGCTTTGGGAAAAATCGATTTTTTCATATTATTTCAAAGAATGCCTGTTTTTTTTTCTTCTGTAGATATATGTCTACTACAGTAAGTGTGATGAATTGGAAATAATTTATAATTATTATTTATCATCTCTAATAACTACCGAAGTCGTTGGAAAACTAAATACTTGTATTATTCTGGTACTTCTTATCGCTCCAAACTCCTATATCAACTCAGAAGAACTGCGGACGTAAAATACGACAGTAAATAAAAAAAATAATTAGTAATTAATCAATTTTTTGGTATATATTATAATTGATTGGTATCTATTATTTGATATTTGTGATATTTGATTTTACATAGGGTTTTTGTCTAATCCCAAAGACATCAAAGCTCGATTGCCCAAACTTACCCTTAATTTAAGCTTTTATACTTATGACAGATATTGTAAATTATTCTGCTAGTTACTAAGTCCAATACTCAAACCGCCCAAATTTTCGATTAAGAAAATAGAAAAAAAATTAATCTAAGATTAGAACTTGAAGAAAAAAGATTTCTCTATAAAAAATAAGTTTTTTTCGTTTGATGAATTTTGTGATAAATTTTCCAAATCTAACCTTGGCTTGGACCAACCGATACTCAATTAACTCTAGATTGACTCAATATCTTTGCCCCGATTATCCAAACTTAATCCCAAGTATATCCTATATCAAAAGTCCTAAAGCTCAATTGCCCAATTAGCCAGAATTAAGCTCAAAGTTTAAGCAACAATAACAGTGACCCAAAAAAAAAAATTCTCTTCCGGAAAATAGAAAATTCGTGACCAAATTTCGCATTTTGATTACCAAAATTGAAGACTAATTTGGGTGGAAATTATACAATCGAGACTTAGTAATCTAAGCCTATTTTTAGGTTGGCCCAACATCGAAAACGCAAAGCTTGATCTTTAATCTATTGAGAACTTTCGATAATTTTTGAAAATGGAATCCTTTTCTGACATTGACAAAGAACTATTAGGTTAAAACGGGTATAAACCTATTATAAAAAGCCTGATTTTCGGACAAGAGTAGATGATAATTTCAGCGCTTCGCGCTTAACTAAAGCTTATAACCAAGTTTGTAATATATAGTAAATAATTATCGTTTAATTTTTTTCGATATGTAAATAAAGTTATCGTTAATATCGCTGAAAAAGACTTAGGGTCATATTTAATCTATTACGATAATGTTACCCCAACGCTTTTGACTTCAATATAAAGCTCATATAAAAGGCCCGGTTTTCGAATAAGAGTCGAGCTTTGATCAACTATTAGGGCCTCGTACTTAACTCTTGGAAAAACTAATATCCAAATAAGATATCGTATAATTTTCTTAACTTACTAATAAAGTTATCGTTAATTAAAGTCATATATCGGTTGATAATTTGGGAAAATTAGGGAACCTTCATCGAGTTTCACTCGTTGTAAAAGAGAGGCCTAGTTTTGCTGGTCTAGAAGGAGCTTTAATCTGATTCTGTCATTTAAAATTTGCAAATACTACTTCTGTTAATATTATAAAATATATTGTCAAATATTTCAAGGTATTTTGCTGCTATTATCGCTCGAAATGATAAAATTTTTAAACTACTTTAGTGCGTTAAATCCATTCGATAAAATTTGTACATTTACCTCCATTACGAATTCAAGTCTTGTAAATGTCGTCTACATTAGCCGGTCAAGGCTACAACGCCAATGAAAAAAAAATACAAAATAATTCAAATATTTTCTTTTCCAGGTTAAAACCAAACCACGATTAGAGTTGTATACCTACAAACACCAAAAATTGTTTCCAATACATTCGAATTTAATTAAAACATAATTATAAATTAACATCCAATTAATATCCAATATCAGTTCCATCAGCTCATAATATCATTTTCGGAATGGAATTAGCTGCATCTCTCGTTTTTCAACCATTTTTGGCCAATAAATTTCGACAAACATTTCAAAGATTTCATCAAATGGTGTTAATTAACAAACGCCTCATCGCTCTCGCTTATAATATTAGAAAGAAGTTAGTTTTTTTCTTTCTTTGGCTTTATGGTAGTTTTTTAAGAATTTTGTTTCACATTAATTAGTTGAACGATGTGGCATATTATTATATTGTATATATGTGTGTGTTTTATATTTAATATGAGAACACGATTTATGGCGGTCCAAATTTGCGGAAATTGGATGCAATAATAAAATTGGTGCCGGTTTTCAAAGGTAGATATATAATATAACAATATAGGAAAGAATGGAAATTTTTGGATTTTATTTTGTTGAACATATGTTGGCATCAAAATCAAATAATGAAATATTTATAATTAAACATAGAAAATGGTTCTATTACTTCGTGTTCTTTTTGGAGGTTTTAATTTGAAAGAAAAAATGCCTCAGCTGTTTATATTAATTAATGGAATTGTATAGAGCTAACATGTTGAGGTGAATTTCTTATCGCTTGATAATTTTAATATAAAACCCTGTCCTTATTACATTATTTTTTTAACATTTTATTACGTTTAATTATAATTCATGACGGCAATTATTAAGCGTATTGTTATAAAAGATTTTATTTCGACGCAGAGATAATCTAAATAAAATATTTGAATGTCTACGTCGTAAATAATTCAATTCCCCCTTCCATCTGAGCTGTGTGTTTTTTTTTTATGTTCTTTATATTCAACAATTCTCACATATATACAGGATTTGTTCGTATTTGAACGAGGAATGGGACAAAAAGCATATAAATGTCGAAATGATCATTCCTAGGATAAAATCTGCGCACATTTCCAACGCTATACGAGCGACGTAAGTATATAGGCACTCCGGATAGTGGAGATTGTTATCCCAAGTTGTTCCACCATCAGATGTTCCGTAAACTGTCCGTTTTGTGAGGAATTGATATGGAATGAAAAAGGGATCAAAAAAACATGAGAAATGTGACGGTGAGTTTAGATTTTCGGGAAGGTGTGGCCATTTGATGCTAAACACTTGTTTTTTCTCGGAACGGAATGTTCGCCCATTTCACAGGTAGTATATTTTATGCACGACAGGGGGCTAATGTTTGTAATATGACCATTGTGTTCGTTTTTCGTTGTTTAGTTTTTCGGATGGGTGCTTGGGGAAGAAAAAAAGATGAAATATATTGAGGCGTCGAACAAATAAAATGCATCAAATGCATCCCAATTCGGACATCATCATTGTTCTCGGGGGCTACTTATGCACGTTCTATGACTAAATCAGGCGCTGGTCAATCTCGCCAGTAGCCAAGATTTATAAATTACACAGGTTGCCCCATTAGAAAAAAAAAATGACGTCATATGAAGAATTTTGAAATTTGAATCAGTCTGAAGATATGTACGAATTTCTTCTGGATACGTAACGCAGCGCATGAGGCCATCTGTGTATTTTATAAACCTTGGCCAGTAGCGACTAACACAAGGGTTTTTAATCGAGCTTTTATTAACGACTTTTAATGAATCTGATTTTAAAAATCAAAAAGTAAAAAACCTTTTTTATGACAGATGACGAGGAGGAAAACAAATAATTCCTTATTAAAAATCTGGACTTTGGATAGTATTAAACAAGCCATTCACGCTCCAACTTGCAGTCCGACTAGTGGTCCGACTTTCGAAGTTGAATCTAAAGTCAGTCCATAAATGGTGTTGTTGGAAGTTGGATGTCTTATCGGACTAGTCAGATAGTGAATCTATGATTGTAAAAATCTAAAAATAGAAAACCTTTATTGTATGAAAGATGATGAGGAGGAAAACAAATAACTCCTTATTAAAAATCTGGACTTTGGATAGTATTAAGCAGGTCATTTACGCTCCGACTTGCAGTCCAACTAGCGGTTCGACTTTCGAAGTTGGATCTAAAGTCAGACTGTGAATGATATTGTTGGAAGTTAGATGTCTAGTCGGATCATTTAGGTGATCCAACTAGTAATCCAACTAACAGTACTGCAATAGCAGACTAACAGTACTGCATAGAGCGTGAATGGTCTGCTTTAAAGAAATATTCGGTCATATTATTTTGAAATTTGAATCAGTCTGAAGATATGTACGAATTTCTTCTGGATACGTCACGTAGCGCATGAGGCCACCTGTGTATTTTAAAAACCTTGACCAGGAGCGACTAATACAGGGGTTTTTAATCGAGCTTTTATTAACAACTTTTAATGAATGTATGATAGTAAAAATCTAAAAATAGAAAACCTTTTTTGTATGAAAGAAGATGAGGAGGAAAACAAATTATTCCTTATTAAAAATCTGGACTTTTGATAGTATTAAGCAAGCCATTCACGCTCCGACTTGCAGTCCAACTTGTGGTTCGACTTTCGAAGTTGGATCTAAAGTCAGACTGTGAATGGTATTGTTGGAAGTTGGATGTCTAATCGGATCATTTAGGTGATCCAACTAGTAGTCGGACTAGCAGTACTGCAAGTCGGAACGTGAATGGTCTGCTTTAACAAAAAAATCGGTCATATTATTTCATGATAAAACTACGGATTTTTTGGAATTTTGCCAATTTTTTCTACCTCTAAAAATTGACCTGGATACTAGTAGAAAGGTTCCAAACATTCTCGAAATGATTGACATTAAAATTTCCGTGAATTTGATTTCCCATCTCTTTGAGGTATTCTTGATACGTGCCATGCAATCGAGTATGCAGGTTTCTTTCAAGAATATTCCCTATTTACCATAAAATAATTGAGGTGCTCTATGCAATAGTAGTTATTCTTTAAATGGGTTTTCCGGGAAAATATGTAAGTTATGAATACTTTTCTTTCGGATCTTTCAAACAACAAAAAAACACCCCAATTAATGATGTGAAAAAATCGAAATTTCATTATTTGGAAAAATATTCAAATCGAGCTTTTTCTTTAAATAGCTTTTGCTAGGAAAATATTTTTAAGTCCATAAAACGCACAATTTAAAGATCAAATCCAAATTCTGATAAAATCTTTTGATTGAACAAAAACCTACAATTTTATGAAGTTATTTTATTTGGATTAATTTTCTATTGGGAATAGGAAATCTCTGGATTAGAAAATAGTGTAAATAGAAGAATTTTCTAGAAGTTTAAGTAAAAATTTAATCTAGGATTGGCACTCAAATTGGTGCTCAAATTTAAATTTCTATAGAAATTATCTACAAATCTTTGGAAAGTTTAATTCAATTTATATCCTTTCTACTCGCTTTAGAGGAATTGTTGCATCCTACGGTCGGTTCTGGTTTTGGTCGACCAGATATTTTATAAATCAGGGGAAAGAGGGTGGAATTTATAGTTCAAGTCCATGGAAGTTCCATAAAAGTGAGTTAATTTCAAGCCAAACATAAATAGTCAAAGATTTTTCCCTTCAATAGTGGCGAATTTGAGTCTAATGCCGCCGTATGTCTCATTCCATATGCCACCCTTATTACAAAATAACAAGGTGGTTGTGCAGATAAAACATTTAATTTTCAAATACTTGCATCATATGTTTAATTTTAATAGTTTTGAGCTTTTTATAATGAACGAGAAATGTACGAATAATTTAGCCACGAATTAATAATCGAATTTAGCCAAACAATCTACGGTTCCCAAAAAATATCATTATTAGTATCTCCAATTTGTTTTAAATGTTCCCAAATTAGCAGTTTTCTTATTATTAGTGGATTAATAATTGAAAATGAGATATAGTAGATAGAAATGTTATTTAAATACAATTTAATGGAGAAGCAAAACTTACTTATGGTAAATCAATTTTTGAACTTGAATTGTTCGTATTTTTTAAATTTTGCCATCCCTAAAATGATGCTATGCTAGGCCCGGGCCTCATGGACCTAGGCGTAAATCCATCACTACCCTTCGATCGATTTTCCTGCATTAAATTTAACCGCTACCTAAATCCAGTAATGGGAAAGTTTTTCGTTAGGTAATAACCATCTGTTTGCAAGTATTCTAATTATCTTCCTCTCTAGATTTAGATTTTAATGCCTTTTTGGGAATCTTCAAATTTTGTAACTTTCCTGACTAAAATTTGTTTTTTTCCTGAGATTGTTAACCAAAAATTCACTAGGGACTTGGATCAATATTGCTTTAAAACATAGTTAAATAAAATCAAAAAACGTTGTGGTATTTAAAATATATTCAACGTACAAATGAATTGAATAACACTTAAAAATATTTCAAAATTCAAAAAAACATTTGAATTATAGTCTTTAAAGGGAACCCATTTTCTTATAAATCTTTAACCAAATAAAAATAAATTGTAATGAACCATATAACCATAACAAAAATCTCTCATTTTTCTTTATATTCTATCATCTCCTCTGAGTTTTCCTTCTTTTATTCTCATTTTTAAAGATTTTTTATTTTATCTAGTTTTAAAGACTGTCCATTACCTATTAACGTTAATAACTTATAAGCCGAATATTTTTATTTAGACATATAAATACCATAATTTCTTGACATAAATGAATTACCACCGGTCCAGGGGGTTAATACACCCTAAAACCTTTTCAAAAAAATCTAAAAAAACCAATGTATTGTCGCTTTTTTAGAGTCCATATAAAGAATTTAATACCCAATCTTAATAACTCCTGAAAATTTTTTGGATAATCTCTCATTATTTTGCTGTCTATTTTATCAAAAAAAAAAAAAAAAGTTTTTGAAATCTTAATATATTTAAGTACAATAATTTTTAAATTTGTTGTAATTTATTGTTGAGAAGTCAACACAAATAAATGTAAATTTACTTAATGCACTGTTATAAAGTGTTATGAAATAATAAACAGATAATTGTTTGTGTTTAATCAATAATTTGATTAATTTGATTGGTTATTAGGTAAATATTATTCTTAATTTATTGATTTACTCTGATAAAAAAAATCAAGTATAATATACCAAAAAGAATAATAATAACAATGATAAAAGCTATGTCATTTTTATTTTATATATCTTAAACTTTAAAACTTGGAATGTTAATTCTCTATACAAAAAGTGCAACCCTAAGATTTTTACATTCTCTTTATTATGCCTCTATAACAACCTTTGTAACGATTAATGCAGAACTCAAATGTTCCATCAATATTGAATAACTTTAATATAATGATAAAAATTCTTAGTGGTGATAAACTTTACTGGCAAAACTACTTTTTAAAAACATTAACTTAGGGAAAATGGTATAAATTTTGTTGAAATTTTGGTAAAATACTAGCAGAACCTGTCTGACGTTGTCTGGACAGTCTATATTAATAATGGCTGCAAATAAATAACTTGGATTAAAAAATATGTTCTTGGATCATTAAAAACCGTCCCTTAGCAATTCGCAGCATCCCTTACTGTATCTTTTATAACTTATCTTCAAGATATGCATTTTTTATATAAGTTTTGAGAAAATTTGCTATACCTCTAAAATCACTACATGCTTGTAATAATAAAGTATTTAAGCAATTAGTGGCTATTGCATTGACCTTTGAAAATGCCATTTTTCGCGATTGCAAGTATATAACTGACGCAAAAAATAGATAAAAACATTCATTGATAAAAATATTAATAGTTCACCTAACTTGAGTATGGAGAATTTGAGATATATAACTTTCATGGTAGCCCGTGGAGTAAGGAGGCATTTCCGAAATGGTCCGCAATATCATTTGGGTTTGCCACCCCTGATTTAAAATATACCGATTTTTTGATATCTTAAAATGGAACATATTTATTTAATTAAATGGTTTAATTAATATCTAATAAATGGGTATCCATTAATTTATTTTACTCATACTTCTTCTGAATGCTCCTTTTCTTATTAATAATTAAACGTAAATCCTAAATAGTTACCCTTTTTTCTATAAAAAAAATAGTTGAACTTAATAACAAAGCTTCTATCAAATCAAAAAAGCTGTCTTTAAATTAGAACCAAAAGTATAACCAAAGTAAAATATTGGTACATCTATTTAGATTAAACTTATTTGTGACCTTTATACTTTGGCAAAACACTAAGATGTACCTGAAAACAAAATATTATCGAAATAAATTAACCTGTTTTTAAATCGTACGAAAGAATGCATGTAGGCAGAAATCAAAGTTCAAATTATCAACCTTTGTAACATAATGATCAATATTATGAGAGAAATGAGTTAAATTCCAAGCTGGTGTTAAAATTGCAAATATTCTACCTGCTCTTAACTGATGATATGAAATAACATAGTAAAAGCTTGAAGGCCAAAATGTGAGAAAAATGCAAATTTAAAGGTGCCACTAATGGATTCAGAAACAGGGTGTTAATGTATTTATAATTGACAACAAATAATAAATACTTTAAACTGGTTCCAAATTCCAGAACGACATATTTAAAGCTGCCATTCTCTTGTTTACATTTTGGACTTCAAGATTTTACTATGTTATTTCATATTAACAGTTGAAAGTACGATATTTTGCATTCCAAACTAGCTAACGAGTACACTGGTTCTGTTGCACTTAACGTGTGGATTCCATACTGACAAAAGCCATAACAAAAATAAAAAACTATTTCAATTTTCATTTTATCCCTTACTAGCTGGTACCCGCAACTTCGTCTGCATGATGTCTATGATGGAATTATTTTCTTTTGAAATTTTCATATATAAGATTTATAAATCGTGAATTTTGTATTCTTACGAAAAACGTATTCGAGTCAAAGAATTAATATTTTAACGCCTTTAAATAGGTATACTATCAAATGTTGTTTTTTTTTTAAATGAAGTCACTAAAAATATTCTATTACTTTATAGAAAATATCCGATGAAACTCAACACGATTATTTTAATTTATTTTTTTATACACCTAAAGCGTAGGATGCATGCTTACAATAAATTTAATCATCCGCAAATCAATCAGCTATGCATTAATAAAAAATATCATAAGATCGATAAGTCGGCCGTAGATTGAAAAATAACTTAAGGTAGACAAATAGAAAAATATTCCAAAATTACCCTCATTTTAAATGGAAATATAAACTTGAAATGTTTATTGAAATTGGATCAAAAATCAAAGAGCATAGAGTCCTATTTTTCTGTAAATTAGTAGAATTTCCAGACCCTACTCCAATTCCTCAATGACTGTTTCTTCCAAAACCACTATCCTACTGGGCCCAAACTCGAATTTAAAGTTTTAACAATTTTACGAAACCTTATTCCCGATAATCACGATCACATGCTCATATACGAATAATCATAACGTTAATCGAATTATATATGCTGCCACTACAAAACAATACATGAATATTAATAATATTTGGATTTTATACAATGAAACTATAAGGAACTGTATCGAGTTCATCCCACACGGTAGACGTATCTATAGTCTAGGGTTATTTTTTTTTTAACTTTTTTTTTATTGGTCCCATCGTGAAATTTTGTTGGAAATACCAAAAAAAAAAATTCTCTGAAAGTTTGAGCCCTTAATATTAATTTTAAGTCCTCGACCAAGACGTGTAAAGATTTCCCATTGAAAATACACGGAAACTCTGATTTTTTTAAATTTTTTTAAACTTTATTTTTAAATTTCTATATCTCAGCGGCATTTCATGGGATCGCTTTTACCGAAGATGGTTTTTTCTCAAAATTAAACGCTCTACAAAAGTGCCCATTGCGACAAAGTCGTAACTCACACCGGTGAGGTAGTACGGGCCACTGAACCTGATTTTTCCATAAAATTCGCGTTTTTTTTGCTTTTATCTCGTAAATAACAAGAGCTACGGAAAAATTATAAATGAAAAACTTGTAGAGAATTTGATTTCCTACAAAAAAGATCTTGTAGACCAAATCGCGAAGATCAATATTAAACGAGATATTAAGTTTATATCAATATATTTTTTTTATATCAATTTATAAGTTTAAATCAATGATCGGCAAAAATTTCACAGAAAACTCAATTCAAGGCTTAATATCTCGTTTAATATTGACCTTCGCGATTTGGCCTACAAGATCTTTTTGGTAGGAAATTAAATTCTCTACAAGTTTTTTATTTATAATTTTTCCGTAACTCTTGTTATTTACGAGATAAATGCAAAAAAAACGCGAATTTTAGGGAAAAATCAGGTTCAGTGGCCCGTACTACCTCACCGGTGTGAGCTACGACTTTGTCGCAATGGGCACTTTTGTAGAGCGTTTAATTCTGCGAAAAAACCATCTTCAAAAAATTGATATTAATATTAAGGGCTCAAACTTGCAGCGATTTATTTTTTTTGGTATTTCCAACAAAATTTCACGATGGGACCAAAAAAAAAAAAAAAAGTCAAATAAAAAATCACCCTAATATATACGCACTATCTGCTGATAAAATAAAAATGTCTATCTGAATGGGAAATACTATCTGGAGGTATATCCCATTCCATCCCACCCATTGTGCCCCAAAACACCTTTCTCACAAGCACGACTATTATGGCAGGATATATTGGTTATATTTGAATTATCACTGAGCTTTTAGTTAGTCAACAGTATGTTTTAACAAACATGTCATGTTAATATTCAATAAAAAAATAGAACATAGGATAATTACTTTAGTGTTACTTTGCAAAAATTAGAATTCGGAAATGTTTATTTCGACTTTTGATAAAAATAAAATCAACTGCCCTCTTTACTGGCGATAGCCACTTTTTATCATGCAGCACAGTTAATTAAACATTGAATATGATTTTTACACGTTTTTGTCACGTGTAACAAGCGCTAATTCCATTTCCCATTCCACCCCGGTACCCCATTCCGCCCTGTGTTCCCATACTTCAAATTTTGTCAAAAAAAAGAAATAAATTCGACATGTATTATTTAAATCATATAAGCTGTAAGGTGACATATTTTGCATGCGACTTCGTTTGTATTAGTGGTAAGCAAGCCGATAATACACCAATTTTAAAAATATTTTTACTCAGTTCCACTTTCCACCCAAAAGTTGTAGAACCACTGTTTTGTCTCACATCATTCTTGCTATTAAGAGCCATTTTAGAAGTTTTTTTTTTACTTAAAAAAAACGACGTATTAATTAGCTGAAACACCACAGAAAAAAGTCTTAATTATTTCTCACAAGTAAATTAGTATCGAAAGTCCAATTTTTAAGTGTCACCATTAAGATGAAATCTAGCCAGAACCAAACAATTCCAAGCATCTCCGAAAAAAAAATGAAGATTAAAATCGAACGAAACGTTTTAAATATGGCATTTATGTTGCTTTTATGGCTCTAATCTTTGCCTTACAAATTCTTTGAGTTTGTTGCGATGCTTATCAGATTCGGCCGATGGAATTTGCGAAAGACATTCGAAACAAAATATTTTGTGTTTGGCCAATTTATTTGGTCGGATAAAAGATTTCGAATTAAAGATGTAAATAGTGCAAGACTTGACGCCTACACATTGGAAGATTTATGAGAAAAGTACCCTTAAGTGAAAAATTTCCCTTAGGTTTTAAATCTTTCAATTACACACCTACTATAATTGTGTAGTTTGGATACTATTTTTTTTCTCGTTTTATTCGACCACCCGGCTTAAACAATATAACAAAAACTTTTCCCAAAACAAAAGAGGCCATGTCGGTCGGTTATTTACAGGAAAATAAAGATAAAAACCCTTCTTCTTGTTCTTCTTATTTCGATATCGAAAAAGGACAGAACCGTTCGCGGTTCATTTGCATATCGGTCGATGTCATCCCAGCAATTTGTTCACAAACGGACATAAGTTCCACCAACTAAAGTAAATATATCTCTTACCTACTTGTACGAAATCGAACAAATTTACATAAAACGAATAAAACAAATTGAATATTTAATTCAAACTTGATCAAGAAAAAAAGAGAGAAAAAGCGATCATCAATAACATCAACACCTGTTTGTTTCGAAACAGATAAATTTCAGATTGAAACCAATCGTAAAATGAACGAAAAGAGGATATTATTTACATGTAAAATGTTGACGAAAAAAAAGAAAACAAGGACTATTGAAGTGTTGAAGTGAGAGGAAAAACAAGGCTTTTTACAATTTACATTTGTAATCTGGTTAGAAAGATAAAATAGACACATTGAAAAGACGAAAGATGTGGTCTAAATGAGTTTTTAAAATGAAATTGACATGAATAACAATGTCGAAAACACAGTGGTAATCTTTTGAGGTTTACTTAAGAAACATCGTCTTAGACATATTGGATATTTGGGGTTTATTGTTCGAATTAACTAAAAACCATTTAATTTTTTCTCTTTGAGGACTACCGGGTTTTGACTTGGGAATGCTTGAAATTACGTTTAAAGAAGAAATAGTAAATATTTCCCATAAATTCGGACAAAAATTTACCATTACTTAGACAAAAAACTTTTAATTCCACCTACAAAAAATAATGGTTTATTTCGCTCCTAATTTCCCAAAGTATTTTTCTTAAAACTCTTCATTTTTTTTCCGTTTGTTTTGGGGGCCTCTTCTGAGAGTTCCTCTACGCTGCGTCCTAAAAGGACTATTGCAGGACTTTAAGTCATGACTGGGCAGTTTAATAGTTCCATCTCCTTCACCATATTTCCTGCCAGCCTGACTCTTTATTTTTTCCTCTAGTTTGGAATAACTAAAAACCATTTAATTTTTTCTCTTTGAGGACTACTGGGTTTTGTCTTGGGAATGGTTGGAATTACGTTTAAAGAAGAATTAGTAATTATTTCCCATCAGCTGTCCATCAGCTGTGTTTTTCTTTAAATTGATTCCAAAAAGTTACCCTTCCTCCAAATCATGATTTGTTGGCCCATAAGTTCAAATGGTTAGAGAACAAAGAACGGATTTTGTTTGCACTTCAGTTAACTGGCAGATAATTATTGTAAATCCAAATAATAGAAACATAATCATCCGACCATGTAATGATAACCATTTTTTCAATTACTAATCATAAGGGATGAAACAAGGGGTTGATTTTTTTTTCACATTTTCACTTATTAATTCGAGAATTTTTCAACTAGACAATTGCCCAATTAGATAGAAGTTTAGAGCTTTCTTAAGTCAACTATCTTTAATAAAATATCTTTAAAATTTAAAGTTTATTCATAAGTCTTATCTAAATACGTTTCAACGATGGTATCCAAACTATTCTGAGTATGTTTGTGTTATTATCATTCATGGTTTTGTTCTTGAAACCTTATTATCTGTTTAACTGAGTAAAAGTTAAGCATTTTAATTACTTTTCCTATCATTTCCTATTAATTCAAAGATATTGAAGATATTCATCATAGAAAAGATAATCAATTTTTCCTGCTCTACTTTAAACACATACTAAGCTTTAAGGTTTATACGATAATTTAACGTTTCTTAAAATTACCAAAGGCTTCCTCCCAATTCCATTTCTTAGTATTCAATAAAATATATAATCTCAAAAATTGGGAAAAAATTTACAGATTAATTAATTTCAAATTTGCAAAATGTAGTCGGTGTTTTGTTAACTTCCTTAAGTAAATTTAAAGGATGATTGGTTTTCATATATGACTCGTTTATTTTGAAAGTGACGTAAGTCCATTTCAAGGACGGTCTATATGGTGATTTTTCTTCTTCTTACTAAAACAAAGTATGTTAATTATTTAACTGCTAAGTTTTCACAAATTACTGATTTTTTTATTTCATTTTAATTGTTAACAAAAACGCCAATTATTCCCTCCTCCTTAGTACCTTATGTTCCTTTGGTTAAAAATGATAATGCTATAGGGATTGTTTTTGACATGGGCTTAACTCACTTTCAAAATAAACGCTTCATATGTTGGTAAAGTAGTAATTTCTATGGAGCTATAGTAATGAACGGTTTGGTATTGAAATGAGCTTTTTAAGGCCTTAATGCATTAAAAAAAAAAAATCGGTAAGAACTTATTTATTACAGTTTTATGATCATAGGTATAATCGGTTAAAGTTTCATCGAAATTTAAGTAAATAAATTACACAGTTACTGAACTCTGTAATAATAGTTTGAAAAGTTTGTTGCCTTTCCTTAAAATTTATTTTGAGAAATCATCCCTTATTTTCCAAGGCTATTGATTAATGAAGGATTTTATAAATCAATATATTTTCCAAAAGTTTGTTCTTTGTAAAGGAATTATGGCTTTTTTCAAAACAAATTCAAGCTTTGTATTATTCACAACAATAACAGGCGGTAGAATTTATTTGTTTCAAATGGTTTACTTCAATTTTTATAGCACAAAGCGAAAAAAAAAACAACCAAATCCCCACACCTATTTTACGTATATATAAAATGGAACAGGTTCGTTAATTTTTCAAGCGCTGATACACAACAATATGACAGAAGTGCAATAAGATACAATGTGCAATAAAACTATTGCGACCAATAATTCAACAATTGCGCTGAATTGAATTGATTAAATAAAATAAATATAAAATAGCTGGCGACGTTTTTCACCCGAACCGGACTCGCGTTCTGATTTATGCACTTGCACATTGAACAAGGACAGCACGATTCTGTGACCAAAGGAAAAAATTATCCTTCTTCACGGATCGATCACAATATCATCTCACAATGTCATTCCGATTCGAGCAAGACAGAGATTGATACGATCGGTTCCGTTCATAAATTATGCATCAATAAAATTTTGTTGGCGAAAAAAAAAAACTTTCGATCCATTCTCTAAATGCTCAATTGCACAATCAATGGCAGATGTTCGAGAAAAAAGCCACCGTAAGAAAAATTAGAATTCAAATGGCCTCATAGACTCAACACTTACGCAAAGCTTGAAAAAGCTCCCAACTATTTGAACCGCTTACGTGTTTAGTATACCTAATGCATCGCTTTTACGACCGGTACGAATTCGAAAAAAAAAAAAAACGCCAGAAACGGGGACGAGGGTAGATTGAGATTGTTACGCTAAAGGCAATAAAACCCTAAGCGATTATTTGAATATGTGGAAAATGAAGTGAGCTTCCATTTTGTGAAGCTTTTAAGCCTCCATCATTCAGAAAGCTCGACGGTATGAGAATAGGCTATTCGTGTAAAGTGGATACCTCTATTCAAAGCGCAGCTTTTACAAAATGCCAATGATTTTATTACCCCTCCCTTGGAGAACAATAACATAACGACTGTGAACATTTGAACAGCGCAAAATACGCTTTCAGCTTTTTAAAATGGCCCTATCACTGGCGCTTTATCTTTGTCACCTCACGGTCCCTGGTGGCAATTGAGTGTGTTACGTGCGAATATATCGAAAATAGTCACATTTGCATCGTAAAACTTTGCCTAACCTATCTAATATTTGAAATGTTTTATTTGAAATCGTATGACAGTTTCATTATTATCAGTCTGGGTCTTATATTTTCGGTATTTTTTCCAGATATTCCATAGATTTAAAACTATACATTCTTTGCTACTCTTGCACTAAAATTGTGTCTAATTTTCTCACCAAAACTGATCCAATTCTGAACTTCCAATTCGGTTCTAAAATCATGATATACCAAAATCATTTATTAGTTTTTATTAGACATCGGATTATATGCATTTGCATGTTGGCATATTTCATTGTAAAAGCTTATTTTGGTAGTTATTAATGTTTGGCGTGTTGTATTATGCCGTCAACACGTCCCCCTTACGTCAAGCTCTGAAAGTATTGTACCCAATATGGCTTCACATCACCAGGCTAGCCCATGGATTATATCAAGTTGCGGAAAAGATCAAAAACGAGTTTGGGATAGCCAATAAATTGATTTCTTCTACAAAAAAAGGGCTTTAAAAAGCACTATGACGACTACAAGCATATAAAGAGCAACTACCAAACGAAACACTACCCCCAGAATCAATTTTAACCCGATGGGGTACTTGGCAGAAAGCTTAATTGTTTTATGCTGAATATTTTGAGGCCATAAAAGAAGTAGATGGAAAATTTGAAAAATCAGACACCATTGCCATCAATTCATGCAAGCTTTCATTTGAGGATTCTTCAATCAACAAAAAATATTGCTCTTAATGCAACAAATTTCTGCAATACACTCGATGCAATTGAGAAACTAGAAACATTCCTCTGTGCAAGTCCATGGAAATTTTTGAAAAAAAGATTCAACAGAATAACGCCCTTTCGAGTTAACTATTGAAATAGGTTCGTGGCAAATTAAATTCAGTTTTGTATAAAAATCCCCGTCCTGAAGGAATAAAAAAAATGGATGCATTTATCAACGGCATTTTTGAAGAGATCTCCGAAAATTCTACCAAATTCCAAATTCTGTCCGTCAATGTAAGTTGACGTTGAAAGTTAATTTTTATGCTTTTCACCTTTTTCACCTATATGGCCCAATTGTGGATCTAAACCATCCAGAATCCCACTCAAATATACAATGAAAATTTCTGAGGAATTGGTCTGGTGAGTTAGGAGAAGTTCAGTACTGTACATATGTGCAGAAGAATTATATATATTAAGATAAATATAATGTTAAAATAAACGTAAATTTTAAAAATAAATGGTTTTTTGATTGTGCATATTTTGCCCTTTTTAGGTGCATATTTGCATGCATATTTTGGCATTTTGATACTGCATATAATTCGATGTCTAGTTATTATAATCATCATATTTTGCGGGTTTTAATTGTAGGTACATTGGATTAAGAAGTTTCGGCTTCATCAGAAAATATTATTGCAAAAAAGTCAAATTAAATTATATAATGTATATCGATTAATGTGAAATTGTTTATGCCAAATGTTCCACTATTTTTTGTACATAGCTTTTAGGAAGCAGGAACTTTATATTATAGTTAATTAGAATTGTAATTCAAACTCAATTAGTTTCCAGGCTTGATTAAAAAAGGTTGTAGAGCTTTTTCTTGTATTATTGTTGAAATCTTATTAGTAATTATAGGTTTTATTCATTATTGGTACATACATAAATTAAAAAATTAAAATTCAATATATCAGAAGGAATTAAATAATTAAAGAAAGTCACGATTTTTGTGAGGACATAAGCAATAAACTACCCTATGCTTCAAAATATGAGTTTTGTCCCTTAATCCCTTAAAAAAAATTTCTCAATCGCAAATATTGAGGTTGCAACAATAGACTTTAAATCGTCCTTTGCATATTTAAGTATCCCATCTGTACAAAAGAAAATATTAGGGATGCCGGAAAAAAAAATTCCTATTTTTTTAAATATTCAATCAAAATACAAAATTTTAAAAACGTTTAAAAATGAAGCTACTTTCCGGTGCACCTATTAAGAGTTCAGCGACATAGGTACCATACTTTCTTCTAAAACCAAAGTTGTGTAGAGGACATAAGTAACGGACTACCCTATGGGTCAAAATTTCAGTTTGGTCCCTTAAAAATTTTATTTTTGCAATTTCATGTTTTACATAATATGATGGTTTCAAAACTCTCCTTTTCTGGCTTAAGTTTCTGAGCATCAAAATAAGAAGAAATACGTAGAGGAAAGATACTTTTGATAATTTAGGTTTTAATAATTTAAATATTTGGACTTCAAAAATATTAAAGGAACAATAAATATCAGAACACTTATCCTTAAGTTAATAATTCACCTACTTTCTAAATATTTTTTGAATTGATTTTGATCCAAGAATTTAATCCAAGGTTCAATATTTTTACTAAGAAAAATAAGCTTAGGAGTTATTTTTTGATTGCGTAAGTTAAACAAAATTAAGGCCTTTGCAGATGGCTACCTCTTGGAAAAAGAAAATTGAGATCTTCTTTGCTCCAAAAAATTCGTATTAACATTAAAACTTACAAAGGATTTCTTATTTATCCAAAGCAAAATTAAAATAGCACCAGAAATTTAGAGCTAAAGAAAATATTAATCTTTTCAAAAGGCAGTAAGGAATATAAAATTGAAAATTAAGTAATGAAATATTAAGAGATTTCAATGCTTCATCAATCTTAAAATAAATTTGAATAAATCGGGTATAAATCTTTAAATCTTTAACCTTTAATCGAATTTATTAGGTAAATATCTACAAAGAGGAGATGGAATAATAACTTTGCAAATTTCATTGCATTAAGATCGTAAGATCTTTTATAAGATGTGGAAATCATCATGAAAATTGTAAATCAAGAAATAAATATTATGAAGTAAAAGTTTCTTAAAAATCTTATTTGGATCAAAACTTTTTGGAAAAAAATTTTTAGTTTCTGGCAGCAAATAGAACAAGGGAACTCTAAAAAGAGATTTACAGGTAATATTCAAAGCTGCCCAACTACAGAATTTGGTACTTCCCAAATCGGAAACAAGAAGCCTTCATTCCGGGTATAAAATAACAAAGGATTTCCTCAATTTCCAAAATACAAAAGATAGTTTTTAAGAAAACAGAATTGATTTTCTTAAATCTGTATAAAAATCTATTTATTTTTTTTTTATCAAAATGAAATTTTTATCCGTTTTTTTTAAAAGAAAGTTAATCAATTTTGTTTCCAAAAGAAAATATTGAACTCATTTTTTAAAGTTGAACAATAAATGATTTTTTGTTTCTAAAGTATAACTTTAGTGCTTTGAGAAAAAGGAAAATCGTGAGGTCATTCTTTGTTGTTTTATAAACAAAGGAAAAACTTTTGTTCCAAATCCAGAGAAGACAAACTGATCAAATTTTTGGGGGTAAACGATTTCTTATATTATCGGAAAATATATTTCTTTTATTTGCAAACTAGAAATGTGATCTTCATTCTGGAGTTCTCTTCTTCCTGATTAACAATTTTCATGATTTGGTCTCTCAAAAGCTTATTTGTCTAAAAAACTAAGTATTAGATTATATATCAAATAGTTTGTATTCATTTCTCTTTTTAAATTCATAAAAAATAGTTCAAAAAAGAGAGCTATAGGAAAAATATTCTCAGTTGGATAACCAAGTGCTTACAATGACTCTATAGTCAACTTATGGGTAAAAGAAGAAATATCTTTTGACCATGAAAAAATTTGCTTAAAGATGTTTTAATTATAAGGCATTATAATGCATATCTTATAGATCTATTAATGATATTTCTAAATAACTAAAAATAGAGTTATAGATAAAAATTACTCACAATTAGTTGAAAAATATATGTGGTTTTGAAGACTTGAATAACGCCACTGCAATTTTCCAAGTTCCATTAAAATATATCCAACCAAAAGTTTATAGTAGAAAATCCCATAAAAAACACTTCCTGCAATAAAAAAAAACAATAAAAGTTAGCATTAAATTAAAAAAAAAAACACTATAAGCATTAATTACTATGTGACATTACCCGTAAGGAAATAACCTTCAGATGCACTTGATTCCAAATTTCAATTTTTACGAAATTCACTATATTGTATATTTCCGAAAACAATTACTTGGCCTAGAATAAAACAAGTAATCTAAGTTTGTAATAAAGTTAAAAAAAATCACCTTAAGCATTAATTGCCATGTAACCTTACTGATAAAGAAAATAACCTTCATATGAACTTGATTGCAAATTTCAATTTTCAAGAATTTCACTTCAAAAATACCGAAAATTATCACAACAACTATATTAAATAGAAAACGGAAACTTTAAAAAACTATTCCACATGCAATTGCAATTTGTAAAACTTAATTTTTTAGTAACATTTAAGAAGTAATTAATATCATGAAATCGCACTCGATGCTCAATTGATGCATCAATTAGACGCACCTGTTGAATCGCTTGTCATTTGTTTCTAAAAATAGGTTGGCAATATAATCGCAAGAACAAAAGTTACTAGTAATTAATGTAGGTATAACTATTTATGTCAAATTGCATTGATATATTCAGGACAGTGTTAATGGATTAAATTTTTATGGTTTTCAATTTTAATTTATTTTTGATTTATATTCTTCCGGCTTACTTAAAATACTTAATTCTTAATCATTTTCTTTTATTAAATTCAGTGCAAATAAAATAAATGAAGTGCAACTTGGATTTTTCAACTTTGTACGCAGCCATATTTGGGGATTGGGGCTACAAGTACCAAAGGTAATTTTTTAAGTTTATTTAATGGTTAGTAGAATATAAGGGTTGGAACTTGGGGTTCCTTTTTAATCAGATCTAATCAAGTTGTAGTATGAAAACTACCATTTTCCATTGATATGTTGGTTTATACATGGTAAAAAATGGTGCTCAATTATGTTTTAAATTTGGGCCATTAAGTCCCGAGACTATTCATAGTATGAATGACAATTTTGCAAATATTTAAAAAAAATGCACTATTTAGTAAAATTAGAGCAGTTACTATGATTGCTTTACATTTATCAAATCTATATGTCCAACTCAAAGGTCAAAGGTCGAAAAATATTACTTAGATGTTGTATAACCTATTTAGTCACAAAATGGTGAAATCAAAAACGGAATTTCACACAAAAATCCTGATAAGGGATGAAATTAAAGTTTAATATTTAAATCTAACGTAAATTCAATCGAAATGTTATTATAAGTTTTAAGTTTAACAGCCAAAAAAATCGCAACCAAAATTTCTTGGGATCTTTTTATAGGAACAATTCTATCCCATTTAAAAAAAACCGCTTCATTTTCTTTTAGTGTTTGGGAAAACGTAATTATTTTATTGTACCTTACAAAAGATATTAAAATAATTTAAACAGTTCTGGACTGTGAAGTAATCATCACAGTTGTCAGTAAAAAGTGGCTAAAAATTAAAATTATTGTAACAACTACTTAATTATTTGACTTTTGTGGAGTTAAGCAATATTTTACCAACCATGGGCTCTCGTTTATTTAATACCATCTAAAGGAAGTTGTACTTTGGATTTGCATTAAACTCTTTAGCTTATCAATGGGATTACAAGGCAGTTAGGGAAATCTGGAACGTCCAATCTCAGGGATTTTCATTGGGTCAAAAGAACTTTGTAGAAGTTTGTCATCTTTTTTCTTGCAATGAAACTCTTCCAGTCCATTCGTATATTACTATTCTCAATATTAATTATCCTAAGATACTGAAATGATCTGGGAAGAGAAAGTATCCCAGACTAACGCCCCTACAGGCTTTAAAAGGCAAAAAGTGCCCTTCTTTATTCTAACTTTGGTCGTATTATTATCGTAGTATTCCCATTGCACTTATCTCGGGGAAAATTTTCCTCAACATTCTTCAATCATGGCCCAATTAAAATAGATGACCATTTAAATGCTGAATTCTTGGCATTTTTTTATGAGTTGCTGTAAATTTAGGATCTATTCTCTAGAGTGTTTTTCCTTAAAAAATTCGATTAGTTCGTGAGACATCTGTTGATCAAGGTTCCTCAAAGGAGTCGCAGGAAGATTCATTGGGTCAAAGGAACTTGTCAATAAATTTTGATTTCTTCATAGTTCAATTGGTATTTAGAATGATAAAGAAGTAAACAACAGCGTAAACAGCATAAAATGTAAATAAATTGTAACTAAAATAATAAGTTTAATAGTTATTTTTTATATATTTATTCAAAGTCAAATAAACCGGATTGGCTTAAGCGCCTTATTTAGGGTATAGTATACGTTTAGATATAATCCTGCACCGTTATAGCCTCCAAGATCTACTGGCCATAGGCTTAAGAATCTTAGTAGAAGTTAACTCATTTCACTGGGCAATCCCAATGTTTTTGGCAATTGATTCACTACCGGGAGTGCTGGAATTGCATGGGAAACTTATAATATGTCATTTAGGCATTTAGGGCACCGTATGCTTTCACTTTTGTCCAAAATATGCCCTTGTAAAAAGGCGATGAGACCTATTCGCTACCCACATCATAATCATTAGTCTTTTTTGTCATTGATTTTAAAGTTTTTTCCCATACATTTTGGCTCAACCTTGGTTTTAAGGACCAATCATTATTTAAGTTATCGTCACATGATATTAAACAAATTTTTTTCCACTTCTCCTTTATGGTTGGTATCACTAGAGTAAGATTTGTGCCTTCTATGGTCGCTATATTGTCGTTTTTTTCTATCATTTCGTTACCGGGGATCCTTTGGTGGAATGAAACTAATTAGTGGTAACTTTTGCTCTTTTAGTCATTAGGATAAGCTCGTTTGGCAACTCCGGATAACTTCGTCTTGACTTTCCGGGTTTCTTAGTACATTGACTATTGATGTAGAGAGTTTGAGTTCAATAGTTTTATGATCTCTTTTGACAATGTTTTATATAAAATTGATTTAAATTTCTGGTTTAGAAGTTATTTCTTTACAAATAAAGTCAAGGAAATTATCTTTTCTATCTTTTGTCTATAATTGTCTATAATCTATTGTCTATAAATTGTCTTTTCTATAATTGATCTTAAAGTTTTCCCATATATTTAGGCGCAACCTTGGTTTTGAGGATCAATAATTATTTAAGTTATCGTCACATGGTATTGAACCATTATTTTCCAATTCTTCTCTGTGATTGGTATCACTAGGTTAACATTGGTGCCATCTATGGTCGTTTTTTTCTATCATTTCGTTACCAGGGATTCTTTGGTGAAATGGAACCAATTAATGGTAACTTTTGCTGTTTTATTCATTGTAGTAAGCTTATTTTGGCAGATCCGAAAACTTTGTCATGACTTTCCGAGTTTCTTAGTGCATTGACTATTGATATTGAGTTTTTGAGCTCAATAGTTTTATGATCTAATTCGACAATATTTTTAATAAAATTGATTTAAATTTCTGGTTAAGAAGTTATTTCTTTACAAATAAGGTTAAGGAAAGAAAATGCAATTAAAGAAACCCCTGTATATTCTGAATTCAATCCAAGGAAGTAACTTATTCAAAGAAAGGTTGAATCTTTTAAACGTAATTCATCAATTCTGTGCAAAAATATTAGCGTTTTTATCTTCTGAATCATAATCTCGATACTTATAAGAATGTTATTCCAAATTTAAAAGTAGAAATTTTTTTTAGTTGTTCTCTTCGCCAAATAGAACATCATATCTTCATGCTTCGCAGGTCTTATTATTCTCAAAATTAGTGTGCAAATTTTATCGAATTATTTCATAAATTTCTGCAACAAATGTATCATTTTTCAAAACGGATTGCAACCAAAAATTTGCATCAAATATTAGCCAAATATTTGAGAAAAACTATTAATTTTTCTTCAATATTTCAAGGTGCGAAAAAACCAAATTAAAACATGTTTAATTTATTATTTTCTTTGGAAAATCCTCTGCAATAGAATCTTGATTAAATCGACAATTTGGATCCTAAAATTATAACAAAGCTTTGGTTTCAAATCATGTTAATCGAGAAAAAATAGGTCGTTATAAAGAAAATTGCATCTACTTTGCATAATTTTATTAAATACTGCAGGCATTGCAAATCTTCGAGTTCTTTAAAATAGTAGATTTACCAAAATAATTTGATAAAATATTAAATAAAATATTTTTATCTGAATTCCTCGATCAATATCGATTCAAGAAACTTTCATTGCACTCCACATATCTCACCTATAATAAAGTGTAACAATCGATTATAGAACTATGCTGCACATTATAATAATCTATCAAAACAATGACCGACAAAAATAAATTCAATTAGAAATTCTTACAATACAATTAAAACCAATAAAGTTGAAAATTTTATGTGCAACATTTAATTAAAATTAATTTTCCAATTCCGCCGATAACACTTGTTAAGAACCACACATTGCCCTATTAAAATGCAACCACCTGTATTGTACGACATCAAAGCAAAATATATAGTGTTCAAATGATCTTGGAGTTAATTTGAAATTATCAATTTCAATAATGAAGTTATTATTTTCAAGTAATACGCCGAGGTCGTTATCAGATTTGTATAATTTTTGATAAAGCTATCTGCATGTAAATGCATCGTTTTTTTTTTCCCTCCCGGATTATATACTACTTGCATTATTACAACCGTTCACGCAACATTAAAATGCATCTATAGGTAATAAAATTTCCTATATGCCATTATTGTAAAATTGTTCTATATCATCCTCAATTTACAAGAGGCCTCTATTTGCTCATACAATTCACTTGATGTCTCTATCTCTTTTGCTCGTTTTTCGGTTCGAACAACGCCAAAGTTAAATCTACCCTGTCTGTATAAACACACGGAGGGTTGCCAAATTGATACAATAATTTCATTTTAATGTAAGAATAACAACGGCAAAATACACGACAAAGACAAACCTATTATCTGATTCGGATAAAATGGAATAGCTGTGATGGGAGTCGAGGAAGAGGAATTGGCGAAATAATAAAAGCATTTATTGCGTTATTATTAAGTGTGTTGCAGCAATTATATCGTTAAGGGGTGGTTTTGTTAACATAATTTTCTCTCAATCCCCCGAGGACATTTGGTGAAAATAAGAGCAAAAATTATCCACTCTAATATTTCAACAGCTTAAAAATGTCTTATTTCTGATATTTTTTTTTCGTATAATATGTTAGGGGTGAAAGGAAAATGATTTAATTTTTAATTGGGATCGTCTTCATTGTAAACTGTCAGATATATCAATGTTGGTATTAATAAAAGTTAACCACCGACATGACCGTTACAAGCAAGGGACTGGCTTGTTAGTCGCCTTTATTCATGCACACACCCTCAGTCACCCTGTCTTTCATCCCCTAATCGTATCGCTATCATCATCATCATCATGTCGGTCGGCTTTCGGTTGAATTGATCATGAAACGACGACAAAACACGCAGATCTGATTTCGTCACGGATAATTAACACATTTCAATGGGCAGCAACCCTTATATCATCATCCCTATCTAATTTTCTTCGACTATTTGTTACGTACGCGTATATCAGTGTATAAAGTAGTAGATGTTTGGTCTTGCCAACCCCACGTGGAAAAACGGGGGGCCACATCGACACGCAATCTAAAGTTCAGCAGCTTTTTCTCGAGTGCGTTTAAGCTTGCGTTTTATAATATTTATTGGTGCTTTTCGTGTTTAAATTTAATTGTCTGTTTAGAAACGCTTAACGAATGTGGGTAGTTCATCCCTTTGTACAATTGAAGTGCTAAATTCGAGCACCTTTGAATATCAATGAAGAATAATGCAAAGATAATTTAATTTAAGATTAATAGTAGACTGGGTCAAAAAAATCAAATATTTTTTGAAAAGTATATCGAAAATATTGTTCAAGGTGACAAAAAAAAATATCGGGAAGGTTTGAGCCCTTAATATTAAGAGGTCTTTAATTTCGATTTTTTATTTGTACTTTCATTTTTGCGTCAGTGCTGTCAAACTATCAAGGTAAAAAAAATCATCTTCGCATATATTTACAGAAAACTAAATTCCCTAGAAAAAAGGTCTCTTTAAAAATTTTCGCCAGACACGCCATTTCCGAATGATCAAGCTTTAAATATTGATATAATTTTTAGATTTATCTTCTTTATATTGGAATTTTGTTATTAAGGAACAAATAAATATATAGAAATAGGCAATATTGATTCTTGAAAGGAATTTAATGCTCTACAAAAAAGGTCTCTTAACATTTTTACATAAAATCCCTCTTTCAAAATTGGTTCAACAACGAAAAAAACATTAACATTGTTGGTATTCTTATCCATGGTTTTATTATGCATTAATGATTTTTGTAAAATTTTTTGTACTACGTTTCGCCACTTTCGCAGCTTTCATAATAATTCAAGAAATTTAAATTTCTTGAATTATTATGAGAAAGATTATTTTACATCTTCCCGATATTTCTTTTTTGTTACCTTGAATATTATTTTCGATATACTTTTCAAAAAAAAATATTCGATTTTTTTGGCCCAGTCTAATAAATAGTGTTTTAGTTATCAATTCCATTTGTCGGTCTTCTCTCCAGAATCTTCTATCCCTGGCCAGATTCTTTACATTACAATCTCTTTTCTTCCTAGGAAACTTCCTAGTTTTCCTTCTGTAACACCAATGATGAATCATTTTCCTCTGTAAATGTCCATCCATTTGGCTTTTCTTCCTATGGATCCATCTATTTATTCTTCTTGAGTTCCACTTTGCAAAGCTCTCCTTACACTTTTTTTTTGTTTCCTTAAAATTCAGGTTTCTGATCCATATAATGTTACACTCTTAATAGCACTATAGTGACAGCTTTCGAAGTTTAAGTTCTAAATTCATAATGCCTTAACAAAATTGCAGAAACTAATAAAATTCGTCCATAATACTTTCTATCGGAAATAATTAATAAAAATTTACTGAATCAAGGGGTAGATTTTTTATAAAATATTATAGTAAGAATAAAATCAGTATTAGGTTTAATTCATGTCACCGATATCCTTAATCAATTACGAAAGCTTTTTATTATATCTTAAGATAGAAACTTGTATTGGGCTTTTCATAAGTGCCATATCTTTCTACCAACATTGGAGGACTCTCAAAGGTGGAATTCATGATCAAAATGATCTATTCTTCCTACCAAACCCAAGATACCAATTCTTGTTTTTCTAGTTTCTTAGCTCTTTCCAGTTTCCTTTCTGTAGCCCCTTTTCTTCTCTGAATATAGCCATCCAGTTTGCTTTTCTTCTTATCATCGCATTGACGATCATCTGCTTCTTACTTCTGTAGCACTTTCTGAAGATTCGAACCCAACTTTTTGAACAATAAATTTGTCGGGGTAATAAATATGCAGAAACTAGTAAAATTCGTTCAGAATTCTTTCTAGTAAAAAATTATTAATAAAGATTTACTTAATCAAGGGATAAATTTTTTACAAAATATTTTAGAAAGAATAAAATTAGTATTTGGGTTTAATTTATTTCGCCAATGGTATCCTTAATCAATTAAGAAAACTTTTTATTATATCTTAAGATATAAACTTGTTTTGGGCTTTCTATAAGTGCCTTATCTTTCTACAAGCATTGGAGGATTCTCAAAAGTCGAATTCTAGATCAAAATGATCTATTCTTTATATCAAACTCAAGATATCAATTCTTGTTCTTCTAATTTCTTAGCTCTTTCCAATTTCCTTTCTGTAGCTCGTTTTCTTCTCTGAATATAGCCCTCCAGTTTGCTTTTCTTCTTATCATCACATTGAGAATCTTCTGCTTCTTACCTCTATAGCACTTTTTGAAGATTCAAACCCAACTTTTCAAGCAATAAATTTGTCGAGGTGATAAATAGGATCTTTACTATTTTAAGGTGATCTTTTAGGTATGTGATTCAAGGATTGCCCGTTTTTAACCAAGATTTTTCTTATTTAGATCATCAATAAAGATGTTTAATTTCTTGGGGATTTTTAAGCCCATTCCTCTTATTTACTTCTTGTCCGATACTGTTACAGATTAAAGATTCCTTCACCTTCCTCGAAAGACCAAATTTCTTGAAGTAAAAACTCCAAAATATTTATTTATTTTTCATTTACATTTTTTTCCAATCGTACGTCGATAAACGGATTTCCGTTTTTCGAAGATTCACCCCTCTTCTTAAAAGTTTTGCCATATAAAATTTTTAAAGTTTTCCTCCTTCTTAACACATGAAACTATTTTAACGGATTTTTGTCTTTATAACTAAAGTACTTCGCAGTTTTCCGTTGTCAACTGTTCATAGAATTAAGTATGGACTCTTGTCTTTGATAGCCTATTGAATTTAGATTTCCAATTGTTTTTTTCTAATCTATAAGCTTCTTAAAATACGACAAAATAGACCATTAATATCTTTTATTACTTCAATGATTCATCCAACAATAGCAAAATTTCAATGACTTTTGAAATTAATTTGTTAATCATTCTTTATGTAAAATTCTTCTTTTATATAAAAGGAGTAAAAGTAATTGAAATCCTAAGCTTTTTACAAAAAAGATGCACTATCCTTATTTAAAAGACCTCTCCAAGGATAGGCAGAACTTAAAAGGCTAACAAGAAGAAGTAAGAAGAAAAAAATTATCGAAAACTATTTTTAAGAAATAAAATTTTATATTTGTGATGTTGACCATTGAAGTCCATGGCCAGTAACCAAATGGTTATTAAATATACCTACGTCGATAATTAAATATACCTACTAATTGTATGGCTTATGGAATACATTAGGTTGTCAATGATTTTACGATTAAAGGAAAAGTTTAGAAGATTTTATATAAATCAATAAATTGGTTATGTCCATATTTTACTTAATTTTATTTATTTTTAGTAGGATAGTGGACAATAAAAAGGATGTAGATCCATATACTAATTATTAATTTTGCGACATGTTTCCGTCTTTTATTAGACCTTCATCAGGCTTCTAAAATCATACAAACACATGTATTACAGAATCCTTCAAACATTACTAATTGTTAAATTACCTTAATATGAAGTACACAATATACATCACAATAACATTGAAAAATTTTCTTAAGCCTGATGAAGCCTGATGAAGGTCTAATAAAAGACCGAAACATGTCGCAAAATTAATAATTAGTACATGGATCTACATCCTTTTTATTGTCCACTATCCTACTAAAAATAAATAAAATTTTATATAAATTTCATAAAAACTTCGTTGTTAATAATTCTTTATGTAAAATTCTTCTATTATATAAAGGAAGAAAAAGTTATTGAAATCCTGAGCTTTTTACCAAAAGGATACACTACCCTTATTTAAAAGACCTCTCCAGGGATAGTCAAAACTTAATTTACTAACAGGAAGAAATAAGAGGGAAAATTTTATCGAAAACTATTTCAAAGAAATAAAATTTTATATTTGTGATGTTGGCCATTGAAATCCATGGCCAGTAACCAAATGGTTATAAAATATACCTACCAATTGTATGGCTTATGGAATACATTAGGTTGTCAATGATTTTACGATTTAAGGAAAAGTTTAGAAGATTTTATATAAATTTCATAATAACTTCGCTTTATTGGTTTTGTGTAAAAAGACTTAGGTAGGATGCAAATGAAGTGCTGCTAGGTTTGAATCCTAGGCAAAATTTAAAATGCTAACAGGAAAATTTTTTTATCAAAAACTTACATTAAGAGATAAAATATTATATTTGTAATGTAGACCATTGAAGTCAATGGTCAATAACCGAACGACAATCGATAGTTATTTATACCAATTGTATGGCTTAAGGAGTTATATACAGTTAGAATTTTCAAAAAATCGTTTTTTTTTTATTTTTTTTTCTTAATGTACATATATTTAAGAATACATACAGAAAATTTTATATCGTTCCGATGAATATTTTCGAAGTTACACGCAAATTTGAAAAGGCGTTTTTATCCTATATAAAGTGCTTTTCAAACTTTAAACGCATTTTTCTCAAAATGGTGTTTTCAAAGTCGGTGACCAACATTACTCCAAAACGGTTAAACCGATTAGTCTCAGATTTTAACACGAGCTTCTGAAATATACTTTTTAGTAATTAATCGAAGATTTTTTCTCACCGATAAATATTTTTTTTATAAACAATTTACGGCCGAAATTTTGGTCAAAAATCGTTTTTTTTTTTTTGAGAAACCGCCATTTGGTCAAAAAAAAATATTTTGCTTATTCCTTCGATTAATTACTAGATTTAACATTATTTTAACGAAATGTGTTTGGTTTTTTAAATTTAGAGGATCCAGCTCAGAGATATAGTGGTCACCGCAAAACGTCTTTTTTGAGCGGAGCTCCCGGAAATCAGCTGTAGCTGCTTTCCAAATAAATATTTTTTCTAATACTAAGTCTTAAAATACAGTTAAAAGATACCATAATATGTGTACAAATTTTTAGATCAATTAATTTAAAAGTTTTCTTTGAAAAAATTCTGGAAAATTCGCTATTTTTCGGCCTTCTAGCCTTCTAACTGTATATAACCCTTTAAGGAGTATAATCGGTTGTCAATGATTTAACGATTTAGGGAAAATTTTATATGAATTTCTTAATAACTTTGCTTTATTAATTTTGTGTAAAAGGAATTTGGTAGGATGCAAATGAAGTGCATCTAGGTTCGAATTCTGCCCTGGAATACCCGGAATCCTATGTTACTAGAATTTGCACTTTAATAAGTGGAACAAAAACCGATCGATTTGATATCCCGAATTCTTAAGTTGTTTGTTATCGTTAACGAAATAGTGAAATTGAAAACGATTTACGCTATCGTTAATTTGACTAAGTGTAATTTATTTTTTAAATTGCTTCATAATAAAACGTTTTCATTGCGTCAAAGAACGAACGTTCCAATTCGATAGCAGAATTATAATCGAAATATTCACATGTCACAATAATATATACGGTAGCAGCTATAACAAAATGAATTATGAGCGTATCGAAGAGAGAGTCGGTTGCTTACAATACGAAAAAAAATTCGATATCGATACAATGCTCGACAATGCGGCCAAATCGAACCGATAGAGACATCGCATACTATCGAAACCTTATATTTCAGGTATCTGCATAAAAAAAACAATTCTACTAATTCCTTTAGCACATATTTGTTATCGATTGTCGATACGTTCACGTTTTCGTCGTTTTTCTTCTCGTTGGGGTTTTGGGTTTTTTACGATCGTCTTTCGCACGTTTAATATATAACGGAGCATATTTCATGGCAAATTATCGTTTGTGACTTCTGAACAATATGTGTACCTATGGGTTCTACGACTTACACGTCGTAAAAGTCGGAGGGAAAATTTTCTCGAAATTCGGGACCCACGTTTAGTTTGGCCACCCATGACACAAATCACACAAGTACCCACGCGTTTCAAGTGCCATCTTATCGGAAGACTCTTGAGATTGGTTTTTAATGCGATTATGTCCTCAACATTAAAAATAGGAACCGACAATGATTCGGCTCGAAGACAGATACGATTACATAACCATATGCTCTTTGGGGCGCTTTTTTTTGGGCATGTTTGAAAGAAAAGGCGAAAGAGAGAAAAATTGCAGCAGTTTTTACACGAAAGCGAGGCAGTCGAAGGAGAAAAAAGGCCATATAAAAATGACGATATGCATTAAAGGAATTTTACACCCCATTTATTCGGATGACGGATCTACAAAGTGGAACCATACGTTACGATACGACACGTTAAATTGCCTCCTGCTTGTTGTTGCTGATATGTGTGTATATGTGCGTTACAAACCCGGACCAAACACCAACAAAACCAACAACGAAATTGGGGGTGATAAATCTTTATTTTAATGAGATTTATCATCGTTTTTTCTCTTTTTTTGCCTATCAGACCTCTTCGTCATGCTCTCGTGGATTTGTGGCATAAATAAAACATTTTTTTTGTTCCACGAAAATGCCAAAGAAAAATCATACGACTAGTGGGAATTGAGTGAATTTTTTTCTAAAATGACATTTTCGAGAAGATAATTGCTTTAATTTTGAAAACAATTGTTTGCCATTAAACCTACACATTCTCGGGTGATAATTGATTTTTCTAAACTTAAACATAAATCTTAAGTTTTCACAACACATTTTCTCTTACATTAGTAAACTGTAATTTTAATATTAGGGGTTGATTTTTCATTCCTCACTTTGGTATAAACATATGGAAATTTATAATACAAGGAAGTCTAAGAGCTAAAATGTCAAGGTATGTCAAGAGGACAGTATTTTTACAAATTTTTAAAAAAATAAAAAGGTATTAATTATTTCCCATAGTTGCCAACAATCACTTATACTTCAGCAAATTTACTTCTACTTCCTTTTTACACCAACACTTCCCCATACTATGCCATCGTTCATCAGCAAACCAAAAGGTTTACCCATTGAAGTTGATATCTCCCCCGATATTGCTTAACCTTATTGATCGATATTCCAAACCAATAATCATTTAGTTATTCAATATTAACAGAATATGAAAGTGTGAATGCACTTTAGAGTAAAAAATCCACTTTTTTTTTTGTTAAAACGCCAAATAATATGAAAAAGAATATTCTTGCTAAAGCAATCTTAACCTTAGCTTCTTTATTCCTCGTATTTATTCCTATTTAGGATTTCTTAGTACTGACTTATTTTTGTCAAAATGAACCAGTCCTTTACTTTTGAATCATTCTGTGTTTTAGGTGTTATTTGGTTTGAAACTTGAATTCAACGAAAAGTAAAAAAGGGTATTTTAAATAACTTTACATAGTGGGTTCGTTACTGAAAACCTTAAAAATGTCAGGGATTTCTATATTTAATCGGAAAATCAGGGGAGAAGGTGAAAATGTTATCAAAATTTTCGATAATTGTCTTGTTTTCGTTGTCCTAAGCAAAAGTTACAAAGGATCTTACACTATAAACTATCGATTTCCGGTAGCTTATCGACAGCAAATCGATTTTTTTTTCTAAGGACGTTGTTTGTAGGTATAAAAAAACTTTTATTGGAACCAATGATTGTTTAAGCATTCAATATTAACAGAATTAGCAAGGGTGAATGGACTTTAGAGTAAAAAATCCACATTTTTTTTTTGATAAAACGCCAAATAATATAATCTGAATAAGAAAATGCTTATTTAAGCAATCTTAAACTTATCTTCTTTCCTTAATGTCACAGAACAAAAAAGAATTGAACAAAATATTAGATTTGCAAATAGAACGATAATTTTACTGTATTTATTAGGTACCTTCAAAATTGTTAATATTTATTGTTGGGAAAAGAATAATAATTTTGATGAAAATATTCACCTACACTTGCTTTTCATTAAATACTTAATTATCCACGTATTAATACCTATTTAGGGTTTCGTTATTTATATTTATTTTTTACTTCAATCTTTCGCCTGAATATAGAGACTTATTTTTGCCAAAATTAATTAGCCCATTACTTTTGAATCATTCTGTGTTTTAGGTGTTATTTGATTTGAAACTTATATACAACAAAGAGTAAAAAAAAGGATATTTTAAATATCATTTCATAGTATGTTCGTCACTGAAAATCTTGAAAATCTCAAATAATTCCATATTTAATGGGAAAATCAGGGGAGAGACTGTAAATTTTGTCAAAATTTTCGGTAATTCTCTTGTTTTCGTTGTCCTAATCAAAAGTTGCAAAGGAGCTTGCACTATAAACTATCGATTTCCGGAGAATAGCAAATCGATTTTTTTTCTAAGGACGCTGTTTAC
Organism: Sisyra terminalis; assembly: GCA_958496175.1. Lineage (NCBI taxonomy): Eukaryota > Metazoa > Arthropoda > Insecta > Neuroptera > Sisyridae > Sisyra > Sisyra terminalis. Next base: position 43,908,677 of record OY292278.1, on the reverse strand, counting down.
ATAAAAAACATTTCATTGGAAAAATGTATATACTTACGATCCCCTGCTGATCCACAGTTGCGGAAGTTATTTATAGTTTTCTTTAAATTTTCATCTTTTAATTGGGAAAACCTTTAAATTTTTGTGAATTTTTTCCAGGAAGTTTCACAATTGTGTATTGGAAAAACCTTGGAAAATCTGGGCATTTTATTTTCAAAATTCTTAGACTATCATAGTAGTAATTAAAGATAAATGATAAAATTCAGATCTCAGCTTTTATTTTCTTAAAAAAGAAGACAATTCAGGTTATTTAAGATCGGTTTTTTTTTATTTATTATTTTTACTATTCAATTAATAAAAAAAACGAAATTAGAATAAACGAACTTCAAATAAAAAAAAACGAACTTAAGTAATTAAAGATGTTGAGGATTCATCTTCACGTAAGTAATCGAGGAACATTTGCACTAAATTTCGTATCTGCATTAGCTGTAATAGTTTTGTCAAAGTTTAATCTTTAAATTTAAGAATGATCTCAATGAAAAAACGCCTACAATTGTTGCTATTTCTCTGGCAAACGGTTTTCGCTCCCACTTTCGATTGTAATGAAATCAACAAAACGATTCAAAGTAAAATTATTGGATCTAAATTTGTTTATTCCTCTGATATTTACCAAAAAAAAAAAAAAAAAAAAAAAAAAAAAACAATTTCAGCGCTTGGATTGAATATATTTACTTTTGAAGTTATATCTCTTTTTTATTAAAGCCTTTTTTAGCAGTTATCAGTTATTTACTTTCCTTTTTCCTCTGGCTTTAATTTATTATCTGTATTCTTATTTTGTTCACAAATGTTTCTGCCAGAAAATATCTGATTTGCTATGGTAATATTTTCGATTTTGTAAAATGGTTTAAACTTTTTTGATCTTTTGATGATATAATGCATCTTTGTCCGGACTCGCATCAGTAGATATGAGCTTTTAAAAATCCATGTCCATATTGGCATTTTTAGTCGAATATTCTGCATCCATAAGCTGCATCTCTGGAACATATGTGGAACCAAACTTTTGGTTTAATAGTAACAATTTTTGACTTTTCCTTCTGAAGGAATAGTATATGGAAATGGTCAATATAAAGTTTATTTAATCGAACTTAAAAGACAATTTTTGAATTGAGGAAATCTAGGATTTCAATTTACAAGTTTTTCAAGATATCAAGGTTTTATTGGAATTTTTGGATTTCTTAGAGATTTTTTAGTGGGAATTAATCTTATATGCTTATTCTGTCGCAATTTTTCCAGGCGAACATTTAAAGAATTCCTTAAATTTTTGAGTCCAAATGATTTACCGATTACAGGATAGCAATTCTTTTACTAACCAACAAAAATTCGGTTGTTTTCACCGACAAAAATCGAGGCTACGCCCTTGACTGTAATCCTTAATGTATATTTTATGGGGTTGTTGTTCTAATATAATTTTGAAAATTGGGATAAGAATTTTCTAAAGCTTTATGACTTTAAAGTCTCGTTGTTTTTTTGGTAGATCAGCAGTGAATAGCAAAACTGCTTTCATTTTGGAGTCTCAATGATTTACTGATAAAAGAATTGCAATTCCTTTACTGTCCAACAAAAATTCGGCAGTTTCCCCCGACAAAAATCTTGGTTACACCATTGACTGTAATTATTAATGAATATAATTTAGAATTGTTGCTGTAATATAATTTTGAAAACTGAAACAAGAATTTTCTAAAGCTTTGTGGCTTTAAAGCCCCGTTGGTTTTTGGTAGATCAGCAGTAAGTAGCTGATACAATATAGAACCTATAACATTGCTTTGAGGATCATCTGACTAAATTTAACGAAAAATTGAAGTTTTTAAATTATTTTTGATCAAAATTATTTTAAAGCAAACCATCATACCATACCTGATCGAAGACTTAACTAATTTCCAGGAAGACTAATAGGTAGGAATTTTGTTGGATTGTGGAATTTTTTGGTCTAAATCAAAACTAGTGGTTGGATATTTGATCGATTGTTAGAAGAAGTTTCTTTAACAGGATATTTTACCGAATTTGGAAATAGTGGGAAATAAAAACTTTTGATCAGGATACCAAACTATCGGAAGAAAAAGAATTAATTCTTTTAAAGTTTCATGAGAAATTCTTCTAAGCAGCTGATACAATATAGGATCTATAACATTGCTTTGGGGAACATCTGACTAAATTGAATGAAAAATTGAAGTTTTTCAAATTATTTTTGATCAAAATTAACGATTTTTTAAAAACAAACCGTCATACTATACCTGGTCAAAGACTTATGGTAGTTACTGTCCAGGAAGACTAATAGGTAGAATTTTTGGTTTTCCATAGCCTTATTTATAGTGTGCACTACTCTATGACATTGTTGGATTGTGGAATTTTTTGGTCTAAATCAAAACTAGTGGTTGGATATTTGATCGATTGTTAGAAGAAGTTTTTTTAACAGGTAATTTTTCCGAATTTGGAAATAGTGGGAAATAAAAACTTTCGATTAGGATAACAAACTATCGGAAGTAAAAGAATTAATTCTTTTAAAGTTTCATGAGAAATACTTCTACTAGTAAGAAATCCAAGAAGATCATTTCAAATATGGAAAATAAAATTGAAATATTTAAATTCCCATCACTACTATAAACATGGAAAATTTGTGAAACGTGAACCAGTCGTAAGTAAATTGTTTAAAAAGACATTAAAACGTCTCTCATTCTCGGCCCAACCCCCTTTAAACTTCGAAAGAGTGATACGACAAATTTATTACAAAAATATGGTCGGATACAGATATTCGGTTACATGTCAAAATATACGTTATATAGTTCAGGAACGACAAAAACGAAACCTTATAAAGAACCAAGACGAAAGTGACCCGACATTTAAGTGACCGTAATTAGTCAAGCTTTTAGTGATAATTAGGGAGGTTTCTACATTCCCAAAATGATTTCCTATAATATACATGTGCGCATGTATTTGTATATATAATAAACGACAAGAAATTTCCAAGTCGAAACGCTTTTCGACAATATTTTGTTTGTTATAGAATATAATAAAAACAATGTTCAAGTCGCTTTAAGAGAAAATCCGTCATCACATTAGCGTTGAAAACAAATGAACGACTTCCACATATGCGCAATGAAAAATAAACATTCATTTTTTTTTTGGGCTTTCCACTTCTGAATCAGACGTTTTCAAATTGTTTTTTTTTTCATGGGCAGCGCCTTTTATTTTCAATAAACTGTTTATGAAATGTATTACGTGATGTGATAATGTTTTAAGATAAATAAAACATTTAGACTTGAAACGATTATGATGATATTCATAATTGTAATAATGGATGCTTTAAATTCCATTACACATATTATTTTTATGATTTATCTTGAAAATTATTTTCAATTTACAAAAATTTCTCTTAGTTGATGATAGCCAATCAAATCATATGCCACTTACACTAAAATATTGACGAGAAAACACTTAAGAAATGTTTAAAAATTTAATTGATGTTTTGTTAGAGAATATTACGGAATTTTTATAAAGTTTATTATAAGTTGCAGCAGTTGCACAATTGTGGGAATGATAGGTGAACGATTTTTATATCAAAGTGGACAATTCCTGCAAGTGGAATGATTTATTTGCATCATATATTCATTTTTTTTTTGACTCAATCCCTGTACGAGCCCTCCGGGGAAATATATAAACATACAAATATTTGAAGAAAATTCGATATGGGAATTTATTCCATCAATTCATTTTTGTCAAAAAAAATTATGGGTACGAGTTAGTAATAGAGTTTTAGGACTTATAAAAATTTACTACTTTTACGGAATTATTTAATCAACTTCAGCAAAATAACGAATTACTTATTATAGAAGCTTTAGACGTTCAAAAGCTTAAGCTAATAGCACCTTTGATATATTTACTGTTATTTTGTATAATAAGCTTATTTTATGAAGTATAAACAACACAAGAATATGAATATCTGAAGTAAATTAAAGATGTAAATAACAATAATATCAAATTAAGTAATTGTATTTGAAAGCAAAGAAAGCATTAATTATTCAATAAATTTACTTATTTGACCTCAAAATATTCACTACTTAACGTTGCTAATTCTATTTTGTACTTGCTTGTTTTGTTTTATACTTAAATTATACGTCTTATTGTTCTATATTAGAGTTAAACGTTTAAATCTGGCGTACAAATCACCTATTTCAAAAATTCAATATCTGGCGATAATTAACATATTTTAATGTGTACTTAAATATACCCCAAAAAAAAAGGATAACAAAGTTTAAGCATTGACAATTTATACTTTGATTAGCTTGAATTTCTTTTGTGTAACTTCCTCAATCAACAACCAACAATTTCTCTATACTTGAACTTCAGAATAACTCAGAATCATTGTTGAAAATCCAATGTATCAAAATATGTCGTGGAGACATCATTGCATTTTTGATAAACGTGGCTTGGTCAGGCATTAAAATCTCATGGTTTTTGCTATTAAAACGATATGGTACCATAATACCATAGCATGTAATAGTAGTTCTATAACTGGATCAATTGTGGTCGCCTAGATTCAGTAACTTAATGTAGTTAGACTTTTTATTTTGGATTTTTCCAAAGGTTCTTTACGTTTTAAATATCCAATTGATTTTCATTTGTTTTTAAGGACCCAAAATACTTTTCAGCCAAATATCGAATTGCTTATTATAGAGACTTTAGGTGTTCAAAAGCTTTGGCTATTTATCAAAATTTACTGTTATTTTGTATAAAAAACTTCTTTTATGAAGTATAAACAATACGCTGGACCAAAAAAAATCAACTTTTTTTTTTGAAAAGTATATCGAAAATACTGTTCAAGATGACAAAAAAAAAAATATCGAAAAGGTTTGAGCCCTCACTATTAATATTAAGAGGTCTTTCATCTTTAATATCGAGTTTTTATTCGTGCTTTAATTTTTGCGTCAATGCTGCCAAACTATCAAAGTAAAAAAATCCATCTGCAAAAATACTGATAGAAAATTAAAATTCCTACAAACTATGTTTCTTTAAAATTTTTCGCTAGACACGCCATTTCCCTAATAATCAAGCTTTAAACATTGATTTAACTTTTAGATTTATCTTCTTTATTTTGGAGTTTTCGTAACTAACGAACAAATAAATATACAGAAATGAACAATATGGATTCTTAAAGGGAATTTAATGTTCTACAAAAAAGGTATCTTAACATTTTTACATCAAATCACTCTTTCAAAAATTATTCACAATTAAAGTTGAAAGAAAATAGGTGATAAAATTCAGATCTCAGCTTTTATATTTTTTTAAATAAGATGAAAATTTAGCTACGTTACGTACCATTAGCTACGTTTCGTTACTAGTCGTAACTTCTTCAGGCTTCTTGATTCACAAAATTAAATATATTTAATATTGTGAATTAAACAAAAAATATTTAATTTTGTGAATCAAGAAACCTGAGGAAGTTATGATTAGTAACGAAACGTAGCTTATTGAACAATAAAAAAATTAAAAAAAAATAAAACACAAGAGCATCTTAAATAACCTGAATTTTCTTCTTAGTTGAAAGAAAAATTAAATTATTGTTTTTTTCGTTATTGGACCAATTTCTTTTTTATTCAATGGGACAAATTGATTTTTTACATGATCAAAAATCATCATTTTATCAATTTTATTGCTTGAAATATCTAAATTTCACTATATATCTAAACTTAATCTCGGTTAATAGCTATTTATTACACGAAAATATAGAAAAACGAAAACAACAATAATTTAATATTTCATTCAACTTCAATTGTGAATAACTTTTGAAAAAACGATTTTATGTAAAAACGTTAAGAAACCTTTTTTGTAGTACATTAAATTTCCTTTTAGAATCAATATTGTTTATTTCTATATATTTATTTGTTCGTTTGTGACAAATGTCCAAAATAAAGAAGATAAATCTTAAAATTATATCAATGTTTAAAGTTTGATTATTCGGACACGCCGTGTTTGGCGAAAATTTTTAACGAGACGTTTTTTGTAGGGAATTTAATTTTCTATAAATATTTGTGCAGATATTTTTTATCACTTCGATAGTTTGACAGCATTGACGAAAAAATGAAAGCACGAATAAAAAATCGAAATTCAAGATGATATTATTATTATTATTTATTTATTATCAGGATGTAACACATACAAATTTACATACAAATTTTTTTATGCATAGATATGCACCTATAGAGATGAAGCAAATCATCTGTGCATAGGCCCGGTATACTAGATTCATTACAACAAATAACATTAAGTGGACGCTCATCCTAACAGAGCTAACATTTTTATAAAAATCTTTACATTTGAAATAAATCAAAATACAAAATAAATATTATTAGACAGTCAAAACATATAGATAGACCTAGATAGAGAACATAGATAGACCTCTTAATATTAATTTTAAGGGCTCAAACCTTCGCGATATTTTTTGTTTTGTCACCTTAAACAATATTTTCAATATACTTCTCAAAAAAAAAATAGTCAATTTTTTTGACCCAGTTTCATAAACAACACAACATACGTTTGGTCTTCTATTCCCTTTGAAAAAGAAATTAATTCCCTGATGAAACTAAATGTATTCCTTTAGGACAAAAACGAAAATATGGACTCCCATCAAAAGCAAAGAAAGTTAATTCTATTTTGTACAAACTTGTGTTGTTGTTCTATACTTAAATTATACGTCCATTTGATCTATATTAGAGTTAAATGGTTAAATCTGGCCTACAAATCACTTATTTAAAAAATTCAATATCAGGTGTTAATTAACATACTTTAAAGTGTACGTAAATATACCCCAAAAAAAAGGATATCAAAGTTTAAGCATTGACAATTTATACTTTGATTAGAGCTCAAATTTCCTTTGTGTAACTTCCTCAATCATCAACCAACCATTTCTTTCCATTTGAACCTCAGAATATCTACGAATGATTGTTGAAAATCAAATGTATTAAAACATGTTTTCGAGGAACCATTGAATTGTTGAAAAACATGGCCTGGTCAGGCACTAAAAGCTCATGGTTCTTGCTATTAAAACGTTATGGTACCATAGTACCATAGCACGCAATATTTGTTCTATTACTGCATCAATTGTGAGCACTAACTTAATGTAGTTAGATTGTATTTTTGGGGTTTTTCCGAAGGTGTATTTTTAGAGTTAAGGTCTTAAGTTCTTCACGTTTTAAAATCCAATCGATTTTCATTTGTTTTTAACGACCCAAAATACTTTCGTAATTAATATCCAAAGCTATCTTCGATCTTCATCACATCCATCCACTCTCCACCACCACCGCATTTCCCCCGAAAAACTTAAATGTACCATCAAACAATATAATTAAATCATCAATACAAATTTAGATAATTGAATGAAACTTTACACAAAGCGTAGGTAGATAAAGCGGCTTACCTATACATACATACATACATACCATACAAGATCACGCGGGTGAAACTCAATTAGCTGGGCCGTGTGTTTGATTGAATAATAAAATTAATTAAATGAGCTCGACTAATATAATTAAATATACATAGATAATACAAAACGGATAATAAATCCAGTTTGTGAAGTGCCAAGAAACCAGAAAACAGCATCGGTAATACAAACAAAATAAAAAACAAAAAAAAAAACAAAATTAATTAAACCGCTTTTGTTATGCATAACAAAACAAAAATGACAATGGTTGGCATTTGTTTCTTGTGATTAATTCAAAGCAAATCATTTATCAACCGTTCGAGTGGTTTTCTATAGGTAAACTAATAAGTGAATTTAATGAATTTGGGGTTTTCGGTTGTTCAACAATTCTCTGGCTAAATCAATCGGGGCAAATCTTAACGATTAATCTTTACAAAATGAGGTTAATTATGGAACAAAAGAAACTGTCCGTGGAAATAATTAATCTCGAGTGAAAGAGCAACAGCCACTATGTGTTTAATTTAATAATGTTAGTGGTAATAATATGAGTATAATGTAATAATTAATATAAAGGGTTATGATGTCGTTGGGATGATGTGGCGTTGGTGGTGACGGTATATTTTATGCTCATTTATCCATCTCTCTATCTTTTGTTGATGTGTATGTGTGTGTGTGTGTGTTTATTTTAAGAGGTTCGTATCACTATTATATTGTTATGTTGTAATAAAACAAATGAAATGTGGACACGTGAGCATTAAACAAGTGAAACATCTTGATAAAACATCTGAAGTGGAGATCGAATGTTGGTGAGGCGTGAAGGAAGATGGGTGAAATGGTGCGTGAGGGAATTGGAACGAAATGGAGATTGAGCCAAGTGTTGGTTGTGTTTTGTTTGTTGCGGGGTGTTAAGATGGACGATTCAACTTGGACATAAACATTAATTTTAAACTGGTCGCCTCGTTTGGAACGGACGAGAAGAGACGGGAGAAAACGGTCCGCGTTTCAATTTGACCAAGAAACAAGCAACAATCTGACAATATCAGATTTCAGTTTTGTTTCTTGGAAATGATACAAACCGTATTATACAGCTAGGCCTGTAGCCTGTAGCCTGTAGCCTGTAGAGAGTAGTGTAGACCCATCTAGACATCCACATGTGTATGGGACAGAGATATTTCACACATACCTACGTAATAAGAGAATGAATTGAATTTGTGGCTGTGTAAAAAAACCAGGAATGAGACGACAATATATCGAAGAACAAAAAAAAAAGGTTATACCTCAACTTCACACATACATACACTCTCCCATACTAACGAGCTAATTTATGGAAGAGATTCTGGACCGCGACACAACCAATATTCGATGTCATTATATTAAATTAAATAGTATTATAGAAGCCGAGTGCAGTGCTAGGACGTGAGCTTTTTGATGTGTGGGGGGAGTGGGGGCACGAAAACGAGTGCCCGGCTACACGAAACGTCACACTGGGTACCCACTATACTCTGATTGGTCTAATCCGCTCTCTGCTGCTATATTTATATTTTGATCTTTATCCACACGTCGTTCGTTCAATCGAGGACGAGCCCACGTCGGTTTATATTTCTTAATTAATTTATCCATTTAGGGAATCATTTAACCAATGTAATTAACTTGTTCAACCATTTTATAAACGAAAAATGCTTTTGATGAGACATCTTTTTCATCGTTAAGGCGATAAATCGACGTGAAACTTAAACGTCCAAGTTGTAATTCCTAGGAATGCTAGTTAATGGGAAACATAGCAGAGCAAAAGAATACTTGGAAAACATCTGCCTTATGTTTCTGAAAAAAACAATTTGTGTTTTACGGTGAAAACAAATGAAAGATAAACAAAAGAAAGTGATACCAACTAATTTGGTTGTTTTCCAAAAAACATAATGCTTTTATACATTTTTATAGTAATTCCAAGTCTTGATGTCTTACACTTCTATTGTAGTTCTATCATTGTTAAGATTCATATAAAAAGAGAGGAGCCAAGTGAACATAGATCGAAAGAGATCATCAAATAATTTATCTTTTATTGAGAAGAAAATATTTTCATGGAATAGTTACTGAATTCCAACTTAGAAAGAAAGTGTAGCCTTAACCATAGATGCACAAATCATCCAAATTATTAAATACGCTGATGACTTGGTACTGTTGACTAAAACGGAAAAGAAATCACAAATTATGTTCAACCATTTGATTGCCATTGAGGAAATGGAGAGTCAAAAGTATTGAGAAGATCGAAGAGAAAAACGATGAAAAACGAAAAATACGTGGTTTAATTTAATATCCTGCAAAATGTTATCATTATAGACGAAATTTCCTTAGACATCTATTGTAGTTCTATCATTGTTAAGAATCATATAAAAAGAGAGAATCCAAGTGATCATAGATCGAAAGAGATCATCAAATAAGCTTTCATTGAGTAGAAAATATTTTCATCGAATGGTTGGTGAATTCCAATCTAGGAAGAAAGTATAGACTTAACAATAGATGCACAAATCATTACTTGTAAGGTGTAAAAATTATTAGACTCAAAAGATTTTTACTTTCTTTCTGCAATGTATCGCCCGGACTGTAAAACATCCAACATCAGCTATGATTTGGAGCTGCATGTCAGCAAAGGGTACCAGTAGGATATACATTGTAAAAGGGTCTATGAGGCAAGTCTTGGAAACGAGGTTATTGCCTCAAACTAAAGAGTGGTTTCCGGAATAAAATCGTATCTTTATGCAAAATGTAGCTCCTTGCCATAAAGCTAAAAAAATTATGGATTTCCTCAAAAATTCTAACATTAATGTGCCTTCTTGGCCAGGAAATAGTCCTGATGCTAATCCCATAGAAAATTTTTGGGCTTTTGTGAAGAAAAAACTAAAAAAAATTAAACTATTACAACACGGGTGGATCTGATTACCGAACTCATTAAGGTTTGGCATCATAATAAAATATAAATTAAAAAAATAGTATTGAGTATGCCAGGATGAGAAAAATAAATTATAAACAATATACAATATAGGGTACCACACCAAATATTAGATGAGTGAAATTATTGTAATTTTTAAATTTATGACATTTAAAAACAAAAATGTGATTTTTTTTTTTTGAGTTGTCTTGAGTCTAATAATTTTCACACCTCTGTAAATACGCTGATGATTTGGTACTGTTGACTAAAACGGAAAAGAAATCACAAACTTTGTTCAACCATTTGATTACCATTAAGGAAATGGAGAGTCAAAAGTATTGAGGAGATTGAAAAGAAAAACGGTTCTTTATATCAACGGAAAATATGTGGTTTAATTTAATATCCTAAAAATGTAATCATTATAGACGAAATTTTTGCTAGAAATATAAATTATAGATATCTAAAATATGATAAAATAGATAAACAAATATATGTAAAATATACCTAAATCCATCCAAATTGCAACGGTTCACGTCTGCAGATAAATCTCTAAAATCTTCATAAAGTCATTGTAATTATTGCAGAACAAAAACGGAAAATTTTAAGAGAACTTTCACTGCAAAAAAACAAAGAAGAAATTATGCACCTGAAGAATTTTTAATAAAATAAAATATTGGGTTAATTTTAAGAAAATGACTATATTATCGATTTAGTGACAAAATGATAACCGGTTTATAGTTATAGACATCCGTATTGATACTAGCTTCTTTTTTAGTTTACTAGAAGAATTATGACTTCCCAACGTTAATCCTATTTCCAATCGGTAGAAATCGTTTTTGAGAATTGAATCCCAATGGATTTTTCCCTAAGAAATGACCCCAAAAAACTGAGTCGATTTCAAATCAATGATGGATCATTAAATTCGAATTAGAAGATAGTCTTTTACCTATTCCAAAATTTCTGAATTCATTTATGTTAGACTTAATCCCAATGGTATGGAAATATGTCCTCAGAAAATCATATTTTCTCAACAGACCATGTTTGTTTTGTCTTTCCATTGTCTAGAACTATGTTTTTTCAATGATTATTTATCAAAAACTTTAAAATTCTTTAGTCTTTCGGTAACTTTGTATGATTATTTTGAATCCACCAACGATAATCCTAGTTCCAATCGATAAGAATTATTTATAAGAATTGAATATCCTTGGATGTTTTCCCTTAGAAGTGATCCCAAAGAACTGGGTCGACTTTAAGTCAACAATGGGTTGTTAAATTCGAGTTGAATGATAGTTTTTTCCTACCCCACCTTTTCGGAATTCATTTAGGAAAGACTTAGTCCTAATGGTATGGAAATATGTCCTCAAAAAACAATATTTTCTTAACAGACTTTAAAAACATCTTAATTTTTTCCTTCCTGTGCCTAGAATTACCATATGTTTTCTTCAGTGATTATTTATCATAAACTTTCTTCTTTATTCTTTCGGTAACTTTGTATGATCATTTTGAATCTATTGGAACTAAGGATTGCTATGTCAGACCAAAAATTCAATACCGGCATTCGGCATTTGTTAGTCCTTAATACGGGAAAACCAGTTATAATACCGAAAGTAGGAATTTCAGGAAAAGAAAACAAATGTTTTGTTGTTTTATTTGCCAATTTAATTAAAGAGAGTAAATATCACAGGAAATTATTTGTAACATAAATTATAACAGTATGTAATGGATCATAAGAAAGTACAGGAATAAAGAACATCTTATATTCTCTTATAAAAAAATATTGCATCAATTGTACTACCATTAAGCCTAGAATATAATTTTGTGCAAAAATTATCAACTGTCGAAAAAATCATCCATTATCGATGCTAGTACTGCTACTAAAGTGCAAGATGCATCTTTTTCCTAGTATTACCTTTAAATCCCTAATCGTCAAATAAAGCAATTTTTCTCCTGATAGTTTTGTTCAAAAGTCAATTCCAGTTCACTATCGACAATAGTGTCATAAAGATTTTCGATAACTGTACCGAATTCATCTAAATGTGGCTAGAATTGTAGATAAAAGAATTTAAGAAAATTAAGTATTAACTTAATCAAATTTAAATCAAATTTAATCAAAATTAAACTCTTTTCTTCTTTTCATTTTTACCATCACTATAGTTATGTAAATATCGCAAGACAATTTCTATTTCTAACTTTATATTCTCAATTTAATTACTGTAAAACTACTTTATTACGCTGGGGACCCCTGAACATATAGTGAGGACAATTTAAAAAAAAAACTAGGGAATACCTAAAAAATTATTTTTAAACTTACGAATATTGGTATCGTGAAGTTATACAAATGGCTAAAAATGCCGGCATTGCACTCCCTAATTGGAACTTTAGAAAACATGAACGGAGTATCTCAAGAGCTTTAAATTTAAATAGATGAATTGGAAAGCTTTATCAAAGATGGTTCTCAAGAATAAGTTGAAATTGGTCACATTTTTAAAGAAAATAATTATATTACTTAGAAGTAATAAAATGAAAAGAAATCTAAGAAAATTATGAACTTAAATACTGCTAAATGGAAATCGTAGACCTGAGATTAGCTTAAAAATGGAGTGCAAAACTTGTTTAGGGAGAAATCCGGAAAGAAATGCGTATATTTGGTGATTTCTACTAAAGGTATTCGCATGCATTTAAAAGTGATGTGCAATTTCTGACTCATTTTATTGATAGACATAAAAATTCGCCTTGCTAACCACCAATTGGAAACAAAAGCTCAACACATACATTGTTCCTAAAACGGCGGGATTATTTCAAAAGTTTCTCAGTGACGTCATACAACATTCTTTTGTTATCTGTAAAAATTCCATTCAAATATCGCGCACGACATCATCATTCTTGCTTTAAATTAGTAGTGATCCTTCGAATTAAATAAAACGGGAGACAGAGATATCAAATAAAATAATAAAAACCTGTCGTTTATTTTTATTTATTCTCTTTTTATTATAGTTATTTCTACCTATAAATAAGCATATAGTTATCCCGTAAAGAAAATATTTTTGTCTTTGTTGGTTTTTTTTTTTTGGAGATTTTATCGGGGATTTTTAAAACAACGTTATTTCAATTTTAGTGAAGGTTTCAACATTATCGTTTAGTCAAAATCAAAATTCTTGTAATCTCTTCATTGGATATGAGGCGGTTTTGTGGTCTCGGGACGGACTTGAAAAATTGGAGAATTAATCGAAATTTTATTTTCTTTTTCCTTTTTTTTTTTTTGTTTTGGTCGTTTCTGATGTCCAATACTTAGAATTAAATGTGATAATTAAGATGTTAAACGAAACTATCAAATAAAAACGAGTCGCGTTCAATGGCTCGATTGGGGCGATGGAATGGAACGATAAGCTTTTGACTGTTTGTTCATTTAGGTGAAATAAAAATTAAATCGTGAAATTATTTTATTTTTATTTTTAGACAGCACACCTCACAGTACGGCCCGCGGTGGTTTTATTATTATTATTTTGCGCTGAGGTCAATCAATTTGACTGCAAAATGAATGGGATATGATGATGGCCTGTGCTAAAGACGCCTTTCAACAGTCTATCACAATAAACTTCTGCCGTATTCAATGGGAGAAAATTTCTTCAATTAAATTTGAAACTGAGGCCATCACTTGTTGTTCCGTACCTCTAATTTATGATTTGGAAAGTCATTTTTCCCACTTGGAGAAACTAAATTTCTTGCTAATACTTCAGCGATTATTTTGTGGTAATCATGGAGGTCAACAGAAGTTATGTACTTAGAGGAGATTGAACTGTTTTCATAATAAGAATAGTTATTTCTTAGATCATTTCCTCACATTTTTGTTAATTGCTTTGTAATTAATGAAGATTACATTTATAGAATATTTGCTAGTTTACTTTAATATTTTTATGGGAAAAAAATAACAACTAACTTAATTTCTGCTGAGGAAATATAAGAAAGTCAATTGATAATTCTGCATCGACAAATAGTATCCCAATTAACTTCAGTCCTCTATCTCAATTCTGCAATCCAGTTCAACGTATTACTTTGGAATAATTTTTAATAAGTACTAAACTTCTTCAACTACTTTAGACAAAACTGTATCGGTTAAAACTTCTATTAGAAAATAAATCCTCACTTAGCCTGAATGACAAATACCATTTAATAATATTCGTCAATGGTTTGCCCCATTTAACAATACATATCAACACTTTGGGGAAATGTGTCATTCAAATATAAATCGTGTCTAAGTTTGCCAAAACCGGGTTACAGAAATCTTAGATGCCTTATGGTAAACCTGAAATTGAAAGATCTATAAAGATCCCAGGATGCCCATAATAGAAGATATTCAAACAATCTATTTCAATCAATGGAAGAACACAGAAAACTTACTATGACGGACACTGTCGCTTGAAAAGAAATCACCACGGTGACCTGAAAAAAATTTCTTCAAAATATCCCAACTTAAATGCTTCATCATTATTATATTATATCATAAAACATAACTACAGTGCAATTAATTGCAGAAAGTTAAACCTAAATGAAAAAAAAAATTGATGGCGTTTTTCGCATTTTCTTTCTAAGAACTTCAAAATTTTTTTAATACTTTTTAATCTATACAAACGAGTTGTTGCATTTAAAAGTCAAAAAATGTGGCTATATTTTGAGTGCATAATGTACGTGGTAGTTTGACCAAATGGAATTTTCTTTTTCCATTAAAAAGTGGCACAAAATAAGCCATATTTTGTTACTAGGAGGTTTTTGGGGTCCCTGATTACAAACATTGGGTCCATTAAATTTCTTTATCCACCTGAAGGTCCAATTACCTCATCTCTTTGAGTTTAAAGGAATTTTCTTTGAAATAGATTATAATCCGTTTTTAGGTCCCTTATTGGTTCATATTTTGTTACTAGGAGGTGTTTGGGGTCGCTTATTACAAACATTGGAGTCAATTAGTTCCTCCATGCACCTGGAGATCCAGTTACTTCATCCCCTTAAGTTTATAGGAATTTTTTTTGGATTAGGTTATGATTCGTTTTTTTAATTATTTTTTTTTTGGGTACCTGATTGGTTCATGAACTTTTTTGATGCATCCGAAGGCAGGAGTGGAAAATTATTTTGAAAAAACACTAAGATGAAATTTTGATGTTGATAAGAAATTTAAAATAAATTAAACTTTCTGATTTACCTTGTGCTTGACGTGGATGTCACCTTCAAAAGCCAAAGTTCAAAATTCAATTTTGGAGCAAAAACTTAAAAGCTAACACCAAATTTAGTATTTGTCACTAAAAATTGATATTTTTGTATCTAGATCAATGGTTTTTAACCAGTGGTCTTAAACCAAAGCCAAACCCTCGAGTCATATGACATATGTATAATTTTATTTCATTTTTCCAATTACGAAAGGTTTGGTAAATCTGTATTATATATGAAACTGGTGATGTACGATACCTCCAACAAGGTTAAGAACCACTGATCATAATAGTGATATTAATTTTTTAATTTTCCAAACAATTTTTTTTCTGGGAAATGAAAAAAAACAGTTTTTCGCTTATGAGTTTTTTAACTCGTGAAGCAATATCTATACTGACATTTTTAGTACATAAATTTGTGGGAAATTCATTGCTGTTCAAAATAAAAATTCATTTGATTAGAAGATGAAATTAAGCGCTTATGAGATAAATTTGTCATCAAATTTTCATAATTACCAATCTTTACAGTTTTTGATAAGTAATGTAAAATTTCTATTTAATTCATGAGTAATGGAAAATTCCAGAAATTTTAAGTTTCTGCCAACATAAAATTGGTTCAACTGATATTTCAAGGGATTTTCCGAAATTGATAAATAGTTAACACTCAGCGATAAATAATGCACTTTTTTCTATTTTCCCTATAGCCAAGCATATAAACGTCTGAAATTACAACTTTAAATAACAGTTGAAGTCTTTTTTTGTTAGTAAAACTTATTCCTAAATTTTTTCCTTAAATTAAACTGAAATTTTCCGAATTATTATTCCAAAACTGCAAAGATTAGTAATCAAAAAATTTGATAACGAATATCTCTTAAACGTTTAATTTTTTCGACTAAGCATATAATTTTTTTCTGTATAGCATTAAATTTCCTACAAAATTATATATTATACATTTCATTCATATTAATTTGCGAGTTACAATATTTATTAGCAAAAACAAATTTTTCTTAATATAATCAAACTTCAAGCGTCCATATCTTCAAAATTGAAACAGGAAAAAAGTGCATTATTTATCACTGAATGTGAACTATTCATCAATTCCGGAAAATCCCTTGAAATATCAGTTGAATCAGTTTTCTGTTGGAAGAAACTTAAAGTTTGTTAATTTTTCCATAACTCATGCTTTAAATAGATTTTTTTTTAAGTACTTATCAAAAACTGTAAAGATTGGTAGTTATGAAAATTTGATAACGAATATCTCTTAAACGCTTAATTCCATCTACTAATCAAATGATTTTTTTTTGTACACTAATTAGTATAACTTCATTAGTATAATAGTAAATGAATCCCTTTTTTTGGATACTAAATACTTGATGTTTTTATTTCATCTTCGTACAACGTTAGACTACTTTCGTAGCTTCATCAGGTACTGCACTACTACTTTCGTAGCTTAATGAAGCTACAAAAGTAGCAAAACGTTATACAAAGACGAAATTAAAACATCAAGTATTTAGTGTCCATAAAAAGAGATTCATTTACTATTACATTATACCATACATAGATAAGAACGTTTTTGAATGGATAAAATTTTTTTTTGGGCATCAGAGGATTGTATGGACCTCAGGCAGTGTAGTACCTGATGAAGCTACGAAAGAAGAAAGATTCATCTTTTCATTATTTACAAAAATAGAGATTCATTTACTGTTGCATTAATGAAAAAATTGTAGAATTATGTTTTCAAAAGAAATATAGAAGAGTGGAGTTTCATTTTTGGAAAAGCTCCTCTCCTTAATATTTCATTGTTAAAAGCTTTCGGAACTCTTTTCTCCTCTTCAATGACTTCCTTTTAAGACTACTGATATTCAAAATATTTGAAAAATAATAATTTCTGGGACTTAGGTTTCTTGGATTGGACTTTGATTTTCTATGATTTCTTATCGTTTAGCTGCTCCCTTAATTTATTTTCCAGAAGGGAGACTCAAAAATTGGGCTTTTTTTAGCTAGAAATAAAATTCAATCCAATTTATAAAAATATACGAATTAATGAAAAATTTGTTACATATTTTTCAAATCAGATGCAGAAAAGAAAGTAGAAATCCATTTTTGGAAAAGCTCCTCTCCGTAATGTTCCCCTATCAAACATTTTCCGAAGTTCAATGACTCCTTTTTAAGACTTCTGATATTCAAAATATTTGAACAATAATAATTTTTCGGACTTAAATTCCTTGGATTTGATTTTAATTTTCTATAATTTCCTACCGTTTGGCTGTTCCCTTATTTTATTTATTATTCAGAAGGCCAATTGATTTACTCATTAATAATTTTTTGGACATCAGAGGATTGTATGGATCTCAGACAGTGCAGTACCTGATGAAGCTGCGAAAGTAGCGAATCGTTGTGCGAAGATAAAATAAAAATATTAAGTATTTAGTATAATATAAAATAATTAAATAATATAAAAATATAAAATAATGAAATTTTTCATTATTTCATTATTTACAAAAATAGAGATTCATTTACTGTTGTACTAATGAAAAAATTATAGAAATATGTTTTTCAAAAGAAATGCAGAAGAATGGAGGTTCAGTTTTGGAAAAGTTCCTCTCCTTAATATTTCACTATTGAAAATTTTCGGAACTCTTCTCTCCTCTTCAATGACTTCTTTTTAAAACTACTGATTTTCAAAATATTTGAAAAATAATATTTTTTTGGACTTAAGTTTCTTGGACTTGATTTTGATTCTCTATGTTTTCCTAATTTATTGTACAGAAGGGAGGCTCAAAAATGGGCTTCTTTTTTCTGGAAACAAAATTCAAACTATATTATAAAAATATAAGAACTAATAAAAAATTTGTTACATATTATTAAAATCAGATGCAGAAAAGAAAGTAGAGGTTCATTTTTGGAAAAGCTCCTCTCCGTAATGTTCCCCTATTAAACATTTTCCGAAGTTCAATGACTCCTTTTTAAGACTTCTGATATTCAAAATATTTGAAAAATATTAATTTTTGGGACTTAAGTTTCTTGGATTTGTCTATGATTCTCTATGTTTTCTTATGGTTTGGCTGCTCCCTTAATTTATTCAGAAGGGTGATTGATTTCTTCTTAATCCAATATCACTGCCGATATATGGCGATTAAAAAAATGGCTGTCACGTGGGGAGTTCCAGGTTCAAGGATTCTAGGATTAAGAATTTCTTGGACATCAGAGGATAGTATGAACCTTAGGTAGTGTAGTACCTGATGAAGCTACGAAAGTAGCAAAACATTGTACGAAGATGAAAATTAAACATCAAGTATTTAGCATCCAAAAAAAGAGATTCATTTACTGTTATATTATATAAACCATGAATAAGAACGTGAATAATTGTTCATTAGTTTTTATGTCTTAAAAATTTGTTTGAATTTTAGTTTATAATGTATATTTTTTTCAGGGAGATCTTCGAAAACTTTGGGCGTTCTAAAGAGGAAGATGATCTCAATAGTGCCATAGTATCGGACAAAAGAGTTGACCTCTTCAAAATTGTCTTCCGAACAATTGTCTTCAAAGATAAGGTATTTAATTTTTCAACTATTGATTCCAACGATTAGTCATTCGGGAGTTTTTAACTCTAAAAAAAATTGATTTTGGCTTTTTTTATTTTTCAAATTCCATCAATTATTTGGTTAATTAATTTCCATGGTGGTTTTATTTAGGTAAATAAGAGATGTTGTCTTATCATTGTTCTTTGTAAATGGTTTTAAAGATCTTCGGTTGTGATTTTTGAATGAATTTTGTATCAGATATCAATTTCAAACGACGCAAAGTTCACCGGTTTTTGTTGTTTTTGTTCGATCGAAGTAAATTTCAATGCTTTTTGGTTTTATCATTTTGTTATTTGCATCAGAATTCAAATAGCGATCTTGATGTAATAAAATCTGATTGAAGAAATTTGATATCATCAAAATTTCCAAACCCCGAGACTAAAACAACTTCGACATATGGCTTTATAGTGTAGCAATGTGCATATATATATATACAAAGAGTATAAGGCAATTTATTTATTTTTCGGTTAAGTCAGGAGCGACAAAATCGTACTCGTATTTCCCAACACATAAAAATCATGTTCCAACACTCATTCCCGAAAGACTCGTTTTCCATTTGATCGAAACGAGAAGTGATTGTTTCAAATGGAAAATGGGGCCAATAGATGTGGCCTCATCCCCCGTCTAGTTGGGGGTTGAGGCAATATTGAAAATAATTGCCACGACAATGGTTTTTTGTTATTTTTTCGCGTGAAATGTATTTGATTTTTTTTCTTGAAGATATCGCGAAGATTTTGTGTACAGGTCGAGGCGATTTTTGTGCAGATCGTTCCCTCGATACACATTTATTGGCCGCATTCAATTTATCTATCGTTCGATTTTCGATTCAAGTATTGTTGGGGGAGAGATAAAATAAGAAATATTTGTTGTTTTGGTCCCGACGTAAATTTTATTACGAATGAATTTTCACTCGGATTTAAAACTGGCTACAATTCGTCCGTATATTTACACACCTCTACTATATATATATAAAATATTTCTTGTTTTATTTATCGATTCAAATC
Source organism: Sisyra terminalis (assembly GCA_958496175.1). Classification (NCBI taxonomy): domain Eukaryota; kingdom Metazoa; phylum Arthropoda; class Insecta; order Neuroptera; family Sisyridae; genus Sisyra; species Sisyra terminalis. The sequence continues at coordinate 43,888,509 of OY292278.1, read as the reverse complement.
CGAACAAGTTTCAAAGCTGTACTTGTTTTTTCTCTGTTCAGCTAATTTGCATATAATTAATTTATCGAAAATCATAAATGTCATAATATTTTTTAAATGGTGTTAGTCGACTTAACAAATAAAACCAATAACATTTAACATAACGAGTAAATCGTTGATCGACTAAAGAAGACGAAGACGAAGAAAAAAAACGACACGAAATAAAAAATTTAATGATGCCTAATAAAATATTTTAATTAACACAAGATTTGAAATCAATTTGATTGATAGTTTAATTTGAATATTGAGAGCATTAGCCCATTTTGTCAACTCTAATAAATAGATAATAAATCGAACCGGTATAAAAATATTTGATGAGACATTTGCATAATGATGGAACTTTAATTGTCGGCGTTTAACAACAAATTAAGGAGGAATTAAAAGAAGAAGAAACATGATTTGCAAATTGCACTTTTTAATATTTTTAATTTGCCCATTAAAATTATTTAAATTTTGGGTCACATTTTTGTCGAATCTGATTTGAAAATATATTAAATATTATGTATAATGAAAAGCAGTAGTCGAATATTCATGAAATGATGATGGAATTTGTACGGGGTGGGTTTGGAGGGTGGTTTGGTAATTTTCTGTGCCGGTTGCTATGAAACGGCACAAAATTTTGCGCTCTAATCGCTATTAAAATGCGATGGCCGCCTCTCTTTATTGATTTGTCACTGAATTAATATTGAATCAATTTCAGGTATCCTCTATAATATTATATGAGTTGGTGTTGGTTTATATTCCATATAACATATAGACACAAAATGTGTATTTTCTGCCTTTTCTATCTAATGCATTCGAATTTCATATTTTTTTTATAAAATATTAATAAATTATTGTTTAGTTTTACGATTTGAAAAATATTACCTTGTATTTTCGTTGCCATAAAAGTTTCATTCATAGATCACATAGAAAGAGGAAGTTTAAAAACACTTTAAATTCCGTAGAATATATATTTTTTTCTCTGCCCAGAAACAAACCCAATTTTTTTCAGCTCAGAATAATATCTATGATATTACATCTTATCAACACTCTTCTGGGATTAACTAAATTTTCTTAGTAATTTTTCTCAATTTATCACTAAGTTTTGAGGAGCTTTTTTAAGAAAATTTTCATTAATGGATTTCATTGAATTTAATGTGACAAATACTAATAGCAATCCATCATTTCAATGGTAACTATTTCTAATTTTTTTACAATTTTAAAATTGTCAAATACTCTTTTTGTTTTCATTCGATTAAATACAGATTTATTACTATTCAAATTCTAGATTTTGTTTCTTAGGTTGCAAAGCCTTAAACAAAAATTTCTTCCCCTTTTGATATATTAGGTATACCGAAAAGGAATTTCGTTTTTGAACCTATAATCGTTCAATTGCCATTTATCTGCTTATAAGTTACTTCAAATTGGTAATAAATACAATTGCTCATAAAGTGATTTATTACCTTAAAAAAATTAAAAAATAGTTTTTATTCCCAATTCTATATTGAAATGGTAAGACCAAAAACCCGAAAAAGTACCAATTCGGTATTGTATGCTCTTTAAGTTTCACAGGGTAGTTATTACTGAAAACATTTTCAATGTCAAAGTACTTTAAATGTTAATTCCAAGTGAGTTTTTTTGTGTAAATTCAAAAAAAATTTCATCTGGTACCAACGAAGAATGGTAAAAAAATTTAACCAATAAGAAGTTAAGGGATGAAATGGTACCAAATGTATACCAAAATGTTGAAGAGTTACCAAATAATCCTAATCAATCTTGGTTGATCAACTAAATATCCAAAAGTACCCAAGAATTGTTAAAAGAGAAAATTTTATGCTGCAACAGGGTAATGCAAAACTCGTTTGCAGAAAAAAAGCCCTGGAAAAAACTAATAAATTAAGGGGGATGGGTCATATCGCTATATCTATACTAATATAAAAAATTCTTTCGTCTGTCTGTACATTTCGATTTTGAACCCAATTTTAGGGTAAATATTTGCTAAATATTTTGCTAGTAAATATTTTGCTTCAAGAGGATAATTCCAAATTAAACATTTTTAAAATTTTTGTCTGTCTGTCTGTGTGTCCCGATTTAACTAAAGAACGGAACAACCGAATTTAATGAAATTTGGTATTAAGATACTACACAATTTTCCACATACTATAAACTACTTATCATTCCAAAAAATATTAAGGGAAGGTATTCCCTAGGGATGAAAACATAAATTTTTACTTTAGACAGGTGAGTTATATATCTTTGGAAAGGTAATTAAAAATTAGAAAATAACCTGTAAAAATATTTTAGTTGAACTCATAAAAAGCACAGTAAATTCAATTTAAAGTTTAAAAAGTTACCTCTTTGAAATATTCTAAGCTTCCGAGGGATTAATAAGGGAGAGATTGAAAAAAACTTTCAACCCGTTGTTTCACCCTTAGGGTTGGAAATTTAAAGATGAACATGATAGGAACATTTTAATTGTAATTTGGTTTACCAAAATCTTATTCTAATTTTATCATTTTTCCTGAGAGTTTATCAATTTTCGATATTTTCCACCAGAATTAAAATTGCTAAACATGTACATTGAAAACAATGGATACTAAAATTAATGAGAAAACATTTTATCAACAAATTAAAGCAAAAATTATTCAAATTTGACCAGTAGATTTCAATTGATAGAGCTTTAAGTAGAGAGAACTTGTGCAATCCAATTTGTGTTTTTCATTATTTTTTCCCTTGGCAAAGTAAATCGAAAGAAACTTTTAGAAGAAAAACAGTACCCTCAACTGTATAAAATGGCATCAAAATTATTTGGTATCTAACAAAACTTGAAAGAATTAAAAATGTCAATTTCTACACATTTACTTATAAAAAAACGATTCGATTTAATGTTAAAAATTTCCAACTTCTGCCTAACGGCAGATTTATTTCCCGTGGAGCTGGATTCTTCCCTCCATCGTCGTCTATTTCTCTTGATTTTTTTTAAATCCTCTCATAAACAAGTCTTTAATCTCAATTGGTTTTCTTTCTTTTTTCTTTGGACATTTTCTAGAACTCTATTTAGTGTTATAGTGCTTAGAATTTGAACTACCTGTTATTTTGGGTGCATATGGAGTAATGACGTTTGCGAAATGACAAAAATTAAATTAAATTATTTACGAAAGCTTTACACTGTAACTAAATAAGATAAAATCGATAACTTATTTTCAAAAGAGTGAGTTTTCTACCCAATTTGTGAGGAATTTAATTGGAAAATAAGAAAAATGAAATGTGCTTTTAACTCATTTGGAGGATCAATTTGTTAAAAAAATTCGTAAAAATGGATCGTTATTGAATAAAGCAACCCGATTCAGTTCTCGTTCTATTTGGACACCCGGAAATATTGCGGCTATTGCTCAGAGAATGCAAGAATATTGTACTCAAGAATTAAACACTTCTTGCAGTCTTTTGACGATATTGTGCATAAAACTTCGATTTGAAGGCTTCTAAAATTCAATTACTTCATGAACTAAAGCTTTATGATCACCTAATGCATTTTTAGTTAGCCCTAAGCACTAAAGATCGTTAGACCAAAAATGAACTTTCTTTAGTAAAAAAAAAAGTTTTTTCCAATGTAGCAAATTTCCACCATGAGTATGTAATCTAGCAAAGTTGTCGCATTTAAGTCTCAGAAAATCCACGCGTTATCATTGAAAAGCCAGTGCATCTCCAAAGTTATACTCTTCAGTACAGCTTTTTGCACAGTAGCATCATGGAAAATCATTCTTTGAAAATATGTTAGAAGCCGTTTTTACTGTCAATAACCAGCGTTACCTTGCCATAATCAATAAATTTTGTTTCCAAAAATTTTGGAAAATGACCTGGACAACATTTGATTTTAATAGAAAAATACTACTTACCGCTCAACCAATAAAATAATCAATCTTTTGGGCACTGTTTTCGAAAATTGCATTACTAGCTTAAATTCTGAAATCAATTAGCTGTCAAAAAACTATGGTTTGATGCCACTGTATTATTTTTTGAGGGAAGCTTTTAAGGATCAATATTATGCAAACCATCCTGAAACAATTGACGCTTTGAAGCATTAAATCAAGATTTCCAATAATGAGATAAAGGTCGAAATAATAGAAAATGTGCGGGAAAATTTGGTCGACAGAATTGGCTATTTTAAAGCCAGTCGTGGAGGCCATTTAACTGAAGAAACTACGATTTGATCCCGATGGATTATTTTTGGTGGAAATCTGTTAAGGATTAGTACTGTCTGTTCAAACCATCTTAAGACATTTGGTGCCTTGAAACATAAAATAGAAGTTATCAATGCTGAAATAGAAACCCAAACAAACAAAAAAATCGTGGAAAATTTGGTCGACAGAATTGGCTACTGTAAAGCCAGTTTTTGGTGCCATTTAAATGGTACTGAGCTTTATTCATAAAGGAAAATATTGGATTTTTCTAAAAAAGTCCATTTACAAAAAAAAAAGGATTTAAAGCCTTGAAACATTAAATGGAAGTTATCAAAAATGAAATAGATGCCCAAACAAACGAAAATGTTTTGAAAAATTTGGTCAATAGAATTGGCTACTGTAAATCCAGTTGTTGGTGCCATTTAAATGGTATCCTGTTTTATTTATAAAAAAAAAAGATTCGATTTTTCTAAAAAAGGTCCAATTTTAAAAAAAAAAGGATTTGAAACCCTGAAACATTAAATGGAAGTTACCAAAGATGAAATAGATGTCCAAACAAACGAAAATGTATTGAAAAATTTGGTCGATAGAATTGGCTACCGTAAATCCAGTCGTGGATGCTATTTAAATGATATCGTGCTTTATTCATAAAGAAAAATATTTGATTTCTCTAAAAAAAGTCCATTTAAAAAAAAAAAGGATTTATTAGTCTTAATTTTATAGCCAAATAATTCCAAAGAATTCACTCTTCACAACATCAAATAAGTATAAATTCCATATCGATGATATTTTCTTCCTTTCTTAACTTTTCCCTTCGATTGTACCTGACAAATAATTCAAAACCATAAGTAAGATACAATTCTGATAAAAATCTTATGAAAATCTTTTTTCGCCCTTTTATAAACTCATTAAAATAACATCATAATCACATATGCGACGATGGTTTTGCAATATAAAACAGCTATTTCTGATCTAATTTTTTCTCTGATTTCCTTATAAGCATTCACTTTTGCAATCTATTCACTGAAGCAAAACTAGAAACCGACATCTTTTTCACCTGCATTCGTTCGCCAGAAGAAGAAAAAGAAAAAAAGGACCTCTTAAACCTACTTAAATTTTTAATGATATCGCAACGACAGTGCAACAACAGTGGCAAGTGGTTCCCACCTGAATCAAAAGTGGCCACTGCAATACAAAAACATTGTCAACATTTCAGAAATTTTTTATGTCGCCCTCGAAGTGTCTGCTGTTAACCAACTATATAGTTGATAATGTATATATATATATATATATATATATATATAAGAAACGGATTATGATGTTGATGGTCTTAGTTAGAGGAGCCTTTTGGACGGCTACCTAGCCTCATATTCTTGACACGTTCCAACAACACCTTAACATTTATTATTACCTACCGAAATTATCATTTTTCTTTTGGTTAAATAAAAATGCATGCGTTGAACATTTTATGTCTACACAGATATAATATGTGAGGTTATCCTCGTGTCGTGTCGATTATCTCTTCAACAACGCCTCGTTTACATATTATATGATCAGTGGCGGGTCGTGGCAACAATTCTTCTGGGAAGAAACCCACGTGGAAATAGTTCAATTCTTTCAGTAAAATCAAAAATCCTTCGAATTGATTAGTCTCAATTGAAGGAAAGCTCATTTATTAAGGAAAGCTCAACTTTCTATGTCTGCAATGGCAAGCCGCCTCTGCAGAAGATATTAAAATGCCGCCTCCTCTGCACACTTCCATTCTTCATCGTCAATCGCGTTTTTATTTAAAGAAATAAAGCAATAAATTTCCCAACGAAAAAAAAAAACAAAACAACATCGATGTGCATGTTTACAATTTAAACACAATGTGACGATAATTTGAAATTGATGTTAATTTTTTTCAAGTTCAATAATTTGATAATCGAGACTCATTTTGTTAAAATTATCAGGGGGATCGTTTTCATTGGCTATTTATTATCTAAACAATGAGCAGAAATGGGATGACAAGGCAAGGGTTGGAAATGTGTTGATCTAGGGGTGGCTGCCACATCGAGCTTTCGCGAGCTTTCGTCTTTCCCTCACCACATAAACATCGCGCTTGACGCGTCTCGTGCTTTCTCAGTCTGACAAAATGGCAGCCGGAACTAACGATTCCCTTTAGACGTATCCTTAGTAAATTGTTCCAAGTAGCCTACCCCCCTCGTTTGTTCGTCGCTCGAGTCCCGAGCCCACCCCGTTTTCGATCCCGAAACGAATTAGCCGCTGTGACTGTGATTCAACCGAGACGCGCATTTCAAATCGATTAACCTAATCACATTCTAAATGTTACGAGAGCTTCCTGTGAATTATAGCGCTTAATCCAGTTGATGATGAGCGAAATTGTCGCCGGGACGCTCTGTTGAGGTAGTGCGGGTAGTCGGGTAAAATCGGGGAATTGTTACAAAAGCATTTACTGGATCCAGGGGGTTGGGGTACCATTTACGATTCTTGGCGTTGCGCCGACGTAATTTGTGGATGATACGATGATGGCATGCTCACGTTAGTGATACCACTCCTCAGCATCCCTTCATTCAGGGGTTGAAAATTTGTCGTTGATTTTGATAAGACTGTAGTTCAGCTATAATACCAACCAACGTATTTAAATAGGAATCATTTCAAGAGTCGTTTTATTCGCTCACTTTATTTACAATGCTCGTCCTTGAAAATTATATATCAGGCCGGGTTTCTTAACCCCGGAAATTTATTTTAATTGAACAATTATCCTTTCTACACACAATTCAGCCAATCATATCTAATGGAAAGCCGTACTTACTCTTTCGTAACGTTCCCCGAAAAGAGTTTTAATTAAACATCAATCTTTTCAGCAGAATATTAACAAAGAAAAATTAAATACGTTACAATTAGCTTTTCTTGTTATCCACTTCTGCTCCAGTGGTTCAATAGAAACTTGAGCTTTTGTGTGTACTATAACAAAGCTCATTTTCACAATATTATCCAATAAGACAAAAACAAACTATAGGCTTCACTAATTTCAAATTTTATAACACAATAAAGTTAAATTGTAAGCTTGGCTATAAAAAAAGCCGGCCATCTATTTTCTAAAAACGAATTTTCGTTTTGTTAAGTTAATTCATATAGTTTTACTAGAATTCTGTTACTTTCTAAATGGGGAAATATGAAAATTGTACTCTAGTGGCTTTCTATAACATATTTAAGGATAAATGATAAAATTCAGATCTCAGCTATTATTTTTTTAAATAAGAAGACAAATCAGGTTGTTTAAGATCGGTTTTTTTTATTTAATATTTTTATTATTCAATTAGCTACGTTTCGTTACATATAGTAACTTCATCAGGCTTTTATAAGAAATTAAAATAATTACAAAAAATGTCAATCATGATAATTAATAATAATGATATGTATGATTGACATATTTTGTAATTATTTTAATTTCTTATAGAAGCCTGATGAAGTTACGATACTTAACGAAACGTAGTTAATTAAATAATATAAATATTAAATAAAAAAACCGATCTTAAACAACCTGAATTGTCTTCTTATTTAAAAAAATATTTAAGGATACCAATCTTTCCTTATAATTGTGGACCTTTTGATTTAAAAAAATGATTTTTTTAAATTTATGTTTTATTGTGGATCATTTTTAAGTAAGTTTTCAACGGAATTGAAAACAGAAGTAGTCAAATTTAGGGTTGAAGTTTAATTTTTAATACGGCGGATACTTTGTACCAAAATTTTTTTTTTACCTGCACAGAGTTTGAAATCTGTAAGGGATCGATATTGCACTAATATATCTAGTCCCTATAAACTTTGTATCCATTTTTATTCATAAATTCATAAATTAATAAAAAAAAAATGGGAAAGACAATCTTATACCTTTGTGAAAAAATGTCTACCAATGTGAGGGATATTTTTCCTCGTACAATTCCTCATGAAATATTGGTAGAACAACTACTGTTTTAGAAATACCACTAGGTAATTATTGAAATTCTTTGATTCCATACTTCTCAATTGGTACCTTTATTCTTGGTTGATATTTGAACTCCAACATTGGTTACAACAGATATTTAATAAAATTTAACCCAATCGTTAGATTCAAATCCTGACGAAGAAAAATATCAAATAAATGGAACGTGGAAATTGCCAACCTCTACTAAAATCGAACTGAAGTTGTCAGGGGTGGTACTATAGCATCTGAAATAATTGAGATCAAGTATAAAGTAAGGAAGAAATATATTTTATTTTTCCCTTTACTTTTCAACATTTACTTAGAAAAAATAACAAAGCAAACTCTAGAAAACGAAATAGCTAGAACCAGGACCAATGAAATGGCAATAAACAACTTGAAATACGCTGACGATTTTGTCCTGTTTGCCGAAACATCCGAAGAACTACGGAAAATTCTGAATAAAAAAATCACCGTCAGCTCCGATTATGAACGTCCAATTATTGAATACAAAGAAGACCAAATTTATGGAAGTTACAAAGTCTAAACGTCAGAACGGTAATATATCAGTTTATGGCCCCAAATCGAGGAAGCCCAAAAGTTCAAATACCTTAATATAGCAGTGAATGATACCAATGGGTACTTAAAAAAAAATACTAGAATAGGTACAAAACTCATAAGATGCACCTTGTGCTATCTAATTACTGTACTGCTATATGAAATGGAAGCAAAGATCCTCTATAAAACCACGATTAACAAAGTAGAGGCTTTCAAAAGAGAGTCTAAAAATGCCTTCAGAAAATAAGTTGAATGAAAATAATTTTGGACGATGAAAAACTTCAAAAAATGAGCAAAATCTAGTAAATCTTAGGACCATACAAATGTGCAACCTTTAGTTCTTTAGGCTACTCATTAAGCGCCAAGTACTACAAATTATGCAAGCCAGGATTCCAGAGAAAAGAAATATATGACGTGGAAGGATTTCAAAGGAATTAAATCCTCAAAAAAAGTTGATATTTATGATTTTCATTTTCCTGAAAGGAGAAGAAGCATGAATACATGAATAAGAAGAAGATTTAAAATTCAATTTCGACAATGTCGCTGCGTAAAACTATGAAACTTTTGACCAAAAAATGCATTTATACCTTATGTTATTTATACCTTAAAAGTTTTAAATTAATCTATTTTTTTTGGCATTAAATTTGTAAAATTTATTTGAAATTAGTAGGCATTAGGAAGACCGCAATTAATTCTTTCAAAATATGAAATTTTATGAAATAGATTCTCGAGTATCTTATAAAAAACGTACGATTAAATTTTTGCTAAGAAACTTAGATCCAACTTTTGATAAGGATTTAATGGATTAGTAAAATCACTTAATTAAATATTTGCTATTTTTGATTTTATTATGAAATTCTCCTTACGGTTAATAAACCATCCCAATACCTATCTAGTCAGTTTGGGCCACGATAGCCGTAAATACCGCCTTTGTAATCGACAGGATATAACTAGGGAATGGTCATTACATTAGAAAAAAGTCAAAACAACAAATATCCAATCAATGATTTAAAATATTGTGAATTTATGTAAGCGAATTTATCTTCTGTTAATAATAATGCATCTCTTCCTTTTTGCTTTGCACATTCCAGACGAAACCTTAAACTTAAAATATTAATATCATTAATTGATAAACGATCGACAAAAAATCGAAAATATCAAAGTAAATCTATGGTGACATGTTTGAAATCATTATTACCATATTTAGACAGAAAAAATCATATATAATTATAATTATGATGGTTGAACTTGATCAAATATGTTTGGTACTGCATTTGAAATCATCATTTCCTTAATAATCATAAGAAAGGTCGCAATAAAATCATTCTAAATATGAAATTTTATGAAATAGAGTCTCGAATATCTTACAAAAATGAATGCTCAAATTTTGACAAAAATTTCGATCCAATTTTATCTATATATTTTTATTTTGGTAAGGATTTAATGGAAAACTAAAATTTCTTTATTAATTGTATTTAAATTTTGATATTTCTCTGTAACTTTTTGCATTGATCAATCACCAATGAATTACAATAGCGTAAATTCTTTTCGATAAATATATCTCGTGTTAATAATAATGTAACTCTTCCTATTTGCTTCGCAAATTCCAGATGAAACCTTAAACTTCAGATATTGATTAAGTTAATTGATTAACGATTGACAAATAATCGAAATCTTTGAATAAATATATGGTAACATTTTTGAAACACAATCTTTTTCCGTGTTGCATTTGTAAAATTTATTTAAATTCATCATATCCTTAATAGTCATAAGAAAGGCCGTAATAAATTCATTCCAATTATGAAGTTTTATGAAATAGATTTTCCAGTATCCAATAGAAAACGTTTGGCTAAGTTTTTGACAAGAATTTTGATCCAATTTTTTCGTTTTCTTTATTTTGATATGGATTTAAAAGAAAAGTAAAATTCCTTTATTAATTGTACACCATTCTTGATATTAACTCAGAAACTCTATTCATTGATAAGCCATCACAATACCTATCTAATCACCCAGGGTATTAACTGTAGCCCTAAATACAGCCCTTATTACATATAAGCAAAAGCTATTGAATGGCCATTATATTGGGATAAGATGAAGCAACAATTTATTTTTCCAATGAATTACAATACTGTAAATTCTTTTGAACGTATATAACTCCTGCTTATAGTAATGCAACTATCCATTTTTGTTTCGTACATTCCAGAAGAAACCTTAAACTTCAAATATTGATTTAGAAAACGGTTGATTAACGATTGACAAATAACAAAATCTTACCGAAAAATTGATTCTCCAATTCAACAACTCAAGCGAATTGTAAATTTCCTTTTTGTTTCACTAAAATTCTAGCTTCTGAGAAAGTTTTTCTAGAATTCTATTTTGGTCCAAATTAAATATAAATTTTTGGGTAAATAAGCCAAAAGTTTGTATAGGTAAAACCCGTTATTTGCCAGGTGGGATTTATGGCTTTATTTTTTGGCAAAAGTTGATAAAACTTTATGTAACCCTCTGAGACTTTTGGCCTTAGCAATTAACGACGTTGTTCTAAGGATTTTTTTTTGTTGTAATTAATCTATAAATTTTCCTGTTAAAAATTTTTATTTTAAGTTCATTAGTAGTCCAAATATCTAATGAAGATTTTTTATCAAAATCAATATATTTTATCAATTAATTACAGAAGTGTTATTTTTTTAACTAATATAATTCCTGCTAATAATTATTGAACTTTTCGTTTTTGCTTCGCACATTCCAGATGAAACCTTAAACTTGGTAATTAAGGTTAATTTTTTATATTTTATTTTTTATTTTTTAATTTAATTTTTTAGTTTAAGGTTTCATCTGGAATGTGCGTAGCAAAAAGGAAAAGTTCAATAATTATTAGCAGGAATTATATTAATTAAAAGAATTAACACTTCTGTAATTCATTGGTAAAATATATTGAATTTGATGAAAAATCTTCATTAGATATTTGGACTACTAAAGAACTTAAAATAAAAATTTTTAACAGGAAAATTTATAGATTAATTACAACAACAAAAAAAATCCTTAGAACAACGGCGTCAATTGCTAAGCCCAAAAGTCATGGAGGGTTACATAAAGTTTTATCAACTTTTACCAACAAATAAAGCCATAAATACCACCTTAATATTGATTTAGAAAACAATTGACAAATAACAATGTCTTACCAAAATGGTTTTTCCAATTCAACAACTAAAGCGAATTGTAAATTTCATTTTTGTTGCACTAAAATTCAAGCTTCTAAGAATATTTTTCTGGAATTCTATTTTGGTCCAAATTAAACTTAAATTTTTGGGTAAATAAGCCAAAAGTTTCTATGGGTGAAACCCGTTATTTGCCAGGTGGGATTTATGGCTTTATTTTTTGGCAAAAATTGATAAAATTTTCCATTGACAATTCTCCATGACTTTTGGGCTTAGCAATTGACGACGTTGTTCTAAGGAATTTTGTGTAATTAACCCATAAATTTTTCTGTTAAAAATTTTGATTATAAGTTTATTATTAGTCCAAATATCTAATGAAGATTTTTCATCAAATTCTTTACAAATTCATCACAAATTGAACTTTTCTCCAGAATGAATGGCTTAAAACTTACATACTTTCCTAAATGCATTATAAGTAGAATAAAATTTCGAATTTCCAAACAAAATTTTCTTATAGAAAGAATTGAATATCCAATTAAGGAAAGTAAATGAAATACAATTGCTTTTTTGTTTAGTTAAAAAATTTTCTGGAAAACCATTTTAGTATTTTTGGATAACATTTGATATTTATCTTAAATTAGATTAGATTTAATTAATTTAATCGATGACGTACGGCTTATCGTAAATCGACAAGGTTGCGCTTAAAACGGATAGTTTAATTTAATAGAGTGATATTATTTCTAAGTTATCAAATTGGCAAGATTAGGATGATCCAGGGAATGGGATAGAAGCGTTTTCTTCGCTCTACTCACAGTCTAATTCCAGGCCAAACCCTATTATCGTCGTCAAGTAGTTACATCATCACGTCGGGAGAAGCGGGAAAAGCGCGAAAGATAGAGATAGAAACGGAACTCTGTCGCTATTAGCACAGCAAGCGTTGGTTAAATGCCGTGCTCCGATTGGCTAATCGATCCACTGGGACGCGGATAAAGCGCCTGGAGGACCATACCACACACATTTACCATCAACACACACATATACATACAACGGGAACAATACGGGACGCGACATATTATTCCGGGGAACGGGCAACACGAATGCGTTCCTGGATGTCGCACGTATATTTTTATATTATAAGGGATGAAATATCTCATAAATATAAGGGAGTGGTGTGCGATGTCGTACAGGGCCGAGTGGGTATTGAATTTCGGGTGTTTAATGTGCGATTTGGGGAGATTGAAAATTTTATGTTCAATCCGACGCTGGCGAAAACTGAAGAGGAATTCATTCGGGTGCTGATCAAATTATCTGTGATGATCTCTCGCAAAATAGCCTTTGGGGGGTTGGTTCGATGTGTTGTTTTCTGATTGAGGGGGTGTACGTTTCGAATTACTTTGCTAGGGGGTGACACTTAATGGACTGGTTGGGAAACCGATATGACGTAATACCACATGACGTATCTTATAAATTACGTTTTTTGTATAGAGAAATTTTCCAAATTGGGGCTCAATTATCTACAAAAGTAAATTGGTTTTCTCAAAATTTTTTGCATAAATTCTGCGTAGAAATGCACAAAAATATTTTCTTTCACACTAAATATAAAAAAAAATCGTGATAATAAAATAACTTCTATAGTTTAACTTCAAAGTATAAATATGACTTTGATAAATCACCAAAAATTTACATTAGGGGTGGCTTTTTTAAGATCATATCAGCTAATAGTTATTTGCAATAATATCCTATTGATAACTACAGCAAAATTATTTTAATTTAATGGTTAATTCAAAAGAAAATGCCCTCTTATTTCCTTTGATTTTGGTCAAAATTTTGACTATTTTAAAGGGATGTTTTTACCTTCTAAGGGTTGGCTTTCATACCATTTTTAAAAGAGAATATTTGCTTATGAATTCTTTTACACGAATTTTAAAAAAAAAATAATTATTTTAACGCGAAAAATGATAATGAAGGTGTATTGTTTCCAAAACAGAAAATGCACTCTAATTTCCTTTGATTTGGACCAAAGTTTGAACTATTTTAAAGGGATGTTTTTACCTTCTAAGGGTTGAATTTTCATACTGTTTTTAAAAGAAAATATTTACCTGGGTGATGAATTCTTTTACACAAATTTAAAAAAAAAAAATAGTTATTTTAACGCGAAAAATAATAATGAGGGTATATTGTTTCCAGAACAGAGAAATGCACTCTAATTTCCTTTGATTTGGACCAAAGTTTGGACTATTTTAAAGGGATGTTTTTACCTTCTAAGGGTTTACTTTTCATACTGTTTTTAAAAGAAAATATTTACTTGGAAATTCTTTAACACGAATATTCAAAAACTTATACATTTTAATGCGGAAAAAGATAATAAAAGCTGAAATTTCCCAGAACGTTGGTTGCAATTTTTGAATACTAAAATTGTATTATTTAACTATAACAAATGTTTCAAGGTTTAAGGGATCGCTTAAGGGAAATGTAAAACCTAATTTCCATCCACTTTGGATACAAATTTTTTAATTTTAATGGATGATTTTTTTCCATTTTAGGGCCAAATTTTTTGGCAACAACATTGAAAATAAATATTTTGTTGGTTCTTTTCCATAGCTTTATAATTTCAAGTTGCAATTGTTATATTAATCTTAAAATTCAAAAAAGGAAAAGCCTTGGTTTTTATGGGGTGATTTTTGAAAAATTAGATAAAAACCTGTTTGAGTTTTTCCTTAATTTCTTTTACACGAATTTCAAAAAAAAAATTATTTAACGCGAAAAATGATAATAAGGATTTATTGTTTCCAGAACAAATAAATGCACCCTAATTTCCCGTGATTTTGGCCAAAATTTTGAATATTTTAAAGGATTGTTTTTTCCTTCTAAGGGTTAACTTTTCATACTGTTTTTAAAAGAAAATATTTAGCTGGGAATTTTTTAACACAAATATTTGAAAACTTATTCATTTTAATCCGGAAAAATATAATAAAACCTGATTATTTCCAGAACGTTGATTGTAATTTTTGATTGCTAAAATTGTGTTATTTAAACTATAACAAATGTGTAGAAAAATGACCTTTTATTTCCTTTGATTTTGGTCAAAATTTTGACTATTTTAAAGGGTTGTTTTTAACTTCTAAGGGTTGACTTTTCATACCGTTTTTAAAAAAGAATAACACTATAACAAATATAACAACTATAACAAATGTTTTAAGATTTAAGGGATCATTTATAGGAAATGTAAAACCTAATTTCCATCAACTTTAGCCAAAAAATTTTCAATTTTTAAAGGATGTTTTTTTCCATTTTAGGGCCAAATTTTCGGACAACAATGTTGAAAATTAGTATTTTGATGGTTCTTTCCATAGCTTCATAGTTTTTTTTTATTCACTCTTTTTTTCTTCTAGTACTAATATAATTCTTCGTAACTCAATTTGATTGATGAAAATAAAATTGGAATATTTTTCTCTGATTTCTTCAAAAATATCCGGAAAAAAGATTCTTTATAATTTGAATGCAAAAGCAGCAAAAGTTAAGATTAATCTTTAAATTCAAAAAAGGAAAAACCTTGGTTTTTAAGGGGTGGTTTTTGAAAAATTAGTCAAAAAACTGTTCCAGTTTTTCCCTTAAAAGGGCTTGTTTTAGGGTAGTAAAACATTTTTTTTGAAAAACCAAATTATTTTATCCGTACTTTTTTCCAATTCTCTACGATAATGTTTATGACATCAATGTGGTAGTTCCAATCTACCAAATTGAACTTCTTTTTCATTCCATAGCTTTAAAATTTTATTTATTCTCTTTTTTTAAGGTTTTTTTTTTCTTCAGGTACTAATATAATTCTTTGTAACTCAATTTGATTGATGAAAATAAAATTGGAATTTTTTTCTCTGATTTTTTTAAAAATATCCGGAAAAAATATTCTTTATAATTTAAATTCAAAAGCTGTAATTGTTATGATTAATCTTTAAATTCGAAAAAGGAAAAACTTTGCTACTTAGGGGCAGGTTTTTGAAAGATTAACCAAAAAATGTTCAAGTTTTTCCCTTAAATAGGGTAGTTTTAGGGTAGTGAAACATTTCTTTGAAAACCCAAATTTTTTATCCCTACTTTTTATCCAATTTTCTTTATATTCAATGATAATGTTTATGACGTCAATATGGTAATTCCAGTCAACCAAATTGAACTTCTTTTATGACTCTGGACCCTTATTTTGTATATAAAATGAGTTCATTTTTTATATTAATCTCTAAAATGATAATTAAGAGGGATTAAGTAAAAATTGAAGTTTTACTTTTGATAGTTTATGGATTATTGGAAGTGGTTGATTTCTATCAAAAGTCCCGAATGGTTCGACTTGAATAAATTGTTCGAAACTAAATATATATACATCTATCTTTTGATAGAATGAATTGCAAGTATAGAGCAAAAAAAAAAAATTCAAATGAAAAAAGCTGTTCATCCGCCACCGATTTTGCGACGAGAAGAGAATTTGTTGAGCGAAATGTGTCGTTTGTGTTTTTGTTGATCGCACCGAATGCGATGATGCTCTTGTGTTTTATTCAATTTTCTCGTTGTTTTTTTGTTTTTTGTTTGCGCTCGCTTTTGTTCTCTTATTATTTCAATTGTCTTTTTCTCGATGTTTTTGCCGATTTTGTCGTATATTCGCGCGCGTATGTTGTCTCTGTTCGGCCGAGCCATTGTATTCGATTTTGGCCGTGAAACGGGGATGATTTTGGTCCCGGGGGTCTCATTTATTATGCCAGCAAATACCTGGCAAATAATAATCGGCCAATCATTGTCCAATCTGCTCTAGACTCTGAGTGGAATCTGTATGCAACCCTTTTGCGAAG
Organism: Sisyra terminalis; assembly: GCA_958496175.1. Lineage (NCBI taxonomy): Eukaryota > Metazoa > Arthropoda > Insecta > Neuroptera > Sisyridae > Sisyra > Sisyra terminalis. The sequence continues at coordinate 43,871,789 of OY292278.1, read as the reverse complement.
GGAGATTTTTGCACGATAGGCTCTACTTTGAAATTCCAATGATTTGTGTTATTTGTGGATCAAATGACCGAGTTTGATAGCCGCTAACCGGGTCTTGTTTCCACGTTTGTGGGCAAATAAATTACAAGTTGGAAAAAAAGTGGTCAAATGAGAGGTGAACTAAGGGTTCCGTACTTATAGAATTTTAAAATTAATAAGCCTTCGTGTATGAAATTTATGTCTGAACTTTGAAATATTCAAGGTATTCAGTGACCAGGGAAATCAGGAAAATCAAAAAATGGCATTTAGCTATAGAAAAGCCAGAGATGTTAGAAAACTGTACAATATGATTTCCTCATTTAATTAGTATTAAGATTGAAAAAATTGTAGATGTAATCATAAGCATACATTTAAAGAACCTACACATAAAATAATAACTTGATAAATCACAAAAAAATAACATTAGGGGTGGATTTCTAAAGATCATATCAACTAGTTATTCGCTATAATACCTCATCAATAACTGTATAGTATAATTATTTCAATTTAATGGTTATCTCAAAAGAAAAATGCACTCTAATTTCGTTTAATTTTGGCCAAAATTTTGACTATTTTAATGGCTTGTTTTGGTGTGAAAGATCTAAAAAGGCATATTTTGGTCGGAAAAGTTAGAAGAAAAATCTAGAAAAATGTATTAAAAAAAATCTCGACTTCTAAGCACTCAATGATTTAATAGAAAAATTTTCAAATTAGAACCAAATTACTAAAGATCATCCTACAACGATAAATAATATGATCCAATCTTGGGTTCAATACAAATGGTCGGAAAAATCAGTAGGTAAATAAAAGAATTTATTAAAAGCTCTACATCTACCTCAGTGTTCAATGATTCAATTCAAACGTCATCAATTAGGACCAAAAATTTAGATTTTTCCTGCTAAGATAAATAAAATAATCCAATCTTAAGACTTAATACAAAAAATATTGATTAAACTTTGATTAATTTTTTAGTTTAATTTCATATTTTTTTCACATTCTTCATGAATGTTAAGTAATAATGAAACTTCTAATATTTGGGTTGAAAAAGAAGCGCAGGGGCGGTGAAAAGTTTAGGGAGAAAAAGAGTATTAAAAAGGTTTAATCGTTTATAATATTTTTAGGTACTTGAAATAATTTTCATGGTGCAAATTTATGGTTGCAAATTTATAAGATAAACACTTAAATTCGCTTAGGAGGCATCTATTAATTATTTCACCCCCTTTATAAAGAGAGGGTGCTTATACATAATTCTCCTATTTCTAGATTAAATATAGAAAAAAAGGGAATTTATTTGCATTAGTAAAGAAAAAATGTTCAAAAATGTTGATGAAAAGTGTTCTACAAAAATTTAAAAAAAATCCAAAAAAAAAAAGAAAAAGATAAATATATTTTTAGGTAGCGAAAAGTTAAGGGATAAAAATATTATAGCATAAGTGCATATATTGAGAATTGGTTTTTTCAGATATTTGAAATAATTTTAAACCTTGGTACTATAGTAATTTAACTATGATAGTTACACATCTTAAAGATATCACTACTTTAGGATGAATTTAAAGCAAATTTAATGCATTTAAAAGAATTCAATTTTGGGTTTGAAAAGAATTTAAGTTCTACAAAAATGCATTGAACAAAAATTCTTAAATCATAGCAAACAATATGTCTTTTCATTTAAGGCATAATTATAGACTTAATCAAAATTTGAGGGTTTCGATTAAATAATTTTGAAACAATCATCCCTTAAAAGTACGCTCAGAAAAGTTGATAATTATTGATAGCTAAATATTTTCAAAACATCGCCTCTTTAGGGTTGACTTAAGGCAAAATCAATGCATTTAAAAGAATTCAATTTTGGGTTTGAAAAAAAAATAAAATTAACAGAAATGCATAGGACAACAAAAAATTTTTAAATCATTGAGAATAATCCATGTTGTTTAAGTCCTTGTCTTTTTAAATATAATAATTAAATTGTGGGCAATAAGGACGATTTTTTTTGTGGAATATTATTTATTTTATCGCCAACGTTTCGTCACTCATTCCTGACTTCTTCTAATTTTGAGCCCTGAAGAAGTCAGGAATGACTGACGAAACGTTGGCGACAAAATTAATAATGTTCCACGAGAAGCTTCGTCCTTATTGCCCACAATTTAATTATTATATTGAGAATAATATATGTCTTTACATCTTTACATTTTAGGCAAAATCAAAGACTTATTTCAAATTTAGGGGTTTTGATTTAAAAATTTTAAAACAATCATCCCTTAAAATAGGTTCCAGAAAGTTGAAAAAGCTCAGGTTTTTAAAAAAAAGAAGATTTTTGGAAGTAAGGGATTTTAACAGTATTCTGGCTCGTAAAAAAATTGAATTACTTTGCACCTCTTTGACTTTGTAAAAGTGTAAATTTTTATAATGAGGACAATATTTATTTAGAGTTTTGCTTTTTGGAAAGCAATTTGAAAAAATATTTACTGACAAAATATGCTTTTTTTGCCATTATTAAATCGGAGAAAATCGATTGAACTGACAAATTGTTTGGTATCTGAGTCTTGGAACGTACGAAACCCTACAAACCCGCTTAGTTATTGATAGTTAAACATCTTCCAGATCTACAGAAATGCATTGGACAAAAAATTTTTAAATCCTAGATAATATATATGCCTTTACATTTTAGGCAAAATCATAGACATATTCAAAATTTAGAGGTTTCGATCTAAAAATTTTGAAACAATCATCCTTTAAAAATATGCTCAGAAAAGTTTATAATTATTGATTAAACTAAACATTGACTAAAAGCAAAATTTAATTGATTTAATACAATTCAATTTTGGGTTTGAAAAAAATTTAAGATCAACAAAAATGCATTGGGCAAAAACGTTTAAATTATAGAGAATAATATATGTCTTTACATTTTCGGCGAATTATGGAATAAAAATAAGGGTAGCGAAAAGTTGGGGATGAAAAAGATTATAAGCCAAATGCTACATATTTGCAATTGGTTTAAAGATATTTGAAATAATTTTTAACGAAGCTAGTATAATAATTTAATAATTGAAAGTTAAACATCTTCAAGATAATGCTCCTTTAGGGTATACTTAAGGCCAATTCAATACATTTAAAAGAATCCAATTCTGGGTTTTAAAAAAATTGAGATCTACAAAAATACATTGGGCAAAAAATGTTTAAATTAAAAAAAATAATATATGCCTTTTCATTTAAGGCAAAATCATAGATTTATTCAAAATTTGGGGGTTTCGATTTAAAAATTTTGAAACAATCATCCCTTAAAAATAGGTTCAAAAAAGTTGATAACTATTGATAGCTAAATATCTTTCAAATATCGCTTCTATAGGATTCACTTAAGGCAAATTTAATTGGTTTAAAACAATTCAATTCTGGATTTGAAAAAAAAAAATTTCACAAAAATGCATTGGACAAAGAATTCTTAAATCATTGAATATAATATATGCCTTTACAATTTGGGCAAAATCATAGACTTTTTTCAAATTAAGGGGTTTCGATTTACAAACTTTGAAACAACCATCCCTTAAAAATAGACTCAGAAAAGTTGATAATTATTGATAGCTAAATATTTTCAAGACATCGCCTCTTTAGGGTTGACTTAAAACCATTCATTTCTGAGTTTAAAAAAAAATCAAATTCTAGAAAAATGCATTGAACAAAAAGTTTTTACGTTTAAAAGTTGTTTTAAATTTAAGGGTTTCGATTTACAAATTTTGATACAATCATCCCTTAAAAATAGGTTCAGGAAAATTGAAACAGCTAAGATTTTATAAAAAATAAAAGATTTTTGAGGGTAAAGGATTTGAATGGTACACTGGCTGGTAAAAGATATACTTTGTACCCCTTAGAGTTTGTTAGGCGTAAATTTTTGTTATAAAGATTATATGTATTTAGAGTATTACTTATAGTAATTTGGAAAAATATTTACTGGCGAAATATGCTTTTTTTGCGTTTAATAGTTTGGAGAAAATCGATTGGCCTGACAAATTGTTTGGCATCTGAGTCTTCGATGGTACAAAACCCTAAAAACCCGCTTTTCTCCCGGTCCTACTTATAAACTCGATCTTTTTCTCTTCATTTTTTATTATTTTTTGCTTTTTACTTGTTCGCCACTTATTTGTTTTAACAGTTGCGAAGGAATTCGAGCAGAACATATTTTCGCTTTGTCAGTTCGATGGCTCCATTGCAACAACTCACTTTTAACGAGATTGATTAGCAATCGAAAATTTCGACAGAAACACACGTTTTCTCACGAGCTTACAACGAATTGTTCTTTTATTATAACATTGCTCCTTAATGGAAAAATATTCTATCGTTGGGTATTAACATGAATTCTTTTTCGTCGTTTCATGATTTCGTTGAATTCTTGATTTCGTTTGTCATCTCACCTATTCCATTCGGTTTGCGACGGCTACGGCCACAACAAACGAACCAAAACAAGTTGTTCAACTATAAATCCATGTCAACTGTGCTAACAACAACAGATCACAAGAACAACAGACAAACCAAATGAAATGAAGAGGAATAAAAATAAAATAAAAAACAGTATGGAAGATCTCACACTAAAACAAAAAAAAAGAAATATTTCAAGTGTAAGAATGAGAGATAAGACATCAATTTATTCGTCTAACATATCTGGAAAATGGAAATACTTACAAAAATTACAGTAATCACAAATTTGGACCTAACCAAGTAGACAAATCCTAATCACTGTAGTTGGAAGGTACGGTTTTCTAATTGAGTTATCAACGCGTGTTGATTCAGCAGCATCGAAATTCTCCAAAAAAAAAAAAAAAAAAAAAAAATTATTCTTCACTTATAGAAATATCATCTCAGCACTTACTGAAACATTTATACGAGACCAGTGGTAGAAAAAGAGGAGAGTGGAATCTACACCATTAGTCGTTGGATTGTAAGGGAGATGTGGCACTGGGAGAAAAACACGTCTTTGAAATTCTTTTCTCCACCACGAATGGAATTTATATTAAGCTAATTTAAAGTCACTTTGTTCGCATTTTATTATTTCTAACTACCACAAGAACAACACGAAGAAGCCGAACAACGTAAAGAACGCTTCATCTTCATCTCCTTCATATTTATTGTTATTATTTTAAATATTTACTAACCGGTAACCAGAAAGGCAAAAAAAATAACGAGTTATTCCACCTTTTTACGCCAAAATGTTATTATTCGGCCAATTCAAATCTCTTCATTGTAACTTTCCGAAATATTCAGGCTAAAGGTCTTCGCCAAACAACAAAACGAATATGGAGATCAATGATTTTTTTCATCCTTTAAATAATTTGGTATCCCGGCATTTAATCTATCAGAGGAAAATGCGAATTAAAATTTTACTTTTTGCAATGGCTATAGCCTCAAAAATCTTTACTATACCTACCAAGCTACTTAGGAGTTGAACATAAAATATCTAAAATTATACATTCTCCCTTATTGTTATTATTTTAAATATTTACTAACCGGTAACTAGAAAGGCAAAATAAAAACGAGTTATTCCACCTTTTTACGCCAAAATGTTATTATTTGGCCAATTCAAATCTCTTCATGGATAACTTTCCGAAATATTCAGACTAAAGGTCTTCGCCAAACAACAAAACGAATATGCAGATCAATGATTTTTTTTTTCATCCTTTAAATAATTTGGTATCCCTAAAATAAATCTATCAGAGGAAAGCGCAAATCAAAATTTTGCTTTTTACAATGGCTATAGCCTCCAAGATTTTAACCACTAACCTACATACTTAGGGGTTGAACATAAAATATCTAAAACTATACATTTTTCCAAAATGATCAATAATTTTTGTTTAAAAAAATCAATAAAAATTGGGGAATTTTTTGAAGGAAAATTTAAATTTGGCACCCTTTTAAACCAATTTCGGATATTTTAAATAGTCCTTAAACTTTCCGAAATATTCAGGCTAAAAGTCTTCACCAAGAAACAAAACGATTATGCTGATCAATGATTTTTTTCATTTTTTAAATAATTTGGTATCCCTGCCTTAAATCTATCAGAGGAAAACGTGAATCAAAATTTTGCTTTTTGCAATAGCTAAAGCCTTGGAAGTCTTAACCACTTACCTACATACTTAGGGGTTGAAAATGAAATATCTAAAATTTCACATTCTCCCAAAATGAACAATAATTTTTCTTTAAAAAATCAATAAAAATTGGGGAATTTGTGTTGAAGGTAAATTTAATTTTGACACCTTTTAAATCAATTTCGGATATTTTGGATAGTCTTTATTGGAAAAACGAATGAGTTTAACAAAATTTTGAATTTTATTTATGCTTTATATTCTATATTTGCATTGAACCATGAATTTTCCAAAGAGTTAAGGAATTATGAATAACGTTTAAAATCCGTAATAATGTGTCGTTATATCTTTATTTTTCTCAGTGCCACAAAAGATATTTCTTCTTATTCTTTCAAATGCAATAAATTGCATAACATAGGATTTTTATTTCTTAAAAAATTATGATAACCAACCCTATGATTTCCAAAACGGATCTAAATGGAAATCCAATTTAATTATATCTACCAAAAATACAGAAAAGGCAATTGGCAACCCTTTTGCAGAATTGTGTTTTTGGAATTTATAGGTTTAAAGCGTTAAGTGCATTGGATCTTTTAATTAAGATAGCAAAACCTATCTAGGCTCAAAAAAATAAGATTTTTTTAAGTAAATCTAAAATCTAAATAATAATTTTGTGCTTATATCATCCAAAATTGGTCTTGTACTTGTTGATCATGGGAAAACATATCAAGGATTTCAAATAAGTCCTGATATTTAACCAATTCAAGTCCTAAATTTCTAGTCCTAACTAAATATGTAAGACACAAGTTTATAAATTCCTCAAGTTCTTCAATTTTTAAAAAAAGAAACAATTTTGTTCCCAAATTCCCTTTGTCTTCGTCAAAATCCGTCAGGGTGAGAATTGATTATTCATTTTATAATTTATCTAGAAATCCTTTATCCTTGTTTTTATTCTAGAACTTTAATTTTTTTTTCAACATTAAAAATAGACCAGCTTTTCCTCTTCAGACAATTACCGGTTTTTCTTGGGAACAGTAAAAGTTTGTCAAAACATATTAGAAGTTTTCTGGCCAAAAATCAGTTTTTTGTAGCACAAGTGGTATAATTCTTTGTTTTTTTTACTTCAGTGGTAGTTATACAGTGCTTTTTTGGTAAATAATCCACCAAGAGTAGAATAAAAGAGGCTCTATACTTCATTTTATTTTAACAATTGGTATTCCCAGAATCTCTTTTTGACGTATTATAGACAGACTTTGAGGAAATTTTAAGGGTCGAAAAGCCAAAGGATATTTGACATAGTTCACCTTTAACTCAGCTTTAGCTCTAGGTTTCTTAATCTATGATACACAAACCTCTGGGGGCCGCAATTTTATTTTTCTTCTTCCTATTTATGAAGAAGTTCATTTTTCTTTTTGTTGTTCTAGTTCTAAAGTTAATAGACCAACTTTTTTTGCTGTTTTTTATTGAGTTCTTATATTTGAACTTTATTTCCGCAGGGGCTCATGGACTTAAAAAGTTAAAAAACCCTTCTCCAGATCGTCATTCTACTTGCCTTATAATAAGTCCTGCTTTTTGACAAAAAACGGAAGCCAATTTTATCTTTTGTTCAATAAAATCTGCATTGTCATATTAAAGGGGCTAAACCTACCCTAATAGTGCATACGTACAGATGTTTCCTAAGATTCTACTAACTAGTTATTACTCTCATTGTAAATTTGACTTAAAAATATTGTAATCCTTAAATATTTTGTTACTTATCCAGAAATTGTAGGTATAAAAAAAAAAAAGTTTTACCGCCTTACATTTTCATTAACTATGCTATTCGAGGTTTGATTAAATAGTGTTTATTCTTCAATATGTAATAGTAATAGTAATCCTCTACAGATATAACACAGTTGTGGCGTCTTTTTTTCAAAGTTTCAAGTTCTATTGAAGCACTATTGGTTTGCACTTTTTGGTGGAGTTTTGAGCTTTTCCGATGATACAGTCCTTACTTCCGTATTGGGAGCTTTTCCGTATAGGGAATAGAATAATGTTGTGAAGGATCAAATTCAAAGAAAACGGTTACTAAAACATGATTACCATGTTGTTCTTAGCAAAAAAATCAAGAACATAAAAAGAAGGGAGAACAAATGCATTACCGAAATGCGCAAAAGCTCTGAATTTCTTTCCGAAAAATCCAGGTGTTTTTTCGTATTATTCAATGCAAATAACATATAACTTAAGGGGTTATATACAGTTAGAATTTTAAAAAAAGCTTATTTTTTTTAATTTTATTTTCTTAATGTACATATTCTTAAGAATACATATAGAAAATTTCATATCGCTCCGATGAATATTTTCAAAGTTACAGGAAAAGACGTTTGAAAAGACGTTTTTATCCCATGTAAAGTCCTGTTCAAACTTTAAACGCATTTTTCTCAAAAAGGTGTTTTCAAAGTTGGTGACCAACATTACTCGAAAACGGCTTAACCAATTAGTCTCAAATTTTAGCATGAGCTTCTTAAATATATTTTTTAGTAATTAATTGAAGATTTTTTCTCACCGATAAATATTTTTTTTTTATAAACAGTTTAAGGCCGAAATTTTGGTCAAAATTCGATTTTCTTTTTTGAGAAACCGTCATTTTGACAAAATATTTTATTTTGCTTATTCCTTCGATAAATTACTAGATTTAACATTACTTAAACGAAATCTGTTTGGTTTTTTCAATTCAGAGGATCCAGTTCAGAGATATAGTGGTCACCGCAAAACGTCTTTTTTGCGAGGAGCTCCCGAAGATCAGGTGTAGCTCCTTTCCAAATAAATATTTTTACTAATACTAAGTCTTAAAATACAGTTAAAAGTAACCATAATATGTGTACAAATTTTTAGATCAATAAGTTTAAAAGTTTTGTCTGAAAAAATTCTGGAAAATTTGCTTTTTTTCGGCCTTCTAACTGTATATAATCCCTTAAAATTTACTCAGAATTCATCATGCAACTGTGATAAAAGGAAACAAAGATCAAAACCATCAATAACTGGTGGTTTTTGGCTTTTCAGACCACTTCCATTGAGACGATTGAGCTTTGGTTTTGACATCATATTCATGTAACCATAATCCGTCATTAGTTTAACTGATTTTGAGTGATTTTCATTCGATGACTTTTTGATAAAAATTTAGCAACTTTGGAACAACTAAAGCTCATTAAAACACATATATCTTTAATATCTAAACAGGAAAAAAATTACAAAAGCTACAGGGATGACTATATCAAAATTTGTTGAAAACATTCGTGTTTATTAAAGGAGATAATATAAACTTTAATCGATTATACGAGATCCGCAAAATTTAAAAAGTCATTATACTTTTTCATTATACCTCGTATTTTGTGAGTATAACAATCAACCGTAATCAATATGTAAAAGTGGAAGAAAATTTTTATTTCCTTATTTTGATTTAATTAAAAATAACGAAAATTACAAAAATTCAAGAGATTTAATGCATTTTAATGCATAGGAAATGAACTTAATCATGTATCTTCTTAGATCTATATCTCCTTGAAATTATATGAAGACTTATAAAAATTTAATTCACCTTTTTCATAATCTTTCTCTTACTATACTAAAATTGGATGAATGTAAAACAGTTTTTAATACAGGGGTAATAAAACAAAATATTAAAGAAATTTTGGATTTATTTTTTCGGAAATATTATCAATAAATGTTAAACTAACAGTAATGTTTTTATTTTCCAAATTTTTTACTTTCAAAACAAATTTTGTATCCATTTTTTTGACTGCCAAAAACGCCTAAGTGGTCATTAGTGCTAGCGATTTTATGGCCAGGGACTTAAAGTAGAATCTTAAACAATATTAAAAAAAATATAAGTTTTTTTTTTGGTACAAATTCTCAAAACAGAAAATGGCACATAAAAATAAAAAGTTAATGTACAATTAGGAAAGAATCCACTTAAAAAAAAGTTGAAAAAAAAAATTTTACATTTGTTATAAAGGTTTAGAGAGCAAGTTTTATGGTAGAAAAATGTCTCAAATGATAATAAAAGTTAAGAAGATGAACAACTTATTAATATTTCTTTGTAGTTGCTTTTTATTTCATGTTTATGTTTTTCAATGTAATAATAAAACACGCGTCTCTACAAGGCGTTTCCTTACTTATTTTTTTATTTTTTTGAAAAATTAAACTTAACATAGAATAACTATTACTCTTTCAAAGTACCTACCCATATTTTGTACAAAATATATGGATGAGATGGTAGAAAATATGCCCGCAGCTTTTGGTGTGGTATTAATTGTTATTACCGACATTTTGCACGTATTCTGGGTAAAAAACTAAAAAGCTTTCATCATTTAAATGAATGGGTAAACTCAATTATTGAAGTCAAATATAAATGGGGGGAAGTTTATATTTTTTCTCAGAATATTATGGTTAAAGTTTGTCTTTTGAAAGTATTGAAAATTTGGAATTTCATTGAAATGGTTTTAGTAATTCGGTTCAAAAATATTTTGTTCGTCTCCTGAAATTCCGTTTTGGATTTAAAATAATAGCATCATTGAAAAAATTGACTAAAAAAATTTACAAATGCTTTATAAAATCTTATATTCACTTTATTATCAATAATACCAAATATTTTGTCAAGCTTTCATCATCTAATTTGATGTCAATACCGATATTGCTTTACCTCACTAATCAATGGATTACAATGTATTGTTCATCAATTTGAATCCAATTTTTGCGTAAATGTTTTAATAAAACTTTAATGTCTGTTATACAAGGGCTATATAATAAATACCCGCGTTTACCAACTGATGGCTTTACTGACGCAAAATTTTTACACCATTCTATAGCACCATCCTTACAACCCTGATTGTCAAAATTTCATACATATTCATTAGGGAGATTCAAAAAAAAATTTTTTTCTTGCAAACAAGCTAAAAAGTTTTGTTTTGACGTAAAAAGACACCAGTTAAAATTTCAGCTCTTAATATTAATATTAAGGTGGTCCTCATCGCATTTTTTAACTTCCCATAAAAATAACATGGGAAAAGTTATTTTTACTTTTTCTGTTTTTTATACCGTTCAAACGATTATTTAAATAATAAATCTCTTCTATGATCTTTATAGAGAATTAAACGCTCTACAAAAAAGGACTGATAACATTTTTTGATCCATTGAAGTCCATTGAAAAATAATGATTTATCGACAGAGCGCGAAAAAATCGTGTTTATCGACGGGAAATTTAAATGAAAAAATTCGCCATTTGTATTTGAAATTATAATTAATTTTGAGAGTGACTAAAGAAAAAATACTGAAAATTTTTAGAGGAAATTCACGAACGTAATTCTAAAAACGAGCATTCGAGGAAAAACTAAAATCGAGAAGATTTCTCATATTAAAATCAATATGGTATTTTGATGATAATTATTTTTTAAATCAAATTCGGCAAAATAAATCCTTAAAAGGATGTAAATTGTAAAATTTAATAAAAAAAACATTTGTTGACATCTCTTTATTGGATGCCTTAAAAAAGTTAGAATACCGCTGGACTAAGTGTATGGGGTTAAAGGGAGACTATTTTGAAATATAAATTAAAAAAAAATTAATGCGTTTTCCTGCCTAACACGGGTACTTATCATACAACCCTCGTAAGTATTTTAAATTTTCAAAATACCAAAATTTCTAGTTTATATAATCAATTTTTACATGCGTTAAATACTGTAAAAATACTGGATTTTTGGTGCAAATCTCTATAGAATAATAAAAATTTATTATAAGACTAGCTGATCCCCGCGACTTCGTCTGCGTAACGTAAATAGATATGTTGGAAATAGATAGAAAGCGTGGAAGGAAATTCGAATATTTTATTTATTTTCAATAACAATAATTGATTTTCAAGTTTTTCTAAATACCGAAGGAAAGTTGGGTTGGAAGATTTTATTTTTTGATTGATAATGAAATATATGACAAAAAATTGCTCCCTAAATGTTAAATAATTGCTCCAGGTCACAATCATTGGTTTATAAAAATTAAATTTTAAAAAAGTTGGATTGTTGAAAAACAAACAAAAATTAAAAACTGCCTCTTTGGTATTTGGTATAAGTACCTACTTCCTAAACTTTCATACTAGATACTAATTAAGTAAAATGACGTTATTTAAAATATTGTTATTAAAATGACATAACAAAAACAGACATTTGTTATTAATTCATTATTTATTTATTTTTAACACTTATTAAATTCAAAATTTCGATTGTTGATTAACTCTAAATTTTCTCATACAAACTTAGTGACCCCTTTTACTCTTTTACGGTAGAAATTTAAAAAAAAAAGAAGCCATTACGCTATTAACATCAACTATGTGCTTTAAATATATAAAGGTTTATATTTCAAACAGGCAATTTCTTAAAATTTGAATTGAATTTACTGTGCTTTTTATTAGTTCAACTAAAAATATTTTTACAGATTATTTTCTAACTTTAAATTACCTTTCCAATGATATATAACTCACCTGTTTAAAGTAAAAATTTCTGTTTTCATCCCTAAGGAATACCTTCCCTTATTATTTTTTGGAATGATAAGTAGCCTATAGTCTGTGGGAAATTGTGTTGTACCTTAATACCAAATTTCATTAAATTTGGTTGTTCCGTTCTTTACTTAAATCGGGACACACAGACAGACAGACAGACAGACAAAAATTTTAAAAATGTTTAATTTGGAGTAAGGGCCTCTTGAAACAAATATTTACCCTAAAATTGGGTTCAAAATCGAAATGTACAGACAGGCGTAAGAATTTTATATATTAGTATAGATACATAATTTAAAGTCAAAGATTGAAAATTTCTTGTGAAAGCTCCAATTTTCTTTATTTAAACGATAAAATGTAAAAATAAGGTAAAACAATTTTCTCATCTTTACAGTTGTGAAACTTTAAACTGCACAATTGCAAATTGTTATTTTTAACTTTAAAACAATGTTCCGGACAATAGAAAGAAGAATTTTAACCACATTTAAAAATTCCAGTTTATTTTTCATTGATAACTACTTCCATTGATCCAAAAAAACAATCGATTTCAAGAAAAACCTCAAATAAATTTAGGAAATCGTAGAAATTCAAGAAGCTTTAACTGCATCTTCTTTACGGCAAAGTTTGTTCGCATGGTTTGGGTCACTTAAAACCCAAGAGTCGACCACTTGGACAACTTGCGGCTCACAAGCTTTTGAACTTGATTGATTTGATTAATTTTCCAATACATATTACCGATTTATGTTCTTCAAATAGGTTCCATAAAGAAATAAGTGATCATATCGAGAAAAAAAAAATACTTTCAACTCCAGACAGGTGGCCAACCTTAGGCCTAGGTCTCTTCATAGTATCACCATAAATTTTTCATAGAAATTTCCAAAGAAAACTCCTAAAAGTAGAAAGAAGATATTTGGCTGACTTTACACTCTTCACCATTCCTCCTCTATCCAAATCTCATCGCATTATTGATGATGATTAAACATTTGACATTTAATTGTATTTCTTATTAACACATTGAGATATCTTACTTTTTTGTTCGACGGTGATCAATCAAAAAATAGTGAAGGGAATTCTCCGTTTGCTTTAATTAATTAAGACCAAAAAAGAAAACTAGCCATAATAGAAGCATCTTTCCACAATTACCCTTCCCCCTCTACCCAAAAACTCACCTCACCTGATTAAATGTGTAATTATAATTTAGAAAATTAAGTGTATAGAGGTGCGCGCATTGTCATCCATAATGAGAAATGGTCAAATGACTTTCATAACTTGTCGCTGGCGACTAACATCCACAATATGACAATTAATCAAACCAAATCTATTCATATGGCGTTATACTGGAAAATGAAAAAAAAAAACAAACAATTATTTGTCTTAGGAGGATTTTTTCGTGAATGTTTCAAAAGGTCTTGGCGAGATATAATCAAATTATTCCATCAATAGTCAATGGACTGTAATTTCAAACAATATCCGTTAAACAACTAATTGTATTAACGCCCGTTGTTCGTGGCTAATCGATAAATAAAAATCTATACAAAATCTAAGCAGAGATCAATTGAATAATGAAAAGATCCGATCTTTATCTATTGATGATACATTTAATTTCTTCCATTCTTCAACCATATATCCACCACCAACAGCAAGAATGAACAGAGAGGCCCAACGAAAGAATATAAAAAAGCGAGATCAACGTATTTATAAAAACAAATTGATTAGTTTCTCGTTTAAACAATGAATGTGATGGAACTGAGAAGAAATCGATCATATGTCGTTTAGTTGACGGCTCAATCGTTAACAGAAAATTACTTATTTAATTAGTTTTTTGACTAATTGGCAACAAAACCCATACAAAAAACATCAGAGAGAGAAAGGCGTAAGATAGAGCAGAGCAAGAACACCAAAAAGAGATATATGGCTCTATTTAAAATGTAATCAAAACGAGCTTGTACTTAATAATTTGATAAGCTCATTTGAATATAAATCTTCAGGCTTTTGTGTTTGTTCATTTGTATATATTTTTTTCTTATGTATAATACTTATTTATTTTTGGGTGTCACTGTGTGTTTCTATATATATATAAAACGTGGACATTTTAGTGACCAAATTGAAAAACAAGTTTTTTTCTTTGGTTTGGATCTTTGGGATGATTATGTGGAGACAAATGATAAACAAGGGACAGATTGAGCGGTGATAGAGTAGCGAGAAAAAGCACGAGATCAACATTATCTTAATGAGTTAATTAAACATAATGACAAAGATTGTAGGAACATAGCAGTAGAGCAGATAACACGGAACGAAACATGATTCTTCCGTAATTCATAAATAGTAATCCTTTTACGAAGTCAACTTTACTTAGGGTTATCATTTCTTGAAGTTGAAAAAATAAAAACACCGATTTATGAGGGAGAATTATTTATGATTCTGAAACTTGAAGATTTGAACAATTGGTAACTATTATGGGTTGTTCGGAAAGTAATTTCGTTTTTTTCCCGACAAAAGATTTATTTGTATTTTTTGCACTCATTTTATAATAAAGCCGTATAATTATTGTATGTTTTGAGAGCTAATATAGCAAGGCTTAATATATTGTTCATTTCTAGATATTTATTTGTTACAAAATTCCAAAATAAAGAAGATAAATCTAAAAATTATATCAATGTTTAAAGCTTGGTTATTCCGATACGGCGTGTCTGGCGAAAATTTTCAACAAGACGTTTTTTGTAGGGAATTTAATCTATTATTATAAAGAGGAAAGATTTGATTGTTTGTTTGCTTTGAATAGGCTTCGAAACTACTTGGCCGATTTGAAAAATTCTTCCACTGTTGGGAAGCTACACTATTTCCGGTGAACATAGGCTATATTAAATTTTCCAAAAAATTAGGAATCCATACAAAAAATTCAATAATGTATGAAAAAATTACTAAAAAACTTTCTTACATCACGTGCGCTGGTAATTTAACTAAAGAACGGAACAACCGAATTTAATGAAACTTTATACTATGATACAACAGAATTACCCACACACGTTAGGTTACTTATCATTCCTTAAAAATAATAAGGGAATGTACCCCCTACGTAAAAACTTAGGGATGAAAAAAAATTTTACTTTAGATAGGCGAGTTAGATATCATTGGAAAGGTATTTAAAAGTTAAAAAATGATCTATATTAATATTTTTAGTTTAACTATTAAAAAAGCACAGTAATTTAATTTAAAGTACAAAAAATTGCCTTTTTGAAATATAAATGTTTTTATAAATAATAATTTGACAGTAAACTTTTTTTTTACAAAATTGTTGCAAATAGATTCTTAGGGTCGCTCCGTAAGGAAATATTGACGAAAAAAATGTAATAGGAATAATAATAATAATAACAGTAATAAACCTGAAAGTAAATACGTTTTTAAAACCGTGCATTTATAAAATGGTGTATTTATATACTCCTCCGACTGATGAAATTTTAATATTCGGTGTATTCCTTGTAGGAAGTAGGCATGTGATAAGATTTTGTTGACAATTCCTACCCTAACAGACAAGGGTGGATTCAATATTTTTTTCTTGGGGGGCACAATATCTTTTATTTGTAAGTGCGTGAAAGGGATCACGAAAAAAATTCACAATTCCAGCCAGAAATCATCATAGTGATAAATAATAAATAATCATATCATCATAATGATAAAAGAAATTTAAATTCCTCTTCCAGAGCAAAAAGCATACGCCATATCGTGTATGGTGAACTCTTGACTATCCAATATGGTTTAATTATATTGTTGAAATTCAAATATTTTAATAATAAGTTTAAAGATACATAAAGGCTTTACATGATTATGAAAGAACTGAGTTTCGTGCAATTTTACAAATTTCAACTTCGCGGTTGTGTTATACAGTGCAATAGTGTAATAGTTTTTGGAAAAAGATTCATTCGGGAATCGAAACAGTGAGATGGAGTTATTTTGACGCGAGTATTTTGATAACTTTTGACTTTTTTTAGTCATAATTAAGACCGAATTTATTGAATTTGGCGATATTTTTTATTTATGTATAGATGCTGATTGATTTACGGATTATTTGGTTCACGGTAGGTATACCTACCGTTGATATACGCAATAGATCATACTGTTTTTAGATATTTATAAATATTTTTTGAAAATTAATTGATTATTACATAGAACTATTTTATTCTTTGCAACAGTTTATTAAATTCTTTTTCAAGTCGACAAGATAGTGTTTTTAAATATGATTATATTTTTGGTGGAAGAAATAAGTTAAATAAAATACATTACGCAGACGAAGTCGCGGGGATCTGCTAGTTTTCTATAAATATGTGAGCAGATGATTTTTTTTACCTTGATAGTTTGACAGCATTGACGCAAAAATGAAAGCACAAATAAAAAATCGAAATTAAAGATGATAGACCTCTTAATATTAATATTAAGGGCTCAAACCATCCCGATATTTTTTTTTTTTTTTGTTACCTTGAACAATATTTTTGATATACTTTTCAAAAAAAATATAGTCGATTTTTTTGGCCCAGTCTAGTGGTTATGTTTTTAAAATCAAAAACTATGTAAGCTTTAAATAAAAATATAGGATGAATTGTAAAATAATTTTTGAAATTGTATTAATGATAGAGGTCTTCGATTTAGATAAATTTCCTTGCGACAAATGCACGAAATTATAACTCATTTATTTTTATTTTCTTTCCATTTAAATTTCAAAGCTCTGAAGCTGCATTTCCATCTGTTGTCTTAGATACAAATTAGTTAAATTTTTCATAAGCCAACCACTGGACTACGATTTGTTTCGAAAGCATTGCGCAGAATCGTAAATCAAAAACAAACAGACCGCAACTAGAGCTTTTCAAAAAGCTCACGTTTCAAGCCTCAATACACGAAACAAGAAAACAAAAACACCTTTCCCGCCTGCGAAAAAAAAGCACCAAATGTCAAACAAACGATGAAATTATTCTCGAGATTTAGTTATTTTTTTCCATGGTCGTCAATATTTAATGGAACGATTGCCCATAAATCACTATTTACTAAACGAATCGGTTGGTGCATGTACGATAGTATCAATCGATAAATAACGATCCATTTCTCTTCTGCCACCACCTCTTCGCCATTTCCACAACGATTATTACATACAAATCTATATATATTTATATTATTAGCAGGATACGTAGGTGTGCCACGGTTTCATTTTATTTTCGCTCCCATTTCGAAAAAATCAAATTTGGAATTTCACGGCTAATAAAAATCATTTGGCTACCGGCAACATGATATCACAGCTCTCCGACCGCTGCAGCTTCAATTTTCCTTCTTCGTTTTTGTTTAGATTTCGATTGTTTTATAAATCATGACAAAATGTCGATTCGATTGCAATAATAGTTTTTGATTTGCGCATTCTTCACTCGATTCGCATTTGTTTGTATACCTATACCTACATACTGTAGTATGATATTCGTATGGTAGATGTATGTTATGAGAATTGGCAGGAAGTTGTAATTTTCGTTCTGTTGCATTATAAATTGGCCACTACAAGATAGACAGACATATGAGCAAAAAGACAGACAGATAGCATTTAGATAAAGCCAATGTTTCTCTATAAAAATATACAAAACATATGAAATAATAACAAAAGGCGTGTTCGACTCCCATATTTCCATAATTCAATGCCACTGTAATCATAAATTATTCACATTTTATTTGCTTTCATTGAAATTTTTCATTTTTGGTTTCTTTTTTTCAACATCGTTTTATCATATTTTTATTAACGTTATACTTTTACGATCATAAACCGTCCAATCCAAACTATTTCTTAATTAAATAGTTCTTCACATTTCGAAATAATAACTAATGTAGATTAGGGAAAAAGAAATTCATTTTACATCCTACTTTATTTAACACTAGCTGATCCCCGCGACTTCGTCTGCGTAACGTATTTTATTGTTCTTATTCTTTTACGAAAAATATAATCATACTACATCATACATCAAGTAGATCATATATCGCCAAGTTCAATAAATTCGGTCTTAATTATGACTAAAAAAAGTCGAAAATTATCAAAATACCCGCGTCAAAATAACCCCATCTCACTGTTTCGATTCCCGAATGAACCTTTTTTCAAAAACTATTATACTATTGGACTGTACAACACAACGACGAAATTGAAATTTGTACAATTGCACGAAACCCAGTTCTTCCATAATCATGTATAACCATTATGTATCTTTAAACTTATTATTAAAATATCTGAAGTTCAACTATATAATTAAACCATATTGGATAATCAAGAGTTCATCATTCACGATTTGGCGTATGCCTTTTGCTCTGGAAGAGGATTTTAAATTTCTTTTATCATTATGATGATATGATTATTTATTATTTATCATTATGATGATTTCTGGCTGGAATTGCGAATTTTTTTCGTGATCCTTTTCACGCACTGGCAAATTAAAGATATTGTACCCCCCAAGAAAAAAATCCTGAATCCACCTTTGTTTGCTAGGGTAGGAATTTTCAAAAAAAAAATCTTATCACGTACCCACTTCCTATAAGGAATACACCGAATATTCAAATTTCATCAGACAGAGGAGTATATAAATACACGATTTTATATATGCACGGTTTTAAAAACGTATTTACTTTAAGCTTTATTTCTATTATTACTATTACTTTTTTTTTTCGTTAATATTTCCTTACTGAGCAACCCTAAGGATCTATTTACAACAACTTGGCAAAAAAAAAGTTTACTGTCAGATTATTATCTATAAAAACACATTTATATTTCAAAAAGGTAATTTTTTGTACTTTAAATTAAAGTACTGTGCTTTTAATAGTTCAACTAAAAATATTAATACAGATCATTTTTTAACTTTTAAATACCTTTTTAATGATATATAACTCGCCTATCTAAAGTAAATTTTTTTATCCCTCAGTTTTTACGTAGGGGGTATATTCCCTTATTATTTTTAAGGAATGATAAGTAGCCTTACGTGTGTGGGTAATTGTGTTGTATCTTAATATAAAGTTTCATTAAATTCGGTTGTTCCGTTCTTTAGTTAAATCACCAGCGCACGCGATGTAAGAAAGTTTTTTGGTAATTTTTTCACACATTATTGGAGTTTTAGTATGGCTCCCTATTTTTTTTGAAAATTTAATATAGCCTATGTTCACCGAAAATAGTGTAGGTTCCCAACAGTGAAAGAATTTTTCAAATCGGTCAAGTAGTTTCAGAGCCTATTCAAAGCAAATAAACAATCAAATCTTTCCTCTTTATAATAATAGATAGATAGTAAAAGCCATTCCTGTCAATTCAAATATATGGACATTAATTCATTTCCTGATTACCAATGGTTACCAAACTTTTTACCTCATGAACTTCTAAATTAATACTTTAAATCCCGTGGACCAATAAGTGTTAAATACAGTACATATTTCTTTGCTTCACAAAGAAATTTTCTCGTGGACCACTAGTAGCCCGCCGGCCACCACTTTGGCGAGATCTGCTCATTGTCATTTAAAGAAAAATTTTGTACTATTTTTTTTTTGTTTTGAAAAAAAGCTAAGATATCTATTTTTTACAAGCATACCTTTTCAATCAGTTTTACAAGATCAAGAACGTTTGCCATGGGCAAAACAAAACACAATCGCTTGGTTCCCTATCCCACCTATAAGTGGGATGAATATGAACAACTCAACGAAATTTGTGGAACTTCTGCCAAATTAAATCATCAAAATTAAGTGAACGTTGGGAAACAATTCCTGGTGGAATCAACACTTCTTTTGCTGTCCAATTCTGGGCATTGATGGCCAATTATTAGTTACAAGTGGTTCAATTTTAAGTAAAAAAGGTCTGATATAAAATGGTACGTATTAGATCATAACTCATGATACATGATATTCTTCCAGGTTGGAAGTTTTCCAACACATTGGAAAATCTTTCAGACCAGTGATCTATGTTTAGCCATCACTTGATCTGTTTTACCGTCCTTCAACCATTAATATTTTTGATCGATTTTTTATATAGAATCCTTTTGTCACCATTTTTCTCAGGAAAAGCTCGATTTTAGTACGTTTGATCAAAAATTTGCCAAAAATAAGGAAACGTTTAACACCTTGATTTAAAAGTGGTTGGGTAAGGATTAAAGTACTAATAAATTTAGTTCCCCAAAATAAAATATTGAGTCAAAGATTAAGAATGAAATTCATAGCAATTCTTTTTTCCAAAACACAAATAAAAAATAGAAAAGTGAAAGGCTAATTCGAGCACTGATGATTCCTTATCTACTTGATAAATACTTAGATAGTTGATCCATCACGGAATGCAAACCATGAATGTTTTTGTTAGTAGTTTTTCGAGTACTTTCCAAGTTTCTTACTCAAAATTGGTCTCAAATAATAACTGCAAATTTGTTTAGCTATTTGATATTAAGTAGAATTTCCAGAAAGATTTTTATTTGGGAGTTCAAAAAACAGCTGAACGGAGGAAAATCAAAAAAAAAAAATCAATCCATTGATTAGTTCAAAATTTTTACAAAATATTAGGTTGTTCGGGCAGTAATTTTGTTTTTTTGTGATAATGAAGTGCAATTTTCGTATACCATAGTGAATGCATATTTTATTAAATTATATATTGGTCATTCAGGTTTAATATCTTTTGCCATTTTTTTTTTGGCTGTAGTATGATTTTTCGCTGAAAAATGTTTTTGCTCTTTTTTTAGTCAAAAATTGTTTTTGAGGGATTTTTGACTTTCTCATTTGAAGTAAAAGTTTTACCGTCTAAAAGATTTTGCAGTGGTCAAAACCAATAATAAATCGAAGGTGCCAGATCTGTAGAATATGATGGATATGGCAGTTTATACCAATCAAGTTGTAAAAGCTTTTGAGAGGGCACAAAACTTGTATGAGGTCAAATTTATCCCCATAAAAACATAGGGAACCCATATATCGAGATTCCAGGTTAAGCCTAGGCCTTTCTAGTGGGTCATTAACAATTGAATTTGGTAAATTTAATCTTTTACCGATCTCACGTGCTACTATTCATTGGTTTGCTTCAACTAATGATTTCATTGTGACTTGATCAGCTTCAACCGGTCTTTCAGACCGTGCTATATTAATAAATGTGATTTTATGTAAAAACGTTAAGAAACCTTTTTTGTAGAGCATTAAATTTTCTTCAAGAATCTATTTTGATCACTTCTATATATTTATTGGTTCGTTGGTTACAAAATTCCAAAATAAAGAAGATAAATCTAAAAATTATATCAATGTCTAAGCTTGATTATTCGGAAACGGCGTGTCTAGGAAAAATTTTTAAAGAGACATTTTTTATAGGAAATTTAATTTCCTATAAATACATGTGCAGATAAATTTTTTTACCTTGATAGTTTGACAACATTGACGCAAAAATGAAAGCACAAATAAAAAATCGAAATTAAAGATGATAGACCTCTTAGTATTAATATTAAGGGCTCAAACCATTCACAATATTTTCGATATACTTTTCAAAAAAAAAAAAATAGTCGATTTTTTTGGTCCAGTCTAATAACCACAATAGAAATTCTGCATTGTTTATTCCTAATGCAGATATACTTAAGCTTATGCATATATCTGCAACATCTTTGCTCGAATACGTTGGATGACTTCTTTACATTATTAGGAAAACTTGTCATTTTTTCTTGGATTTATAAGTTGGCAACCCCTTGATTCTATCAAACAATTTTCTGCATTTAAAGACGAAGAGCTTTCAGGGCTTTATAGAAAAAATAAACTATACTAGGTATGTTAATATGAAATCAAAAGTTACCAATAAGTGATGGTGGTGGTCAATAGAGGGTGCACCAAATCATGTCATTGATGCACTTTGAAAAGCATTAAACCGTTT
This sequence comes from Sisyra terminalis, assembly GCA_958496175.1. Classification (NCBI taxonomy): domain Eukaryota; kingdom Metazoa; phylum Arthropoda; class Insecta; order Neuroptera; family Sisyridae; genus Sisyra; species Sisyra terminalis. The sequence goes on along the minus strand of OY292278.1, from coordinate 43,849,294 downwards.
TTCAAACCTTTGTTTTTCTTTCTTTATTCTTTTATTCCTCATTCTCTTCCTAATTTTTCAATATCTGATTTACTTTTCCAGTTATTCCATTCCACCGAATTCCCTGATTTTTCTGCCAACTTTTCTTGTGTAAGTCTTAATATTGTATCTATATTGTAACTAAATATTATTCCTTTTTATCCTTTTAATATTCATATTTCTGCTATCCTTTGTATTTTTTCCTCCAACTCTACCAAAAATACGACGATGATTAGGTTTTATATTTATCTTTTATGTGCTCTTCTTTTTGTAAGCTCTTCAGCAATTTTCCATGATCTTCTTCAACTCCAATATTTCTCCTTTAATCCAAAGTTATTCACTGTTTTTTCCATGTCTTTTTTGCTATTTCTTAAATCGATTTTCTGGGTTTTCATTTCATTTTCTCCTGGATTACTTTAACAACCATAAAGCCTAACCTTATAACTGCTTTACTATTCACGATTTATTGACCTCTGTTACCTGTCCACTTCTATCTATTTATAGATTTATGGATCTTTACAGTAAACAAGAGTATAAT